>CP136056.1:330157693-331357693 GCA_032464435.1 Aegilops umbellulata
GCAGAATTTTCAGACATGAAAGGCCATCTTTTGCTACTTGGAAGAGAAACTTCATTCATGATGCTACTCTGCACTCTCACAGATTCAAGTCTAGTCTTAGATCTCTGTTGTTAGCTTGGGTTAATTCTTTGCCCTAATGGGTTGTATGTATCCATGTATATATTTGCGTATATGTTGTAAATACCTCAATAGGTAAGTAGACCTCTACCTCCATAGTTAGACTTTCTTTTCAGAACCTATTTGTTTGTTTGGGGTTGGGTTTTAATAAAGTGCTGTGGGGCTGTTGCCTCACAGTTTCCAGTCAAAAAAAAGAGGCAGATCGGTACGTCAAGCGCTGCAAGGTGGAGGAGGCGGAGTACTGCCTCCGCACTGGGAAGACGCTGCGCACCAGGGAGCTGCTGGCAAGGGGCTGCCAGAATACTGGCCCCAAGAGGGATTATTAGTTTTAGTATTGTTCGTTTTCAATTGTATGCATTGTACCTAGTAGTTAAGTATCATCACGTATATGTGATGATATTATATACATATATTCTATGATGAACTAATGAACAATTTATATATATATATATATATATTATGAATTCCATTTTCTACCTGTTTTTGTATACTAATTTGAATCTAGATGTTATAATCCACATATAGAGAATGGAAAGTGTATATACACACATTGAAACAGAACATATAAGAACGGAAAACAGAGTACACACATTGAAACAGAGCAATAAATAGAGCAGTACTATGATTGCTGTGAATACAGAGCTATCCACGTCGAAACGACTCAACAGAATAAAACGCGTCCATGAGACCATGACCAGCAACCCTTGCCTATAGTAGCTCTTGGCTCTGCCTGAACTCATGTAGGCGTTCGTCCAAGCGGTCGACACGCTCACAGTACATCTGGAGCGCGATCTCGAGCTCCAAGTTGGCTATTTCATCGGAGATCACCACCTTGAGGATGCGATGGCCATGTTCCTCTAATGCGCCTAGGTGGACACCTAGGCCAAGGAGGCAGTCGAGCCTACCGACCAGCGTGTTGGCATCGAGCGGGCCGCGGACAAGGTGAACGACGCGGCCCATGCGAACGGCGCGGCCGGCCTCTGGTGCAAGTACGGTGCAGCGGGCCTGTGCCCATTCCTGGCGAGGAATGGGGTTACTTACAGGACGTGTACCCAGCTGTGACGCCCTGTCGACAGCAGGCAAGCATCAATGGATCCACTCTTGCTGTGCGGCACGCCGCCCCTCTCGCTCTGCGGCGCTCCAACGGTCTCGCCGTGCGGCGAGCCGCAGCCTATCGGCACGGGCGCGCCTAGCTTGCTCTGCGGCGCACCATCGATCATGTTGTGCAGCAAGCTGTAGCCTCTCGGCGCTGACATGCCTATCTTGATCCGCGACGCTGAAGCGCCATGCGCAAGGGTCTGCTCAACCCTGGTGATGACGCGCATCACAATGTCGTCCATCGCATTGCCGGGGAGCACCGCACGGCGTCCAGTCTGAGCACACTTAACTTGAGAGTTCTCTTACATGAGCTACTGGTGGAACAGCTAGTCCTTGCTGATATAGGATGCCTCTTCGCATGCTTATGGCGTATCCGGATGACCGCCTGTCCCCCAATGGCCAATAGATGTTGTGTAGACAGAGCATATCACATATGTCTTATTAGAAGCAATTGTCTGTGTTATTATCGGTCTTCGCACACATTTCTGATTACAGACATGTTTGCCGCGTATTACACACATCTTGTTATATTGAACCGTTTTTGTTCTCTTGTCTCAACGCAAACAGTTCATCCGAGTGAACTGCATGCCGTATATCGCACACACCTTGATCTGGTTGACCGTTTCTTTTGTGTTGCCTAATCACAAACAGTTCATCCGAGTGAAGCGTATGCTGCATATCGCAGATACCTTCATCTGGCAGGCCGTTTCTTTTGTTCCTCCTCATCGCAAATAGTTAATTTAACTAAATCGTATGCCCTGAATCACACATGCAACCAAAATCTGAACCGTGTTTGATGCATCTGTCATTGCAAACGTTTTGCACCTTTTTGACGGTTTTTTACAACATAGTTTGCGATTATTGCATCGCACATAGTTTCTTCGAAGGGTCTCTAATCGTAGTGTCGCGTTAGCAGCATCCTGCAATAGTATACTCTGAAGCACAAGTGTGGAATTAGCATGCCCCTTCTCTCTTTTCCTCTCATCTTTTTCTTTTTTTCCTTGGGCTCTTTTTGGCCTCACTTTTTTCTCCTTTTTCTTTATATATTTGTCCGAAATCTCATCCCTACTTGTGGGGGAATCATAGTCTCCATCATCCTTTCCTCACTGGGACATGCTCTTATAATGAATAATGATGATCATCACACTTCTATTTACTTACAACTCAATATTACAACTCGATACCTAGAACAAAGTATGACTCTATATGAATGCCTTTGGCGGTGTACTAGGATGTGCAATGATCTAGCATAGCAAGGATATCAAAAAATGGACAAGCCATGGAAATATCATGCTAGCTATCTTACGATCATGCAAAGCAATATCACAATGAATGCTCAAGTCATCAAAATGGAAGTGGTGGAAGTTGCATGGCAATATATCTCGGAATGGCTATGGAAATGCCATAATAGGTAGGTATGGTGTCTGTTTTGAGGAAGATATAATAAGGCTTATGTGTAGTAGAGCATATTATATCACGGGATTTGGATGCACCGGTGAAGTTTGCACTGACTCTCGAGGTGAGAAAGGGCAATGCATGGTACCGAAGAGGCTAGCAAATTGCGGAAAGGTGAGAGTGCGTATAATCCATGGACTCACGTTAGTCATAAAGAGCTCATATACTTACTGCAAAATTTTATTAGCCCTAGAAGCAAAGTACTACTACGCATGCCCCTAGGGGGGAGATTGGTAGGAGTTAACCATCACGCGCCCCTGACCTCTACGCAAAGGAAGACAATCAATAATAAATGATGCTCCAACTTCATAGCATAATGAGAGACTATACATGCATGCTTCAGGAATCACAGACCTTAACACCAATATTCCTACTAACCTCAACCATTTACTAGTACCTCCCACATATTATCATCTCTATATCGCAAAACTAGGAATCAAACATATCATATTCAGTGATCCACAAGTTTTATGTAGGATTTTATGACTAACCATGTGAAAGACCACTTCTTGTTGGCTCTCTAAATAGATATAAGTGAAGCATGAGAGTTTAATTCTTTCTACAAAAGACGAAGCTCTAATAAATATAACTGAAGCAGAAGAGCATTCTACAATTAACGGTTTTCCATATATAGAGAAACAGGCAGTCCAAACTTCAATTGATATAAGTGAAGCACATGAAACATTCTATAAAGCCATACTCAAAAGATATAAGTGAAGAGTGAACAACATTCTATAAATCAACCATGGACTATCTCATACCATCATGGTGCATTAAATAAAAGTGAAAACTAAACACAAAAGACGCTCCAAGATTTACGCATATCACGTGAACTGTAGGATCGAAAGTAGGTCTAGAGGGGGGTGATTAGACTACTTGACCAAATAAAAATCTAACGTTTTCCCAATTTTAGTTGTGGGCAGATTTTAGCAATTAGCACAAGTCAAGCAATAAACCTACACATGCAATTCTAAGAGTGTATCAATGGAAAGTAAAACATTGCATATGAAGGTAAACGGAAGGGTTTGGAGAAGGCAAACACAATGTAGACACGAAGATTTTTGGCATGGTTCTGATAGGTGTTGCTATCGTACATCCACGTTGATGGAGACTTCAACCCACGAAGGCTAACGGCTGCGTGAGTCCACAGAGGGCTCCACCCATGAAGGGTCCACAAAGAAGCAACCTTGTCCATCCCACCATGGCCATCGCCCACGAAGGACTTTCCTCACTTGGGTAGATCTTCATGAAGTAGGCGATCTCCTTGCCCTTACAAACTTCTTGGTTCAACTCCACAATCTTGTCAGAGGCTCCCAAGGACAGCTAACCAATCTAGGAGACACCACTCTCCAAAAGGTAATAGATGGTGTGATGATGATGAACTCCTTGCTCTTGTTCTTCAAATGATAGTCTCCCCAACACTCAACTCTCTCTCACAGATTTGGATATGGTGGAAAGATGATTTGAGTGGAAAGCAACTTGGGGAAGGCTATAGATCAATATTCTTGTGGTAGGATTGGAATATCTTGGTCTCAACACATGATTATGTGGTTCTCTTTCAGAAAATGTATGCTGGAAGTATAGGCACGTTCTGATGGCTCTCTCACAAATGGAGAAGGGGGTGGAGCAATATATATATAGCCTCCACACAAAATCCAACTGTTACACACATTTGACCTAACTCGGTCAGACCGAATAGAAGAACTCGATGAGACCAATTCAGTTCAAAATGTGAACGTTAGGAATCTCAGTGGACTAGCGGAACAACTCGGTGTGACCGATGTGCTAGGGCTTAGGGAAAACATCAACTCGGTGGCGCCGATTGCATCAACTCAGTGAGAACGAAGAGAAGCAATGAGCAAACAGAGAAGATGTCAAGCAAACTCGGTGGGACCGATTGCTCATCTCGGTGAGACCGAAATGTTACAAAGGGAAACCGAGAGTTTGCAAGGCCATCTCGGTGAGACCGAGATCCATATTGGTGTGACCGAACTGTTTAGGGTTTTTGGCAGTGGCTATGTCATATGAACTCGGTGGCTCCTGGTAGGATGTTTCGGTGGGGCCGAGTTTGACTTTGAGTTTTGGACATATTTGGAATGATAAAGGGGTTGAGGGATTTGGAGGAATAGCGCTAAGAATTTTGAGCAAGTAGACCATTAAGCAACACCTCATCCCCTTTTAATAGTATTGGTTTTCCTATGGACTCAATGTGATGTTGGAACACTAAAATTAAAAAGAAGAGTCTTGAGTCTTTTGCCAAAATGTGTCCTTAGCATTTTGAGGGGTTCACATTCCTAGTCCATGCCATGACATTCATTGAACTTTCTGAAATGCTAAACTTGAATGGATATTAGTTCAATGAGCTATATGTTGTTATGAATTACCAAAACCACCTGGGGATTAGTTGCACTTTCAATCTTCCACTTATTGGTAATTGATGACAACATATAAATCAAAGCTTCGACAACTGATAATATGAATGAAATACATCGTCGCTTTGAGAAGTATGTGATAAGCAAGAGCTCCCCCTAAATTTGTGCATTATTTAAAATTTGCGTCTGAATGCAAATGCACAATCGATTAGGATCATGGGTCACTCTTCCATGTCACATACATCTTGGTGGAGCGCTCAAAATGATAAACATTAAGTAACATGCACTCATCACCAAAGATAGAAGTGATTGATCATGCACAAACATTCATAGGAATAATCATGCAAGCACACATTAAACGTCTTATGATCAAACACATGATCACATAAGTATCTCACGAGCATAACAGAAATTGTAGCATAGGAAGCAATAACCAAACGAACCAAAGTAGCAAGAGTAGCAAGGCAAATAAGACCAACAAAAGGCAAAAGACACACTATCTCTAAGCCTATGATCTATACACTTTCTCCCCCTTTGGTAACAAGTTACCAATTTTTTTGAAAATGTATAATGCTATATGGCACTCTAAGCACGATCTCTGGGAGCTCCTGAAGGGGTCTTCTAGCTTGTCGCTCCGGTGTGCATAGACGGCATGGAGAGGAGTCCATCTGTGAATGCCTCTACTGAAGTCTGTGGAGCTGGAGGAGTGGATACTGGAGGGGCAACTGTGGTAGTGGTTGTAGGTGCTGAAAGATTAGTCCCGGAGTCCGCAACTGGCACAACTGATGATCTTTGTGCCCTTGGCACTCTCTAGAATGTATCTGTTGTGGTCTATCATCACGATCCTCTGCATCATCCCTTAACTTCTCCACAGCTGTTTGAATCTCAGTGACCTTCACATCAAGGTCATGCATCTTTGTCTCAATGATCCTTTCAAGACTCCCCTGATTCTGAGGCAAGGTGGCCAAGCTTTTCGCAATCCTCACGGTAGCCTCAAGCAGATAACTAAGCTGATCTTGCTTGGTCTTGAGATTCACTATAGAAGCTTCTGGAGCACTTGCTACCTTTGCTGCTTTACAACATTTGCTCTCTCCATCTTCTCCTAAGACTCAGCACAAGTAGGATGTGACGCATCCATCACAACCTCGTTGTCCTCAAAATCTGGCCTCAAGGGTTGATGCTCTTTATCCAGCCGATATGTCCCAGTCCTAACCTTGGAGTTGATCAACATCTGGATGTGTGGGGCATATCCACAAGACCTCTTCTGGTCTGCTGTTGTCCTCTTAACTATCTCAACAATCAAGCTCATGACCTTGAATTTCTGTGGCACATCTGTCTGCGTTCTGGGAACGGGGGTCCCCAGACTTGCCTGCCTACGGCCCACAGCGTGGCTAAGCAAGCAGGCCGTATGGCCCATCTTCATCAACAAGGCATCCAAGACCCTCGCGAGGGTCCAAGCCTCGTGAGGCGGACGATGCAAGACCTCCTCTGGAGTAGCCTAGCCAGGCAGGCTCACGAGGAGCGGAGATACCAAGGCGGGGCAAAACCTCACGAGGCTCTCGTGACGTGAGCCATGACGAATGACACCAGGCGGGCGCCAGACGAGCGCCAGCGCGCGCAGCATCCTTATTTCCTCTTTGGTGCTAAGGAGGCTAGCGCAGGCGAAGAGTACCGAGGCATCAGGCAAAGGTTGCTATATTGGTGCAACGAGACCAAGACCAGGAGGACAGCAAGACAAAGGTCATAGTGGAGCCCAAGACGGCGTCACCACCAGAGCTTTTTGCAGGCGAAGACCACTTTTGTCAGGATAGCTTGTACTAGCTGTCCCCCTTCAAATTTGCCCGCCCTTGTTGGCTCCCTTCCCGCTCGATATTTGGGAAGAGGACCAGGGCCTATATAAGTAGATCTAGCCACCAAAGTAGAGGCATCTGATCTGAGCTTTATCCAACCCGATCGAGAGCCTACCCTAGCCACAAGAACACCTCAACCTCAGGAGGCTGTTCTTCCCTTGTACTGTTCATCATCAACCCTAGAGGCAATCCACCACCACCACACTAGAGTAGGGTATTACACCACAACGGTGGCTCGAACCAGTATAAACCTGGTGTCTTTCTGTGTTGCGAGTTCGTCGAGTTCGTCTACGAGATCTTAGCGAGCTAGGGCATAGATCGGTAGAAGGGAAACACTTCGCACGCACCCCAGTGTTCGAACCTTAAGGGTTTGTCGGAACCCCACATCCGACATTTGGCGCGCCAGGTAGGGGTGCGCCGTAGCTTCCCTTCCATCAGTTCGTCGCTCCGTCGCTTCATCGTCTCATGGCGGATGCTCGCCGTGCTCGAGCTGAGCGTCTGGTTGCCCTCACCGCCCGCGTCGCTCAGACGGCTCCCATTGGCTGGCCACCTCGTCATTCTCCGTCTCCCGCCGCCAACGCTGCCACCGGCCTGGCAGGGAACGAGCAGCAGGCGTCCTCGCTGCATCCTTCGGTGCGGCAGGACGGCCGGACCGCTACTCAATCACTAACCCATGCCGGTTCTTCGTCTCACGCGCGCCGCGCTCCCATGGAGGCACGGGTCGCGCTCCTTGCGGCGAACGGACTCCTGCGCTACCGCCCTGTCGACGACCTCTATGAGGAGTGGCTCGACCGCGTCGCCGAGCTCGTCTGCGCCGTAGGGGGCTCTCCGGCGCCGTCCCTCTCTGTGCCTCCCCCTCAACCAGCCAGGGGCGACGAGGCTCATGGCGTGCCTCCACCACCTCTGCCCCTAGACGGTGCCTTGGCACCAAGGCGCGCGGCTCCGCGGTGTGATCCGCCACGCCCGGTGCCCGTGCGCGAAGAGAGAACCTGCCAAGAAATACCGTGGCCGCGAGAAGCTGCACCTGCGCTCCCCGCACCACCTTGTCAAGACCGTGCACCGCTCGCAGCGGCGCAGCGGGGACCTCGTCAAGACCAAGCTCCACCTCCGAAGCGGGCCCCGGCAACCACGGCCGGCTGCCACGCCTTCACCCCCGAGCTGCGTAGTGTCGCCTGGCCAGGCAAGTTCAAGCTGGATCTGCCTCCTTGCTACGACGGCACCGCCGACCCCGCGGAGTTCCTGCAGCTCTACGAGCTGAGCATCGAAGCGGCCAACGGCGACGAAAAAGTCATGGCGAACTGGTTTCCCATGGCTCTCAAGGATGGAGCTCGCTCCTGGCTCTTGAACCTGCAGCATGGCTCGATCTCCTCTTGGGATGAGATGTGCGACCGCCCATCGGCCGCGGGTGATCTACGCCGGATCAAGAAGCAACCAGGAGAGACCCTCCAGAAGTACATCCAGCGCTTCAACAACACCCACCTCAAGATCCCCAAGGTCACGGACGAGGCCATCATCTCCCCGTTTTCCGACGGCGTCCGCGACGGCAAGATGAAGGAAGAGCTCGCTATCCACGAGGAGCTCTGCACATCTCAGGAGCTGTTCAACCTGGCGACCGAGTGCCCAAGAGCTGAGGAGGGGCGCCTTTCTCTCGTCGAGCTTCCAGCTACAGGAGCGGAGGAGAAGACGGCCAAGGCCAAGGACGTGAAGCGCAAGGAGGCGGTGGTGCTCACAGCGGAGCCCGACACCAAGCGGGGCAGAGATCAGCCCGAGTCATCCAAGAACGGCCGACCGTTCTACGCCTTCCACAACCTGAACACCCACAACACCAGCGACTGTCAAGAGCTCAGAGCCATATGGGAAGGATGCTTCGGTCGACGCCCCGAGCGCAACGACCGGGGCTACGACCATGGAGGAGGATGAGGAGGCGGGCGCTGGGACGACCGTGGCCCGCGCCAGGAGTGGCGCGACCGGCCTTGTGAGGACTGCTGGCAGGACCAACCTTGCGAGGGCGTCTGGAGGGACCCGCCTCGTGAGGATCGCCCCCAGGGAAACACCGGTCTTCCCCCGCTGCCGCCACCAAGAAGGAACGACGACCACTACCAGGACAAGGGGGCTGGGGGCTTCCAGGAGCCGCGTGCAATCGCCTGCATTTTGGGCGGCGCCCAGGCCCCAGCCTCTCAGCGCATCTTCAAACAGTCACTCGCGAGGTGAACGCGGTGCTCCCCAAGCTCGAGGCCATGTGCCCGCTCAAGTGGTCCCAATGCGCCATCACTTTCAACTCAGCGGATCAGCTCAAGTGCGCAGCCACCGCTGGCGCCCTCCCTATGCTGTGTTCCCCAGTCATCAGCAATGTTTAGGTCAGCAAGACCCTCATCGACGGCGGCGCAGGGCTCAACATCCTGTCCATCGACATGTTCGACAACCTCCAAGTGCCATATGAACAGCTCTAGCCCACCAAGCCTTTCTCAGGAGTGACCGAAGGTTCCACCACACCGATAGGGCAGGTCCGCCTGCCTCTCACCTTCGGGGAGCACAAGAACTACCGCACCGAGCTCATCGACTTCGATGTAGCGCACATCCACCTACCGTACAACGCCATCCTCGGGTATCTAGCCCTGGCCAAGTTCATTGCAGTCACGCATCACGGCTACAACGTTCTCAAGATGCCGGGAAGCGGAGGAATCATCACGGTCCCGTGTGAAGAGAGGGATGCGGTGTGCTCCCTCGAGCGTGCCTTTCAAGCCGCAGCAATCGACGACCCCGACAGCAGAAGTGAAGGCCCTCCAAAGGCCATCCCCGAGAAGAAGAAGTCGCACCGCGCAGGACCTCAGGAGGATGGCGTCACAGCAGGGGCCTCATCAGGATCGGCGCCCGTCTCAGGGGCACGTCCCTCCGTCGCATAGGAAAGCACGCCCGACGCCCTCCTCGGGCAGGGCTCGGGGGCTC
Organism: Aegilops umbellulata; assembly: GCA_032464435.1. Classification (NCBI taxonomy): domain Eukaryota; kingdom Viridiplantae; phylum Streptophyta; class Magnoliopsida; order Poales; family Poaceae; genus Aegilops; species Aegilops umbellulata. Next base: position 330,167,532 of record CP136056.1, read on the forward strand.
TCTTCTGGAGGGCCTCAGACCTTGCCAACCTCACGAGGGAGGCACTTGGGCACCACTTGGAAGCGTGCTTCGCGGCACATGTCCCTCAGGAGAGCACAGGGCGAGGAGTGCCCACCACTCAGGAGTTCGTCACCAAGACCACCCAGGAACTACAAGACACAAGAGCCATGCGCGGCGACCGTCGTTCATGAGGCACAGCTCCCCATCCTGGCGAGGATGCTGGGTTGCGTGTCTGCATCGACGTCCCAGGGCTCAACATGGCCGCATCTCAGGAGCGCTTCTGGCCTTCACGTGTGGGACGCTGTGAGGGCCCGCCACACAGCTACGTTCGCATGCCCTTCGGCTTGCCGAGCGTGGCGTCAGCCTATCAATGCGACCTGCGGCGTGTCCTGGCGTCTCAGGAGGCCAGGTACCACGCCATCCTGGAGGAGATGGAGACGGTCTTTAGGGAACCTCCCGATCCCCCAGAGCCTCCCGAGGCTCAAGGTCCCGGTGGCTCATGAGGAGTCATTTCTTCGACGCACGCCTTCAGCTGCACAACCTCTACTTCGTCTACAGAACCAGGTGACATCTTCCAAGCTCGTTTAGCTGGGAGCGCCCCTCGGGTTGCATTATTCCCAGACCACGCGGGTCCGTCCCTGTGGCATGTATCCCTTTTGCCTATGTCTTTAGCTTACCTTGCTGGGGGCGCCCCTCGGGCTGCATCACCCCCAAGCCACTCGGGCCGGACCCAATGGCATGTATCTTCCTGCATTTACCTAAGCTGATCTGCTCTCCATGCTTGGCCTGCTCACGGCTATCGCCTGCTCGATCGCCGCCCGCCATGGGCCTGTTCATCCTATGCAATTCGCTTGCATGTTTAAAGTGTTGGAAATATGCCCTAGAGGCAATAATAAAAGGATTATTATTATATTTCCTTCTTCATGATATAATTGTGTTATCCGGAAATCGTAATACATGTGTGAATACATAGACACCAACATGTCCCTAGTAAGCCTCTAGTTGACTAGCTCGTTGATCAACAGATAGTCATGGTTTCCTGACTATGGACATTGGATATCATTGATAACGAGATCACATCATTAGGAGAATGATGTGATGGACAAGACCCAATCCTAAGCATAGCACAAGATCGTATAGTTCGTTTGCTAGAGCTTTTCCAATGTCAAGTATCTTTTCCTTAGACCATGAGATCGTGTAACTCCCGGATACCGTAGGAGTGCTTTGGGTGTACCAAACGTCACAACGTAACTGGGTGACTATAAAGGTATACTACGGGTATCTCCGAAAGTGTCTGTTGGGTTGACACGGATCGAGACTGGGATTTGTCACTCCGTATGACGGAGAGGTATCTTTGGGCCCACTCGGTAATGCATCATTATAATGAGCTCAAAGTGACCAAGTGTTTGGTCACGGGATCATGCGTTACGGTACGAGTAAAGTGACTTGCCGGTAACGGGATTGAACGAGGTATTGGGATACTGACGATCGAATCTCGGGCAAGTAACATACTGACTGACAAAGGGAATTGATTACGGGGTTAATTGAATCCTCGACATCGTGGTTCATCCGATGAGATCATCGAGGAGTATGTGGGAGCCAACATGGGTATCCAGATCCCGCTATTGGTTATTGACCGGAGAGGTGTCTTGGTCATGTCTGCATATCTCCCGAACCCGTAGGGTCTACACACTTAAGGTTCGATGACGCTATGGTTGTAGAGATATTAGTATGCAGCAAACCGAAAGTTGTTCGGTGTCCCGGATGAGATCCTGGACATCACGAGGAGTTCCGGAATGGTCCAGAGGTGAAGAAATATATATATGAAGTGCTGTTTCGGCCATCGGGAGAGTTTCAGGGGTCACCGGTATTGTACCGGGACCACCGGGGGTCCACCGGGTGGGGCCACCTATCCCTGAGGGCCCCATGGGCTGAAGTGGCGTGGGAACCAGCCCCTGGTGGGCTGGTGCACCCCACCCAAGGGCCCAAGGCGCCTAGGGTTGGAAACCCTAGGGGGCCGTTGCCCCTCGAGGGGGCATGCGCCCCCCTGGTTGTAAACCCTAAGGGGGCCGTTGCCCCGGGGGCCGCCGCCCCCCCTCTAGATGGGATCTCCAAGGGGGCATGCGCCCCCTAGCCCCTATATATAGTGGAGGGGAGGAAGGGCAGCCGCACCCTGCATCTTGGCGCCTCCCTTCCCCCTTGCTACACCTCCTCCTCCCGCAGACGCTTGGCGAAGCCCTGCCGGATCCCTGCTGCATCCACCACCACGCCGTCGTGCTGCTGGATCTTCATCAACCTCTACTTCCCCCTTGCTGGATCAAGAAGGAGGAGACGTCACGCTGACCGTACGTGTGTTGAACGCGGAGGTGCCGTCCGTTCGGTGCTAGGATCTCCGGTGATTGAATCACGACGTGTACGACTACCTCAACCCCGTTCTCTTGAACGCTTCCGCTCGCGATCTACAAGGGTATGTAGATGCACTCCCCTCTCTCATTGCTGGATGAACTCATAGATTGATCTTGGTGAACATAGAATTTTTTTTATTTTGTGCAACGTTCCCCAACAGTGGCATCATGAGCCAGGTCTATGCGTACTTCTCTTTGCACGAGTAGAACACAATTTGTTGTGGGCGTAGATGTTGTCAACTTTGTTGCCGCTACTAGTCTTATATTGCTTCAGCGGTATTGTGGGATGAAGCGGCCCGGACCGACCTTACACGTACGCTTACGTGAGACAAGTTCCACCGACTGACATGCACTAGTTGCATAAGGTGGCTAGCGGGTGTCTGTCTCTCCCACTTTAGTTGGAGCGGATTCGACGAAAAGGGTCCTTATGAAGGGTAAATAGAAGTTGACAAATCACGTTGTGGCTTTTACGTAGGTAAGAAAACGTTCTTTCTAGAACCCTATTGCAGCCACGTAAAAACTTGCAACAACAATTAGAGGACGTCTAACTTGTTTTTGCAGCAAGTGTTTTGTGATGTGATATGGCCAAAGTTGTGATGAATGATGAATGATATATATGTGATGTATGAGATCATGTTCTTGTAATAGGAATCACGACTTGCATGTCGATGAGTATGACAACCGGCAGGAGCCATAGGAGTTGTCTTTATTTTTTGTATGACCTGCGTGTCATTGAGAAACGCCATGTAAATTACTTTACTTTATTGCTAAACGTGTTAGCCATAGTAGTAGAAGTAATAGTTGGCGAGCAACTTCATGGAGACACGATGATGGAGATCATGGTGTCATGCTGGTGACAAGATGATCATGGAGCCCCAAGATGGAGAGCAAAGGAGCTATATGATATTGGCCATATCATGTCACTATTATTTGATTGCATGTGATGTTTATCATGTTTTTGCATCTTGTTTACTTAGAACGACGGTAGTAAATAAGATGATCCCTCATAATAATTTCAAGAAAGTGCACCCCCTAGCATGTACAGACATGGCCTCGGAACACAAGAGACCGAAAGGTCGAACATGAGTCATATGAAAGATACGATCAACATGGAGATGTTCACCGATGATGACTAGTCCGTCTCACGTGATGATCGGACACGGCCTAGTCGAGTCGGATCATGTTTCACTTAGATGACTAGAGGGATGTCTAATCTGAGTGGGAGATCATTAAATAGTTTGATTAGATGAACTTAATTATCATGAACTTAGTCTAAAATCTTTGCATAAATGTCTTGTTGATCAAATGGCCAACGCTCATGTCAACATGAACTTCAACGTGTTCCTAGAGAAAACCAAGCTGAAAGATGATGGCAGCAACTATACGGACTGGGTCCGGAACCTGAGGATCATCCTCTTAGCTGCCAAGAAACAATATATCCTAGAAGCACCGCTAGGTGAAGCTCCGATCCCAGAGAACCAAGACGTTATGAACGCTTGGCAGTCTCGTGCTGATGATTACTCCCTCGTTCAGTGCGGCATGCTTTACAGCTTAGAACCGGGGCTCCAAAAGCGTTTTGAGCAAAACGGAGCATATGAGATGTTCGAAGAGCTGAAAATGGTTTTCCAAGCTCATGCCCGGGTCGAGAGATATGAAGTCTCCGACAAGTTCTACAGTTGTAAGATGGAGGAAAATAGTTTTGTCAGTGAGCACATACTCAAGATGTCTGGGTTGCACAACTGCTTGTCCCAGCTGGACATTAACCTCCCAGACGAGGTGGTCATTGACAGAATCCTTCAGTCGCTCCCACCAAGCTACAAGAGCTTTGTGATGAACTACAATATGCAAGGGATGGAAAAGACCATTCTTGAAGTATTTTCAATGCTGAAATCAGCGGAGGTAGAAATCAAAAAGGAACATCAAGTGTTGATGGTCAATATAACCACCAAGTTCAAGAAAGGCAAGGGTAAGAAGAACTTCAAGAAGGACAGCAAGGATGTTGCCGTGCCAGGTAAGCCAGTTGCCAGGAAGAAGTCAAAGAATGGACCCAAGCCTGAGACAGAGTGCTTTTATTGCAAAGGGAAGGGTCACTGGACGCGGAACTGCCCCAAATACTTAGCGGACAAGAAGGCCGGCAACACTAAAGGTATATGTGATATACATGTAATTGACGTGTACCTTACCAGTACTCGTAGTAGCTCCTGGGTATTTGATACCGGTGCCGTTGCTCATATTTGTAACTCAAAGCAGGAGCTGCGGAATAAGCGGAGACTGGTGAAGGACGAGGTGACGATGCGCGTCGGGAATGGTTCCAAGGTCGATGTGATCGCCGTCGGCACGCTACCTCTATATTTACCTACGGGATTAGTTTTAAACCTCAATAATTGTTATTTAGTGCCAAGTTTGAGCATGAACATTGTATCCGGATCTCGTTTAATACGAGATGGCTACTCATTTAAATCCGAGAATAATGGTTGTTCTATTTATATGAGAGATATGTTTTATGGTCATGCTCCGATGGTCAATGATTTATTCTTAATGAATCTCGAACGTGATGTTACACATATTCATAGTGTGAATGCCAAAAGATGTAAAGTTGATAACGATAGTCCCACATACTTGTGGCACTGCCGCCTTGGTCACATTGGTGTCAAGCGCATGAAGAAGCTCCATGCTGATGGACTTTTAGAGTCTCTCGATTATGAATCATTTGACACATGCGAACCATGCCTCATGGGCAAAATGACCCAGACTCCGTTCTCCGGAACAATGGAGCGAGCAACCAACTTATTGGAAATAATACATACTGATGTGTGCAGTACAATGAGCGTTGAGGCTCACGGAGGATATCGTTATGTTCTCACTCTCACTGATGACTTGAGTAGATATGGGTATGTCTACTTGATGAAACACAAGTATGAGACCTTTGAAATGTTCAAGGAATTTTAGAATGAGGTAGAGAATCAACGTGACCGAAAAATAAAGTTCTTACGATCAGATCGTGGAGGAGAATATTTAAGTCACGAATTTGGCACACACTTAAGGAAATGTGGAATCGTTTCACAACTCACGCCACCTGGAACACTTCAACATAACGGTGTGTCCGAACGTCGTAATCGCACTCTATTGGATATGGTGCGATCTATGATGTCTCTTACTGATTTACCGCTATCATTTTGGGGATACGCTCTAGAGACAGCTACATTCACTTTAAATAGGGCACCGTCTAAATCCGTTGAGACGACACCGTATGAATTATGGTTTGGGAAGAAACCTAAGCTGTCGCTTCTAAAAGTTTGGGGATGCGATGCTTATGTCAAGAAACTTCAACCTGAAAAGCTCGAACCCAAGTCGGAAAAATGCGTCTTCATAGGATACCCTAAGGAAACCATTGGGTATACCTTCTACCTTATATCCGAAGGCAAGATCTTTGTTGCCAAGAACGGATCCTTTCTGGAAAAAGAGTTTCTCTCGAAAGGAGTAAGTGGGAGGAAAGTAGAACTCGATGAAGTACTACCTCTTCAACCGGAAAGTAGTGCAGCTCAGGAAAATGTTCATGTGGTGCCTACATCCACTGGAGAGGAAATTAATGATGATGATCAAGGTACTTCGAATCAAGTTGCTACTGAACTTCGTAGGTCCACAAGGACACGTTCCACACAAGAGTGGTATGGCAACCCTGTCCTGGAAATCATGTTGTTAGACAACGGTGAACCTTCGAAATATGAAGAAGCGATGGCGGGCCCAGATTCCAACAAATGGCTTGAAGCCATGCAATCCGAGATAGGATCCATGTATGAAAACAAAGTATGGACTTTGACAGACTTGCCCGATGATCGGCGAGTGATAGAAAACAAATGGATCTTTAAGAAGAAGACGGACGCGGATGGTAATGTTACCATCTATAAAGCTCGACTTGTCGCTAAGGGTTATCGGCAAGTTCAAGGGGTTGACTACGATGAGACTTTCTCTCCCGTAGCGAAGCTGAAGTCCGTCCGAATCATGTTAGCAATTGCCGCATACTATGTTGATGAGATATGGCAAATGTCAAAACGGCATTCCTTAACGGTTATCTTAAGGAAGAACTATATATGATGCAGCCGGAAGGTTTTGTCGACCCTAAGAATGCTAACAAGGTATGCAAGCTCCAGCGATCCATTTATAGGCTGGTGCAAGCATCTCGGAGTTGGAACATTCGCTTTGATGAGATGATCAAAGCGTTTGGGTTTATGCAGACTTATGGAGAAGCCTGCGTTTACAAGAAAGTGAGTGGGAGCTCTGTAGCATTTCTCATATTATATGTAGATGACACACTTTTGATGGGAAATGATATAGAAATTTTGGATAGCATTAAGGCCTACTTGAATAAGAGTTTTACAATGAAGGATCTTGGAGAAGCTGCTTATATATTAGGCATCAAGATCTATAGAGATAGATCAAGACGCTTCATAGGTCTTTCACAAAGCACATACCTTGATAAGATATTGAAGAAGTTCAATATGGATCAGTCTAAGAAGGGGTTCTTGCCTGTGTTGCAAGGTGTGAAATTGAGCTCAGCTCATTGTCCGACCACGGCAGAAGATATAGAAGAGATGAGTGTCATCCCCTATGCCTCAGCCATAGGGTCTATTATGTATGCCATGCTGTGTACCAGACCTGATGTAAACCTTGTCGTAAGTTTGGTAGGAAGGTACCAAAGTAATCCCGGCAAGGAACACTGGACAGCGGTCAAGAATATCCTGAAGTACCTGAAAAGGACTAAGGACATGTTTCTCGTTTATGGAGGTGACGAAGAGCTCGTCGTAAAGGGTTACGTCGACGCTAGCTTCGACACAGATCTAGATGACTCTAAGTCACAAACCGGATACGTGTATATGTTGAATGGTGGAGCAGTAAGCTGGTGCAGCTGCAAACAGAGCGTCGTGGCGGGATCTACATGTGAAGCGGAGTACATGGCAGCCTCGGAGGCAGCGCATGAAGCAATTTGGGTGAAGGAGTTCATCACCGACCTAGGAGTCATACCTAATGCGTCGGGGCCGATCAAACTCTTCTGTGACAACACTGGAGCTATTGCACTTGCCAAGGAGCCCAGGTTTCACAAGAAGACCAGGCACATCAAGCGTCGCTTGAACTCCATTCGCGAAAATGTTCAAGATGGAGACATAGAAATTTGCAAAGTGCATACGGATCTGAATGTCGCAGATCCATTGACTAAACCTCTTCCGCGAGCAAAACATGATCTGTGACGCCCGGATAATTAAGCTACAGTAATTCCACGCTAATGATGCCACGTCACCTCAGTTACTGTTGATAAACCCGCGTTGATTCGGCATCGATTCAAATTCAAATTCAAAATCAAGTCAAACGGTAAAGGTTTTCAAATGTTTAAACTAAAATTTACGGATTGTGCCAAATAGTGCATAGGAAATTATGGTGGAAAATTCACGCTTTTATATAGTAGTTAAATGTACTATAATAAATAAAACAGTGGTAAAACTATTATTTAAATATTCTTAAATTAATAAACAAATACAAACTACTTTAATTAATGTGCCAAGTTAATTGTGGAAGTGGAATATTTAGTAATAATAATTTTGAGACTCTTATGGTATTTTATTGAAACTAAAGCAATTAAAGATTAGAAGAACAGAAAAAGAAAAGGAAAAAAACAAAAAGAAGAAGAATAAAAGAGAGACCCCCCCGGGGGCAACCGGCCCAGCTGGCCACTCCTGCCGGCCCAATCGAACTGGCCCACCCCGACCTACACCTACCCCCTCGACCGAACCCTAGAGCCCGTCGCCCCACTTCCCCCCCTCTTGTTACCCCCACTCCTCCCCGAAATATCTCCCTCCCCCATCTCTCCTGATTGGATCGGGATTGGGGACAAACCGCTGACGCCGATACCCCGATCCCGTCACCCCGGAGCTGCCACGCCGTTGGAGGACCACATCGCCAGAGCCCCGCGCCGCGGCACGAACGCCCCACCCCACCGCTCAGCGCCGTGTGCCGCTGCCAGCGCCAACCCCGCCGCCGTCGTCCACGTCCTCCACCACGAGCACCACTGCCCGGACCCTACATCCCTCTGTGAGTCGCCGCCTGGAGCTCCCTCTGCCGCATGCCCCGCCTCCGTCGTCGAGCTCGTCGCCGTCCCGTGCGCCCCGCACCTGGAGCACTGCTCCCGCGTGCGCCTACCCTGGCCTCTCCTCCCCTGCACCCTCCTTGGCCTGCACGCTCGCAGCCGCCTCCGCTCGTGCTCGCCGCTCGCCATTGACGCTCGGCCCCGCCTTCCCTTGTCGCGGCCTCACACGCTCCTGACCACGCCCGGGCTCGCCGGCGTGTCCGTGCTCAGCACGCCCACGGGCACGCGCCCATTCCGGTGGCGCTTGCGCCGTCGCCCGCACGCCCCGGGGTTCCTCCCCGTTATCCACTGCCCGGGCGCCCGCTAACGGCTGCCCCGTTTGGCCCGTGGCCAATGACACGCGGGGTCCACCCGAAAATGAGAAATAAATAAATGAATAGATATAATAAATAAAATAGTTAGTTAATTAATTAACCTAATTAATCTTATTAATTAACCTAATTAATCCAGTTAATTAACCTGTTAACTGCTAATTTGTCTAACTAAAATTGTTAGTTACTAGTCAGTCAATGATAGGGGGCCCCACCCCCTGTTGACCAGTCAAACCTTGACTGGTCAACTGGGCCCCCCTTGGCCCACTTGTCATCCCCTGGGTATACTTCTGTGTACCCTGTGTTGGGTGCACATAGCATTTATTCAATTAATTTCGAATTAATAATAATTTCAGAATATCATTAAAACTTTGAAAAATCATATAAAATAATCCGTAAGTCAGATAAAAATACTTTGTACATGAAAGTTGCTCAAAACGACGAGACGATTCCGGATACGCAAACCGTTCATCCGCCACACCCCCCTAACCCATCGAAACCGCAACTTTCCCCCTCCGGTTCATCTGTCCGAAAACGCGAAACACCGGGGATACTTTCCCGGATGTTTCCCCCTTCACCAGTATCACTTACTACCGCGTTAGGTCACCTCTAGCACCGTGCATTGCCATGTTATACTTTGATTGCTCTGTTATTTATTGTGTTCCCCTGTTACTTCTTTCCGGTAGACCCCGTGCCGATGCTGATGCCCCTGTGGTCGACTACAACACCGACGACCCCTCCTTCTTGTCTGAGCAACCAGGCAAGCCCCCCCTTGATCACCAGATATCGCCTATTCTTCTCTATACTGCTTGCATTAGAGTAGTGTAGCATGTTACTGCTTTCCGTTAATCCTACTCTGCTGCATAGCCTGTCATTGCTACTACTGTTGTTACCTTTACCTGCTATCCTACTGCTTAGTATAGGATGCTAGTGTTCCATCAGTGGCCCTACACTCTTGTCCGTCTGCCATGCTATACTACTGGGCCGTGATCACTTCGGGAAGTGATCGCGGGCATATACTATACTTTACACTGTTACATTACCTGTGATACTGTTCGGAGTTGGGGGCTGAAGGGGCAGGTGGTTCCACCCAGGTAGTGGTGGGCCTGGGTTCCCGACGGCCCCTGACTGTTACTTTGTGGCGGAGCGACAGGGCAGGTTCAGACCACCTAGGAGACAGGTGGGCCTGGCCCTGCTCGGCGTTCGCGGATACTTAACACGCTTAACGAGATCTGGGTATTTGATCTAAGTCTGGCCATTTGGTCTATACGCACTAACCATCTACGCGGGAGTAGTTATGGGTATCCCGGCGTTGTGGTATCAGCCAAAGCCTTCGTGACGTCAGCGACGGAGCGGCGCGCGCCGGATTGGACTGGAACGCCACTAGGCTAGGTCTGCTTCCGACCGCCCTTGCAACGTGCAGGTGTGCTCAGGGCGATGGGCCCAGACCCCTGCGCGCATAGGTTTAGACCGGCGTGCTGACCTCTCTATTGTGCCTAGGTGGGGCTGTGACGTGTTGATCTTCCGAGGCCGGGCATGACCCAGGAAAGTGTGTCCGGCCAAATGGGATCAAGCGTGTTGGGCTATGTGGTGCACCCCTGCAGGGAAGTTAATCTATTCGAATAGCCGTGTCCCTCGGTAAAAGGACGACCCGGAGTTGTACCTTGACCTTATGACAACTAGAACTGGATACTTAATAAAACACACCCTTCCAAGTGCCAGATACAACCCGGTGATTGCTCTCTAACAGGGCATCGAGGAGGGGATCGTCGGGTAGGATTATGCTAGGCGATGCTACTTGGAGGACTTCAGTCTACTCTCTTCTATTTGCTGCAAGACGGAGGCTGCCAGAAGCGTAGTCTTCGACAGGATTAGCTATCCCCCTCTTATTCTGGCATTCTGCAGTTCAGTCCACCGATATGGTCCTTTACACAGATATCCATGCATATGTAGTGTAGCTCCTTGCTTGCGAGTACTTTGGATGAGTACTCACGGTTGCCTTGTTTCCCCTTTTCCCCATCTCTCTATCCGATTGCTGCAACCAGACGATGGAGCCCAGGATCCAGACACCACCTTCGACGACGACTCCTACTACATCGGAGGTGCCTACTACGTGCAGCCCGCTGACGACGACCAGGAGTAGTTAGGAGGATCCCAGGCAGGAGGCCTGCGCCTCATTCGATTTGTATCCCAGTTTGTGCTAGCCTTCTTAAGGCAAACTTGTTTAACTCATGTCTGTACTCAGATATTGTTGCTTCCGCTGACTCGTCTATGATCGAGCACTTGTATTCGAGCCCTCGAGGCCCCTGGCTTGTATTATGATGCTTGTATGACTTATTTTCATTTGTAGAGTTGTGTTGTGATATCTTCCCGTGAGTCCCTGATCTTGATCGTACACATTTGCGTGCATGATTAGTGTACAGTTGAATTGGGGGCGTCACAAGTTGGTATCAGAGCCGACTGCCTGTAGGAATCCCCCTTCCAACTCCTTGGGCGTAGTCGAGTCTAGACATTGCAAAACTTTTACTAACATGGCTGTGTGCCTTATGGGCCCATGTCGCCATTGGGTGGTACTAGGATCTTTTACTCCTCGACCTTTACTCTGGTATTCTGAACTCTCTTCTATTCGGGTTAAACGATTTTTACTAAAATCTAACTTTAGGTTCTCGAAAATACTTTCTCCCGGAGAGGCCCTTCAGTCCAGATGATCACCGACTGCACCAGAAGATTTCGGAGATAATCTGATATTCTCTCGAGACTTTGTGCCCATCACTTTTGCTATTCCCGACCACCGATAAATCCTTATGGATAACAACTTACACCTGCCATTCATACGATCATCTCCCATTGATCTTGTTATTACAAGATACCCCGAAGTTTTCTCTATTGTTTCGAGAATACTTTGTGCCTACTGCCTTGCTGTTCTTTGTCACTTGAATACCCCTACGGATAATTCTCGCACTTATCGAGTATCCGCTCATCCCCCAGTTGATTCATGTATGTCACCAATCTTCGATATACCATTCGGTCTTCCGAAAATCCTCAGGAGCCTATTGCTCTTGAAATTCTTGCTTGCTTGCATTATGGTTAATCCCATAAGCCTCGTAATCATATTGGCATCCCTTGTCATTATAATTTAGAGTGTGTTGATTCGAAATGTTGCGAATGCTCACAATCCTCAATCAGATCCTAGAATTCATTCTTTCGGCTCAGACGTCATTTTAAACATGAGCTGAATCTTGACCACTCAAATTGTTGTCGATTTTACCCTAGTCTTACTCAACTTATCCATGTTTAATCAGAGCGTTTGCTTCTGATCCCTTGATTTGGAAATCATAATTCCTTTTCATGTGAGCTTTGTATTAGCTAGTTGCTTCTATAATCCAATGCCTTCACCTTGTTTATCCCTCTGGTTGTGTGACGATACTCACACCAGCTTCGCTATGGATCATCGGATCCTTTGTTGGAATATCATCCGACAGTGTCCTTCGTATACAAAAACCTCGATAAGTTCTTTCCCTGATACATAATGCCTTCGGTAAATTGTATCCTCTCGTTTTGTTACCCATGCTCTACTATCGAGCTTGTGTTATTTGCTCTTGAAACTGTGGTATATGTTTCTAAGAAGCCCTATGGGTTGAACATGTGCCTTCTCTAAACCGTGTGAACCCGAAGGTTTTCACAAGTCATACTCTTATGGTGCTTCGCCAGATAAAATTTCAACACTGCAACTTCATCGAACGCGAGAAGTGAATGAAAGGTTATGCATTGGAGAAGTGGGAGTCGACCTTGAACTTTGTGTTCATGCCCATGGACATGATGTAGATCCTATCATGGAAACTTCTGGTAACTATTTCCTTGATATACTATCCTTTGGTATCGGTGAATTGATCCTTTGCAATCATGGTTTCGACCATGTTCTCCTTTAAATACCATTTCTCATGCAAGTGTAAGCACTTTTCTGCTGCGGAGCAATACCCCATTCCAGCCTCTACTTTGATCTGTCATCGAGTATTACCCCCCTCTGGTATCTCGAGATTATCATGGAACTACATAACTTCTTATGAGTTCTTCTTCAAGTATTATTCTCACTGATTCCAAAATTTTCCCCGGGTTCTGAGTTGTTAGACACTCAAGGACACCGACAGTGAATCGAGTCTGTACTCCGATTCAATAACTGTAAGTAATTTTTATTGCCCATGAGTTTAATATCCTTCGAGTCATTCCTAGCCCGGTTGGCTATATCATTATTGTGCTAAATTTCAACTATGCTACCTGGTCATTCCCGGAGCAAAATTTTCGAAGATGGCCTAATCTTACATCGATCTTCCTCGTCATATCATTTCTACTGGAACAACAAACTTGGTCTCGAGTTTGTGTCGTACCCTTGGTTCCAATAACCTTTTTGTTCACCATTCATTTGACTTGATGTCATCGCCGATCGATTACATCTTGAAATCTCTCGACAAAATGTGTCGTGATCATCATCAACCTTACGAGCTCTTTCAGGATATCAATTGAGTTCATGATGAGAAATACCATCCTTGCCCTCGATGATCTACGTTATCATCGACCACCTTATTGCCTTCCCACCAACACAAGCTTGTTTGTGTTTGGTGATATACCTTGGGTTCCTTGCTATCCAGCAATTGTTCTCCTTTACCTTGGAACATTAACATCTCTTATGTCATCAATGTTGTGAGAATTTCGCCACCTATTAAGAATTCTTGGTATGGTGATACTTCTCACCATCACCATTCTTTCTTAGGTCCTCGTGTTGATACCAACCGGGGTACCAACAAGTGAGCAGTACTTTTTGGATTCTGCCCTTCTAGCAACCCTATAGCTTTGAAGTTAATGGTCGGCCATTCATTCTTAGACTATTGATAATTGAATCACCATTCTGACATTGGTCGTGCAGCCCAACCCATATTTAGGGCGCACCTTTCTACCAATGTTTAATTGTGTATGTTTTTCTCAAACATGCTTCATTATATCATTTGATTTGACAAATGCTATCTCCTTATCCACATAATTGAGGAGATGCATCTTTTTGGATACCTCGTTGAATTATCGTTGAGTCCGTCAGCCACTTCCTCATCCTCTCCTTGGTTTAATGATGAACCCTTGTTTGGAACTCGCTTCCATTGTTCATTTCTTGAGAATCTTACATTGTCATCTCGTCAATTGTGTTGCACATTTTCTTCTCAGGCATCCCGAATTCGAGGTATCCTGACACCAATCAGATCTGAAATTCGGTCAGACATGATGGCTGGAACATATTCGCAAGAGTTATAACATTGGTCTTTAACCCGATAAGGTGTCATGCCTAGCACACCTGGCCGGAGGACCTAATGTTATAGTTTTCCTTTTTAGCAAGGTTATCTATTCTTCCATGAGAAATGGTAAGACTTATTCTACAAGTTGTTCCTGATGGATCCTTTTTGTTTCCAAAGTCTGATTTTCACGTGTTGACCATGTCAATGCTATCTCGAAGCACGTCTATGGTACTCCGTTCTTCAACAAGAGCATTTGAAGCACAATGCTAAATTTTCTTTATCATTTATCCTAACACCGTTGCATGGGCAATGTCATGCAATTTCTCTCCCCTTACCTAAAGGGTTTTCTACATTATATCCTACCACAGATATCATGCTCTGCTTGTCCTTGGGAAGGATATACCCCTGAATTATGTGTTTAAACACATTTTTCTTTCCATTGTTCTGATCAAATCTGATAAACACTTTTTCCTTTACATTGGTTTGTTTAAACCCTTTCTATGATCTATATGATATAAGCAGTAATAATTCACTGCTTGTGCAAACACCTCGGTGTACAACTCTGTCAGTAAGACCTTGTCACTATGGTTGATGACATTCCGGTATCCACCGATGGACGAGAACTTTGCCTAATGGTCCGCCTCGTTCAACGAGCAGGAAAATGATTCTCTTTGACCCTCGCCCTTGGTACCGACATTGTTGCCAACATAAATGGCAGGCTACCCGTTGACATACCTTACTATCGTGACCGTGCAAGGTGTCAGCACCCTTTCTACTTTTGACCCACCTGGTGGGACCATAACCCACAGTTCCACAGGATCGAAACCTGACTCTCCTGTACACCCTGTTTCCTAAGTTATTCCACACGTGTGGTTTCGTAAGTACGTTGGAGTTCCCGAAGAAAAGGACGACTACACCATGATGACCTGAAGCAGAGAAATGAAGACGTCAATGTAAGGGATCGACCTCTTTGAGAAGAGCAACCAATGCCGAGAAGATCCATTAGAATTTTGTAACTAGACCTTTCCCCCCCTTCACTACCTCTTAAATCTCGGGACGAGATTTCTTGTAGTGGACGAGAATTGTGACGCCCGGATAATTAAGCTACAGTAATTCCACGCTAATGATGCCACGTCACCTCAGTTACTGTTGATAAACCCGCGTTGATTCGGCATCGATTCAAAATCAAGTCAAACGGTAAAGGTTTTCAAATGTTTAAACTAAAATTTACGGATTGTGCCAAATAGTGCATAGGAAATTATGGTGGAAAATTCACGCTTTTATATAGTAGTTAAATGTACTATAATAAATAAAACAGTGGTAAAACTATTATTTAAATATTCTTAAATTAATAAACAAATACAAACTACTTTAATTAATGTGCCAAGTTAATTGTGGAAGTGGAATATTTAGTAATAATAATTTTGAGACTCTTATGGTATTTTATTTAAACTAAATCAATTAAAGATTAGAAGAACAGAAAAAGAAAAGGAAAAAAACAAAAAGAAGAAGAATAAAAGAGAGACCCCCCGGGGGGCAACCGTCCCAGCTGGCCACTCCTGCCGGCCCAATCGAACTGGCCCACCCCGACCTACACCTACCCCCTCGACCGAACCCTAGAGCCCGTCGCCCCACTTCCCCCCTCTCGTTACCCCCGCTCCTCCCCGAAATATCTCCCTCCCCCATCTCTCCCGATTGGATCGGGAGGGGGGACAAACCGCCGACGCCGATGCCCCGATCTCGTCGCCCCGGAGCTGCCACGCCGTTAGAGGACCACATCGCCAGAGCCCCGCGCCGCGGCACGAACGCCCCACCCCACCGCTCGGCGCCGTGCGCCGCTGCCAGCGCCAACCCCGCCGCCGTCGTCCACGTCCTCCACCACGAGCACCACTGCCCGGACCCCACATCCCTCTGTGAGTCGCCGCCTGGAGCTCCCTCTGCCGCATGCCCCGCCTCCGTCGTCGAGCTCGTCGCCGTCCCGTGCGCCCCGCACCTGGAGCACTGCTCCCGCATGCGCCTACCCTGGCCTCTCCTCCCCTGCGCCCTCCCTGGCCTGCACGCTCGCAGCCGCCTCCGCTCGTGCTCGCCGCTCGCCATTGACGCTCGGCCCCGCCTTCCCTTGTCGCGGCCTCACACGCTCCTGACCACGCCCGGGCTCGCCCGCGTGTCCGTGCTCAGCACGCCCACGGGCACGCGCCCATTCGGGTGGCGTTTGCGCCGTCGCCCGCACGCCCCGGGGTTCCGCCCCGTTATCCACTGCCCGGGCGCCCGCTAACGGCTGCCCCGTTTGGCCCGTGGCCAATGACACGCGGAGTCCACCCAAAAACGAGAAATAAATAAATGAATAGATATAATAAATAAAATAGTTAGTTAATTAATTAACCTAATTAATCTTATTAATTAACCTAATTAATCCAGTTAATTAACCTGTTAACTGCTAATTAGTCTAACTAAAATTGTTAGTTACTAGTCACTCAATGACAGGGGGCCCCACCCCCTGTTGACCAGTCAAACCTTGACTGGTCAACTGGGCCCCCTTGGCCCACTTGTCATCCCCTGGGTACACTTCTGTGTACCCTGTGCTGGGTGCACATAACATTTATTCAATTAATTTCGAATAAATAATAATTTCATAATATCATTAAAACTTTGAAAAATCATATAAAATAATCCGTAAGTCAGATGAAAATACTTTGTACATGAAAGTTGCTCAAAACGACGAGACGATTCCGGATACGCAAATCGTTCATCCGCCACACCCCCCTAACCCATCGAAACCGCAACTTTCCCCCTCCGGTTCATCTGTCCGAAAACGCGAAACACCGGGGATACTTTCCCGGATGTTTCCCCCTTCACCAGTATCACTTACTACCGCGTTAGGTCACCTCTAGCACCGCGCATTGCCATGTTATACTTTGATTGCTCTGTTATTTATTGTGTTCCCCTGTTACTTCTTTCCGGTAGACCCCGTGCCGATGCTGATGCCCCTGTGGTCGACTACAACACCGACGACCCCTCCTTCTTGTCTGAGCAACCAGGCAAGCCCCCCCTTGATCACCAGATATCGCCTATTCTTCTCTATACTGCTTGCATTAGAGTAGTGTAGCATGTTACTGCTTTCCGTTAATCCTACTCTGCTGCATAGCGTGTCATTGCTACTACTGTTGTTACCTTTACCTGCTATCCTACTGCTTAGTATAGGATGCTAGTGTTCCATCAGTGGCCCTACACTCTTGTCCGTCTGCCATGCTATACTACTGGGCCGTGATCACTTCGGGAAGTGATCGCGGGCATATGCTATACTTTACACTGTTACATTACCTGTGATACTGTTCGGAGTTGGGGGCTGAAGGGGCAGGTGGTTCCACCCAGGTAGTGGTGGGCCTGGGTTCCCGACGGCCCCCGACTGTTACTTTGTGGCGGAGCGACAGTGCAGGTTCAGACCACCTAGGAGACAGGTGGGCCTGGCCCAGCTCGGCGTTCGCGGATACTTAACACGCTTAACGAGATCTGGGTATTTGATCTAAGTCTGGCCATTTGGTCTATACGCACTAACCATCTACGCGGGAGTAGTTATGGGTATCCCGGCGTTGTGGTATCAGCCGAAGCCTTCGTGACGTCAGCGACGGAGCGGCGCGCGCCGGATTGGACTGGAATGCCACTAGGCTAGGTCTGCTTCCGGCCGCCCTCGCAACGTGCAGGTGTGCTCAGGGCGATGGGCCCAGACCCCTGCGCGCTTAGGTTTAGACCGGCGTGCTGACCTCTCTATTGTGCCTAGGTGGGGCTGCGACGTGTTGATCTTCCGAGGCCGGGCATGACCCAGGAAAGTGTGTCCGGCCAAATGGGATCAAGCGTGTTGGGCTATGTGGTGCACCCCTGCAGGGAAGTTAATCTATTCGAATAGTCGTGTCCCTCGGTAAAAGGACGGCCCAGAGTTGTACCTTGACCTTATGACAACTAGAACTGGATACTTAATAAAACACACCCTTCCAAGTGCCAGATACAACCCGGTGATCGCTCTCTAACAGGGCATTGAGGAGGGGATCGCCGGGTAGGATTATGCTAGGCGATGCTACTTGGAGGACTTCAGTCTACTCTCTTCTATTTGCTGCAAGACGGAGGCTGCCACAAGCGTAGTCTTCGACAGGATTAGCTATCCCCCTCTTATTCTAGCATTCTGCAGTTCAGTCCACCGATATGGTCCTTTACACAGATATCCATGCATATGTAGTGTAGCTCCTTGCTTGCGAGTACTTTGGATGAGTACTCACGGTTGCCTTGTTTCCCTTTTTCCCCATCTCTCTATCCGATTGCTGCAACCAGACGATGGAGCCCAGGATCCAGACGCCACCTTCGACGACGACTCCTACTACATCGGAGGTGCCTACTACGTGCAGCCCGCTGACGACGACCAGGAGTAGTTAGGAGGATCCCAGGCAGGAGGCCTGCGCCTTGTTCGATCTGTATCCTAGTTTGTGCTAGCCTTCTTAAGGCAAACATGTTTAACTCATGTCTGTACTCAGATATTGTTGCTTCCGCTGACTCGTCTATGATCGAGCACTTTTATTCGAGCCCTTGAGGCCCCTGGCTTGTATTATGATGCTTGTATGACTTATTTTTATTTGTAGAGTTGTGTTGTGATATCTTCCCGTGAGTCCCTGATCTTGATCGTACACATTTGCGTGCATGATTAGTGTACGGTTGAATCGGGGGCGTCACATGATCAACACCATAACTCTATGGGTGTTCGATTCATCACAATGTAACTAGATTATTGACTCTTGTTTAAGTGGGAGACTGTTGAAAATATGCCCTAGAGGCAATAATAAAAGGATTATTATTATATTTCCTTGTTCATGATAATTGTCTTTTATTCATGCTATAATTGTGTTATCCGGAAATCGTAATACATGTGTGAATACATAGACAAACATGTCCCTAGTAAGCCTCTAGTTGACTAGCTCGTTGATCAACAGATAGTCATGGTTTCCTGACTATGGACATTGGATGTCATTGATAACGAGATCACATCATTAGGAGAATGATGTGATGGACAAGACCCAATCCTAAGCATAGCACAAGATCGTATAGTTCGTTTGCTAGAGCTTTTCCAATGTCAAGTATCTTTTCCTTAGACCATGAGATCGTGTAACTCCCGGATACCGTAGGAGTGCTTTGGGTGTACCAAACGTCACAACGTAACTGAGTGACTATAAAGGTATACTACGGGTATCTCCGAAAGTGTCTGTTGGGTTGACACGGATCGAGACTGGGATTTGTCACTCCGTATGACGGAGAGGTATCTCTGGGCCCACTCGGTAATGCATCATCATAATGAGCTCAAAGTGACCAAGTGTTTGGTCACGGGATCATGCGTTGCGGTACGAGTAAAGTGACTTGCCGGTAACGAGATTGAACGAGGTATTGGGATACTGACGATCGAATCTCGGGCAAGTAACATACCGATTGACAAAGGGAATTGAATACGGGGTTAATTGAATCCTCGACATCGTGGTTCATTCGATGAGATCATCGAGGAGTATGTGGGAGCCAACATGGGTATCCAGATCCCGCTATTGGTTATTTACCGGAGAGGCGTCTCGGTCATGTCTGCATATCTCCCGAACCCGTAGGGTCTACACACTTAAGGTTCGGTGATGCTAGGGTTGTAGAGATATTAGTATGCAGCAAACCGAAAGTTGTTTGGTGTCCCGGATGAGATCCCGGACGTCACGAGGAGTTCCGGAATGGTCCGGAGGTGAAGAAATATATATAGGAAGTGCTGTTTCGGCCATCGGGAGAGTTTCAGGGGTCACCGGTATTGTACCGGGACCACCGGGGTCCACCGGGTGGGGCCACCTATCCCAGAGGGCCCCATGGGCTGAAGTGGCGTGGGAACCAGCCCCTGATGGGCTGGTGCACCCCACCCAAGGGCCCAAGGCGCCTAGGGTTGGAAACCCTAGGGGCCGTTGCCCCCCGAGGGGGCATGCGCCCCCCTGGTTAGAAACTCTAAGGGGGTCGTTGCCCCGGGGACCGCCCCCCCTCTAGATGGGATCTCCAAGGGGGCATGCGCCCCCCTAGCCCCTATATATAGTGGAGGGGAGGAAGGGCAGCCGCACCCTGCATCTTGGCGCCACCCTTCCCCCTTGCTACACCTCCTCCTCCCGCAGACACTTGGCGAAGCCCTGCCGGATCCCTGCTGCATCCACCACCACGCCGTCGTGCTGCTGGATCTTCATCAACCTCTCCTTCCCCCTTGCTGGATCAAGAAGGAGGAGACGTCACACTGACCGTACGTGTGTTGAACGCGGAGGTGCCGTCCGTTCGGCGCTAGGATCTCCGGTGATTGAATCACACGTGTACGACTACCTCAACCCCGTTCTCTTGAACGCTTCCGCTCGCGATCTACAAGGGTACGTAGATGCACTCCCCTCTCTCGTTGCTGGATGAACTCATAGATTGATCTTGGTGAACGTAGAATTTTTTTTATTTTGTGCAACGTTCCCCAACAAAAAGGGGGGCTCCTGAGCATCGTGACTCAGGAGCTCTTACTGGCTCTCCAGCCCTCACCCCCTGGCCTTGACCACGGCATCGCGACCTGGCATACCAGCGGCGGCTGAGCTCGCTCGAGGGCCGGGACCTGAGGACATAGAGTGCTTGCATCTAACCGCCTTGCAGGAACATACAGTCACCAAGACTCAAGACCAGGCGCAACCCATCTTGAGGTAGGGCCTCGTGAGTCCCGCGCTGGCTCACGGGTGCCCAGATACACCTCGCAGCCCTGCCGTGCAAGCCACGTGTCATGGCGGGGCTATACACGCCCCGGGGGCTCCTCCCGGAGGGGGCCCCCCGTCCCACGCCCAAGTGGAAGCACCATGCTCTGCGTCGACACTGCCGAGGAGCGCCTATGCCCATGCACAAGCGGAAGCACTATGCTCCGCGCTGGTGATAAACAACTGAGGGCGGCCCCACAGTCGTACCAACCTCAGGGAGCCTAGAGCTCAGCACCCAGCCTCACCACAATGCCTTCCCTCGGGAGAGCCGCACGAGGGGGCTGGGCATGGGGGCTGCGCTCGGGTCATGCCCAAGCGCACGCCACCCAACCAGGTCCCCCAGACCTGGGCGTCACGCGCCCCTCCTGAGGCCTCGGCGAGGGAAGGTATGGAAATTGTTTGCATGTCAAGGGGGACTCCTGAGCATGTCAACTGGTCACGTAGCCCCTCACTCCTTGGTCCTTCCTGGTCTCCGGTCGGCCCAATGGCGGTTGAGGTATGCACGGGGTCGGGCTCTGCCGACGCAGAACGCAAAGCAAATAGGAAGGAAATCGCAAAATCTCGAAGCAAATGTTATGAACACATTGTCCTCACGACATCAAACAAAAAGTCTAAACGCCTCCATGAGGCCTGATACATGTTGTAGGAACGAAACGGGAGAAACAACCGCAGGTCACCCCTGGACGTCGCCATCGCCTGCGGAAGGCGCTTCCCCGTGGGCAACGATGTTCTCGCCTTCACCACCCACCGCAGGATCTGCGGCGTTCCCGGACAGAGGAGCGGATACAAAGCCGCGGAACTTCTACTCCAAGGCCTCCACCTGACCTCGCACGGCTGCGGCGGTGGCTTCACATTGATCTTCAGCAACAGGCTCCAGCAGCTCATCAAGGCACGCACTAGGGTCATGAAGGTGCAGATGGCTGAAGACACGAGTCAGTGCAGCCGAAGACAGGACACGAGCTTCTGCCTCCGCCATGGGACCGAGGCCATCAACGACCTCCTCAAGCGCCTTCACCAAGAGAGGAAGCAGTCGGGTGGGGCCGTCCTCATCAGTGGCCAGCGACTTCTCTAGGTCATGCTCGTAGAGCGTCTTCCTTTCTCTGCGGGGGCAGGCACGGCCGCTGCGTCTTCCTTCTTCTTCGCCGAAGATGTCGGCCTGATCGACCAAGGGCGAGCGTCAGGAAAAGACAAGTACAAACAAGGACAAGGCAAAGCTTAAGACACTTACTGATCTACCGCAACATACTTCCGCTTGGGGAGCTTGAAGCCTGACAGCTTCGGGACCTGAGGAGCAGCCGTTCAGGCTCCAGCGGCGCCAGGCGGTGCGGAGGCAAAACCGGATCTAGCCCCAGGAGGTGTCGAGGTGGAGGCGGCACCACGGGCCACCAGCGACGACCTACCCCTCGTCGGGACAAGGGGTTGCTCCCTCTCCCCTTGGTAGGTGTCGGCATCGGCATCATCAGGAAGGGTGCAGAGAATCTCGGCCTTGCTCAGGGGGGAAGTCTCCCCCACCTCTTCCAGAGTCTTCGCCGAGTTCACCTCCTCTTCCCCCTCTTCGCGGGACTCGCCGGAAGACACCTCCACCAGTTTCTGTGCCATAGGAGCTCCCGGAAGCACCGGTGGCACGAGCCCGCGTGCATCAAAAGTCGGCCTGGAGGCGACGAATTCCTCCCGGTCCCTGCGCTGGAACAGGGGAACGAAGGCGCTAGGCGGGTACTCCTGGTTGTCCCCAACTATGAGGCGCAGGACGGCGTCCAATTCATCGACTGCCAGGCAGGTCCCCCGGCCTCAGGCGGGTCTTGTTTTCCTCTTCTTCAAGCTCCCAGAGGGGGCACGCGCGCACCTGGAGTGGGGCAACCCACAGCATCAAGAACTCCCTCAGGAGCATCGCCCCCGTTACCTTGGCCGCCCTCGCGTTGCCCGGCTTCAAGTCGGTCATCATCTGCCCCAACACTAATGATGCCCGCTCATCAACAAGCTCCGCCTTGGGCCACCCCCCATTGGAAGGGGCACCGCCGTTGGCAACACCAGACGCGGGTCGGCGTGCTTGGCGTCCATCATGACCCATTTGGATCGAATGTTGTCGGCCCTCTTCCCGGTGCTCGA
The DNA here is from genome assembly GCA_032464435.1 of Aegilops umbellulata. Lineage (NCBI taxonomy): Eukaryota > Viridiplantae > Streptophyta > Magnoliopsida > Poales > Poaceae > Aegilops > Aegilops umbellulata. The sequence goes on from CP136056.1 coordinate 330,190,545, forward strand.
GATCGAGTTGGCCTTGCTGCATGCGACGAAATTAGTGCACCCAGAGATGTGCGTCTCGCTGACACGGAGGAAGAAGAAATGGCGCAGGAGCGCCACAGACGACATCACGCCTAGGTACTTCTCACAGTAGTAGGCGAAGATGGACAAGAGGATGACAGAGTTGGGATGGAGATGCAACGCCTGCAGACCGTAGTGGTCGAGGACTTCATAAAAGAAATCGGAGAAAGGGGGGACTAACCCAACGGCAACGCTGCTCGAGAAGAAAGGGAAGAAGGTGCTCCCCTCAGGCTCCGGCTCGTCGGAAGCAAGCCGGAGTTCCGTCTTCCCCCACTCATTGCTCTCCCTCGGTGTCAGTAGACGCACGGAGGCGAGGCTCTTCTCTGTGACGGTGGGCGCCTCAAGAGCGGGCTTACCAAGCCAGTGCCGAGGAAGTCTTGACCTTGCACGGCGCCAAGGGCGGCAGATGCAGAGCAAAGCTGGAGCAAATCTTGAGGTAGCGGCGGCGAAGAGCGAGAAAGGGGATCTGGAGTGAGGCGATGAAGAAGCAATGAAGGCAAGAACTGCCCGCGCCAGTCTTTTGTCATGACAAGCAGTTGCCGAGGCAGCGTGGGGAAGCGGAGACGCCCACGTCCAATCAACCACCATGCGTCAACCAAGGCCGCAGGCTTTTGGGGCCCGCGGTGCTCCGAACTTGACTCTTGGCTTTGCCGCGAAGCCAAGCCCGAGCGCACCTTGGGCCCGGGGGCTACTGTCGGTGTTCTGGGAATGGGGGTCAACAGACTTGCCTTCCTGTAGCCCATGGCGTCGCTAAGCAAGTACGCCGTACGGCCCATCTTCATCAACAAGGCATCCAAGACCCTCGCGAGGGTCCAAGCCTCGCGAGGTGGACGACACAAGACCTCCTCTGGAGTAGCCTAGCCAGGCAGGATCACGAGGAGCGGAGATATTAAGGCGGGGCAAAACCTCATGAGGCTCTCGTGACGTGAGCCATGACGAACGACACCAGGCAGGCGCCAGGCGGGCGCCAGCGCGCACATCATCCTTATTTCCTCTTTGGTGCTAAGGAGGCCAGCGCAGGCGACGAGTACCGAGGCATCATGCAAAGGTTGCTATATTGGCGCAACGAGACCAAGACCAGGAGGACATCAAGACGGAGGTCATCAGGGAGCCCAAGACGGCGTCACCACCAGAAATTAAAGGTTATAAGCCTCATAGTAGAGACTATCAAGAGGACTGCAGCAGATCAGAAGAGGAGCTGTGGTTATGCCCCTCAGATCCAGATGTTGATTAACTCAAGAATGGGCATAGACACATACTTGTTGGACAAGGAACATTTGCCTATTCATCCAGAATTCAAGGACAACCAGGTTGTGATGAATGAAAATGAACCATCATCAGCCCAAGCACAAGCCAAGAAGGAGAAGGCAAGGAAGGAGAAAGCTGCCAAGATGCCAACTCAAGAGGAGGCATCTGAGTACTTCTTGAAGAACAATTGCATCCACCCTGCGGGTTGAGAAAGGACTGGCCACCCTAACTCAGAACCAGGCAAGCTTAGAGAGAATCGTAGAACAAAAGTTCTATGACTTGGATATCAAGGTGACAGAGATTCAGACTGCAGTGGAGCAACTCCAAGATGACATGCATGAGAGGAAAGGGAAGACTACCACTGATGCATTTGCCAGAGTGCCACGAGCTCAGAGGTCCAGTGCAGTGCCAGTTCCTGACACAAGAGCCACCGCCTCAGCTCCAGCCACAGCACCAGCCCAACCAGCTCCAGCATCCACTTCAGCTCCAACTCCAACCACGTCTACGGAAGCCTTCGTCCTTGGACTGATCCGGACTCCACGACCACCAGAAGATCAAGCCTGAGTGTCGATTTAGCACTATGCATTTTCTAGGAACTTTTTGGTAACTTGTTGCCAAAGGGGGAGAAAAATGTATAGATCATAGGCTTCGAGAGAGAGAGAGAGTGTTGCTTTTTTCTCTCTTGCTTTATTTGGTGGTTTCTCAAAGATTGTTTGCTTTTGGTTGAGATACTTTGATATGCTTGTGAGACATTGATGATCATGTGTTTGATCATAAGCTACACTTATGCATGCTTGATATATCTTATCTATCTTATGTGATCATTCACTTTTCCTTGGTGATGAGTGCATGTATTTCATTATTATCATTTTGATCGCTCCACCAAGATGTATGTGACATGGAAGAGTAACCCATAATTCTAACTCTTTGTGCATTTGCAGTCCAAAGCAAATTTTAATATGCACAAATTTAGGGGGAGCTCTTACTTATCACATACTTCTCAAAGCAACGATATAATTCATTCTTATTATCATTTGTCGAAGCTTTGATCTATATGTTGTCATAAATTACCAAAAAGGGGGAGATTGAAAGTGCAACTATCCCTAGGTGGTTTTGGTAATTCATAACAACATATAGCTCATTGAGCTAATGCTATTCCAAGACAATTATTTCAGGAAAGCTCAATGATTGGCATGGCATGGATGGTGAAAGTGGAACCCTCAAAATGCTAAGGACAAAGGATTGGCTCAAGCTCAAAAGCTCAAGACTCTTCTTTTTACATTTTAGTGATCCAAGATCACATTGAGTCCATAGGAAAAGCCAATACTATCATGGAGGGATGAGGTGTTGCTTAATGAGCCTTTTGCTTCATGTGCTTAATGATATGCTCCAAAATCCTTAGCTACTTTCCCATATCCACAAATGACCTAAACTCCAAGCCAAACTCGGTCCTACCGATTCTTTCCATCCGGCGCCACCGAGTTTCACTTGTCATAAGCCACTGCCAAACCCTAGCAAATAGGTTCTATCGATAGGGATCTCGGTCTCACCGAGATGGGGTTGCAATCTCTCTGTTTCCCTTTTGTAGCTTTTCGGTCTCACCGAAAGAGCAAATCGGTCCCACCGAGATTGCAATGTAAACTCTCTGTTTCCCTTTTGTAACTTTTCGGTCTCACCGAAAGAGCAAATTCGCCCTACCGAGTTGCATGTCAGTCCCACCGAAAATCTCTAACGGTCACTAGGTTTACCTTTTCGGTCCGACCGAGTTTGTCGATTCAGTCCCACCGAGATTGGTAAATTGTGTGTAACGGTTGGATTTTGTGTGGAGGCTATATATACCCCTCCACCTCCTCTTCATTCGTGGAGAGAGCCATCAAAACACATTTACACTTCCAACTCATATGTTCTGAGAGAGAACCACCTACCCTTGTGTTGAGGCCAAGATATTCCATTCCTACCATATGAATCTTGATCTCTAGCCTTCCCCAAGTTGCTTTCCACTCAAATCTTCTTTCCACCAAATCCAAATCCTATGAGAGAGAGTTGAGTGTTGGGGAGACTATCATTTGAAGCACAAGAGCAAAGGAGTTCATCATCAACACACCATTTGTTACTTCTTGGAGAGTGGTGTCTCCTAGATTGGCTAGGTGTCACTTAGGAGCCTCTGACAAGATTGTGGAGTTGAACCAAGGAGTTTGTAAGGGCAAGGAGACCGCCTACTTCGTGAAGATCTACCGCTAGTGAGGCAAGTCCTTCATGGGCGATGGCCATGGTGGGATAGACAAGGTTGCTTCTTCGTGGACCCTTCGTGGGTGGAGCCCTCCATGGACTCACGCAACCGTTACCCTTCATGGGTTAAAGTCTCCATCAACGTGGATGTAGGATAGCACCACCTATCCGAACCACGGGAAAAACATCCGTGTCTCCAATTGCGTTTGAATTCTCCAAACCCTTCCCTTTACATTCTTGCAAGTTGCATGCTTTACTTTCCGCTGCTATATACTCTTTGCATGCTTGCTCGAATTGTGTGATGATTGCTTGACTTGTCCTAAAGTTGCTAAAATCTGCCAAGAACTAAAATTGGGAAAAGGTTAAGTTTTTATTTGGTCAAGTAGTCTACTCACCCCCCCTCTAGACATACTTCCGATCCTACAAGTGGTATCAGAGCTTTGGTCTCCATTTGCTTTGATTTCCATAGCTTTTGGTGGTCATAGCCTTGGTTTCACAACCTAGGAGAGTATGGCGTCTAGCGAGGGAAATTATCACCGTAGAGGTCCTTACTTTGATGGCACTAATTTTGCTAGTTGGAAGCATAAAATGAAAATGCATATTCTTGGACATAACCCCTCCGTTTGGGCTATTGTGTGTGTTGGTTTGCAAGGTGACTTCTTCGACGGGAAAGAACCAAACCGTGAAGCTACCGCGGATGAGTTGAAGATGTTACAATACAACGCTCAAGCTTGTGATATTCTCTTCAACGGATTATGCCCCGAAGAATTCAACAAAATCAGCCGTCTTGAGAATGCAAAGGAAATTTGGGATACTTTGATTGATATGCACGAAGGTACCGACTCTGTCAAGGAATCCAAATTGGATGTGCTTCAAAGTCAACTTGACAAGTTCAAAATGAAGGATGGTGAAGGTGTCGCTGAAATGTACTCTAGGCTTGCTCTCATCACAAACGAGATTGCCGGCTTAGGGAGTGAAGAGATGACCGACAGATTCATCATCAAGAAGATCCTAAGAGACTTGGATGGAAAATATTATACCGTGTGCACATTGATCCAAATGATGCCCAATTACAAAGATCTCAAGCCAACGGAGGTCATTGGAAGAATTGTTGCTCATGAGATGTCACTCAAGGATAAAGAGGAACTTCACAACAAATCAAGTGGTGCCTACAAAGCCTCATGTGAAGCCCCCACATCATCAAGTGAGAAACAAAACTTCAACGAAGAATTGAGCTTAATGGTGAAGAACTTCAACAAGTTCTACAAGAGTAGAAGCAAAGATAGAAGCTCCAAGTCAAGGTCCTACAATGACAAAAGATCTTCTAGTCGAGAGCGAAACTGCTACAATTGTGGAAGACCCGGACACTATTCCAATGAGTGTACGGCTCCCTACAAAAGAAGAGAAGATTCTCCAAAAAGAAGAGGCAAAAGAGAAGAATCACCATCAAGAGAGAGAAGGAGTAGAGATGATCGTTATGAACGAAGATACTCGCGGAGAGGCAAGGATTTGGAAAGAAAGGAAAAATCATCAAGGAGCTACATAAAACGAAGACATCAAGCTCATGTTGGTGAATGGGTATCCGGCTCCGACTCCGACAACCACTCCGAGAGAAGTTATCACTCCGATTCCGAATATACTCAAGATGAAGGAGTTGCCGGTCTAGCACTTGTGTCACCCAACTCCTACGACATATTTGACTCACCAAATGAAGGAATTGGAAGATGCTTCATGGCCAAAGGTCCTAAGGTAACTCATCCTGAGTATGTTGATTCCAATAGTGATGAGGATGACTTGTTAGGTGATGATGATTTACTTGTTGACAACTCTAGTGATGAATACTATGATGAAACGTCAATTAATCATGCTAATCAAGATAAAACGAATGACAATGATAAGGAGAAAATTGAGGCTCTAACTAAAGAACTAAACACTCTTAAGTTAGCTCATGAAACTATCTTCGAAGATCATCGAGAACTTTTAAGAGCTCATGAGAAGTTACGCTTTGAAAAGCTCAATCTTGAGCAAGAGCATGTGTTCTTAAAGGCAATCAATGATGATCTCCGCAAGAAAAGTTCTTCTTACATTGCCAAGCATTTACTCTTATCCACTTACATGCCTCAAGTCAAGTCTAATAACAAGAACAAGAAAGATTCTTCCTCTAGTAGTAACAATGATCATGTTAAATCCAATATTGTTGCTTCTAGTAGTTCTCTCGATTCCACTAACGATTCTCTTAGCCAAGTTACTCTTGAGCAAGAAAATAGCTTATTGAAGGGAATCATAGAGAAAGGAGTGTACAAAAGCCTTGCCGGGAGTAAGCAATTCGAGGAGATTGTACGCAAGCAAGGAAGGCACCGGAAGAATCAAGGTGTTGGTTTTGAACGAAAGTTCAATGCCAATGGAGTTGAGTGGGAAGAAGATCAATATCCCAATACAAAGTTTGTTCCTCAACAAGAGAAGTATGATCCTACTTCTTTCAAGGGGACACAAACTCAAGATGATCTTCCACCACAAGACTACAAGCAAAAAGGCAAGGACAAGCTTCAAGAGGAAATTGATGCATTTCAAGAAGCTCCTAAGACCTTAGTCAAGTGGATTCCCAAGACTACTTCAAGTTCCACTTCATCAAGTACGACTACAACTCCAAGGATTCCCATCAAGATGGTGTGGATCCAAAAGAAGAAGAACTAGAGAGTTCTTGAGGGTGACTCCGCCAACATACTTCACTCTTAACATTTTGGCAAGAACAAGTGCAATCAACTTCCACATCTTGCACTAGTTCAAGGAGTCACAAACCCTCTTGTTGGTAAGTCAAGGGACAAGGTAACCTAAAAGCCTTCATAGACATCATCTTGTGTGTGCATCACTCTATGTCTATGGATATTCTTGTTTGTTCCCTGTGGGACTAACCCATGTAGGTATTGAAAGTGCAAATCACTCAAAAGGATAGCTCCAAGTGATCTACATCAACATTGAGCATCAACATCTTTAACATCTACATGGAGTCATCATCGACAAAACCCAAGGTTAGTTCATCCCTCTTAGGGGGGATATCACATCTAAGGGGAGCTTTACTCTAAGACTTGAGTTAAAGCAACTGTAATGATGTGAACACAACAATGCTTTATGTAAAAGTGGTAACCCCACTTGAGCTTAAACGATGAGTATGACCTATGATCAAATGTTCTCATTTGACTCCTAAGTCAATATACTCATATATAGATGACCTATTCATCTCCAATTGCTTGATAGATGCTAGAACTGGATGTGCATGCTTTGTCACATATTTCAATTGCCATTTTATTGTGTGAGCATGTTGGTTGCATATTTTACTCATTCGAGGACATCCACTTGTTGTTTTGATTGTTTGGCTTTAATTTTCTTTTTCCAAGTGGATGGACAAGGATGCCTAAGAACCTCCTCTACCTATCTATGCTTTTCTCGTCTCAAACTCTATTCATGCTACATGACAAGATTGATCAAGTCAGATTCGAACCACTCTGTGTGAGGAGCACTCGGAGTCTCTGATTCGTCATAGACTTAAGCTTCCAAAACCTCTTTGTGATTCTCGGTCTGACCGATACCCCACTTTCGGTCTTACCGAGATCATTAAGTTGATCTATGTTTTCGATCTCGGTGCAACCGATTTGAACCATTCGGTCACACCGAGTTGCGATAACTGTATACAGTTTTGCATCTCGGTGCCACCGAGTTGTTCCACTCGGTCACACCGACAGGGTCGGGCTATATATAGACACGGGCAAACATATGGAAATTTCTCCGAACCCCTTCGCCTGCGCGATAGCTCGCTCTGCCTACGTGGTCTCCGGATCGTCTCCTCGCCGCCAGCCGCCTCCAGTCGCTGGTCTCCGTCGCCGTCAACGGGAATCAAACCCGCCGTTGCCGCCGTAGCGAGTCTCTGCCGGACTAGGGTATGGACTCGATCTTTGTGCTATTCCCCAATCCGATTCCTAGCACATTGTGAACATAATGATTCTTGCCACGTTTGATAAACTCCTATCCAGTCAATGAACTCATAGAATAGGTTTGATTCGAAAATTTTAGGGTTAGGTTTCCGCCGAAACCATCTCGGACCCACCGAGTTGAAAAAATCGGTTCCAAAGATTTGGCTTATGCCATTGCACAAGTAAAACTCGGTCTGACCGAGTATTGCTAATCGGTGTGACCGATTTTGGAACTTTGTGAAACCCTAGCAGTCTCGGTGCCACCGAACTATGACTCAGTCCAACCGAGTTCACTAGTTTAGGTTCCAAAAACTGCTTCGGTATCACCGAGTTTGAAAATTGGTAGATCCGAAATGCTTTCTGTGGGAAACTAAAACTAAGTTTTTGAATCATTCTTTTGCAAAAATCTCTGCATTTTGTGATGCTCATCCACTCTACCTCATCTATAAACTATTCACAGGGTCAGCAGTCAGCTTGTTCATCATGTCAGACCAGAGTGATAGCCAGAACCTGTCAGAGCAGCCAGTGCAGATGAGTGAGGGCACTAGTCCCTCCAGCTCTTCAGATGAAGGCAGCAGGAGCACCCCCAGCAACCTGCGAAAAGCTGCCACAAGACAAAGGAAGAAGAGAACCTCAGAATCAGAGGATGAGGACTATATGGCAGAGGAGGAAGCAACTTCCAAGAGAGTTGTGCTCAAGAAGGAGTATGACTCAGCTGCAGCCATCAAGCCAGGAATGCTCAAGAAAGCACCTACTAGGAGAGTTCCTACCTCCAAGCCTAGGAAGGCTGTTCCTGAGGAAACTATAAAATTCACTATGGAATCTGAAGAGGAAGAAATTGGCCAGGACAAGAAAAAGAAGAGATCTAGAACAACCACTGCCAGAGTTGTTGGCAAGCCTTCTATGAGGAGAGATTCTTCTGATGAAGAAGAGGAAGAAGAAGAGGTTGCTGCACCAGCACCTAAGGCACCCAAACTGATGGGTGATGCTATAAGATTAGGGGCAACAGCATCTAAGCCCAAGGAAGCCCCCAAGGCTGCTTCCAAGGCCAAGCCAGCTCCAAAGCCAAAACCAAAGAGAAATACAAGGAGCATCCTAGCTTCTGAGAAGAACAAGGCCCCAGTGCCTGACACTGCAGAAGAAGAGGAAGGCCAAGTGCTGAGAAAGTTGAAGCCCAAGATCCCAGACCACAATGATGCTCATCCTGTGGCTGAGGATATGAAGATCAGAAGAGACTCTGGGCTAAGAAAGTGGAGAGCAGAGGATCCATATGCTACCAGAAGAAGGACATCTGTTGACTACAGGTTCCACACTAAGGAACAGCAGGACTTCTATGCGACAGTCTTGTTGGACAAGAAGCCTGTTGTGTGTGATATGAGATGGGTCGACTGGGAATATATCAAGGCCAATGAAGAGCACTACCCTGGAGTGCAAGACAGCTTCAAGGCATGTGGAGTAGCTGACTTTGTTGGGCAGAAGCTCACAAAGTGGAATGAGGATCTGATCATGCAGTTCTACTCCACAGCACATTTCTACCTAGATGGAAGGATCACATGGATGTCTGAAGGTACAAGGTACCACTCAACTATTGGGGAATGGGCAAAGTTGATCAATGCCCCAGAGGAAAATGAAGATGACTTGGATGTCTATTCCAAGAAAAAGATGGATCATAACACTATGGCAAATATGTACAAGGAGATTCCAGCAGATGATCTTGACACTCACCAGTTTGGGTCTATAAAACACTTGTTGTCAGGTCTGCCTACGATCAACTGGATCCTTAGGCACACACTTTTGCCCAAGTCTGGAGATCACAGGATGATCAGAGGTCATGCCATCAACCTGCTACATATCTTTGATGTGCCTCAGAAATTAAAGGTTATAAGCCTCATAGTAGAGACTATCAAGAGGACTGCAGCAGATTAGAAGAGGAGCTATGGTTATGCCCCTCAGATCCAGATGTTGATTAACTCAAGAATGGGCATAGACACATACTTGTTGGACAAGGAACATTTGCCTATTCATCCAGAATTCGAGGACAACCAAGTTGTGATGAATGAAAATGAACCATCATCAGCCCAAGCACAAGCCAAGAAGGAGAAGGCAAGGAAGGAGAAAGCTGCCAAGATGCCAACTCAAGAGGAGGCATCTGAGTACTTCTTGAAGAACAATTGCATCCACCCTGCGGATTGAGAAAGGACTGGCCACCCTAACTCAGAACCAGGCAAGCTTAGAGAGAATCGTAGAACAAAAGTTCTATGACTTGGATATCAAGGTGACAGAGATTCAGACTGCAGTGGAGCAACTCCAAGATGACATGCATCAGAGGAAAGGGAAGACTACCACTGATGCATTTGCCAGAGTGCCACGAGCTCAGAGGTCCAGTGCAGTGCCAGTTCCTGACACAAGAGCCACCGCCTCAGCTCCAGCCACAGCACCAGCCCAACCAGCTCCAGCATCCACTTCAGCTCCAACTCCAACCACGTCTACGGAAGCCTTCGTCCTTGGAGTGATCCGGACTCCACCACCACCAGAAGATCAAGCCTGAGTGTCGATTTAGCACTATGCATTTTCTAGGAACTTTTTGGTAAGTTGTTGCCAAAGGGGGAGAAAAATGTATAGATCATAGGCTTCGAGAGAGAGAGAGAGTGTGTTGCTTTTTTCTCTCTTGCTTTATTTGGTGGTTTCTCAAAGATTGTTTGCTTTTGGTTGAGATACTTTGATATTCTTGTGAGACATTGATGATCATGTGTTTGATCATAAGCTACACTTATGCATGCTTGATATATCTTATCTATCTTATGTGATCATTCACTTTTCCTTGGTGATGAGTGCATGTATTTCATTATTATCATTTTGAGCGCTCCACCAAGATGTATGTGACATGGAAGAGTAACCCATAATTCTAACTCTTTGTGCATTTGCAGTCCAAAGCAAATTTTAATATGCACAAATTTAGGGGGAGCTCTTACTTATCACATACTTCTCAAAGCGACGATATAATTCATTCTTATTATCATTTTTCGAAGCTTTGATCTATATGTTGTCATCAATTACCAAAAAGGGGGAGATTGAAAGTGCAACTATCCCTAGGTGGTTTTGGTAATTCATAACAACATATAGCTCATTGAGCTAATGCTATTCCAAGACAATTATTTCAGGAAAGCTCAATGATTGGCATGGCATGGATGGTGAAAGTGGAACCCTCAAAATGCTAAGGACAAAGGATTGGCTCAAGCTCAAAAGCTCAAGACTCTTCTTTTTACATTTTAGTGATCCAAGATCACATTGAGTCCATAGGAAAAGCCAATACTATCAAGGAGGGATGAGGTGTTGCTTAATGAGCCTTTTGCTTCATGTGCTTAATGATATGCTCCAAAATCCTCAGCTACTTTCCCATATCCACAAATGACCTAAACTCCAAGCCAAACTCGGTCCTACCGATTCTTTCCATCCGGCGCCACCGAGTTTCACTTGTCATAAGCCACTGCCAAACCCTAGCAAATCGGTTCTACCGATAGGGATCTCGGTCTCACCGAGATGGGGTTGCAATCTCTCTGTTTCCCTTTTGTAACTTTTCGGTCTCACCGAAAGAGCAAATCGGTCCCACCGAGATTGCAATGTAAACTCTCTGTTTCCCTTTTGTAACTTTTCGGTCTCACCGAAAGAGCAAATCGGCCCTACCGAGTTGCATGTCAGTCCCACCGAAAATCTCTAACGGTCACTAGGTTTACCTTTTCGGTCCGACCGAGTTTGTCGATTCGGTCCCACCGAGATTGGTAAATTGTGTGTAACGGTTGGATTTTGTGTGGAGGCTATATATACCCCTCTACCTCCTCTTCATTCGTGGAGAGAGCCATCAAAACACATTTACACTTCCAACTCATATGTTCTGAGAGAGAACCACCTACCCTTGTGTTGAGGCCAAGATATTCCATTCCTACCATATGAATCTTGATCTCTAGCCTTCCCCAAGTTGCTTTCCACTCAAATCTTCTTTCCACCAAATCCAAATCCTATGAGAGAGAGTTGAGTGTTGGGGAGACTATCATTTGAAGCACAAGAGCAAGGAGTTCATCATCAACACACCATTTGTTACTTCTTGGAGAGTGGTGTCTCCTAGATTGGCTAGGTGTCACTTGGGAGCCTCCGACAAGATTGTGGAGTTGAACCAAGGAGTTTGTAAGGGCAAGGAGATCGCCTACTTCGTGAAGATCTACCGCTAGTGAGGCAAGTCCTTCGTGGGCGATGGCCATGGTGGGATAGACAAGGTTGCTTCTTCGTGGACCCTTCGTGGGTGGAGCCCTCCGTGGACTCACGCAACCGTTACCCTTCGTGGGTTGAAGTCTCCACCAACGTGGATGTAGGATAGCACCACCTATCCGAACCACGGGAAAAACATCCGTGTCTCCAATTGTGTTTGAATTCTCCAAACCCTTCCCTTTACATTCTTGCAAGTTGCATGCTTTACTTTCCGCTGCTATATACTCTTTGCATGCTTGCTCGAATTGTGTGATGATTGCTTGACTTGTCCTAAAGTTGCTAAAATCTGCCAAGAACTAAAATTGGGAAAAGGTTAAGTTTTTATTTGGTCAAGTAGTCTAATCACCCCCCCTCTAGACATACTTCCGATCCTACAGTATCTGGTGCCCTCAGTCATCCACACAATCTTCCCATCAGGGTCGAAGTGGGTAGTGGAGTAGAACTGCATGATCATCTCATCGTTCCATTTTGTCAATTTATGTCCAACAAACTTATCAACACCATTCAATTTGAAGCTCTCATACACATGGGGAAAACAGTCTTCATTATCATCAATGTATTTCCAATCAACCCATTTCGTGTCATAGACTATGGGCTTCTTGTCAAGCAACACAGTCTCATAGAAGTCCTGCTGCTCTCTTGAATGAAAACGATAGTCCACAGCAGTCCTTATCCTTATGGCATATGGATCTATTTGTCTCCATAGTCTCAGACCATGATCCTTCCTCAGTTTCATATTTTTTGCCACTAGATGATCATCGTTATGATCTGGGATCTTGGGCTTCAATTTTCTGAGCACTAGTGGCTCATCATCTTCCTGAACTTCAGGCACTGGGGCCTTTTTCTTCTCTGCAGTTGATATGTTCCTAGTGGATCTCTTTGGAACAGAAGGCTGGGGTGCTTGAGCTAGAGCTTTGGGCTTAGGGGCAGAGTTGGGCTTTGAAGGAGCAGCACCAGTCTTGATAGCATCTGCCATCAACTTTTGTTACTTGGCAGGAGGTGCAACATGCTCTTCACCCTCCTCATCTTCTTCCTCATTAGAAGAATGCTTTTCAAACTCAGCCATAGGATCTACAAGTTTGCACCATCTTCCTCTTTTTCTTTCCTTCTTCTCACCTTCTCCACTTGGTGCAGCAGCAGCTTATTGCTCTTGAGCAACTCTGGACTGTCTGATTTTCGACATTGGTGCTATCTTGGCTGGTTGCTTTTGCTTTTGACTTGGCTTGGTGGCGGCAGCAGCAACACCGTACTCATTCCTCAATACTTTCTTCTTGGAGGTCACTTCCTCCGCAATCACAAAATCCTCATCCTCACTGTTAGAATTTCTTTTCTTTCTTTGTCTGGTAGCTGCCTTTGGCAAATTGCTGGGAGTGCTCCTACTTCCCTCATCCTAGCTACTAGTGGGACTAGTGCCCTCACTGAGGTTAACTTGCTCTTCAGACTTGTTCTGGCTGTCACTGACTTCTGACATTGCTGAAACTGACCCCATGAATAGATGGGTGTATGTAGAGTGGATGAGCATCACAAAATACGGCTTTTTTTGCAAAAATTGAGACAAAAAATTAACTTTAGTTTTCAGCAGAAAGCATCTCGGAGCTACCGATTTGACAATCTTGGTGACACCGAAGCACTAATAGAGTCTAAACATGCAATTTTGGTCAGAACGAGATGTAGTTCGGTGACTCGAAGATGCTAGGGTTTCACTGAGAAAGTGATTTTAGTCTCACCGCTTAGTACACTTCGGTGAGACCGAGTTGTACTTAGTGCAATGGCCAGGGCCTATGGGTGTGACCAAAATCTTCAGATCGGTCGGTCCGAGATGGGTTCGGCGGAAACCTAACCCGAAGTGTTTGCATCAAATCTATTCTAGAGAAATATTTGTGTGGATAAGAAGCTTTCAAACATGGCAAGAATACTGGCATTTGCTTTATGCATTGAATCAGAGATAAGGATAGCACAAAGTGGTCGAAACTGTACCTAACATGGTGACGGTTCGCTATGGCAACAACGGAGGCGAAGAAATCCGTTGACGGCGACGGAGACCAACGGCGGAGGCACACTGGCGAAGACGGCGACGATCCGGAGACCAAGGGGCGGCAGTGCTGGGGCGCGAGCTCGTGTGGTTTGAAGGAATTTTCAAGCGTACGGGTACGTGGGATATATATACCCAGGCGCTGTCAGTGGCACCGAATAGATCTAATCGGTGGCACCGAGATACGAAACTATGGATAGTTACAGCAACTTGGTGAGACCGAGTGGATCTAATTGGTAGCACCGAGATAGAAAACCTAGATCAGTCTATTGCATTCGGTGAGACCGAATTGGAATGGTTTGTCAGGCCGAAATGCATTAGAAGGTTTTGGAAGTCAGCCCTTTGACAGATCGGTGGCTCCGAGTGCTCCTCACCCGGAGGGTCCGAAAAAGACTTGTTCAAGTTTTTTGATGTAGCATGAATAGAGTTTGAGACAAGAAGAGCATAGATAGCTAGAGAAGGTTCTTAGGCATTGTTGTCCATCCATTTGGCAAATAAAAGACCAAACAAACAAAACAACAAATGGATGTCCTCGAATGGAGAAAATTATGCAACCAACATTCTCACACAATAAGATAGCAAATGAAACATGTGACAAAGCATGCACATACACTCTAGCATCTATCAAGCAATTGGCGATGACTAGCTCATCTATATAGGAGTATATTGACTTAGGAGTCAAATGAGAATATTTGATCATAGGTCATACTCATCGTTTAAGCGCAAGTGGGGTTACCACTTTTACATAAAGCATTGTTGTGTTCACACCATTAGAGTTGCTTTAGCTCAATTGTTAGAGCAAAGCTCCCCCTAGATGTGATATCCCCCCTAAGAGGGATGAACTAACCTTGGGTTTTGTCGATGATAACTTCATGTAGATATGGAAGATGTGGATGCTCAATGTTGATGTAGATCATTTGGAGCAATCCATTGGAGTGAGTTGCACTTTCAATACCTACATGGGTTAGTCCCACAAGGAGCTTGCAAGAATATCCATAGACACAGAGTGGAGCGCAAATATGATGATGTTCATGAAAGCATTAGGTTACCTTATCCCTTGCCTTACCAACAAGAGGGTTTGTGACTCCTTGAACTAGTGCAAGATATGAAAGTTGATTGCACATGACCTTACCAAGATGAATACGAGTGAGGTATGTTGTCGAAGTCACCCTCAAGAACTCTCTAGTTCTTCTTCTTTGGGATCCACATCAACTTGATGGGAATCCTTGGAGTTGTCGTCGTACTTGATGAAGTAGAACTTGACATAGTCTTGGGAACCCACTTGACCATGGCCTTAGGAGCTTCTTCAAATGAATAAATCTCTTCTTGAATCTTGTCCTTGCCTTTTAGCTTGTGGTCTTGTGGTGGAAGATCATCTTGAGCTTGTGTTCCCTCGAAAGAAGTGGGGTCATACTTCTCTTGTTGAGGAACAAACATCGTCTTGGGGTATTGATCTTCTTCCCACTCAAATCCATTGGCATTGAACTTTCGTCCAAAATCAACACCTTGATTCTTCCGGTCCTTCCTTGCTTGCGTACAATTTTCTCAAATTGCTTACTTTCGGCAAGGCTCTTGTAAACACATTTCTCTATAATTCCCTTCAATAAGATATTTTATTGCTCAAGTGTAACTTGGCTAAGAGAATCATTAGTGGAATCAAGAGAACTACTAGAAGCAACAATATTGGATTTAACATGGTTATTGGTACTACTAGAAGAAGAACTTTCTTGCTCTTATTGCTAGATTTTACTTGCGGCATATAAGTAGAAGAGAGTAAACGCTTGGCAATGTAAGAAGAACTTTTCTTTCGAAGATCATCATTGATAGATTTTAGGGACCCATGCTCTTGCTCTAAATTTAGCTTCTCGAAGTGTAGCTTCTTCATGAGTCCTTAGGAGCTCTCTATGATCCTCTAGAGTTGTTTCATGAGCTAACTTAAGATTGTTAAGTTCTTTAGTTAGACACTCAATCTCCTTCTTATCATTGTCATTCATTTCATCTTGATTAGCATGATTAATAGAAATTTCATCATAGTTTTCATCACTAGTGTTGTCAACAAGTAAATCATCATCACCTAGCAAATCATCTTCATCACTGTTGAAATCAACATACTCGGGGTGTGATACCTTAGGGCCTTTAGCCATGAAGCATTTTCCAATTCCTTCATTTGGTGAACCAAATATGTCATAGGAGTTGATGACACAAGTGCAAGACCGAAAACACCTTCATCTTGAGTATATTCGGAGTCAGAGTGATAGCTTCTCTCGGAGTAGTTGTCGGAGTCGAAACTGGAAACCCATTCACCAACGTGAGCATGATGTCTTCGTCTTGTGCAGCTCTTTGATGACTTGTCCTTCCTGGACGAATCCTTGATCTACGAGAGTTTCTTCATTCATAACAATCATCTCTACTCCTTCTCTCTCTTGATGGTGATTCATCTCTTTTACTCTTCCTTCTTGGTGAGTCTTCTCTTCTCTTGTAGGGAGCCGTACACTTATTGGAGTAGTGTCCGAGTCTTCCACAATTGTAGCAATTACAATCACGACTAGAAGATCTTTTGTCATTTTAGGATCTTGACTTGGAGCTTCTCTCTTTGCTTCTATTCTTGTAGAACTTGTTGAATTTCTTCACCATTAAGCTCAATTCCTCATTGAAGACTTGATTCTCACTTGATATTGTAGGGGCATCACACGAAGCTTTGTAAGCACCACTTGACTTGTTGTGGAGCTCTTCCTTATCCTTGAGTGACATTTCATGAGCAACAATTCTACCAATGACTTCCGTTGGCTTGAGATCTTTGTAATTGGGCATAATTTGGATCAATGTGCACACGGTATCATACTTTCCATCCAAGGCTCTTAGGATCTTCTTGATGATGAATTTGTCGGTCATCTCTTCGCTTCCTAGGCCGGAGATCTCATTTGTGATGAGAGCAAGCCTAGAATACATCTCAGCGACTCCTTCACCATCCTTCATTTTGAACATGTCAAGTTGACTTTGAAGCACATCCAATTTGGATTCCTTGACGGACTCGGTACCTTCGTGCATATCAATAAAAGTATCCCAAATTTCCTTTGTATTCTCAAGGCGGCTGATTTTGTTGAATTCTTTGGGGCACAATCCATTGAAGAGAAATTTTCAAACTTGAGCATTGTATTGCAACATCTTCATTTCTTCCGCAGATGCTTCACGATCCGGTTCTTTTCCATCCTAGAAGAAATCACCTTGAAAGCCAATGCGCACAATAGCCCAAACGACAGGGTTATGACCAAGAATATGCATTTTCATCTTATGCTTCCAACTAGCAAAATTAGTACCATCAAAGTAAGGACCTCTACGGTGGTAATTTCCCTCGCTAGATGCCATACTCTCCTAGGTTGTGAAACCAAGGCTATGATCACCAAAGCTATAGAAATCAAGGCTAATGGAGGCCAAAGCTCTGATACCACTTGTAGGATCGAAAGTAGGTCTAGAGGGGGGTGATTAGATTACTTGACCAAATAAAAATCTAACTTTTTCCCAATTTTAGTTGTGGGCAGATTTTAGGAATTAGCACAAGTCAAGCAATCAACCTACACATGCAATTCTAAGAGTGTAGCAGCGGAAAGTAAGACGGTGCATATGAAGTGACGGTGTCCTGGACTAGGGGGTACTCACCACGTCATCTCTCGATATGTTAGATTGGGCCGAGGACCCCCATGGCCGTATACTCATGGGCCAGTTCGGACAGCTGCCGCATAAAAGGAAGATTCCACAAGACTTGGCAATCAAGACAAGGACTCCTCCCCACCGGCGTATTTGGCTAGGACTCTTGTTATCCTAGGCCTCTCGTGCATTATATAAACCGAGGCCAGGCTAGTCGATAGATCATATACAACAATTATACCATAGGCTAGCTTCTAGGATTTAGCCTCCTTGATCTCGTGGTAGATCTACTCTTGTACTACCCATATCATCAATATTAATCAAGCAGGACGTAGGGTTTTACCTCCATCAAGAGGGCCCGAACCTGGGTAAAACATTGTGTCCCCTGCCTCCTATTACCATCCGCCTAGACACACAATTCGGGACCCCCTACCCGAGATCCGCTGGTTTTGACACCAACATGAAGGTAAAGGGAAGGGTTTGGAGAAGGCAAACGCAATGTAGACACGGAGATTTTTGGCGTGGTTCCAATAGGTGGTGCTATCGTACATCCACAGTTCAGGACCCCCTACCCAAGATCCGCCGGTTTCAACCCACGAAGGGTAACGGCTGCGCGAGTCCACGGTGGGCTCCACCCATGAAGGGTCCACAAAGAAGCAACTTGTCTATCCCACCATGGCCATCGCCCACGAAGGACTTTCCTCACTTGGGTAGATGTTCACGAAGTAAGTGATCTCCTTGCCCTTATAAACGTCTTGGTACAACTACACAATCTTGTCGGAGGCTCCCAAGCGACACCTAACCAATCTAGGAGACATCACTCTCCAAAAGGTAATAGATAGTCTGATGATGGTGAACTCCTTGCTCTTGTGCTTCAAATGATAGTCTCCCCAACATTCAGCTCTCTGTCACATATTTGGATATGGTGGAAAGATGATTTGAGTGGAAAGCAACTTGGGGAAGGCTAGAGATCAAGATTCTTGTGGTAGGATTGGAATATCTTGGTCTCAACACATGACTAGGTGGTTCTCTCTCAGAAAATGTATGCTGGAAGTGTAGACACATTCTGATGGCTCTTTCACAAATGGAGAAGGGGGTGGAGGGGGTATATATAGCCTCCACACAAAATCCAACTGTTACACACATTTGAACCAACTCGGCCAGACCGAATAGAAGAACTCGATGAGAACAATTCAGTTCAAAATGTGAACGTTAGGAATCTCGGTGGGACCGGTGGGAATAACTCGGTGTGACCGATGTGCTAGGGCTTAGGGCAAACATCATCTCAGTGGTGCCGATTGCATCAACTCGTTGAGACCGAAGAGAAGCAATGAGCAAATAGAGAAGATGTCAAGCAAACTCGGTGGGACCGATTGCTCATCTTGGTGAGACCGAAATGTTACAAAGGGAAACAGAGAGTTTGCAAGGCCATCTCGGTGAGACCGAGATCCGTACCGGTATGACCGAACTGTTTAGGGTTTCTGGCAGTGGCTACGTCACATAAACTCGGTGTCTCCGGGTAGGATGTTTCGGTGGGGACGAGATTGACTTTGAGTTTTGGCCATATTTGGAATGAGAAAGTGGTTGAGGGCTTTGGAGACATATGACTATGCACTTTGAGCAAGTAGACCATTAAGCAACACCTCATCCCCTTTTAATAGTGTTGGCTTTCCTATGGACTTAATGTGATCTTGGATCACTAAAGGTACAAAAGAAGAGTCTTGAGTCTTTTGCCAAAATGTGTCCTTAGCATTTTGAGGGGTCCACATTGCTAGTCCATGCCATGCCATTCATTGAACTTTCTGAAAAGTTAAACTTGAATGGATATTAGTTCAATGAGCTATATGTTGGTATGAATTACCAGAACCACCCGGGGATTAGTTGCACTTTCAATCTCCCCCTTTTTTGTAATTGACGACAACATATAGATCAAAGCTTCGACACATGATAATATGAGTGAAAACAAGCAAAACAATGCATCAAAAATAGAATCCGTCAAAAACAGGACAGTCTGTAGTAATGTGAACATTGACCATACTTCTGTAACTCCAAAAATTATGAGAAATTACGACAAAATAAACAATTTGCATAGCATCATTGTGTAAAAATTTCAGAAACTTTTAACATTCATATAAAAAAATGTAAATTCACACACTACAGCCAAAGTTTATGTTTTTGCACCACACATATCAACAGGCAATCTAATCATCCTAAAGGAAAATGTTGGCACATTATTTTTATAATACAATGGATTTGTACAGGGGGATAATTATTTTTGCTGAAAATTTTCGGTAATTCAAGATTTGCAAAGTTTCCATCGGCATGAACGAAGTTCAAGGAGCTTCCCCACTTCGACGGTGCTCGTCTTTCTTACTTTCACTTTCCTTTGGTAAAGTTTTAAGTTCCCCTCTATATGTTTTTGTTTTTAAACTTTATAAAAGCACACAATAGAATAAAATGACTCTCTAAAACTTTCGGGTTGTCTCCCTGGCAGCGCTTTTTTTAAAGCCATTAAGCTAGGGATAAAGTGCTCAAGTAATCGATCTACCCGGATCCCAAGGTACATCAAAGCCAATTTGAATTTGCAATGGTTTATAATTTAGTAGTGAGCACAAAGCAACATATATCATGCAATGACGAAATCTAACTCTCTTCCTATGCATCGGCATGTCATAAAAGAACAGTTCATGCACATCAAGTAAAGGCCAATAAATAGCATAGACAGTTTCTTGCAATTTTATCGTGTTGGAAACATAGAGAGGAGGAGATGTAGTTCCTCTCTCATACTAATTGCAAGTAGGAGAAGCAAGCACATGCATATTATATTTATCAAAATTATCATGTGTGATAGTAAAACGCAACCCCTCAATATAATCCTTAATAAGAGAAAACTTGTCCGATATAGTGTAGTTCGGAGAATTCAAAAAGATAATAGGACTATCATGTGTTGGTGCAGTAGAAACAATTTCATTCATAACATAAGGAACTATAGCAAGTTCATCTCCATAAGCATCATTCAAATTGGCATCTTGACCACAAGCATAGCAAGCATCAATTTCATCAAAAAGGGATATTTCAAACGAATCAATGGGATCATAGCATTCATCCTTCGGTAAGAACCAAGGAAAATTAAATAATGCGTGAGTTGAAGAGTTACTCTCATTAGAAGGTGGGCATGGGTAGCTAATCCGCACTTCCTCCTTTTGTTCTTCGTTCTCCTCCTCATCTTTTTCATCCAATGAGCTCACAATTTCATCAATTTCTTCTTTCATAGTTTCCTGCAAAATATTATTCTCTTCTTGGACAACGGAGACTTTCTCAATGAACTCATTAATATTGGCATTATATTCGTAATTCTCATAGCAATATTTAAGTATAGAAAAAAAATTCAGGTCTGTAAACAGCATCATCATAATCTTCATACTTTTCAAACAGAGATTCAATTTCATAAGCACCCTTAAAAGCAACAAATTCTTCTATTTGTTCTACATCATAGTAATCATATCCACCATTAGCATCAGAAGCCAAGGTTTCATTATCATTAAATTCACATGAAAAAGGAAGGTGTCGAACCTTCATCCTAGAGCAACAAGTATAATCATATCTCAAGCATTAATTCCAAGCATACCATTGCAACATTTCAATTTGATCCCATAACATTTTCCCTTTTTGAGTCAAGTGATAATCCCTAAAGTATTCATGTTGACCCACGTGTCTCCCATTATCAAGTTGAATGGGGTTTGCTCAGGATTATCAAAGTAGTGTTTAATATTTTTCACATAACGAGCATCAAGGGTTTTAGGAGGTTCCCCATCTTTATGAGTAGCAAGCACACATAATATTTTTGGTATTTCATGTTCCATACCCATAACTAAATATAGAAAACAAGAGCACAAAATGAAAACTACTTAGTGATAAAGCAAACAAGCACACACGAGAATATTCACCCCACACTATTGCTTCCCGGCAACGGCGCCAGAAAAGGTCTTGATAACCCACAAGTATAGGGTATCGTTTGTAGCCTTTTTCGATAAATAAGAGTGTCAAACCCAACGAGGAGCTAAAGGTAGAACAAATATTCTCTCAACTTCTATCTACCACCGATACAACTCTACGCACACTTAACGCCCGCTTTACCTAGAACAAGAATAAAACTAGAAGTATTTTTCAAGAAAAATATTATGAATAAATTGCAAGATAATAAAGTCAATTGTTTAGTATAAAGGTTTTGTCACACAAGAAAGTTATTTGTCCCTACGTGATCGATAACTAAACCTGCAATCATTATTGTAATTTTGTACGATGGAGAGACATGAGCTAACATACTTTCTTTACTTGGATCATATTCACTTATGGTTGGAACTCTAGCAAGCATCCGCAACTACCAAAGATCATTAAGGTAAAACCCAACTATAGCATTAAGTATCAAGCCCTCTTTATCCCATACACAACAACCCCCTTACTCGGGTCTGCCACCCACCATAAGCGAATCATGAACGTATTGCAACACCCTACAACGGAGATCCCTCACATTTGCGCTACACGGAGGGCACCATAGGACAGCACCAAAATAAAATATACAACTCAAACCAATCATGATCATCTATCAACCTATAGGACAAAATAGATCTACTCAAACATCATAGGATAACCACATGTCATTGGATAATAATCTATAGTGTTGAGCACCATGTTTAAGTAGAGAATTACAACGGGAATAGAGAGGTTACGTCGCTGCATAGGGGGGGGGAAAGTTGGTGTTGACGGTAGCAAGGTTGTTGGTGTAGATCGCTGTCACGATCCTAGCCTCGGCGGCACTCCGGCACCACCGGGAGAGAGGGGGAGAGAGCCCCCTCCTTCTTCTTTCCTTGCCCTCCCCCTATATGGGAGGAGAGTTCCCCCTCTAGCCCATGGACTCCATGGCGGCATAGGGGCGAGAGCCCCTCCTAGATTGGATCTATCTTTCTGTTCTCTTCTATTTCGCGTTTCAGTTTTCTGGCCGAAAACCGTTTCTTAAATATCCGGAGATCCGTAACTCCGATTGTGCTAAAATTTTAACAAGATTTTTTTCCGGATATAAGCTTCCTTGCGCCCGAAGTAGAGCCCCAACCGACTTACGGGGTGCCCACAAGGCACCACCGCTCGCCAGGGGGCTGCGGCACACCCATGTGTCTTGTGGAGGCCATGGGCCTCCGTTTCCGTTGATTACACCTCCCAAAAATCACATATATTCCAAAATAATTCTCTGTAAAGTCTTATCGCATTTAGACTTTGTTTGATATGGATATTTTGCAAAAAAAACATGCAACAAACAGGAATTGACACTGGGCACTAGATCAATATGTTAGTCCCAAAAAAATATAAAATGTTGCCAAAAGTGTATAAAAGTTGTATAATATTGGCATGGAATAATAAAAAATTATACATACGATGGAGATGTATCATCCCGCTGGCGGATGGTAGCCTGCTCGAGGAGCCGCTAGGGATCACCATTGGCAGACTGCGTAATGAAAAGATGATTTATGAATTTGCCATTAGTAAGAAGACTTATCAAACCATCGGGGAGTCGGCTTCTTCCTCCCCATAGCAAGGAGGTCTTCTACTGAGTCGTCGGATAGCTCGACTCTCTCTGACGACTTGCCGGCAGCCCGGGCCGAGGTCCTCCTCGGCCTCTTCGAGCCCTTGGACTGCTTGCTGGTTTCGGCACCCTCCGATGCCGCTCTCTTCCCATTTGGGGGAGGGTTCTCTTCTTTTTCATCCTCCTCCATGTCGTGTCATGGGGGGAGGAGGCGTGGGTCCCCTCGGACCGGGTGACCGAGGTCTACCGAGCCCGAGCACCAGCCTTCCCTTTAGGGACTTCGTCCCTCTTGGGGCTACCATGTGCGGCTCCTCGGTTAGGAGCGCAGTGAGCTGGGGAGACTTCGTCTCCTCTGGTAGTGGCGTCGGGCACTACACTTTCTGCACCCAGGGCAACCGCTTCTGCAAACATCAAGTGTGGCGATTCGTCAGAATCTTCCCCTCATTATAGAAGACAGAAATGTAGATTTGTGTGTTAGAGCACTTACCGGGGGGGGCTTCATAGCCATCCTCGAAGCCGAGGTCCTTCCCCTCCTTGGGGATCTTATCCTTGGGCAGCTTCAGGAGTCGCGTCCACGTGTCTGCCAAGGTGGAGTGTTAGAAGGCAGTGAGGGGGCCCATGTCCTCGAGATTTTGCGCCCACATCGGGGTGGCCCTAAGTTGGAGCGGGAGCATATGCCAGTTGAGCATGACATTGATGACATCGGCGAGCTGGAGGTTCTTCTTTGTGGACCACCATCGGATCCTTTTGATCATGGCCTCCACCTCCGCTGGGTTCCCCCAGGAGATGCCCCTCTCCTTCCAAGACTTGAGATTACTTGGAGGCCCAGCCGAAAAGGCCGGGACCTCGGCTTGGCCAGGGGCGAGCGGTTCGGTGATGTAGAACCACTCCTGCTACAACTCCTTCATCTTCTCAATGAAGGTGCCTTTGAACCACTCGGCCCTCTGATTCTTGTTGATCATAGCCCCTCTACACTCCAAGAGGTCAGGGCTGCTCGACTTTCGCTTTAACCCGAAGATCTTTAGCCATAGGCCGAAGTGCGGCTCACAGCGATCGCAGACCGTGATGGAGGCGAGGTGGAGAATGGAGTTTGGGGCCATGTGGTGGAAGTCAAGCCCGCAGTAGAACATTACCCCACACACGAAGGGGTGTAGCGGGAACCCTAGCCCTCGGATGAGGTGGGGGTGAAGTCTACCCGCTCCCCTGTGTTGAGAGCGAGCACTTGCTGCCTAGACGCTGGAGCACGTGCAGCGATGTTGGTGGACAAATACCCCGCGCCACGGAGCTCCGGGATGGTTCCATCCATCATGATGGAACCGCCCCAATGCCCCTTGAGGGTGTCGGCCATGGCTAGTGGGGGAGGATGGGCTCGCTAGAGAAAAAAGGTGTGGGGTCGGATCTGGGTGTTGGAGCTACACGAAGCAGTAGATGGGGAGAATGGGAGCGTGGTCAATTGCGTTGTCCTCCCTTTTGGTCTTATAGGCCAGTGAAAGGCCAAGAGTCCCCCTTACTGCACCGATAACAACACCACTCCCACCAAAGATGTCGTTAAGCATATGGGGAGAAACAAAATCTTGGTGATACCCCTGAGAAAATGGGCACGACCAGTAAAAAGTCTGCCTCGGGCCACGATTTGAGGGAAGCAGTAGCTGCTCGACCTGTTGTGGGGCAAGCCGTTTCGATAAAGTTGTCAGACTAATTGGAGCGGTTCATGCCGAGATCTCTTCGGGCAGGGTACAAGCTCGGTTGAGCCTCGGTTGACGTCGCTCCTTTAAAGGAGTGGTCTGGGAATTATAAGGAGGAGCTCGTCTGTCGAGCCAAGGACTCTGGATCCGAGGTGGTCATCGGCGGAAAGGTCGTCCTCAGCACAAAAGACTAGTTCGGGGGCTACTAATAGTGTCCTGGATTAGGGGGTACTTACCTAATCGGCCCATCTCCTCGGGTTGGGCCGACGGGCCCTCATTCGTGATCAGGATGGACTCCGAAGACCGTACGCAGGAGGCGTAATTAAGACTACAATCACCGAAGACTTGACATCTACTTCAAGATTTCTCCTGCCGCCTTGCTCCTAGATGTTTGCACACGAACACGTCACCGTGTACCTCCGACGCTGAGGGTTATGCACCATAGCTCACGTTGAAGGAGACCCGTACGAAAGCGCGGTACGCAAGCAATCCAGCAGATGCTTTTGAGGACCCGAAACCCCACACGCCTGGGAGGGACCCCGTCAAGGCGCACGGCGGCTATGGGCTGCCCTAGGCCGGCCTGACCTCCCCTAGGGCCTCGAGGTTCGCCGCCCTGCAATGAAGAAGAAGAATGAAGAACGAGGAAAAAGAAGAACAAGGGAGAAGGAAAAGTAAAGGTAAAAGATGTAGATAGATTTATTCGATTGTGTGTTGTTCAATCGGCCGTCACCCCTTAGGTATATAAGAGGTGGGTGGACTTCCGTACAGGAAAAGGACTCCAAATCACGTCCAAATCATTCCAAAATTAACCGAACTCGGATTTAGGTAAATCTGGAACATCAGTTCGGTTTTTAGATCCCACGGGCCACAAACTACCTCGGATGAAGATGAGCCCAAAAGAAAATTTGATCATTTCTACGATACGAACAACTTTCGTGTTGAACGTTTTTTGATTCGAGGTAATATACAGGGCCGAATCGCTCGCGTAAAACAGGTTGTTACTCGCGCTACCCATCACACACCGTGTCTGATGGGGCGCGCCACTTTTGCCTCGTGAGAGGGCCGCACTCAGGTGGCTGTAACTTTTACATACGATCTCGGATTGATATGATTTTTATGTCGAAATCAATCATTTCGACGAGACGAAGACAATTCATGTAGAATGTTTTTTCATATGAGGGCGTATTGGGGCATAATCACTCGAATAGTATTCTGAATACAAAATCTCAGTATTTCGAACACAACTTCTGGCCCAAACTTCAAAAATGTTCAGATGGACAATACGAATTTTTTTATGTAGATCACTTCTCCATTTGAGACCATATTAATTAAGTTATTGACCGTGCCAAAATCCGGTGTCAACACATGCCCGCCTATTTTTCGGCAAAACTTGGATGCTGAAAAATAATTTGCCCAGAATTTGTTCTAAGGACGATGTCAACACTCCATCGTCCATTTGTTTGTGCTTGGGGTGATAATTATATATCGGCCATGTCTTTGCTTAGAGCGATAGTTATATATCGGCCACTGTCGTGGACTTAACACGGCAGATGACCTAGTAAAAGGACTTAGGTGTGGAGCCATCGCAACTAGGTTAGCTTGAAGGGGTTAAACGGGATAAAGGACACAGAGAGTTTACTCAGGTTTGGCCCCTCTCAACGAGGTAAAAGCCTACTCCTGCTTTAGGTTGTATTACTTGGGTTTCGATTACCAGGGAGCGAATACGCTTGACCTAGTTCTCGACTTGTTCTTTCTTGAGTCAACCCGCCACCGGGTCACCCCTTTATATACACAGGTTGATGCCCGGCGGCTTACAGAGTCCCGGTCGGCACTTGATTCACCTTCTATTTTTAGTAAGCTTGCGACACCTAAACCTGCTTCTGCTGTTAATTCTGATATGTCACATGTTATTGATGATGGCACTTCTGCTTTGCATGATACTTATGATGAAAGTACTTCTATGCTTGATAATATGTGCCACTAGGTGAATTTCTGGATGAACAACTTGCTAGGGCTAGAGAGGATGAAATTATTGAAACTGATAATAATGATGGAAGTGATGATGAAGATTCTCCTCCTAGATATGAATTGCCTGTTGTGCTTGAGGGTTATGTTATGGATGAAGAAACTGCTAGATACTTTCTTGCTTGCAATGATAGAAGTGATCTTAAGAAATTATTAGCTAAGTTGAAAGAAAAATCCTTGAATGCTAGAATGAAATATGATCCTGCTTATGCTACTTCACCTATCTTTGTTACTGATAAGGATTATGATTTCTCTGTTGATCCTGAGATAATTACTTTGGTTGAATCTGATCCTTTCTATGGCTATGAATCTGAAACTGTTGTGGCACATCTTATTGAATTAAATGATATAGCCATCCTATTCACTAATGATGAGAAAACTCGCTATTATTATATCCTTAAATTATTTCCGTTCTCATTAAAGGGTGATGCTAAGACATGGTTTAATTCTCTTGATCCTGGTTGTGTGCGTAGTCCCCAGGATATGATTTATTACTTCTCTGCTAAATATTTCCATGCTCATAAGAAACAAGCTGCTTTAAGGGATATATATAATTTTGTGCAAATTCAAGAAGAGAGTCTCCCACAAACTTGGGGGAGGCTTCTCCAATTACTTAATGCTTTGCCTGATCATCCTCTCAAGAAAAAATTAAATACTTGATATCTTTTATAATGGACTAACCGATGCTTCCGGAGACCATCTGGATAGTTGTGTTGGTTGTGTTTTCAGGGAAAGGACTGTCGATCAAGCTGAAATTCTATTGAATAATATGTTGACGAATGAAAACAATTGGACACTTCCTGAACCAACTCCTAAGCCAACTCCGAGGAAAAGGGGTATTCTATTTCTCTGTCCAAAACATATGCAAGAGGCAAAGAAATCCATGAAAGAGAAATGTATTAAAGCTGAAGATGTTAAGAATTTACCTCCTGTTGAAGAAATACATGGTCTTAATTTGCCGCCTGTTGAAAAAATACATGGTCTTGATAAACCCACCACAGGTAGTAAAGGTAAATTATCTCTATAGATTTGATGAAGGTGATATTCCTCGTTATAAGTCTGCTAGCCAATGCCTAGATGAGCTTGATAATTTTATTGTTAAACAAGAAAACTTCAATGCTTATGTTGGTAGACAATTGAAACGCAATGCTTATATGATTGAGCACTTGAGTGATTATATGTCTAGAGTTAAAGGTGAACTTAAACTCATTAGTAAACATGCTTCTATGGTTACCACTCAAGTAGAACAAGTACTTAAAGCTCAGAATGATTTGCTTAATGAATTAAATAATAAGAATAGTGACTTTATTGTTAGAGTTGCAACTAGAGGGGGTAAGGTGACTCAGGAACCTTTGTATCCTGAGGGTCACCCTAAGAGAAATGAGAAAGATTCTCAGAGAACTAATGTAAATGCACCTAGTCCTTCTAAGAAGAAGAAAAAGAAAAATGATAGGACTTTGCATGCTGCTAGTGAACCTGTTGTTGACACACCTGAGAATTCCAATGATATTTCTATTTCTGATGCTGAAACACAATCTGGTAATGAACATGAACATAGTGATAATGTTAATGATGATGTTCATGTTGATGCTCAACCTAGCCATGATAATGATGTAGAGATTGAACCTGCTATTGATCTTGATAACCCACAATCAAAGAATCAACGTTATGATAAGAGAGACTTTGTTGCTAGGAAGCACGATAAAGAAAGAGAGCCATGGGTTCAGAAACCCATGCCTTTTCCTCCTAAACCATCCAAGAAAAAGGATGATGAGGATTTTGAGCGCTTTGCTGAAATGATTAGACCTATCTTCTTGCGTATGCGTTTTACTGATATGATTAAAATGAATCCTTATGCCAAGTATATGAAGGATATTGTTACAAATAAAAGAAAGATACCGGAAGCTGAAATTTCCACCATGCTTGCTAATTATACTTTTAAGGGTGGAATACCAAACAAACTAGGAGATCCAGGAGTACCAACTATACCATGCTCCATTAAAATAAACTATGTTAAAACTGCTTTATGTGATCTTGGAGCCGGTGTTAGTGTTATGCCTCTCTCTTTATATCATAGACTTGATTTGAATAAGTTGAAACCTACTGAAATATCTTTGCAAATGGCCGATAAATCAACTGATATACCTGTCGGTATTTGTGAGGACGTGCCTGTTGTGGTTGCAAACGTCACTATTTTAACGGACTTTGTTATTCTTGATATTCCCGAGGATGATAGTATGTCTATTATTCTTGGAAGACCCTT
Organism: Aegilops umbellulata; assembly: GCA_032464435.1. Classification (NCBI taxonomy): domain Eukaryota; kingdom Viridiplantae; phylum Streptophyta; class Magnoliopsida; order Poales; family Poaceae; genus Aegilops; species Aegilops umbellulata. The sequence goes on from CP136056.1 coordinate 330,219,538, forward strand.
TTTGAATACTGCAGGGGTTGTTATTGATTGCAACAAAGGCAATGTCACTTTTCATGTCAATGGTAATGAGCATACGGTACACTTTCCGAGGAAACAACCTCAAGTCCATAGTATCAACTCTATTGGAAAGACTCCATCAATTATTTTTGGAGGTTTTGAATTTCCTCTTCCTACCGTCAAGAAGAAATATGATATTCTTGTTATTGGGGAAGTGCATATCCCTGTTGAGGTAACCTAGTGCTATTCGAAAATTCCCCGGTTTCATGCAATTCGGAATGAGTTTGTTAACAAGACCTGATCAACCTTGTTAGTGGATTCCTTTTGATGAGCATGAGATGGATGAAGTTAGAAAGCACAACCTTTTGTAGCCTCCTTTTACTTTCTGTTATTTAGATTAAATAAAGTAAAAATAGTATTTTCTGTCTGTTTTCTGAATTATCCATGCAATAAAAAAATACCCCAAAAATAAAAGTTCTCCAAATGCCCCGAAATTGAAATTTTATTTTTTCTGGAATATTTGAGAATATCTGGCACCGAGAACGCAGCAGGGGAGCAAGCACCTGGCCACGAGGATCCAGGGCGCGCCCACCCCCCTGGGCGCGCCCCCTGCCTCGTGGGCCCATGGTGGCTCCCCTCCACTTATTCCAGCACCCACACACTTCTTCTCCCTCCCAAAAAATCACCAACCAGCTCAAGCACGAGTTCTAGCTCATTTTGCTGTGATTTTTTATCTCCTTGCTCAAAGCTCCACTCACAAAATTACTTAGGGGGATTGTTCTTTGGTATGTGACTCCTCCAATGGTCCAGTTAGTTTTTGTTCTAGTGCTTTATTTATTACACATTTTTGCTGATTAGGTGACCTTGTTCTAGAGCTTGCATCTCAAATTTATATGGTCCCAAGTAGTTCTAATGCATGATATAGTCTCTAGGCACTTGTGGGAGTAGTTGCTATCAATTTTGTTTAATTTGGTTCACTTTTATTTTGAGTTACTAAAATTTCAGAAATTTTCAGAAAATGGTGAAGAGATTTTTGAGGGGCTCTTCGAGCCGAAGCTCGAAGGGTAAGCAAAGTGAAGAAGAAGAGAGGCCCAAATATAATCTCCCTCGCACCACGGAGGTTCGGCCGTGTGAATGGCCTTGTGATGATTTCTTGAGAGCAGCCGGGATTTATGATGATTTTTATGAGTTGGTTGAGAATGCAGGCCTCACCGACTTCCTCCGCGGCCAACGCGAACAGTATCTCCTACTTACTATATTTTTGTGCAAAATTTTCATTTCCATGCTAGGAGGTCACCACGTTCGGTGGATTTCTATTTGTATGATGAGTATAAGGAGATGCCCCTCTATGAATTTTGTGAGGTTTGCAAGTTGCCCTTTTTGGGCAGCGTAGAGGAACCACATCGTAACGATGTGGAGGGGTTTATTGATACAATTGTTGTAGGGGAAACGAGGAAGGTTTCCGACGCAAGAATTACTAGCATGCACTTTCCTGTTCTATGTTACTTTGTAATATTTGCTAGTAGATGCTTGATTGGTCGTGGAAACTGTGGCAACCTAAGTGCCCCTGATATTGTTCTTTTGTGCCAAGCCCTGTTTCATGATGACACATTTAGTATGGGCGCTATTGTTGCAAAGTGATTAAATCTTAACCATACTAAGGGCCCCACCTTGGGAGGCATCTTCGCCTCGCGCCTCGCTGCATACTTTAACATACCTATTAGGCATTATGAGAAAGAAGAAAAGTTGTTGCCTCATGTTTTTCTGGACTACAAGAGTATGGTTGCACATGATTTCATTGTTAAGAACAAGAAAAAAGAGCTTAACTATAGACTGATATTTGATAAAAATCACCCTGAGACTATTACTTTGCCAGTTCCTTCTTTGTTAGACTTATCTGCAGGCAAGTACCTTGTTCCGCTGGAGGCCATTCACGCCTACCAAAACCCCACACCAGCTACAGAGCTAGAGCCGGAACCACAATTTGATCCTTCACGGCAGTCTGTTTACCAGTGGTATCCAGAGGAGATTGCCAACCAGTGGCAATCCGAGGCTCCTTCTCAGTATGACCCCAACTACAACTTTGATCCATGGGCATAAACCAACTTAGGCCAAAAGCCTAAGCTTGGGGGAGTACGTATTTCTCACTGACATTACATTTATATTCACACACTCATGCTAGTTGTCGGTGCTCATACTTTTTCATTGTACTATCCATGCTAGTTTATTTTCCCTTTTTATGATTTCTTCTTGTGTGTTTGAAAAACCTTAAGAAAAACCAAAAAAATTAGTTGTAGCTTTTAGCTAGTTTACTTTCTTGCTTGTAGTAGTAGTAATTAAAAGAAAACCCAAAAAGATTTCTTGTTCTTCTTTTGCTTGTTGGGAGCTTTCCCATGTAAACAGTTTCTATTTCTTTTCTTTTCTTTGGGGGTCGAGAGGAGAAGACCATAATGAAAATGTTGAAGTGGATCTTATATGCATTATTGTTGATTTAACCAAGAGCCCATATTGCCTTGTCTTCTCCTGTTTATTGAATGCTTGCAGATTCCAGCTTAGTCCAATGCACGTGCACTATTATTATTAAACACATTGTTCGGGCGTGCAAGTGAAAGGCAATAATGATGAGATATGATGAACTGATTGAGATGAGAGAAGCTGGTATGAACTCGACCTCTCTTGTTTTTGTAAATATGATTAGTTCATCGTTCCTGATTCAGCCTATTATGAATAAACATATTTGCAATGACAATTAGAGATTATAGTTACTTATGCCATGCTTAATTAGCTAGGAGTTTATAATGGTTTATCTTGCGTGCCAACATGCTATTAAAATGGTTGTGATGTGGTATAGTTGGGTGGTATCCTCCTTTGAATGATTCGAGCGACTCGACTTGGCACATGTTCACACATGCAGTTGAAACAAATCAACATAGCCTTCACGATATTTATGTTCATGGTGGATTATATCCTACTCATGCTTGCACTCAATGTTTATTAATTTTAATGCATGTTCATGACTGTTGTCGCTCTCTAGCTGGTCGCTTCCCAGTCTTTTTCTAGCCTTCACATGTACTAAGTGGGAATACTGCTTGTGCATCCAATCCCTTAAACCCCAAAGTTATTCCATATGAGTCCACCATACCTTCCTATATGCAGTATCTACCTGCCGTTCCAAGTAAATTTGTATGTGCCAAACTCTAAACCTTCAAATGAAATTATGTTTTGTATGCTTAAATAGCTCATGTATCAACTAGGGTTGTCTGTATCTTCCATGCTAGGCGGGTTATTCTCAAGAGGAGTGGACTCCGCTCCTCATTCACGAGAAAATTGCTGGTCACCGGGATGCCCAGTCCCATGCTCTAAGCAAATCAAATCAAAATAACTGCAAACAAAACTCCCCCAGGGCTGTTGCTAGTTGGAGGCACTCGTTGTTTCGAGCAAGCCATGGATTGATGCTTGTTGGTGGAGGGGGAGTATAAACTTTACCATTCTTCTTGGGAACCGCCTATAATGTGTGTAGCATGGAAGATATCGAAATCTCTAGGTTGTTATGTTGACAATGAAAGTATGCCACTCAAAATATTATTTATCTCTATTTCAAAAATCGAGCTCAGGAACCTCTACAAATCCCCGCTTCCCTCTGCGAAGGGCCTATCTATTTACTTTTATGTTGATTCATCACCCTCTTATTAAAAAGCATCAGCTAGAGAGCACCGCCATCATTTGCATCCATTACTATTAATCTATATTGAGTATGACTATGACTGGATCTCTTTTACCATGAATTACAATGTTTAGTCAGTCCTTGATCTTTAAAGGTGCTCTGCATTTATGTTTTGCTGTCTTAGAAAGGACTAGTGAGATACCATTTTGTTATATCATATCATGATTGTTTTGAGAAAGTGTTGTCATCCGAGATTTATCATTATTGCTCGCTAGTTGATTATGCCATTGACATGAGTAAACATGAGACATAAGTGTTATTGTAAATATGGTTAGTCATAATCTTTGCTGAAAACTTGAATGCCGGCTTTACATATTTCCAACAACAAGAGCAAACAGAGTTTGTAAAAGTTTTTCTTTATCACTTTCAGTTTATCAACTGAATTGCTTGAGGACAAGCAAAGGTTTAAGCTTGGGGGAGTTGATACGTCTCCGTGGTATCTACTTTTCCAAACACTTTTGCCCTTGTTTTGGACTCTAACTTGCATGATTTGAATGGATCTAACCCGGACTGACGTTGTTTTCAGCAGAATTGCCATGGTGTTATTTTTGTGCAGGAACAGAAGTTCTCGGAATGACGTGAAACTTCACGGAGATTATTTTTGGAAATAATAAAAAATACTGGCAAAAGAACCAAGGCCAGGGGGCCCACACCCTGTCCACGAGGGTGGGGGCGCACCTGCCCCCTGGCCGCACCCCCTGCTTCATGGGCCCCCTGGTGCTCCACCGACCTCAACTCGAACTCTATATATTCATGTTCGGGGAGAAAAAATCGGAAAAAAGGATTCATCGCGTTTTATGATATGGAGCTGTTGCCAAGCCCTAATCTCTCTCGGGAGGGCTGATCTGGAGTCCGTTCGGGGCTCCGGAGAGGGGAATCCATTGCCATCGTCATCATCAACCATCCTCCATGACCAATTTCATGATGCTCACCGTCGTGCGTGAGTAATTCCATCGTAGGCTTGCTGGACGGTGATGGGTTGGATGAGATTTATCATGTAATCGAGTTAGTCTTGTTAGGGTTTGATCCCTAGTATCCACTATGTTCTGAGATTGATGTTGCTATGACTTTGCTATGCTTAATGCTTGTCACTAGGGCCCGAGTGCCATGATTTCAGATATGAACCTATTATGTCTTCATGAATATATTTGAGTTCTAGATCCTATCTTGCAAGTCAATAGTCACCTACTATGTGTTATGATCCGACAACCCCGAAGTGACAATAATCGGGACCACTCCCGGTGATGACCGTAGTTTGAGGAGTTCATGTATTCACTATGTGTTAATGCTTTGGTCCAGTACACTATTAAAAGGAGGCCTTAATATCCCTTAGTTTCCAATAGGACTCCGCTGCCACAGGAGGGTAGGACAAAAGATGCCATGCAAGTTCTTTTCCATAAGCATGTATGACTATATTCGGAATACATGCCTACATTACATTGATGAACTGGAGCTAGTTCTGTGTCACCCTATGTTATAACTGTTGCATGAATAATCGCATCCGGCATAATTCTCCATCACCGATCCAATGCCTACGAGGTTTTCACATATTGTGCTTTGCTTAGTTGCTTTTCCGTTGCCACTGTTACAATCACTACAAAACTATCATTGTTACTTTTATCACCGTTACCGCTACTACCATACTACTTTGCTACTAAATACTTTGCTGCAGATATTAAGTTATCCAGGTGTGGTTGAATTGACAACTCAACTGCTAATACTTGAGAATATTCTTTGGCTCCCCTTGTGCCGAATCAACAAATTTGGGTTGAATACTCTACCCTCGAAAACTGTTGCGATCCCCTATACTTGTGGGTTATCACTTTACCCCTCCTGGCTCAAAATTCTTCCGCAATGTGTTGCACTGTTTGAAGCTCCATCCTCAAGATATTGGGCCCATTTATGTTTCAAACATCTACAACTTACAAGTGTTCTACGAGGTGTACCTTCAACAGGAGCCCACTGTAGAACTATTCAGGGAGTTTTACTACTTAAACCGGTAGACTGAATTCACAGATGGGCCCAACCTAGAGTTAGGTGGCATTTTGATTCAGAGGCAGAAAGAAGCCACCTTCCCAGCCGCCAGATTTCCCAGTCATCCTAAAGACTGGAACTAAACTTGGTATTACTGCCAAGACACTTCTCCAGAAGGTGAAAATCATTTGTCGGGTTATCGTGAAAACTGGCTAAGCAACAGGCACCCTCTTCCAGAACGGATCAACACAAGAGAACGGGCCAAATACATGCCCATATTTTCAAAGATCAGTGCCTTAATGGCTAATGGTTTGACTGTAATCGACCTAGTTCGATGTTGGGTCGCCTGGAGAATTTAGCCCTTAAGCCGCCGCTCTAGTTTAATGTGTGAATATACTGGTAATGTTAAAGATCCTCAGTGCCACTGTCCAATAGAGTTGACTGATGAAGATGCCAATAATATGACCAAGACTCTACTGAATGAGAGCTTGGAGGATTGCAGCAAGGCCGGTTTAAATCCTTTCTGCACCCTTAATCAACCTCCAGCTGTAAGTATCTAAAACAATCTCCGGTTCATTCAGTTATTCATTTGAAACTGCCTTCTTACAATCACTTTATCTTTCGCAGGCCGACTCTCCTTTCTGGAATAGGAAGTTGCAAGATAAATCGTCCAAGAAGACCCGGACGAAGAATAAGGCTCAGAAAAAGCCTACCAAGAAGAAGACCAACCCTTCTGGATCATTTAACTTGGATGATGATGAGTCGAAGGTAGAACTTAACTCCCTTGGCTCGTTTTGTGTACATCTTATTGACAATGATTACTATTAGGACGACGCGGAAGGCAGCCACACAGATGGCGAAGAGGTAACTATCCTTTCCTCCGACTCAGAACCTCTGCCAAGATAGAAAGTTCGTCAAGCGAGCCAGAAAGTAAGGATTTCTCACCCTGTAGGTTACCTGGATCCCAACTTTATTTTGAAGAAGCAGCAGCATGAAGTTCGCCGCACAACCCGGAACATTGGCGGTGGAATTCTTTACTCCGGCTTACCCAATACATCGGCTGTTGGGGAACGTAGTAATTTCAAAAATTTCCTACGCACACGCAAGATCATGGTGATGCATAGCAACGAGAGGGGAGAGTGTTGTCCACGTACCCTCGTAGACCGATAGCGGAAGCGTTATGACAACGTGGTTGATGTAGTCGTACGTCTTCACGGCCCGACCGATCAAGCACCGAAACTACGGCACCTCCGAGTCTTTGCACACGTTCAGCTCGATGACGATCCCCAGACGCCGATCCAGTAAAGTGTCGGGGAAGAGTTCCGTCAGCACGACGGCGTGGTGACGATCTTGATGTTCTATCGTTGCAGGCTTCGCCTAAGCACCGCTACAATATTATCGAGGATTATGGTGGAGGAGGACACCGCACACGGCTAAGAGAACGATCACGAAGATCAACTTGTGTCTCTAGAGGTGCCTCCCTGCCCCCGTATATAAAGGAGCAAGGGAGGGAGGCGGCCGGCCTAGGAGGAGGGCGCGCCAAGGGGGGAGTCGAGTAGGACTCCTCCTTTCCTAGTAGGAGTAGGAGAGAAGGAAGGGGAAGGGAGAAGGGAAGGAAGGAGGGGGCGCAGCCCCTCCCCCTAGTCCAATTCGGACAAGGCCTTCAGGGGCGCGCGGCCTGCCCTAGGCAGCCCCTCTCTCTTTCCCGTATGGCCCAATAAGGCCCAATACTTCTCCCGGCGAATTCCCGTAACTCTCCGGTACTCCGAAAAATACCCGAATCACTCGGAACCTTTCTGATGTCCGAATATAGTCGTCCAATATATCAATCTTCATGTCTCGACCATTTTGAGACCCCTCGTCATGTCCCCGATCTCATCCGGGACTCCGAACTCCTTCGGTACATCAAAACTCATAAACTCATAATATAACTATCATCGAAACCTTAAGCGTGCGGACCCTACGGGTTCGAGAACAATGTAGACATCACCGAGACACTTCTACGGTCAATAACCAATAGCGGAACGTGGATGCTCATATTGGCTCCTACATATTCTACGATGATCTTTATCGGCCAGACCGCATAACAACATACATTGTTCCCTTTGTCATCGGTATGTTACTTGCCCGAGATTCGATCGTCGGTATCTCAATACCTAGTTCAATCTCGTTACCGGCAAGTCTCTTTACTCGTTCCGTAATACATCATATCGCAACTAACTCATAGTTGCAATGCTTGCAAGGCTTAAGTGATGTGCATTACCGAGAGGGCCCAGAGATACCTCTCCGACAATCGGAGTGACAAATCCTAATCTCGAAATACGCCAACCCAACAAGTACCTTCGGAGACACCTGTAGAGCTCCTTTATAATCACCCAGTTATGTTGTGACGTTTGGTAGCACACAAAGTGTTCCTCCGGTAAACGGGAGTTGCATAATCTCATAGTCATAGGAACATGAAGAAAGCAATAGCAACATACTAAACGATCAGGTGCTAAGCTAACGGAATGGGTCATGTCAATCACATCATTCTCCTAATGATGTGATCCCGTTAATCAAATGACAACTCATGTCTATGGCTAGGAAACTTAACCATCTTTGATCAACGAGCTAGTCTAGTAGAGGCATACTAGTGACATACTGTTTGTCTATGTATTCACACATGTATTATGTTTCCGGTTAATACAATTCTAGCATGAATAATAAACATTTATCATGAAATAAGGAAATAAACATAACTTTATTATTGCCTCTAGGGCATATTTCCTTCAGTCTCCCACTTGCACTAGAGTCAATAATCTAGTTCACATCGCCATGTGATTTAACAGCAATAGTTCACATCACCATGTGATTAACACCCATAGTTCACATCGATATGTGATCAACACCCAAAGGGTTTACTAGAGTCAGTAATCTAGTTCACATCGCTATGTTATTAACACCCAAAGAGTACTAAGGTGTGATCATGTTTTGCTTGTGAGATAATTTTAGTCAACGGGTCTGTCATATTCAGATCCGTAAGTATTTTGTAAATATCTATGTCAACAATGCTCTGCACAGAGCTACTCTACCTAATTGCTCCCACTTTCAATATGTGTATCTAGATCGAGACTTAGAGTCATCCAGATCTGTGTCAAAACTTGCACTGACGTAACTTTTTACGACGAACCTTTTGTCACCTCCATAATCGAGAAATATTTCCTTATTCCACTAAGGATAATTTTGACCGTTGTCCAGTGATCTACTCTTAAAACACTATTGTACTCCCTTGCTTAACACAGTGTAGGGTATACAATAGATCTGGTACACAGCATGGCATACTTTATAGAACCTATGGCTGAGGCATAGGGAATGACTTTCATTCTCTTTCTATCTTCTGTCGTGGTCGGGCTTTGAGTCTTACTCAATTTCACACCTTGTAGCACAGGCAAGAAACTCTTTCTTTGACTGTTCCATTTTTGAACTACTTTAAAATCTTGTCAAGGTATGTACTTATTGAAAAAACTTATCAAGCGTCTTGATCTATCTCTATATATCTTGATGCTCAATATGTAAGCAGCTTCACCGAGGTCCTTCTTCGAAAAACTCCTTTCAAATAATCCTTTATGCTTTGCAGAATAATTCTACATTATTTCCGATCAACAATATGTCATTTACATATACTTATCAGAAATGTTGTAGTGCTCCCACTCACTTTCTTATAAATACAGGCTTCAACGCAAGTCTGTATAAAACTATATACTTTGATCAACTCATCAAAGCGTATATTCCAACTCCGAGATGCTTGCACCAGTCCATAGATGGATCGCTGGAGCTTGCACATTTTGTTAACACTTTTAGGATTGACAAAACCTTCTGGTTGCATCATATACAACTCTTCTTTAAGAAATCCATTAAGGAATGCAGTTTTGTTTATCCATTTGCCAGATTTCATAAAATGTGGTAATTGCTAACATGATTCGGACAGACTTAAGCATAGATACGAGTGAGAAACTCTCATCGTAGTCAACACCTTAAACTTTGTCAAAAACCTTTTTCGACAAGTCTAGCTTTGTAGATAGTAACACTACTATCAGCGTATGTCTTCCTCTTGAAGATCCATTTATTTTCTATGGATTGCCGATCATCGGGCAATTCCACCAAAATCCATAGTTTATTTTCATACATGGATCCTATCTCAGATTTCATGGCCTCAAGCCATTTCGCGGAATCTGGGCTCATCATCGCTTCCTGATAGTTCGTAGGTTCATCATGATCTAGTAGCATGACTTCCAGAACAGGATTACTGTACCACTCTGGTGCGGATCTTACTCTGGTTGATCTACGAGGTTCGGTAGTAACTTGATCTGAAGTTTCATGATCATCATCATTAGCTTCCTCACTAATTGGTGTAGGTGTCACAGAAACCGGTTTCTGTGATGTACTACTTTCCAATAAGGGAGCAGGTACAGTTACCTCATCAAGTTCTACTTTCCTCCCACTCAGTTCTTTCAAGAGAAACTCCTTCTCTAGAAAGTTTCCAAATTTAGCAACAAAAGTCTTGCCTTCAGATCTGTGATAGAAGGTGTATCCAATAGTCTCCTTTGGATATCCTATGAAGACACATTTCTCCGATTTGGGTTTGAGCTTATCAGGATGAAACTTTTTCTTATAAGCATCGCAACCCCAAACTTAAAGAAACAACAACTTTGGTTTCTTGCCAAACCACAGTTCATAAGGTGTCATATTAACGAATTTAGATGGTGCCCTTTTTAACGTGAATGCAGCTGTCTCTAATGCATAACCCCAAAACGATAGTGGTAGATTGGTAAGAAACATCATAGATCGCACCATATCTAATAAAGTACGGTTATGACGTCCGGACACACCATTATACTGTGGTGTTCTAGTTGGCGTGAGTAGTGACACTATTTCACAGTGTTTTAAATGAAGACCAAACTCGTAACTCAAATACTCGTCTCCGCGATCTTATCGTAGAAACTTTATTTTCTTGTCACGATGATTTTCCACTTCACTCTGAAATTCTTTGAACTTTGCAAATGTTTAAGACTTATGTTTCATCAAGTAGATATACCCATATCTGCTCAAATCATCTGTGAAGGTCAGAAAATAATGATACCCGCCGCGAGCCTTAACACTCATCGGATCGCATACATTAGTATGTATTATTTCCAATAAGTCAGTTGTTCGCTCCATTGTTTCGGAGAACGGAGTCTTAGTCATCTTGCCCATGAGGCATGGTTCGCAAGCATCAAGTGACTCATAATCAAGTGATTCCAAAAGCCCATCAGCATGGAGTTTCTTCATGCGCTTTACACCAATATGACCTAAACGGCAGTGCCACAAATAAGTTGCACTATCATTATTAACTTTTCATCTTTTGGTTTCAATATTATGAATATGTGTATCACTACGATCGAGATCCAACGAACCAATTTCATTGGGTGTGTAACTATATAAGGTTTTATTCATGTAAACAGAACAACAATTTATTCTCTTACTTAAATGAATAACCGTATTGCAATAAACATGATCAAATCATATTCTTGCTCAACGCAAACACCAAATAACACTTATTTAGGTTCAACACTAATCCTGAAAGTATAGGGAGTGTGCGATGATGATCATATCAATCTTGGAACTATTTCCAACACACATCGTCACCTCGCCCTTTTACTAGTTTCTATTTATTCTGCAACTCCTGTTTCGAGTTACTACTCTTAGCAACTGAACCAGTATCAAATACCGAGGGGTTGCCACGAACACTAGTAAAATACACATCAATAATCTGTATATCAAATATACCTTTGTTCACTTTGCCATCCTTCTTATCCGCCAAATACTTGGGGCAGTTCCGCTTCCAATGACCAGTCCCTTTGCAGTAGAAGCACTTAGTCTCAGGCTTAGGTCCAGACTTAGGCTTCTTCTCTTGAGTAGCAACTTGCTTGTCGTTCTTCTTGAAGTTCCCCTTCTTCCCTTTGCCATTTTCTTGAAACTAGTGGTCTCGTTGATCATCAACGCTTGATGTTTTTCTTGATTTCTACCTTCGTCGATTTCAGCATCACGAAGAGCTTGGGAATTGTTTCCGTTATCCCTTGCATATTATAGTTCATCACAAAGTTCTACTAACTTGGTGATGGTGACTAGAGAATTCTGTCAATCACTATCTTATCTGGAAGATTAACTCCCACTTGATTCAAGCGATTGTAGTACCCAGACAATCTGAGCACATGCTCACTGCTTGAGCGATTCTCCTCCATCTTTTAGCTATAGAACTTGTTGGAGACTTCATATCTCTCAACTCGGGTATTTGCTAGAAATATTAACTTCAACTCCTGGAACATCTCATATGGTCCATGACGTTCAAAATGTCTTTGAAGTCCGGATTCTAAGCCGTTAAGCATGGTGCACTAAACTATCAAGTAGTCATCATATTGAGCTAGCCAAACGTTCATAACGTCTGCATTTGCTCCTGCAATAGGTGTGTCACCTAGCGGTGCATCAAGGACATAATTCTTCTGTGCAGCAATGAGGATAAACCTCAGATCACGGATCCAATCCGTATCATTGCTACTAACATTTTTCAACTTAGTTTTCTCTAGGAACATATCAAAAATAAAACAGGGAGCAACATCGCGAGCTATTGATCTACAACATAGAGATGCTAATACTACCAGGACTAAGTTCATGATAAATTAAAGTTCAATTAATCATATTACTTAAGAACTCCCACTTAGGTAGACATCCCTCTAATCCTCTAAGTGATCATGTGATCCAAATCAACTAAACCATGTCCGATCATCACGTGAGATGGAGTAGTTTCAATGGTGAACATCACTATGGTGATCATATCTACTATATGATTCACGCTCGACCTTTCAGTCTCATTGTTCCGAGGCCATATCTGTTATATGCTAGGCTCGTCAAGTTTAACCTGAGTATTCCGCGTGTGCAACTGTTTTGCACCCGTTGTATTTGAACGTAGAGCCTATCACACCCGATCATCACGTGGTGTCTCAGCACGAAGAACTTCCGCAATGGTGCATACTCAGGGAGAACACTTATACCTTGATAATTTAGTGAGAGATCATCTTATAAAGCTACCGCCGAACTAAGCAAAATAAGATGTATAAAAGATAAACATCGCATGCAATCAAAATATGTGACATGATATGGCCATCATCATCTTGTGCCTTTGATCTCCGTCTCCAAAGCATCGTCATGATCTCCATCGTTACCGGCATGACACCATGATCTCAATCATCTCGATCTATATCAATGTGTCCTCACATGGTCGTCTCGCCAACAATTGCTCTTGCAACTATTGCTATCGCATAGCGATAAAGTAAAGCAATTATTTGGCGCTTGCATCTTATGCAATAGAGAGACAACCATAAGGCTTTTGCTAGTTGCCGATAACTTCAACAAAACATGATCATCTCATACAACAACTTATATCTCATCACATCTTGACCATATCACATCACAACATGCCCTGCAAAAACAAGTTAGACGTCCTCTACTTTGTTGTTGCAAATTTTACGTGGCTGCTACGGGCTTAGCAAGAACCGTTCTTACCTACGCATCAAAAACCACAACGATAGTTTGCCAAGTTGGTGTTGTTTTAACCTTCGCAAGGACCGGGCGTAGCCACACTTGGTTTAACTAAAGTTGGAGAAACTGACACCCGCCAGCCACCTGTGTGCAAAGCACGTCGGTAGAACCAGTCTCGCGTAAGCGTACGCGTAATGTCGGTCCGGGCCGCTTCATCCAACAATACCGCCGAACCAAAGTATGACATGCTCGTAAGCAGTATGACTTATATCGCCCACAACTCACTTGTGTTTTACTCGTGCAAATAACATCAACGCATAAAACCTGGCTCGGATACCACTGTTGGAGAACGTAGTCATTTCAAAAAATTCCTACGCACACGCAAGATCATGGTGATGCATAGCAACGAGAGGGGAGAGTGTTGTCCATGTACCCTCGTAGACCGATAGCGGAAGCGTTATGACAACGTGGTTGATGTAGTCGTACGTCTTCACGGCCCGACCGATCAAGCACCAAAACTACGGCACCTCCGAGTTTTCGCACACGTTCAGCTCGATGACGATCCCCGGACTCCGATCCAGCAAAGTGTCGGGGAAGAGTTCCGTCAGCACGATGGCGTGGTGAAGATCTTGATGTTCTACCGTCGCAGGGCTTCGCCTAAGCACCGCTACAATATTATCGAGGATTATGATGGAGGGGGGCACCGCACACGGCTAAGAGAACGATCACGAAGATCAACTTGTGTCTCTAGAGGTGCCCCCCTGCCCCCGTATATAAAGGAGCAAGGGGGGAGGCGGCCGGCCTAGGAGGAGGGCGCGCCAAGGGGGGAGTCCTACTCCCACCGGGAATAGGACTCATCCTTTCCTAGTAGGAGTAGGAGAGAAGGAAGGGGAAGGGAGAAGGGAAGGAAGGAGGGGGCGCAGCCCCTCCCCCTAGTCCAATTCGGACTAGGCCTTGGGGGGGCGCGGCCTGCCCTAGGCAGCCCCTCTCTCTTTCCCGTATGGCCCAATAAGGCCCAATACTTCTCCCGGCGAATTCCCGTAACTCTCCGGTACTCCGAAAAATACCCGAATCACTCGGAACATTTCCGATGTACGAATATAGTCGTCCAATATATCGATCTTTACGTCTCGACCATTTCGAGACTCCACGTCATGTCCCCGATCTCATCCGGGACTCCGAACTCCTTCGGTACATAAAAACTCATAAACTCATAATATAACTGTCATCGAAACCTTAAGCATGCGGACCCTACGGGTTAGAGAACAATGTAGACATCACCGAGACACGTCTCCGGTCAATAACCAAGAGCGAAACCTGGATGCTCATATTGGCTCCTACATATTCTACGAAGATCTTTATCGGTCAGACCGCATAACAACATACGTTGTTCCCTTTGTCATCGGTATGTTACTTGCCCGAGATTCGATCATCGGTATCTCAATACCTAGTTCAATCTCGTTACCGGCAAGTCTCTTTACTCGTTCCGTAATACATCATATCGCAACTAACTCATAGTTGCAATGCTTGCAAGGCTTAAGTGATGTGCATTACCGAGAGGGCCCAGAGATACCTCTCCGACAATCGGAGTGACAAATCCTAATCTCGAAATACGCCAACCCAACAAGTACCTTCGGAGACACCTGTAGAGCTCCTTTATAATCACCCAGTTATGTTGTGACGTTTGGTAGCACACAAAGTGTTCCTCCGGTAAACGGGAGTTGCATAATCTCATAGTCATAGGAACATGAAGAAAGCAATAGCAACATACTAAACGATCAGGTGCTAAGCTAACGGAATGGGTCATATCAATCACATCATTCTCCTAATGATGTGATCCCATTAATCAAATGACAACTCATGTCTATGGCTAGGAAACTTAACCATCTTTGATCAATGAGCTAGTCAAGTAGAGGCATACTAGTGACATACTGTTTGTCTATGTATTCACACATGTATTATGTTTCCGGATAATACAATTCTAGCATGAATAATAAACATTTATCATGAAATAAGGAAATAAATAATAACTTTATTATTGCCTCTAGGGCATATTTCCTTCACCGGCTCCTCGCAAGCGCCGAGCAGAGGTTTCACAAATTTCTGACTTAGCTTTTCCAAAAGCGGGTCTTATTCGACAACCTCTTAACCCTTCTGATTCAAACTATCAGGGAACCTCTCACTCTTCCTCAGGCGAATCAACTGGGACTCGGGTTCCTCTTTTCAAGACTATTCCCGGGTAAGAATATTTAGCTCTATTTGCTTCAACACTTAATCAATTGTCATATTAATCTCATCATTTGTTTTACTTCCAATGCTATGGCCAAACCCAGCAAAAAGCTGAAGGTTAATAAACCGGCCAAAGATCCCAAGGTTGCTAACCCAGAAAAGCAGACAATGTCTGAGTCTTTGCATCAAAGTTTGGAAGCAGCCATGGATGATCCACCACCAGAAGAGCACCATGTTACCATGGAGACTCGTAATGTTGACCCGGAGAACGCTAAGCCGCCCAGCCCCGCTTAGCCGGCTCAAGAAACCGAAGAGGTCATAATTACTGGGGCGGCTTACACAGCACCAGGTAACCCCATCGTCTTGTCCAAGCACAACACCAAAGGGGAATTCTCCGCTACTGACAAAGGCAAGTGGAAACTGGATCTAGAGAGCTATGCTCAATTCAATGCCCAGGAGCTTCACATGGGTTATTTGAACCGCCTCCACACCAGCGTGACTTTGAGGCCGGCTTGGTTAACCTCATGAAGGATCGTTTTGAGGTAAGCAAAAACTTGTCTCATACAAAAACATAAACCAGTCAGCCGCCAAGTCTACTGGATATGATAAATTCGAATATGTTGTAGACTTTAAATACCCTTATTGATCTTGATATCCATATCATAGCATGTTAGAACTGCAGAATCAACACAAGTAACCCCCAAGGGCCGGCTTAAGCGGCATAGCTAAAGACGGGACTTCAAAATGTATCTCTTAATTTCACATATGTAGCTCCCAAGGGCCGGCTTAAACTGACAAGTTAAGGTCAAATATGTAGCCCCCATGAGCCGGTTTAATCAGCATGGCTAGGCCGGGTCAATAAAGAATTTTTCTTCAAAAAGAGCAATGTGCATTAGCCCCCAAGTGCCAAGTAAAATACTTGTATTGTTCTTGGGACTTCAAATAAGATCATAACGCCTCCTATCTTGCTCATGTTGCAGGCTGAATTAAATATGAAGGAATCCCAAGTCAATGATCTGAGGCAAAACATTCAAACTCAGCAATCTATGACTTCCAAGGCCAAATCAGAGCTGAAGACTGCCTTAGAAACTATTGAAAAACTGAAGAAGGATTTTAGCACTGATAGAACTGGTTGGGAGACCGATAAGGCAGCTTTATTGAAAAGAGCAGAAGATGTCGAAGCTACCTTTAAACCGGTAATCGATGAGTTGTGCGGTTTAAAGTATTAAATCAACAGCATGACAACGGCCATCTTTGGTAAGTAACGTTGTTCTTCAATCTTTCATCATCAATATTGATCAACCATTGAGCCGGTTTATAAATATATTTGGTAATGCAGGCTCTAGAAGCTCCAAGTTGGGTGATGATATGCGCATAAATCTAAATGCTGTATATACCCTTGTGGAGCAGTTGTACACTAGCGCTCAACGGGCTATTTCTGCTGCCTTGCATAAGAAGCCACCACCTTCCCTCATCAAGGAAGTGTTGGAGAAGCTGTCTGTGCTGCCACAAAGGGTTGAGGAGTTAAAGCGATCAGCCGCCAGAGCTGGCGTCATCACCGCCCTGAGCCGAGCAAAGGCGTGGCAAGCTGAACTTGACACGAAAGAAATATCAACCGGCTGCCCCAGCTTAAAAGAAGATGGGTCTCCCTTCAGCGCCAATGACTTCACCAAAATATCAAGGGAGATGCGTCCTTGGGCAAGCAAATTGGCTGAAGAAACTAATCTCTCCAAGTATCATCCGATTTATGATGCTGAAAGTTCCAAAGTGAGGGCGCCGATTCATGAAGTTGTGGATCTTATCGCGCCAACGCGTAAGAACACATTCGCTCCTGACATTGACCCATCAACCCTTATAGACGATGAAGCTCTTCTTCAAAGCTTTGATTGGGATCAATCGGTCATTTCCTAACTTCCAGACGACAGAGGAGGAAGAAGAACCGGCGCAGGATGACCCTCAACTCAACCCGCCAAGACCAAGACAACTGATGCAAGGGTCGGCTTATCATCCACAACATGGGATGTTGTGTATATTAAAATACTTATTATTTTGGGTCGTAGGACACCTTGTAATAGGCTAGTTTGAAAACAATGAACTGCCATGCCATCGTGCATGTTTATTTGCATAGTGCTTTGACCCGCCGATCTGATGTGGAAGATTCTGTTACTTATTCTTATATATAATATCATCAATTATGCAGATCATGTTTATCATATGTCCTGCACACAAGCAGATAACATTTGCCCTTGGCGGTTTGCCCCAGGGCGGGTCATAATGCCCCATATAAAATCCACTGGTGACTGTATAGTCCATAACTAGGGCGGGTTTATCAAAACCTCGTATATTCATAACAAGTAAATAACATACTTGTGATATTTGTTCATACTGCTGGCTTACCACACCATATGCAGTGAGGGTAACACCTCAACGAGGTAGTGCGCGGCGCCCGGTGCAGGTTATTCATACTGCCGGCTTACAACGCCATATGCAGCAAGGGTAACATCCCAAAGACTTAGAGCGCAGAACTCCAAGCGCATAATCAGAGCACACTAGCGACTTATCATCCAAAGCCAGGCCGGGTTATCAAAACTCCGGATAGATTTAAATATGAATCATAAGGATCAAGGAAACATGGCCCGAATCTATTTTAAACCATATATCAATACGGTACACAAGATGAACCCAAAAAATGTTCAAAATAAAATATCAAACCGGAAAAAACAAGGCTTTCATAGGCTGCCAGACCTCAGTATCAAGTGATATTCAAGGGCCGCACAGCCACTGAGTTAATCCTTAATTCAAACCTATAAGTCGGGCCTCACATGACCAATCGTTATTTTAACTTTGACAAGTTCAGGGTCTTTGTAAGATTGACTGTCAAGAGTACGGCGATTCATTCAAGGATTACCTGGTCGGAGTGGCAGGCATACAAAAGCCAGGATAACCCAGATTTTTGGTGAATACACCTAGCGTCCAAGCCTATTAAAAGGGTAAACAAAGCTCTCTTCCTTAACAAGGAGCCCCCAAGTAATATTTCAATCAGGGCGTATAAGCCGTATCAATAGGGTAGTCATAGCTATGCTCAATGAGAAGGAAGCCCCCAAGTTTTTTGTAACAAAGGCGTGAAAGCCGGATCAATAGGGTAGTCATAGCTATGCTCAATGAGCAGGAAGCCCCCAAATGACCTTATGAATTGAGAATAAAGACTCAGATTCTCAGAAATGAAATGACAGAGGCCCTGAATTATCAGGGATGCCGGCTTTATTATACTAATCATAATATATACATTGGTAGAAGTATGTACATCACAAGAGCCGGTGGCTCAGGTGTAATAAGCCCGAAGATGAGCAATGTTCCACGGCCAGCGGGTCTCTTCCTCCGACGTGCTTGAGTCCTTGTGGTCTCGAACATCGATGAGGTAGTATGATCCATTGTTCAGATTTTTGCTGACCACAAAGGGCCCTTCCCAAGGTGGGGATAACTTGTGCATGTATGTTTGATCCTGGATGAGTCGGAGCACCAAGTCACCTTCTTGAAAGGTCCGGGTTTTAACCCGGCGGCTATGATAACAACGCAGGTCTTGCAGGTAAATCGCTGAACGAGCCGCCGCATGGTCACGTTCCTCATCCAGAAGGTCAAGAGCATCCTGACGTGCTTTCTCATTATCAGCTTCAACATAAGCCGCCACACGGGACGAGTCGTGACGGATGTCACTAGGGAGAACCGCCTCTACTCCATAAACCATGAAGAAAGGCGTGTAACCCGTAGATCTGTTGGTGGTAGTACTGATACTCCATAGCACTAAAGGCAATTCCTCAACCCAACAACCCGGTGTCCTCTGCAAAGGGACCATAAGCCGAGGTTTTATACGTCTCAAGATTTCTTTATTGGATCTTTCAGCTCGACCATTGGACTGGGGGTGAGCCACAGACGAAACATTAAGGCGGATATGCTCTTGTTGACAGAATTCTTTCATTGCACACAGGTTAGTACCATTATCAGTGATGACAATATGAGGGTATACAAAATGAAAGATCGCCTTTTTAAGGAATTGAACCGATGTCGTTGCATCACATTTGCTGACCGGATCAGCTTCAACCCACTTTGTAAACTTGTCAACAGCCACCAGGAGGTGAGTCTTTTTGTCCTTGGACCTTTTAAGAGGTCCAACCATATCCAGCCCCCAGACTGCAAACGGCCAAGTAATGGGAATCATCCTCAACTCTTGAGCCAGCACATGAGCTCGTCTCGAAAATTTCTGGCAACCATCACACTTGCTAACCAAATCCTCTACATCAGCATGAGTCGTTAGCCAATAGAACCCATGACAAAAAGCCTTAGCCACAAGAGACTTAGAGCCGGCATGGTGACCACAATCTCCTTCATGAATCTCTCGTAGAATCTCATGGCCCTCCTAAGGAGAAACACAACATTAAAATGCCCCTGTGACACTGCGTCGATGCAACTCTCCATTGACAATAGTCATTGACTTAGACCACCGGGTTATCTGCGTTGCCAAAGTTTCATCTTCAGGTAACAAACCCCGGGTCATATAAGCCAAATATGGAACTGTCCAATCAGGAATAGCATGAAGAGCCGCCACCAACTGTGCCTCTGGGTCAGGAATAGCAGATCTTCCTCCATAGGCAATTTAACCAAAGGATTATGCAAAATATCAAGGAAAATAGTAGGTGGGACCGGCTTACGCTGGGACCCTAGCCGGCTTAAAGCATCAGCAGCCTCATTTTTCCTGTGATCAACATGCTCCACTTGATAACCCTTGAAATGACCAGTAATAGCATCAACCTCTCGGCGATAAGCCACCATGAGTGGATCCTTTGAATCCCAAGTTCCTGAAACTTGTTGAGCCACCAAGTCTCAGCCACCAAAACACCTCACCCGGCTTAGATTCGTCTCTTTAGCCATCCGAAGACCATGGAGCAAGGCTTCATACTCAGATGCATTGTTAGTACAAGGGAACATCAATCTTAAAACATAACAAAATTTATCACCTCGTGGGGAAGTTAAAATAACTCCAGCCCCCGAGCCTTCCAATTGCCTGGATCCATCAAAGTGAATAGTCCAATATGTGCTATCCAGCTTCTCCTCAGGCATCTGCAACTCTATCCAGTCATTGATGAAATCCACAAGTGCTTGAAACTTGATAGCTGTCCGAGGCATATACTTCAAACCATGGGGTCCAAGCTCAATGGACCACTTGGCTACCCGATCTGTGGCTTCTCTGTTTTTAATAATATCCCCTAGAGGGCCAGAACTAACTATAGTGATGGGATGACCAAGGAAATACTATTTCAACTTACGGCTAGACATGAACACGCCATAAACCAGCTTCTGCCAATGTGGGTATCTCTGCTTAGATTCAATGAGCACCTCACTGACATAATAAATCGGCCGCTGAACCGGATATTCTTTGCCTGATTCCTTCCTTTCCACAACAATTGCCACACTGACGGCTCTGCTATTAGGATCCACATATAACAATAAGGGCTCTTTGTCAATAGGAGCTGCAAGGATTGGTGGCTCAGACAACTGTTGTTTCAATGCCTGGAACGCCTGATTGGCAGCATCACTCCAGACAGAGTGATTCGTCTTCTTCATCATCTAATATAGAGGGATAGCCTTTTTGCCCAAACGGCTTATAAACCGGCTTAAAGCCGCAATACGTCCCGCCAGGCACTGGACATCATTAACACATGCCGATTTAGCTAAAGAAGTGATAGCCTTGATTTTCTCCGGGTTAGCTTCAATGCCTCTCTCAGAAACCAAAAACCCAAGAGCTTGGCTGCTGGTACACGAAAGACACACTTGGCCGGGTTAAGCATCATCTTGTAGACCCGGAGATTGTAAAGGTCTCTTTCAAATCATCTATCAAGGTTTCCTTCTTTCTGGATTTCACAACAATATCATCCACATAAGCATGAAGATTGCGTCCAATCTAGTCATGGAGGCAATTCTGAACGCACCGCTAATAAGTCGACTGGGCACTCTTAAGCCCAAAAGGCATAGAAACATAGCAGAAGGCTCCAAAGGGAGTGATGAAAGTTGTCTTCTCCTGATCATTAACTGCCATCTTGATCTAATGATAACCAGAATAAGCATCCGGAAAACTCAAATGCTCACATCCCACCGTAGCATCAATGATCTGATCAATACGAGGGGGAGCAAAAGGGTCAGACGGACAAGCCTTATTAAGATCTATATAATCCACACACATACGCCAGGTGCCATTTGTCTTAAACACCAACATCGGGTTAGCCAACCACTCCGGATGAAAAACTTCAATGATGAACCCAGCCGCCAAGAGCCGGGCCACTTCTTCACCAATGGCCTTACGCCTCTTCATTGAAATGACGAAGGAGTTGTTTGACCAGCTTAAACTTTGGATCAATATTGAGAGTGTGCTCAGCGAGTACCCTCAGTACACCTGACATGTCTAAAGGTTTCCGCACAAAGATGTCCCGTTTCTCGCGGATGAACTCGATGAGCGTGCTTTCCTATTTCGGATCCATATTAGCACTGATGTTAAAGTGCTTGGATGAATCGCCAGGAACAAAGTCAACCAGCTTAGTGTCATCTGCCGACTTAAACTTCAACAAGGGGTCATGCTCTGTAGTCGACTTATTCAAAGGTGTCATATCTCCCGGGTCAACATTATCTTTGTAAAACTTCAACTCCTCTATTGCACAAACAGACTCAGCATAAGCAGCATCACCTTCTTCACAATCCAGGGCTATCTTCCTATCACCGTGCACCATGATGGTGCCTTTATGACCCGACATTTTAAGCTGCAAATAAACATAATAAGGTCGTGCCATAAATTGATACTACTGCCTCCATCCATAAGCACCTTTGTGAGCTTTATCCTCCCACCTGAGGAGCAACCACCAAAGCCAATTGACCCGGATTGTCAACCCGGGGCGGGTGATCCTCATGGCTCCATATCATAGGCTGCTCTAACCACCGTAAATATCGAGGGATCGCCGGCTCAACCGAGTTCACTACCCGCTTATGAATTTTCTGATCTGGTTTGCACAAACTCATGGTAAACACATGATATTGACCACTATTCAGCTCCTTCGGATTACTCTGATAGCCAGATTGCTGCCGTTGATTTCCTTGACTGGATTGCTGATTAAAACCACCTTAATTGCCTTGGCCCTGAAAACCAGAGCTTGAGCCGCCGCCTCCAAAGCCAGGTCCGTGAGAGCCGGATCCTGAGCCACCATTCGGGCCATGATTATTCTAGAAAAAAATGGAATTTTTATACTCCCTCATGATGAAGCAACCTTCCACAGATGACTGGCCAACTTCTCTTGCGTACCGTGCTTCGAGCAAGGTTGATTCATCATGGCCTCAAGGTTGAACTTCGGCCCTCCAAACCGGGGCGTTGATGCTTTCCCTTTATGACGCTGATTATTGTTCTGCATATTGGTGTAAGCCACAAAGTCCAAACCGTCGTCGGCCTTGCGCTTACCGTTGCCACCTTGACTTGCCATATTATGCTGCCCCTTTGCATTGCCACTCTTCTTCCCCTTGCCAGTCTTCTCCTCATCAGACTCAGGGTCCTTAGTACTATCAGAGTTGGCATATTTGACGAGAGCCGCCATGAGCTCCCCCATATCATTGCAGTGGCACTTAAGCCGCCCCTGCTTCTGCTTAAGAGGAAGAAAACGGCAATTCTTTTCCAACATCAGGACGGCTAAACTGGCATTGATACTGTCTGATGAATGGATAATGGACGAGATCCGGCGCACCCAATTGATTGTTGACTCGCCCTCTCCCTGGACACAAGAGTCTAAGTCCAGAATTGACATAGGCTGCTTGCACGTGTCTTTGAAATTTTGAATAAAATGCGCCTTCAGCTCAGCCCATGATCTGTTGGAGTTAGCGGGCAATCCAGCCAGGTACGTGCCGGCCCATCCAACATCATGGTCAAGTATTTAGCACATGCAGCATCACTAACATCCATCATATCCATGGTCATCTCGTAGCTCTCTATCCAGGCCTCTGGGGGTTGATCCGCTGTGTAATTAGGCACCTTGCGAGGGCCCTTGAAATCCTTAGGCAAGCGCTCGTTACATAGAGCCAACACTAAACATGGCACACCGACGGTTCTGGATGTCACACCTCAAGATGGCAATGGGGCCCCGAAACCCGCGTCCCCACAGGTTTTTACCCTATTAGGGGATGGGGATGGGCGTCTTTTCATCCCCACCGAGCTGTTGTTGGGCACATTATACAACCTGACACATTTCATGGGTTTGCACCCGTTTCGGTAGTTCCCGAGCCCGAAACCCGGCAAAATACCTTTTTTTACCATGCACTGATCTTCCGCGGCCAATCCAAAGCTACCGAGCCTAAGCGACCGAGCCCCCCACCCCCCAGCGTCGAAGGCCAAACCAACCCCTCACTGGGTGGCCAGTATCGCTAGCTCCTTCCCCCCTCACTTGTTATTGCTCTTTTTTCTCAAATTATGCTGCTGCAATACACTCCCTATAGTTGTTGAGCCATCTACTATTGTTTTGTGTTAAAATTTGCTCAAGTTATGCTGTTGAAATATGCTCGTTTTGTTGTCTAAATATTATTATTTGTTGATTCTATGTTTCCTTATATATGTCGATTTCCCCATGGGTTCCCCGTGGGTTTAGAAAACCCGGCGGGTTTAGGGGGCGGGCAAAAAACTAGCCCCGCGCACGGTGACGGGGATGGGGACGGGTTTATGATTTTCTCGTGGGGATGGGTTTGGGAAGGCAAAACCCGATGGGTTTCATCACCGTTGCCATCTTGAGTCACACCTGCCTCCACAGACGCCGATGGGTAAGCCGGAGATTGTTGTTGAGCCACCAGCTCAGCCTCGCACTGCGCTCTTCCCTGGTCCACCAAAGCGTGAGCATCATTACCAGCGCGTGGCGGGTCAGGCCTACAAGGCTGGTTATGGTGCCGCTCACTGCTCGACACTACTGGAGAATCAATGTGCTTGCTATAACTCTGGCTTGGACGCGGAGTTGAATGAATCCGTTCACGACTGTATGAATAAGCCGCCTATTGAGCAACGGCAGTCTGAAGAAGCTCTCCGGCCCTTCGTATTTCCATCGCAGCTGGAGACTCGTTTTCAACAGAGAGAGACACCAATCGCATAGTTGTAGCTATCACATTGTCTAGAGGGTTAGAATAATGACCCAGCGGTGTCAGAACGTGCTGAAGCGGAGTCGAATTCAAACGAGGTGGGTCTGCAACACGTGGTTGAGCCGCCGCTCTGGTCTCAGGTGCCTCAGCAGCTCGGTTTACCTCAGGTGGATTGCTTGGCCCTGCCCCAGGCATGTTGAAAAGGTTCCTATCCTCATACTTGTGGGTAGACGGGTCTGATGCCTTATCCTCATAACAGCGTTAGAAGCATTCTGATCCAAGGTGAGCCAGAACGACTCTGCCTGTATTCCCTGTGATTGAGCGTCCAAGGCGGCTCGCTCTGTCACCATCCTAGCGTTCTCAGCAGCAAGTTCTTCCTTAGCTTGAGCTATCTCATCTCGCAGCTTCGCAACATCCACCTTACGCTATTCTTGAGTCTCTGGGGTTATCTCTGCTTCCATTAAAGTAGCCAAAGCATCCAAAAGCTTGGCCAGAACCTGAGCCGGCAGGCGCGCAGAACCGCTCGCTCCGGCCATCATCGCGGCCGTTGAACTGGAAGTCATGGCAGTAGCAGTTGTTGAATTAAGCATTGGTTGTGTGCCTGCCATGAAAATCGCAATCCGGCTCGGCCGCTCATAGGGGTCCGGAATACTGTCGCCATCGGAACAGCCCCCAAGCCCACCATCTGGCAATTGATATATGGAATTCGTCTCGCCGGTTGAGGACTCATCAGCAGAGTAGATGGTCGTCTCTCCACCGGACACAGATCCTTCCTCAAGATCCACTCCTTGAATAAAACCCACGAAAGCATGCTTCACGGTGCTTTGAACCTTGGCGGGTCATGCACGCTGAGCCGTCTTGATGATGCCGGTGCAGGTGTCCAGCTCAGGCCCCGATTCACCGATCTTGCCGATGAAGACGTGGATTCTGCCGAAGGGGACCCGGTATCCGTACTCAATCGAACCGGCCTCGGGGCCCCAGCCAGCGTCGTCGAAGTAGAGCTTGCAGCGACGATTCTTGGTCATCCGGCCCATGGCATATCCCTAGATCCCTGTGAAGTTGCCCTTCAAGAACTTGAAACCACCGTGTGCTGGCCCCGCGGTGGGCGCCAACTGTCGTGGACTTAACACGGCAGATGCCCTAGCAAAAGGACTTAGCTGTGGAGCCATCGCAACTAGGTTAGCTTGAAGGGGTTAAATGGGACAAAGGACACAGAGAGTTTACCCAGGTTCGGCCCCTCTCAACGAGGTAAAAGCCTACTCCTGCTTTTGGTTGTATTGCTTGGGTTTCGATTACTAGGGAGTGAATACACTTGACCTAGTTCTCGACTTGTTCTTTCTTGAGTTAACCCGCCGTCGGGTCACCCCTTTATATACGCCCGGCGGCTTACAGAGTCCTGGCCGACTCATACACAATGTGTCCGACTCGGTAACTAACTAAGCTTGTCTTACAATACAAGTTAAACATATGGCGGGTCACACCCGTGGGCCTCAAGCCATCTCCGGGTCTTGGGCCTTCAATAAGTTTACTCTGTGAACCTCCATCTTCATGTCTTCTTGGGCTTCTTCATCTTAAGCCGCCAGTGGCATGACCCGGCCCCTCCTGGGTGGGTCATACCCAATAGTCATATCCCCAACAGCCACTTTGATTAGCAACAAAATACAGCTAATTGAATGTATGGTGATGAGGTAAAACCCTTGCATATTGTAAGAAGTTATATTGCATCCATGGATCAAAATAAGTTTTGGAGGGTAACCAGTCGTACCTGAGGCTGAATTCCATGTCATCGGCATCAATGGCATAGTTGGAGAATGTGGATAATGTGTGCATCGAATACATTGAAACCTTCGGCTTGGTCGTTCATAATTTTCACTCTTTTCCTTCTTTACCTTTGTCACGCTTCTTGCAATGGAACCTTGCACATCACTCTTGTTTTAATTATTTCCTTTGGGAACCCATGCCATGTTTCTCTTTTCGAGCTCTTGTGCACTAAGTTTTTGTAATTTCTTCTTTTGCCGATACGATAAGCCGAGTGAGCTCCCGGGCTGTGATTTTGTTTGAACTAATGACAATTCTTGTTTTACCTTGTGCACTTTCAACTTCTTTTCTTCAGATTTGGCACTTTGATTCTCGACAATTGATTGCTTCATCTCATTGCCTTTAGTAGCCAATGTTAACACTTTAATTGGCTCTATATCCTTTAAGATCAAATCTGATTTGGCACTCTTGCGACCATCTTTTTCAACTCGATATACTTGTTTGATCACCTCTTTCTTCTTTCTTGAGCTCTGGACCGATTCTTTCTTATTGAGACGGTCTTGAACATATGACTGCTCACTGAACGTTGATCTTCTTGGAGCTGCATAATAATGGTGAGATGGTCTAAAATATGATGGAGAATGCGCCATTGTATCACACATGTCCCATGATGAATATCGATCTACATGAGCATAGGGAGGTATCCACGGCATTGGCATTGGCGACCCAAGATAAGGATATGAACACGTTGCATTAAAATTCTCTTCTTGCCAATACCGATCCTTGGATTTGCGCCTAGGGGGTGATCTTGATGCTTTTGCATTACTCGGCCGATAAGCACCATTCTCTTCACTTTTCTTTTGATATTTATCTAATAACTGTGCAAAAGTTACCTTGGATTTCTTGTGCTTGTGCTTATTAAGGCCTTTATCTCCTTTTGGTTTTGCTTGCATCGATCTTTGGATTGCTTTGTTGCCCCCAAGTTCTTGGCGTCTTCATTGTATCTTCAATAGAACTCATGCCTTCAAGAATATTTTCATTGTGCTCTCGAACAACTTCTTTACTTGAAAGCTTGATCCCATCACCTGTAGTTTTTACCTTCTCATCTTTAAAGGAATTGTCTTGAAGCAGCCGATTCAAAAACTTTTTTTCATTAGGACCAATCAGAATAAACTGGTCATTCCTTGGTGTTTCGACAAATTTTAATCGGCCTTTATCAATGGCCGATTTAACTATTTGACGAAACATGTTGCAATCCTCAAAATTATGCTTGGACGAATCATGCAAATTGCAATACATCCGTCCTTGGATTGATGGCTTCACATGGTGATCAAGAACTCTAATGTAATTCTTTCAGCAACAAATCAAATATTTGATCACACATGCTTGAATTGAAGGTAAACTTTTTATTCTCTAGCCGATCTTGCTGTGAGAACGACTTTGAGGTTAAGCAAACGAATGGTTCAGATTTTGCATTACCCCATTCGGCTATGCATTGTGTTTTGCACTCTATCTCCGATGACTTCAAAAAGGAAATTATACTATCACTGGTTTTCTCAACAGAGTATAACATTGGCTTTAAATTTCTGAAATCAAAGTAGTTAGAACATACATGTCTCAATTGAGCCCATGCGTAAGCCAAGTATGAAGCAAGCAAAGATACCCAATTAGATATGAACTTTAAATAAAGCAATGGGAAAAGCTTTGGCTGCAGTAATAAGTCACTATCGGTCTCTTTAAATGGTACAATATATTGACCGATATGCTTTGTAACAATCTTATTGCTAACAAGTAAATTTCCCTTCATCATTGGTCTTTCAAAATTACTTATAAGATTTTTTTATAAAAGATGTATCAACAATAAGGTTGCGACCAAATCTAAAAATAGGTAAATCACTTGCTAGACATACCTCTTTGAATATGTTGGGAGAGCATGACAATGGTGTAATTTGAATGATACTTTGTTCCGCTTTCCGTTGGCTCCCCAATGCCTTGGCATCCTCTTTTTCTTCAATAGATTTGGCAGATATAATATTTGATTCAGCTTTTTCAATAACTGAATCACTACTTTAAATTTGCAAGGCTTCTCGCTCTTGTCCAATTTTATCCCACATCTCAGCTTGGAGAACTTTAAACTTTTTCATCTCAATTTCCATCCACTCCTCATGAGATTGCCCCCCAATACTTTGAGACTCTTTCGGCAATGAGGTGCCGAAACTTTGCAATTGTTTAGGGGGTACATTGGTTGCTATAGAACTAGGCGAATGCATCATTTGCACAACTCTTGCTTTTACAGCAGCAAAGTCATGAGGCTTCCCGCCTTCTATTAGTTCTTGGCGAATAGAGTTGCACAAATCCCAAGAGAATGTAAGCTTGTTCTCAGTCACCCAGTCTGGATACGGTTGCCCCCCGATGCGTCTAGTCTCTTTCAGCAATGAGATGTTGCCGAAATTCTGTAACTGTGTAGGGTGAACGTGATATGCTATGGTAGTAGGTGAACACACATGTGATCCTATAGAATTTTCACTTATTGGGATATAAGCATGAAGGTGCGAAGCCGAATTATGAATACTTATAGTTGCATATGGTGCCAAAAAATTAGTAGCATGAGGTGTAGCATATGATTGTTGATGGCAATTGGCTGAATAACTAGCAGTAGAATGGCCAATTCCCCTATCCACCGGCATGTTCAGATTAACATGTTGCAAATTAGTTGTCGATGAAAAAAAAGGTGAAACACTTTGTTGCATGCTATTGGAAGTTCCTACATGAGGTGTTTCAACTTGATTAACCGAACTCATCATGTTGTTCATCGGCATATAAATTTCTGGGGTTGCCGATGCATGGGAGTAGCGATACATATGTTGCATGTTGCTAAAATTATATGAAGTTGAAGCATGAAGATTATTCTGAATCAGCTGTTGCGCATAACTAGATGCTTGATTGATAAAAATAGGGCTAACCGGCACATTATGTTGATTAAACGATCTAGCAACAACATATGCATTATTTGCATCTACATAAGTGAATTGGGTATTCATATTACCTGTAGATTGCAAACCCTAGATGACGCTCTCTTCGTAGCAATAACGGGCTGGAGACCGTTCAAAGCTTTGTCCCTAGCGGAGTCGCCAAAAAGTGTGTTCGCACACGAACACGCCACCGTGTACCTCCAACGCCGAGGGTGATGCACCGCAGCTCACGTCGAAGGAGATTCGTCCGAAAGCGCGGTACACAAGCAATCCGGCAGGTGCTTTTGAGGACCCGAAACCCCACACGCCCGGGAGGGACCCCGTCAGGGCGCGCGGCGGCATAGGCTGCCCTAGGTTGGCTTGACTGCCCCTAGGGCCTCGAGGTTCGCCGCCCTGCAATGAAGAAGAACGAACGAAGAACGAGGAAGAAGAAGAACAAGGGAGAAGGAAAAGTAAAGGTAAAAGATGTAGATAGATTTGTTCGATTGTGTGTTGTTCAATCGGCCATCACCCCTTAGGTATATAAGAGGCGGATGGACTTCCCGTACAAGAAAAGGACTCCAAATCACGTTCAAATCTTTCCAAAATTAACCGAACTTGGATTTAGGTAAGTTTGGAACATTGGTTCGGTTTTCAAGTCCCACATGCCACAAACAACCTTGGATGAAGATGAGCCCAAAAGAAAATTTGACCGTTTCAACGATACAAACAACTTTCGTGTTGAACGTTTTTCGATTCGAGGCTTAAGGGCCGAATCGCTCACGCAAAATAGGCTATTACTCTCGCTACCCATCAGACACCGTGTCTGATGGGGCGCGCCACTTTTGCCCCATGATAGGGCCGCACTCAGGTGGCTATAACTTTTACATACAATCTCGGATTGATACGATTTTTATATCGAAATCAATCATTTTGACGAGACGAAGACAATTCATGTAGAATGTTTTTCCATATGAGGCCGTCTTGGGGCGTAATCTGCCGAATACTGTTCTAAATATAAAATCTTAGTATTTCGAACACAACTTCGGCCTTCGAGATGAGATCGGATGGCGATGGCCCAAACTTCAAAGATGTTCATATGGACATGATGAAACTTTTTTATGTAGATCACTTCTTCATTTGAGGCCATATTAATAAAGTTATTGACCGTGCCAAAATCTGGTGTCAACACTAGATACCGACCTTGTAACCCTAGATACCCTCCCTGGCATGTATATAAGCCATAGGGTTTAGCTCGTAGAGGGGATATCAACGCAATATCATTCACCTAGCCTTAGCGTTAGATCACATCTCACGATCTCGAGGTAGATCACCTATGTACTTGATACATCTCCATCAATATAAACAAAAGCATGACGTAGGGTTTTACCTCCATTAAAAGGACCCGAACCTGGGTAAAACATCATCTCTCCGTTCCTGTTACCATCTGCCCGAGATCCACAACTCGGAACCTCCTACCCTGAGGTCTGCCGGTTTTGACACCTACAGATAGGATTTCCTTTACTTTTTTTTGAACACAGTGCACATATATCCTCATCCTTATGAACACATACGCACACACACCCTATCCCTATGAGCACCTTCGAGAGACTGAGCTCACACATCATCTTAAAATTGACGAAGTTGTCACAGACGCCTTCGTAGTCGACGGGAACGTCTTCTCTTAATGAATGCACATCGCCGAAAGGCCTGAATAAATCCAGAGAAATGCGAGCACCAATGTCAAGTCTGAGACTTGAACTCTGATGGACATGAGATACCACTGTCTTTCTAGCCATCCAACTACATGTTGGTTGACAAATTTCTTCTCTCTTGATTGGTTTGAGGAGCCTGTGGATGAAATTGTATCATTCTTGTTTTTGAAACCGCGGCAAAAAGATTTGTCTCATTTATAAATTAAGAGAGAAAGAAATTCAGCGGTAACACGGCAGTGGGGCGCACCCATTGTAAACAGTTTTTTCCCGCGAGTAGGTAATTAAGGAACGCATGTACTCACTCCGCGCTGATTTGTAATAAAGTTGTACTAAATCAGCCATAACTAATCTAATATGGAATCTGGGAAAGAAAGACCGGTCCAAAATGGCGTTGTGCTGAGAACTGTAGAGCAGATAAGAGGGTCCACCTGTTTCGAAAGATGCTTTGCAAAAGCCGATCGCCCTTATCTGAAATCGACGCTGATCACGCTTTTAGTATACTATAGATCAAGAACATAGACATGGCATGACAATTGGAATGGAAATCCCAAATCAGGGGAAAACGCAGTGCTGGCGCAGCTCTGCTCCTATATCCCTCATAGGACATGTTTACGTATATCCTCAAAAAATAAACAAGGAAATAGCAAATGTTTACGCCTATAAGAGTTGCTTTGGTTATACTCCACATTTGGTTCTACAATAATGATTCTGCAGACATATATAATCTCCACCCGCCACAGATATTTCCCTTGTATCCCAGTTAAATTGAATATTTTTAGCCTCTTAGGATGAAGTAAACAACAGATCCTTAGGAAAATTCACAAGTCAGCCAAGAACATAGTAAGACAAGTCAGAAATAAAGAGGAAGACTAGATGAGAGACCTTTGTTTGGGGTGGTTGACCCAAGCAGCAGACCGTGGCACACACTGGCAGGAGGGCCTCCGGTAGGAACAGACAAGCTCCATCTTAGACTACAATACTGAGCATTAAACAAGCATATCCTCAATCCAGTGTGTACAGATCAATTCTGGTTGAGTGTAACAGACCAGATGAGAAGGAGAAATATATGTAGCTATGGATTACAAATCTTCAAGCTCACACCATATGCTTAGTTAGTCAAAGAATGGATTACAAAACCACAGAAAACATATGTGTCTCCCTTTCCACCAATGATATCCACAAATCTAAGCAAAGCTATACTTCAGTAAGTATGTGGTAAAAGAAACTGATGTAGCGCAGAGCTACAAAACCCTTCCAGGGAGAAGTTAATCGATCAGCTCAACTAGGGGGTGCAACTTCAATACACCAAGAGCACCGAGTTTTGCTCACTTGCCTGGCAGCTAGACTGTTTTAGAATGTCCAGGGATATCAATTGATTTTTTTTTTAATCTAAAGAGACCAAGCTGTAAACTGGGGCTCAGATGGAGGTTCACCGATTCATGTTGCTTTTATCTCCTGATAAAATGTATATGGCCTACACTTTTGCTGCTTCATCCATGAGGTATAACTGAACTACCAAGATAAATAGTCCATTATACGCAACAATCCATCAATCTAGGGTTATAGTGTTAAAACAAGAAAATGAAGTGCATGCAGTTACGTTGCTAGGGGCATGCTTGATTTATTACCAAAAGTCGGCTAGCCAAAGTTTTGGCAAGCCAATATTTGGCAAAACCAGAACTTGCCAACATTGACAACTTGGCTAAAGGTACCGCAAAACTTTGTTGGCCAATCAGCTTGCCTTCCAGGTGGAGTGGTGGACAGCACAAAGGTTGATGTCGCCAGGCCTGGTTCGAGTCCCTCATCCCCTATATAAGAATAACATAGGGATGAGTCTCCTCTCTGTTCACATTCTTTTTAAACATGCCATGCCAAATATTGGCATCAAACTAAGCACGCGCTACAAATGCAACAGACAGTGGAATCAACACATCGAGCAATACTAAAGCTCCGTCAATTAATTTGGGTCGGAGGGAGTACCAAATTCTGGTAATAAAATGGAGTGAGTATCAGGTAAAAAGGAGGTAACTAAAGCTCCACGACAAATGTCAGAGATACTAAAAGAACAAGCTTAAAAGATAGTCGTTACCTTTAATAATTTTACTTACCCGCCAATTTTGGCTTATGGAGCAAAACTAGGAGATGGCCAGCCATACATATAAATGATCTTCCACTATGGATACTCCAAGTTATGTTACACAACATCAAATCATTTTATTAAAAACATGTGTAACTTATCAGAGTACAGTCAAAGCATCTTCTTTCCATGCTATGCGAATATACAGTGCAACTATTGTTTTATGTTTGCTAAGCAAATTCGGAAAGTATGCAATCACAACAAGCAAATACAGACTTGGCGACTTGCACAAGAGTACTTAGACACCTCAGAGCTACAATAAGAAGCAGAACTAAACTGATCTCCTAAAATTTCATATAAGAAACCTTCACGGATTAATGCCCATGTAAATAACAGGACAATTACACCCCACCTAAGGATCATAAGTTCATAACCTTCATACAATTTTAGCAATGCAACAGGTCCAACAACCAAATTCCTTTACTTTACCTATATACTTAGAAACTACTCCGTACATCCCAACATATAACAGAAGAGATGGTACACTGTACCTTATCTAAAACATCCACAACAACACCACTAGTGAATTATGAAAGACATTTTTACGAATCACCGAAGAAAAGAAATGCGATCAATGCACAAGAACACTTAAAACACCTCACCGCCACAATGAAGCAAAATTGAACTGTTTCCTGCATTTTCATATAAAGAGACCTTCATAGATCATTACCCATGTACATAACAGGACAATTACACCCCACTAAGGATCATAACCTTGGTACAATTAGCAATCCTACAAGCCCAATAACCAAATTCCTTAACTTTAACTACTCACCAAGTCCATCCCAACACATTATCTAAAGAGATACTACACTGAACTTCATCTAAAATGTTTTTCACCATAACACAGTTCTGAGTTATGAAGCAGACATTTTTAGCCCTTCACATAAGAAAGAAACGCGATCAGAACATCGGAGAACAAACGAGATGACTACATCTGAATCCCTTCCCATTTGAATCTCCGCCATATCAGCATTCACCTCTGCAAGAACACAGGCGCATCTTCAGAGCTAAATCAAAGGAAAGGACCGAATCGCAACAACAAATCAAACGATCTCTTGTTCCTTACCTCCTCGATCTTGTACGAGTCCGGCGTCACATCCACAAGGGACAATCCAGGGCACAGCGACTGCAATTCCAACAAGAACAAAAAAAAACGCGAATAAGACGCCAAATTCAAACACCGAAAAACTTGAGAATTACAAACGCAGGTCCGATCCTTACGTCGAGCTGGCGCTGCACCGGGCGAGAGCGCTTCTTGGGCCGGCGCGGGGGTCGCGTGCCGCGGAAGAAGGCAAAGTCCTGGGCGATCTCCTCCTTGGACAGCACGATGGAAAACCCCCGCTTCTGCGCAGGCCGCGCTGGCGCATGCTCCGCCGCAGCATCGGCTGCTGCTTCCGGTCCCACCGCACCGGGCGCGGTAGTGGCGGAGCGGCGGGTGCGGAGGTTCCAGGGCCGCTGAGGGGGGCGCTGGGGCGAACCGACTCCGGCACCGCCATCCGCGGAACGGCGGGCCTTCTCCTTGTCCGGGGACGGGGTGTGCGGAGGCGGAGGCGGAGGCGCCGAGGCGGGGTCCTTGGAGCACCGGAGGAGGCGGTGGGTGCCCCAGCTGAGCGTGGGGAAGGAGAAGCTGTGGAGCCGCCTGCGGTGCGGCTGCTCCGGAGCCGGGGCATCCGAGGGAGACGGCGAGAGGTTGGCGATGCGGCGGCGGCCGTGGTCGTCGTCTGCTGCGGCGGCCATGGAGACCATAGGAGGGAGGGGCAGCCGGCTAGCGCGTCGGGGAGGAGAGGAGAGGAGGGAGGGAGGGAAAGAAGAGGGCGGAAGGAAGCGAGACGGGGGGATGAGGACTAGGGAGAAAGAAAGGTGGGATTTTTAAAACGGGGAAAGGCCAGTTTCTTCCGAAAATTTCTTCTTTTCTACCCCCGCTGCCTTGGGATTTCGTCTGCGGGGCTCCTTCCAGAATTGCGTGTGCGTTGGACGTCTGGGCCTCCCTCGTCTTTGGTGTGTCGCGCGCCTGATGGGGGGTGTGGCGCGAGCGGGCGGCGGTCGCCTTCCGCCCCTTCTCTCTCTCCGTCTCGCCCCGTCGGGTGCGGGGGTTACGGAGGAAACGGACGTGGTGTCATCACGTGTTCGCTGGTAGCGGCGGGTCGAGCCGCCGCCATCAGACGTAACGCCGGGGGCCCAGGCACGCAGCCCGTTCTGGCTCGATCGGTGCCTCTTTCGGTCTTTTCGATGTACAAGACTTTTATTTTCTTATACTCCTAATATAGTGTAAAAAACGTTTTTATATTTTGGGACAGAGAGAGTATTATATTAGGCGGCGAGATGTGCAGAACGAAGAACTGCGGGTGAAAGACATGAGACAATGATTATGGTATCCCAGTTACCAGAGTTCAAGTCCTAAACTTGATATTGGTGCTCGCATTATTCCTAAACGTATTTTAGGCTTCTATTGATGTTCGTTCAGTGAGGAGACGTTCACGTCGACTGCGAGACATCTATGGTGACTTCGTAAAATCTGCTGTGTCGACTCAGTCTCTCAAAGATGTGCATGTGTGCGTTCATAGGGATGAGTGCGATTTGCTTGCATTGTGTTAAAAAAACACGCATTAGGGCAACTCCAAGCGGGAGACCCAAACGGACACGAAATCTGTTCGTTTTTTGTCCATCTAAGTCGTCAAACGGACATGTGGACACGGATGGTGCACCCAACGGTGCTACCCCATTTGAAACTGACATGTCCTAGCCCCTTCATTGTCGGAGGAGAAATGTTGTCGGACACAACAAGCACTGCCAGGAACTGCAGGGTAGGAGAGATCTCTTGAGAGGATCTCGGCGATGCCTTGCCCTTGCTCGTGCCAACGGGGACCGAGGTGCAGCGCCACGGAGAGGCCACGGCTCAGCAACACACCCACGACCTGGATCCACCACGCGGGCGCCATCAATGGCAGCCTCGGCTCGTTAATGGTGGTGGCCTCTTGGAACGCAGCCGCGGTGGGGGGAGGATGACGAAAGCGACTGGACGTGTTGGGCGGCGCCCCGGCGGCTGCATGGGCAGTTCTCCGGCACGCGTTTGGTGATGCTCCGGTCGCAGAGGGACACGGGTAGGTGGGTGGGTGCATATTCCACAAAGATTATTGAAAACCAATTTTTTAGGAACAAGATTTGGAAAAAAAAGAAATATAAAACCTTTTGAGTTTTGTTGATGGGTCGTTAGAGAAGTCAGAAGTGATTCTCAAAATAAAAGAACCTTGTAATCAAGGAATGTAAAAAATGCATAAACTTAAAAAATATTATCGAATGACCATAAATCTGGCTTTATGTCTTTTGACAACTGTGCTCTAGAAATGCAGTTTTAAGAGCATCTATGGTCAGGCGATCCAAACCGGCCTCAAAAGTCTGGGCGGTCCGCCCGGTCACTGACCGGTCATGAAATTTGGACCCAGACTGACGCCTCAAACGGGTCTCAAACGTCCGGACTGACCGGCACCTCTCATATTCAGTCCAAATATGGGGCGGATACGGGGCGCCCGGGCGCGCCCGTCACATCAGACCCGACAGCCCCACCCCACTACAAATTGCACCAAATTCACCCCCGGACCTGCCGGATCCATTTGCTCTCTCCTCTCTTCTTCCCCCTTCGCGTTGTCTGTCTTGTAGCTCCGCCGCCGTGCGTGCTCCGCAACCGTTCCTAACCTCTACGCTGCCAGCTCCGACAGGGCAATCATCTCTCCCGTCCTCTCCGCGGGGGACACTATCGCCGGCCTGGACGCCACCGCGGTACGTATGACAACTCACTAGCTCCGCCTTGCGCTTGATGTGTTTGGCACATTGTCTGGCTAGATTTTTTGTGATTTCATTAGGGAAAACGATAGATTCCGATGCTTCATCGGACGAGGAGTATGGTCCAATTGAGCTTGATCAAATGATTCAAGATGAGTTCTTCGATTCCTCGGATTCGGACGAAGAAGTGGACATGATCATGCTCATGAGCATGTAAGAGGAAATGGACTGGCAAGTGGAACATATTCTCAACTTCAAGGGCTCAATCAAAGGGAGAAGAGTGATCAATCGAGATAGGGTGTCCAGAGCTCGGCTACTGCAGAGGGACTACTTTTCTCTGAAGCCTACTTTCCCCAATGATCCATGGTTTCGTTTCCATTTACGCAAGCATCAACCATTGTTTTACACATTGTGAAGGTAGTGGAGGCACATGATGACTACTTCAAGCTCACAAGGGATTGTTGTGGTCAACTTTCTTTCTCTGTCAAACAGAAGTGCATGACTACTCTAAGGAAGCTTGCACTTGGTACTGCTGCAGATGCCGTTGGTGAGATGGTCAGGATGGGGGAGAGCACATGCCGGAAGACTACTACCAAGTTTGCTCGCGTCATGGTGCAAGTGTTTGGAGCTGAGTATCTCAGAGAACCAAATGCGCAGGACACGGAGAAGTTGTTGGCTATTGGAGAGGCCAAGGGGTTTCCAGAAATGCTTGGATCAATTGATTGCATGCATTGGCAATGGAAGAACTGCCCCAAAGGTTTGCGGGGAATTTATCAAGGTCACACCAAAGAGTTCACCATCATACTAGATGCAGTGGCTTCACATGACTTACGGATTTGGCATGCTTTCTTTGGAATACTTAGTTCTCACAACGACATCAACGTGCTTCAACAATCTCCAGTGTTCAGGAGGTTTTGCAATGGGGAATTGAAGGAAATATGCCCTATAGGCAATAATAAAGTTGTTATTTATATTTCCTTATATCATGATAAATGTTTATTATTCATGCTAGAATTGTATTAACCGAAAACTTAGTACATGTGTGAATACATATACAAACAGTGTCCCTAGTGTACCTATACTAGACTAGCTCGTTAATCAAAGATGGTTAAGTTTCCTAGCCATAGACATGCGTTTTCATTTGATGAACGGGATCACATCATTAGAGAATGATGTTGATGTGATGGACAAGACCCATCCGTTAGCTTAGCACTATGATCGTTTAGTTTATTGCTATTGCTTTCTTCATGACTTGTACATGTTCCTGTGACTATGAGATTATGCAACTCCCGAATACCATAGGAACACTTAGTGTGCTATCAAACGTCACAATGTAACTGGGTGATTATAAAGATGCTCTACAGGTGTCTCCGATGGTGTTTGTTGAGTTGGCATAGATCGAGATTAGGATTTGTCACTCCGATTGTCGGAGAGGTATCTCTGGGCCCTCTCGGTAATGCACATCACTATAAGTCTTGCAAGCAATGTGACTAATGAGTTAGTTGCGGGATGATGCATTACGAAACGAGTAAAGAGACTTGTCGGCAACGAGATTGAACTAGGTATGATGATACCGATGATCGAATCTCGGGCAAGTAACATACCGATGACAAAGGGAACAACGTATGTTGTTGTGCGGTTTGACCGATATAGATATTCATAGAATATGTAGGAACCAATATGAGCATCCAGGTTCCGCTATTGGTTATTGACCAGAGATGTGTCTCAGTCATGTCTACATAGTTCTCGAACCCGTAGGGTCCGCATGCTTAACGTTCGATGACGATTGGTATTATGAGTTTATGTGATTTGATGTACCGAAGGTAGTTTGGAGTCCCGGATGAGATCACGGACATGACGAGGAGTCTCGAAATGTTCGAGGCATAAAGATTGATATATTGGACCATGTTGTTCGGACATCAGAAGTGTTCCAGAGAGTTTCGGATAAAACCGGAGTGCCGGAGGGTTACCGGAACCCCCCCCCCAAGGAAGTTAGTGGGCCACCATGGGCCTTAGAGTGGAGAGGGCCGGCCAGGAGGTGGCGCCCCCCTAGTCCGAATTGGACAAGGGGTGGGGGCGGCGCCCCCCTCCTTCCTTCTCTCTCCTTCCTTCCCCTCCTTGTTGGACTAGGAAAGGGGGGAACCTACTCCTAGTAGGAGTAGGATTTCCCCCCTTGGGCGCGCCCCTTGAGGCCGGCCGGGCCCCATCTCCCCTCCTTTATATATGGGGAGGGGGGCACCCCATAGACACACAAGTTGATCTCTTAGCCGTGTGCGGTGCCCCCCTCCACAGTTTTCCACCTCGGTCATATTGTCGTAGTGCTTAGGCGAAGCCCTGCGTCGGTAACTTCATCATCACCGTCACCACGCCGTCGTGCTGACGAAACTCTCCCTCGGCCTCAGC
This sequence comes from Aegilops umbellulata, assembly GCA_032464435.1. Taxonomy (NCBI): domain Eukaryota; kingdom Viridiplantae; phylum Streptophyta; class Magnoliopsida; order Poales; family Poaceae; genus Aegilops; species Aegilops umbellulata. Next base: position 330,258,910 of record CP136056.1, read on the forward strand.
TGGATCTAGAGTTCGAGGGACGTCACCGAGCTGAACGTGTGCAGATTGCGGAGGTGTCGTGTGTTTGGTACTTGATCGGTTGGATCGCGAAGACGTTCGACTACATCAACCGCGTTACTGAACGCTTCTGCTTTCGGTCTACGAGGGTACCTGGACACACTCTCCCCGCTCATTGCTATGCTTCTCCTAGATAGATCTTGCGTGATCGTAGGAATTTTTTTTGAAATACTACGTTCCCCAACAGTGGCATCAGAGCCAGGTCTATGAGTAGATGTTATATGCACGAGTAGAACACAAAGAGTTGTGGGCGATAATAGTCATACTGCTTACCATCATGTCATACGTTGATTCGGCGGTATTGTTGGATGAAGTGGCCCAGACCGACATTACATGACCGCGTTCATGTTTTGTAACCGAGTTATCGGCAACTGGCAGGAGCCATATGGTTGTCGCTTTATTGTATGCAATGCAATCACCATGTAATTGCTTTACTTTATCACTAAGCGGTAGTGATAGTCGTAGAAGCAATAGTTCGCGAGACAACTGCGAAGCTTCGATGGAGATCAAGGTGTCAAGCCGGTGACGATGGTGATCATGACGGTGCTTTGGTGATGGGGATCAAAGTCACAAGATGATGATGGCCATATCATATCACTTATTTGATTGCATGTGATGTTTATCCTTTATGCATCTTATTTTGCTTAGTACGACGGTAGCATTATAAGATGATCTCTCACTAAATTTCAAGGTACAAGTGTTTTCCCCGAGTATGCACCGTTGCTACAGTTCGTCGTGCCGAGACACCACGTGATGATCGGGTGTGATAAGCTTTATGTTCACATACAACGGGTGCAAGCCAGTTTTGCACACGCAGAATACTCGGGTTAAACTTGAAGAGCCTAGCATATGCAGATATGGCCTCGGAACAGTGAGACCGAAAGGTCAAGCGTGAATCATATAGTAGATATGATCAACATAGTGATGTTCATCATTGAAAACTACTCCATCTCACGTGATGATCGGACATGGTTTAGTTGATATGGATCACGTGGTCACTTAGATGATTAGAGGGATGTCTATCTAAGTGGGAGTTCTTCAGTAATACTATGATTAATTGAACTTTAATTTATCATGAAGTTAGTACATGATAGTATTTTGCATGTCTATGTTGTTGTAGATAAATGAGTCGTGCTACTGTTCCGTTGAATTTTAATGCATTCCTAGAGAAATCTAAGTTGAAAGATGATGGTAGCAATTACACAGATTGGGTCTGTAACTTGAGGATTATCCTCATTGCTACACAGAAGAATTACGTCCTGGCAGCACCGCTGAGTGCCAAAACCGCTGCAGGAGCAACGCTGGACATTTTGAACGCCTGGCAGAGCAAAGCTGATGACTAGATAGTTCAGTGTGCCATGCTTTATGACTTAGAACCGGGACTTCAACGATGTTTTGAATGTCAAGCATATGAGATGTTCCAGGAGTTGAAGTTAATATTTCAAGCAAATGCCCGGATTGAGAGATGAAGTCTCCAATAAGTTCTACAGCTGCAAAATGGAGGAGAATAGTTCTGTTAGTGAACATATACTCAGAATGTCTGGGTACCACAATCACTTGACTCAGCTGGGAGTTAATCTTCCGGTTGATAGTGTCATTGACAGAGTTCTTCAATCACTGCCACCAAGCTACAAATGCTTCGTGATGAAGTATAATATGCAAGGGATGGATAAGACAATTCCCGAGCTCTTCGCGATGCTAAAGGTTGCGGAGGTAGAAATCAAGAAGGAGCATCAAGTGTTGATGGTCAACAAGACCACTAGTTTCAAGAAGAAGGGCAAAGGGAAGAAGAGGAACTTCAAGAAGAACGGCAAGCAAGTTGCTGCTCAAGTGAAGAAGCCCAAGTCTGGACCTAAGCTTGGGACTGAGTGCTTCTATTGCAAAGGGACTGGCCACTGGAAGCGGAACTGCCCCAAGTATTTGGCGGATAAGAAGGATGGCAAAGTGAAAGGTATATTAGATATACATGTTATTGATGTGTACCTTACTAATGCTCGTAGTAGCGCCTGGGTATTTGATAATGGTTCTGTTGCTCATATTTTTAACTCGAAACAAGGGCTACGGATTAAGCGAAGATTGGCTACGGACGAGGTGACGATGCACGTGGGAAATGGTTCCAAAGTCGATGTGATCGCCGTCGGCATGCTAACTCTACATCTAACTTCGGGATTAGTTTTAGACCTGAATAATTTTTATTTAGTGCCAGCGTTAAGCATGAACATTATATCTGGATCATGTTTGATGCGAGACAGTTATTCATTCAAATCAGAGAATAATGGTTGTTCTATTTATATGAGTAATATCTTTTATGGTCATGCACCCTTGATGAGTGGTCTGTTTTTACCGAATCTCGATAGTAGTGATACACATATTCATATTATTGAAGCCAAAAGATATAAGTTTAATAATGATAGTGCAACTTATTTGTGGCACTGAAGTTTAGGTCATATTGGTGTAAAACGCATGAAGAAACTCCATGCTGATGGGCTTTTGAAATCACTTGATTATGAATCACTTGATGCTTGCGAACCATGCCTCGTGGGCAAGATGACTAAGACTTCGTTCTCCAAAACAATGGAGCGAGCAACAGACTTGTTGGATAATACATACTGTTGTATGCAGTCCGATGAGTGTTGATGCTCGCGGTGGGTATCGTTATTTTCTAACCTTCACAGATGATTTGAGCAGATATGGGTATATCTACTTGATGAAACATAAGTCTGAAACATTTGAAAAGTTCAAGGAATTTCAGAGTGAAGTGGAAAATCATCGTAACAAGAAAATAAAGTTTCTACGATCTGATCGTGGAGGAGAATATTTGAGTTACGAGTTTGGTCTTCATTTGAAACAATGCGGAATAGTTTCGCAACTCACGTCACCTGGAACACCACAGCGTAATGGTGTGTCTGAACGTCGTAACCGCACTTTATTAGATATGGTGCGACCTATGATGTCTCTTACTAATTTACCGCTATCATTTTGGGGTTATGCTTTAGAGACGGCTGCATTCACGTTAAATAGGGCACCATCTAAATCCGTTGAGACGACACCATATGAACTGTGAAACCCAAGTTGTCGTTTCTTAAAGTTTGGGGCTGCGATGCTTATGTGAAAAAACTTCAATCTGATAAGCTCGAACCCAAATCGAAGAAATGTGTCTTCATAGGATACCCAAAGGAGACTGTTGGGTACACCTTCTATCACAGATCCGAAGGCAAGATATTCATTGCTAAGAATGGATCCTTTCTAGAGAAGAAATTTCTCTCGAAAGAAGTGAGTGGGAGGAAAGTAGAACTTGATGAGGTAATTGTACCTGCTCCCTTATTAGAAAGTAGTTCATCACAGAAATCAGTTCTAGTGATTCCTACACCAATTAGTGAGGAAGCTAATGATGATGATCATGAAACTTCTGATCAAGTTACTACCGAACCTCGTAGGTCAACCAGAGTAAGATCCACACCAGAGTGGTACGGTAATCCTATTCTGGAAGTCATGTTACTTGACCATGACGAACCTACGAACTATGAGGAAGCGATGATGAGCCCAGATTCCACAAAATGGCTTGAGGCCATGAAATCTGAGATGGGATCCATGTATGAGAACAAAGTATCAACTTTGGTTGACTTGCCTGATTATCGGCAAGTCATAGAGAATAAATGGATCTTCAAGAAGAAGACTGACGCTAATGGTAATGTTAGTGTCTACAAATCTCGACTTGTTACAAAAGGTTTTCGACAAGTTCAAGGAGTTGACTACAATGAGACTTTCTCACCCGTAGCGATTCTTAAGTCCGTCCGAATCATGTTAGCAATTGCCGCATTTTATGATTATGAATGGATGTCAAAACTGCATTCCTTAATGGATATCTTAAAGAAGAGTTGTATATGATGCAACTAGAAGGTTTTGTCGATCCAAAAGGTGCTAACAAAGTGTGCAAGCTCCAGCGATCCATTTATGGACTAGTGCAAGCATCTCGGAGTTGGAATATACGCTTTGATAGTGTGATCAAAGCATATGGTTTTATACAAACTTTTGGAGAAGCCTGTATTTACAAGAAAGTGAGTGGGAGTTGTGTAGCATTTTTGATATTATATGTGGATGACATATTGTTGATCGGAAATGATACTGAATTTCTGAATGGCATAAAAGGATACTTGAATAAGAATTTTTCAATGGAAGACCTCGGTGAAGCTACTTATATATTGGGCATCAAGATCTATAGAGATAGATCAAGACGCTTGATTCACTACAAAAAAAGACACATACATGACATTTTGGGCCGAACGAAATTTTTTCTGTCATACATATGACACTTCTATGACGATAATTGTGACAAAACCCGGTATCATCATAGATGTGGTGGGCTCCTACTTCTATGACAAAAAATCACGACAGAAAATGGGCTTTTCGTCCTGGGCGGGCCGGAGACGCAGCTGCATGACATTCTTTGGGCCGTCCATGACGAAAAAAACCATGGTAGAAGCAAGGGGGAGGAAAATTTCGGGGAGTTCCCGATTACGGTGGGAGGTCGGGGGCCGAGCGATGAGCGTTTCTCTCGTAACGTACGCGCGTGTATGCGAGGCGTTGGCTCTAACTGAACCCGAGCGAGGCGTTGGGCTCTAACTGAACCCGAGCGATTGCACTACAGGCTACGCGTTACTGAACCCGAGCGATCGATCGATGGCTGTTAACTGAACCCGATCAAGCGATTCCTTCACTACTGCTGCTAACTGAAGCCGATCGATGGGATGAACAGTGAGCGTTGCGGGGGGGGGGGGGGGTTGGATGAACAGTGAGCGGTGGCGTTGCCTCGGGATGAACAGGACCCCGTGGTGTGGTGGAGGGCTGGATGAATAGTAGACGATGGAGGGGTGCCCGTGGAGGGGTGGATGAACATGACCCCGTGGTGTGGAGGGCTGGATTAACAGTAGAGGTGGAGGGGTTCCCGTGGAGGGGTGGATGAACAGGACCCCGTGGTGTGGAGGGCTGGATGAACAGTAGACGGTGGAGTGGTGCCCGTGGAGGGGTGGTTGAACAGGACCCCGTGGTGTGGAGGGCTGGATGAACAGTAGACGGTGGAGGGCTGGTTGAACAGTAGCCGGTGGAGTAGCGCGCGGTGGAGGCTGGATGAACAGGAGCCCGTGGATGAACAGTCGCAGGTGGAGGCTGGAGGAGGTCGACGGTGGATGAACAGTAGCCCGTGGAGGCTGGAGGGGGTCGACGGTGGAGATGAACAGTATCCCGTGGATTCCCGTTTTGCGGTACGCCACACCCCTCCCGATCAACAGGACCCCATTTCGACCGTAGCGCTCCAACACAAGTCCGTTTCCTTCGTTTTGCGGTACGCCACACCCCTCCCGATCAATAGGACCCCTGTTTCGACCGTATGAGGTCCGTTTCCTCCGTTTTGCGGTACGCCAGACCCCTCCCAATGAACAGGATCCCGTTTCGAACGTGGCCGGTCGAACACAAGGCCGTTTCCTCTGTTGTGCGGTACGCCAGTCCTCGTTTCCATCGCCTGTTCCGTCCAAGCCCTCCCGATGAACACGACCACGCATTCCGTTCCGACCCAGCCGGTTGGCTCCCACGCGTTCCGTTGCCTCCCGATGAACACGACGCATTCCGTTGCCTCCCCATGAACACGACGACGACGATGTTTCTCCGTTCCGACCCAGCCATGTAAACGAGCTCTCGCCGTACGTATGCGCGAGTAGGCGTTCGAGACCCCGCCCGTATGTACACATACGTGGTCGTATTTTCTTTCTTGCACCCTGGCCGCTGTACGTACGTGTACATGCTACGTGTGCGCCTCTACTACGACACGTGCGTGCCTCTACATCAACCAGTATGTACGTACACGTTCGCGACCAGAATGACAACGCTACGTACGCTTCGACCAGGTGGGTCCCGACTGTCAGGCACTTCCTTGCCTGCGAAGATGTAGCTGGTGGGTCCCAGCAGTCAGGGGGCGAATCATTTTGTTTTTTTGCCCGGACGCACTTCCTTGCGTGCGAAGGTGTAGCTGGTGGGTCCCAGCTGTCGGGGGGCGGTGGGTCCCAGCAGTCAGGGGGCGAATCGTTTTTTTGGACGCACTTCCTTGCTTCTGAAGATGTAGCTCGTGGGTCCCAGCAGTCAAGGGGCGAATCATTTTTTTCGCGAAATACGGTGGCCCGTCCGGTGGGTCCCCGCTGTCAGGTGGAGGAATAACTATTTGCGCATAATAAGGAGGCACTTCCTTGCGGCTGCCGTGGGCCCAGCTGTCAGCCTCTCCACATACAGTACTCTTCCGATGGAAGTCGGTCGTTGACCACGTTGACCACGCCGCGCCGAGAGCACCAGGGCGGTGGTCTGGACGACGGCGAGGCCTAGGAAGGGGACGACGCGGAGCCGGGGAAGACACAGCAGTGGAAACTCGCACGGAGAGGAGTACGAGGGTTCACTAGTTCGGCTGCGGTGTGAGGCTGCCGTCGCCGCAGAATAACAGGGGGTGTGGGTGAGTAGAGGGATGGCCGGGCCAGCGGTGGGAGTAGTACTGGGCGGTGAGGCCTCCGCGGCATCACAGCCGGCCACGGGAGGCAAGAGCACGCAACACGACCGGCGCTGCTTTGGGCGGCAGGAGCAAGAAGACCAGAGGTTGAAGAAGCACTACGGCCGTTGGATGGACATCGTACGATCACTGCAGCTAGAATCGTTTATATTGACTAAGTTGACAAAGCCCTTGGTACGCGTCAACTTAGTAGGCCCACGGCTCGGATTTGGCAGAGAACATATAGCTCATTTGCGATTTGTAAGAATGTACAACCCATTTTTTAATTCTAATGAATTTACTACAACCCATTTACAGTTTGTTAAAAGTACAACCCAACTTCTAGCTAGGACAAGATTAATAATTTCAAACAACCGCTCAAAACAGAATTAAAAAAAATTCTCACATTTTGATGGGATCCGAAATTTCTAGTCAGGTTAAATATAATTTCAAAATAAAGTTGTATTACGTTAAAATCCAACGATATATTGCGCGCACAACAAGTAATGAAATTAAAATTTTCAAATTCCAAAAATAATATATTTTTCAAACTAATTATGTGTTTGGTGCATTGTAACTGTCCAGTTATTATAATTACATATCATTTATTATTTTTTAAAGTCCATTTTCTTGTGAAGCCTAATGCATACCTCCTAGGAAAGTTTGCAGCCCGGCGGGGCGGAGAATAACAAGTTGACCCGGATATTGTGTACAATTGTCGGCCCAGTTGCATTGCTGATGTTGAAAAAAAAGCTATTTTTTATACACACATTTAACAATTTTTGTATAGATAAGGAACATTTTTTATACACACATTTAATAATTTTTAAATACATGATTAACACTTTTTAAAACATATTTTTAGTCAACTTTTTTGCATTTATATCGTACATTTTTTATATACATCAGGAACTTTTTTTATACACGTTTAACATTTTTTAATTACATGATTAACATTTTTTAAACATATATTTTTTATGCCTACTTTTTTTGCAAAAATAATTAGCCCAGAGCGAGCCAATTAGCTCCCGTCGGCCCACAGTGGGCCGACATGACCAAATCAGCCCACAGTGGGCCGACACGGGCCAGTCGGCCAGCTGTAGGCCGACTGGAATCCAATCAGCCTGCTGTGGGCCGACGAGGCCCAGTCGGCCTGCAACGGGCCGACGGTGTATTATTTTTGAAAAAAAAATTACCCAGCGTAATATTTATGAAAATTAATAAAAAAATGTATTATTTAAAAAAATTAGCGAAAAAAGGCATGTGTAGTACAGTACAATCTAACATGGTTACTCAGCCCACATTCAGCGACGCCGGAAAGGCCCAAGCAAGGCTTCTGTACAACTTTTTGAAGTCACTGAGCTCAATTAATAACTTAAGAAAAAAGTTAGATTATAGTGGAACATAATTAAAAGCTGTCATGAGCAAATAAATAATTCAACGTGTCCCACTTGTGCGTGCGCGCGCGCGCGCGCGCGCGCGCGTGTGTGTGTGTGTGTGTGTGTGTGTGTGTGTGTGTGTGTGAGAGAGAGAGAGAGAGAGAGAGAGAGAGCCATCGGCCGATGCTCGTTGTCGGTGTCAAAACCGGCGGATCTCGGGTAGGGGCCCCCGAACTGTGCGTCAAGGTTGGATGGTAACAGGAGACAAGGGACACTTTATTTTACCCAGATTCGGGCCCTCTCGGTGGAGGTAAAACCCTACTCCTGCTAGATTAATATTGATGATATGGGTAGTACAAGAGTGGATCTACCACGAGATCAATGAGGCTAAACCCTAGAAGCTAGCCTATGGTATGATTGTGCATGATGATGGTTGTCCTACGGACTACATGTTGGGGAACGTTGCAGAAAACAAAAAATTTCCTACGGTTTCACCAAGATCCATCTATGAGTTCATCTAGCAACGAGTGATCGGATGCATCTACATACCTTTGTAGATCGCGAGCGGAAGCGTTCAGAGAACGGGGATGAGGTAGTCGTACACGACGTGATCCAAATCACCGGAGATCCTAGCACCGAACGGACGGCACCTCCGCGTTCAACACACGTACGGTCAGCGTAACGTCTCCTCCTTCTTGATCCAGCAAGGGGGAAGGAGAAGTTGATGAAGATCCAGCAGCACGACGGCGTGGTGGTGGATGCAGGGCGTCACAGCAGCAGGGCTTCGCCGTGCACTGCGAGAGGGAGAGGTGTAGCAGGGAGAGAGGGAGGCGCCAGGGGCAAGGGTGCAGCTGCCCCTCCCTCCCCCCCTTTATATAGGCCCCCTGGGGGGGCGCCGGCCCCTAGAGATCCCATCTCCAGAGGGGGCGGCGGCCAAGGGGGGTGGATTGCCCCCCAAGGCAAGTGGGCGCCCCCCCACCCTAGGGTTCCAACCCTAGGCGCAGGGGGTGGGCCTTGGGGGCGCACCAGCCCACTAAGGGCTGGTCCCCCCTCCCACTTCAGCCCATGGGGCCCTCCGGGATGGGTGGCCCCACCCGGTGGACCCCCGGGACCCATCTGGTGGTCCCGGTACAATACCGGTGACCCCCAGATCACTCCCGATGGCCGAAACTGCACTTCCTATATATAATTCTTCACCTCCGGACTAATCCGGAACTCCTCGTGACGTCCGGGATCTCATTCGGGACTCCGAACAACATTCGGGTTACTGCATATACATATCTTCATAACCCTAGCGTCACCGAACCTTAAGTGTGTAGACCCTACGGGTTCGGGAGACATGCAGACATGACCGAGACGGCTCTCGGGCAATAACCAACAGCGGGATCTGGATACCCATGTTGGCTCCCACATGCTCCACGATGATCTCATCGGATGAACCACGATGTCGAGGATTCAATTAATCCCGTATACGATTCCCTTTGTCAATCGGTATTTTACTTGCCCGAGATTCGATCGTCGGTATCCCAATACCTCGTTCAATCTCGTTACTGGCAAGTCACTTTACTCGTACCGTAATGCATGATCCCGTGATCAAACACTTTGATCACATTGAGCTCATTATGATGATGCATTACCGAGTGGGCCCGGTGATACCTCTCCGTCAAGCGGAGTGACAAATCCCAGTCTCGATCCGTGTCAACCCAACAGACACTTTCGGAGATACCCGTAGTATACCTTTATAGTCACCCAGTTATGTTGTGACGTTTGGTATACCCAAAGCACTCCTACGGTATCCGGGAGTTACACGATCTCATGGTCTAAGGAAAGGATACTTGACATTGGAAAACTCTAGCAAATGAACTATACGATCTTGTGCTATGTTTAGGATTGGGTCTTGTCCATCACATCATTCTCCTAATGATGTGATCTCGTTATCAATGACATCCAATGTCCATAGTCAGGAAACCATGACCATCTGTCGATCAACGAGCTAGTTAACTAGAGGCTTACTAGGGACATGTTGGTGTCTATTATTCACACATGTATTACGATTTCCGGATAACACAATTATAGCATGAATAAAGACAATTATCATGAACAAGGAAATATAATAATAATGCTTTTATTATTGCCTCTAGGGCATATTTCCAACAGTCTCCCACTTGCACTAGAGTCAATAATCTAGTTACATTGTGATGAATCGAACACCCATGGAATTCTGGTGTTGATCATGTTTTGCTTTAGGGAGAGGTTTAGTCAACGGATCTGATACATTCAGGTCCGTATGCACTTTACAAATATCTATGTCTCCATCTTGAACATTTTCACGAATGGAGTTGAAACGTCGGTTGATGTGCCTGGTCTTCTTGTGAAACCTGGGCTCCTTGGCAAGTGCAATAGCTCCAGTGTTGTCACAGAAGAGTTTGATTGGCCCCGACGCATTGGGTATGACTCCGAGGTCGGCGATGAACTCCTTCACCCAAATTGCTTCATGTGCTGCCTCCGAGGCTGCCATGTACTCCGCTTCACATGTAGATCCCGCCACGACGCTCTGCTTGCAACTGCACCAGCTTACTGCCCCACCATTCAAAATATACACGTATCCGGTTTGTGACTTAGAGTCATCCAGATCTGTGTCGAAGCTAGCGTCGACGTAACCCTTTACGACGAGCTCTTCGTCACCTCCATAAACGAGAAACATTTCCTTAGTCCTTTTCAGGTACTTCAGGATATTCTTGACCGTTGTCCAGTGTTCCTTGTCGGGATTACTTTGGTACCTTCCTACCAAACTTACGGCAAGGTTTACATCAGGTCTGGTACACAACATGGCATACATAATAGATCCTATGGCTGAGGCATAGGGGATGACACTCATCTCTTCTATATCTTCTGCCGTGGTCGGACATTGAGCTGAGCTCAATTTCACACCTTGTAACACAGGTAAGAACCCCTTCTTAGATTGATCCATATTGAACTTCTTCAATATCTTATCAAGGTATGTGCTTTGTGAAGGACCTATGAGGCGTCTTGATCTATCTCTATAGATCTTGATGCCTAATATATAAGCAGCTTCTCCAAGGTCCTTCATTGAAAAACTCTTATTCAAGTAGGCCTTAATGCTGTCCAAGAGTTCTATATCATTTCCCATCAAAAGTATGTCGTCTACATATAATATGAGAAATGCTACAGAGCTCCCACTCACTTTCTTGTAAACGCAGGCTTCTCCATAAGTCTGCGTAAATCCAAACGCTTTGATCATCTCATCAAAGCGAATGTTCCAACTCCGAGATGCTTGCACCATCCCTTAAATCGAGCGTTGGAGCTTGCACACCTTGTCAGCATTCTTAGGATCGACAAAACCTTCCGGCTGCATCATATACAATTCTTCCTTAAGGAAACCATTAAGGAATGCCGTTTTGACGTCCATTTGCCATATTTCATAATCGTAGAATGCGGCATTGCTAACATGATTCGGACGGACTTCAGCTTCGCTACCGGTGAGAAAGTCTCATCGTAGTCAACCCCTTGAACTTGTCGATAACCCTTAGCGACAAGCCGAGCTTTATAGATGGTTACATTACCATCCGCGTATGTCTTCTTCTTGAAGATCCATTTATTTTCTATGGCTCGCCGTTCAACGGGCAAGTCAGTCAAAGTCCATACTTCGTTTTCATACATGGATCCTATCTCGGATTTCATGGCTTCCAGCCATTTGTCGGAATCCGGGCCCGCCATCGCTTCTTCATAGTTCGAAGGTTCACCATTGTCTAACAACATGATTTCCAAGACAGGGTTGCCGTACCACTCTGGTGCGGAACGTGTCCTTGTGGACCTACGAATTTCAGTAGGAGCTTGATCATAAGCATCTTGATCATCATCATTAATTTCCTCTCTAGTCGGTGCAGGCACCTCAGAAACGTTTTCTTGAGTTGCGCCATTTTCCGGTTCAAGAGGTAACACTTCATCAAGTTCTACTTTCCTCCCACTTATTTCTTTCGAGAGAAACTCCTTCTCTAGAAAGGATCCATTCTTGGCAACAAAGATCTTGCCTTCGGATCTGAGGTAGAAGGTATGCCCAATAGTTTCTTTAGGGTATCCTATGAAGGCGCATTTTTCCGACTTGGGTTCGAGCTTTTCAGGTTGAAGTTTCTTGACATAAGCATCGCATCCCCAAACTTTTAGAAACGATAGCTTAGGTTTCTTCCCAAACCATAATTCATACGGTGTCATCTCAACGGATTTCGACGGAGCCCTATTTAAAGTGAATGCGGCAGTCTCTAAAGCATAGCCCCAAAAGGAAAGCGGTAGATCGGTAAGAGACATCATAGATCGTACCATATCTAATAGAGTGCGATTACGACGTACGGACACACCATTATGTTGAGGTGTTCCAGGCGGCGTGAGTTGTGAAACTATTCCACATTTTCTTAAGTGTGTGCCAAATTCGTGACTCAAGTATTCTCCTCCACGATCTGATCATAGAAACTTGATTTTTCTGTCACGTTGATTTTCAACCTCACTCTGAAATTCCTTGAACTTTTCAAAGGTCTCAGACTTGTGTTTCATTAAGTAGATATACCCATATCTACTCAAGTCATCAGTGAGGGTGAGAACATAACGATGGCCACCGCGAGCCTCAACACTCATTGGACCGCACACATCAGTATGTATGATTTCCGATAAGTTGGTTGCTCGCTCCATTGTTCCTGAGAACAGAGTCTTGGTCATTTTACCCATGAGGCATGGTTCGCACGTGTCAAATGATTCATAATCAAGAGACTCTAAAAGTCCATCTGCATGGAGCTTCTTCATGCGTTTGACACCTATGTGACCAAGGCGGCAGTGCCACAAGTATGTGGGACTATCATTATCAACTTTAACTCTTTTGGTATTCACACTATGAATATGTGTATCATCATGTACGAGATTCATCAAGAATAAAACCATTAACCATCGGAGCATGACCATAAAACATATCACTCATATAAATAGAACAACCATTATTCTCGGATTTAAATGAGTAGCCATCTCGAATTAAAAGAGATCCAGACACAATGTTCATGCTCAAACTTGGCACTAAATAACAATTATTGAGGTTTAAAACTAATCCTGTAGGTAAATGTAGAGGTAGCGTGCCGACGGCGATCACATCGACCTTGGAACCATTCCCGACGCGCATCGTCACCTCGTCCTTCGCCAGTCTCCGCTTATTCCGCAGCTCCTGCTTTGAGTTGCAAATATGAGCAACTGCACTGGTATCAAATACCCAAGAGCTACTACGAGTACTGGTAAGGTACACATCAATTACATGTATATCACATATACCTTTTGTTTTGCCGGCCTTCTTGTCCGCTAAGTATTTGGGGCAGTTCCGCTTCCAGTAACCACTTCCCTTGCAATAAAAGCACTCAGTCTCGGGCTTGGGTCCATTCTTTGGCTTCTTCCCGGCAACTTGCTTACCGGGCGCGGCAACTTCCTTGCCGTCCTTCTTGAAGTTCTTTTTACCCTTGCCCTTCTTGAACTTAGTGGTTTTATTCACCATCAACACTTGATGTTCCTTCTTGATTTCTACCTCTGCTGATTTCAGCATAGCAAATACTTCAGGAATGGTCTTTTCCATCCCCTGCATATTGAAGTTCATCACAAAGCTCTTGTAGCTTGGTGGAAGCGACTGGAGGATTCTGTCAATGACCGCTTCATCCGGGAGATTAACTTCCAGTTGAGTCAAGCGGTTGTGCAACCCAGACATCTTGAGTATGTGTTCACTGACAGAGCTATTTTCCTCCATTTTACAGCTGAAGAATTTGTCGGAGACTTCATATCTCTCGACCCGGGCATGAGCTTGGAAAACCATTTTCAGCTCTTCGAACATCTCATATGCTCCATGTCTCTCAAAACGCTTTTGGAGCCCCGGCTCTAAGCTGTAAAGCATGCCACACTGAACGAGGGAGTAGTCATCAGAACATGACTGCCAAGCGTTCATAACGTCTTGTTCTGCAGGGAGAACAGGTGCGTCACTTAGCGGTGCTTGTAGGACATAATCTTTCTTGGCAGCTATGAGGATGATCCTCAGGTTCCGGACCCAGTCCGTATAGTTGCTGCCATCGTCTTTCAGCTTGGTTTTCTCTAGGAACGCGTTGAAGTTGAGGACTACGTTGTCCATTTGATCTACAAGACATATTGTAAATATTTTAGACTAAGTTCATGATAATAAAGTTCATCTAATCAAATTATTTAATGAACTCCCACTTAGATGGACATCCCTCTTCTAGTCATCTAAGTATAACATGATCCGAGTCAACTAGGCCGTGTCCGATCATCACGTGAGACGGACTAGTCAACATCGGTGAACAAGATGCAAAACATGATAAACATCACATGCAATCAAATAATAAACGTGACATGATATGGCCAATATCACATAGCTCCTTTGATCTCCATCTTGGGGCTCCATGATCATCTTTGTCACCGGCTTGACACCATGATCTCCATCATCATGATCTCCATCATCGTGTCTCCATGAAGTTGCTCGCCAACTATTACTTCTACTACTATGGCTAACGCGTTTAGCAATAAAGTAAAGTAATTTACATGGCGTTTCTCAATGACACGCAGGTCATATAAAAAATAAAGACAACTCCTATGGCTCCTGCCGGTTGTCATACTCATCGACATGCAAGTCGTGATTCCTATTACAATAGCATGAACATCTCATACATCACATATAGATCATTCATCATTCATCACAACTTTGGCCATATCATATCACAAAGCACTTGCTGCAAAAACAAGTTAGACGTCCTCTAATTATTGTTGCAAGTTTTACGTGGCTGAATTAGGGTTCTAGCAAGAACGTTTTCTTACCTACGTGAAAGCCACAACGTGATTTGTCAACTTCTATTTACCCTTCAGACCCTTTTCATCGAATCCGCTCCAACTAAAGTGGGAGAGACAGACACCCGCCAGCCACCTTATGCAACTAGTGCATGTTAGTCGGTGGAACCGGTCTCACGTAAGCGTACGTGTAAGGTTGGTCCGGGCTGCTTCATCCCACAATACCGCTGAAGCAAGATAAGACTAGTAGCGGCAAGAAAGTTGACAAATCTACGCCCACAACAAATTGTGTTCTACTCGCGCAAGAAGAACTACGCATAGACCTAGCTCATGATGCCACTGTTGGGGAACGTTGCAGAAAACAAAAATTTTCCTACGGTTTCACCAAGATCCATCTATGAGTTCATCTAGCAACGAGTGATCGGATGCATCTACATACCTTTGTAGATCGCGAGCGGAAGCGTTCAGAGAACGGGGATGAGGTAGTCGTACACGACGTGATCCAAATCACCGGAGATCCTAGCATCGAACGGACGGCACCTCCGCGTTCAACACACGTACGGTCAGCGTAACGTCTCCTCCTTCTTGATCCAGCAAGGGGGAAGGAGAAGTTGATGAAGATCCAGCAGCACGACGGCGTGGTGGTGGATGCAGGGCGTCACAGCAGCAGGGCTTCGCCGTGCACTGCGAGAGGGAGAGGTGTAGCAGGGAGAGAGGTTCGCAAATAAGGCCTTCCCTCGTTCAACCTTTTCTCTCACAAGATAAACTACTCATACAAATGCATCTTGATGTTCCCTGCAACGCACAGGAAGCTAGCTATTTTTTTTAAAAATAGTTGCTGCGATAATTGGGTTGAAGTGATATATTTTATGTCTGCCCTGAATGATTTCAGATTCACTAGTAGTAACAAAGAAAAGGTTACCTTGTTAATTAACAGAAAACAGGGTGAAAACTATCACATGAGGCCGGTAAAAACAAGGCACACTGGGTTCAGCGTCATCGTCACTACAGCTGTGCACGCGCGAGAAGTCTACATATCGAGGGGGCTACCGAGTGAGGCACCGAGACACAATGTTTGAGAGAGAAACCAATTGACAGATTATGATCAGATCGAGTTGTCACCCTTCTGCTGTCATTGTTCGGGGGGAGAGAAAGACGTATCGAGAGTGTGCGCGGGGCACAGAGGCACAACTAGCGAGTGTGTGTGTGTGTGTGTGTGTGTTTGAAAGAGGAGTAGACAGATTATTATCAAGATCGATGTGCCACCCTACTCCTTCGATGTCGGGTAGTGTGTGTGTGTGTGTGTGTTTGAGAGAGAAGCCAGCCGATAGATTAGTATCAAGATCGAGGTGTCACCCTACTCCTTCGGTGTTGGGAAGTGTGGGTGTGTGGGGGGGGCAGTGACACTCACATATCTCTACTCTTATAAAAAAACAGAGTTGGTGATGATGGTGTTCCTTCCATCCTACAATATAGGCCATCCGATTTATATCTGACGGACAGGAAGGAAACTATGGTAATTTTGCAAAAAGATACCCACACCCCTCTCCGCATTTGCAAATAAGGCATTCCCTCGTTCTTCCTTTTCTCCCACAAGATAAACTTCTCATACAAATGCATCTTGATGTTCTGTGCAACGCATGGGCATCTTGCTAGTAGGGAGAAGGAGTTTGTGTGACACATATCTAGCTATATTAAGGGATAGGTAGATAGCATATGTGTGAGAGACATTAGTGGCTGTGGGTGGGCGGAATTAAAGGGGTGGGCGTGTTAGACATAAAGAGCGTGTGTTTTTCTGTGTGAGAGACTTGTAGGACGGGGTAGAAAGACGAATTTAACCCTGATGGAGGGAGAGAAATACACGAAGTGCGCGTGTGTGATTCCGATGCCCACAGGGAAATGAGATATGTATGCGTGTGAGAGAGATTGCACAATTCATTCACGTATCACTATATAGCGACCGTGGACGTGCATCGCTTGAACATAAGTAAATATCTGCTTCGTATCGTGGCCAAAGGTACAATATCGATTCAACGCTATAAAGATTGGACACTCACATATCACATTTTTTTTCTATTTAAATAAGCCTTTTCAATTGTGCATGCCAAAGTTACAGTGATGTTTCTTCAAACAACCAATGTAGCTATCATGTACATGCACCATTGTTACTCTTGCATTCAAATTCATTAGTCTGGGATGATTTAAGTTTCTATTTTGAAGTAATATATGTAATATTCATATATGAATTCAACGGGTATGCAATTTATGAAATGGAGGATATGTAATCATATGAGGTAACACTTTTAAGTAGGTGACTACAATATTCATTTCTTTTTGTGCGCCTCTACACTAACATGTCAATGCATTATGTTTAAAGTAAATAACCAATGGCACTAAATTATCTATTTACACAAGAAATACATAGGCTGAGCGTTTGATCCCTTTTTTTGTGAACACGCCACTACACCCATACGATTGGTCGCGCCCATGTGAACGTCCAAGTTATCGGCGCATCATCCCGAGTTATTGTCTTTTTTCTGGGGTGGACTTCACACCAGTTATATCTGCTGACGCGTGCCCTGTGTACACAGTCTAGCATGACCTTCCCGCTAGCACGGTCCAAAATTAGTTGAAACTGGATACGAACGATCCCGCGGGCGGCAAAATCTCCCGCCTCCTTCTAAAATTTCCGCCACCTTAGTCTTTAGCATGCGAAATCCCCCTTTTGTCCTTGGTGCATGGAGACCAACAGTTACAATACCGCCCTCATCTACATGATAGGTCGGGGCTGCTTTGGTAACTTCCGGTTCTCCCACTACACGGCACCCCCATTTCCTCTCCCCCTCCCGCAAAAATGACTAACTCCACAGCACCAGAGCATCTTACATCACGCCTTCCGTACTTCATCACCCTTTCTCCCCTCCCCTCTCGAAACCCTAGACTGCTCATCCACCGGCGTACCATAGCCCATTCACTGCCAGCGGCGTCCACCTCGCCGAATCTGCTTCTGCGGCCGCATCTACCCCTCCCACCTCCCCTAGAAACAAGTAGACTGCTCATCCACCACTGTACCACAACCCATTCAGTGTCGGCCTTGTCCACGGCGCCGGATCTGCTTCGCCGGTACTCTCGTCAACTGCCGCGCATCTCCAGCGGCTCATTCATACTCCCCACCGGATACGTTTCGTCCACACCCCCCGGAGCCGCCCCACTGACGCCCCCGTCGACGGCCTCTGATCCTCTTCGCCGACACCTTCCTCAACCCTACCTGAGGCGCTTCGCCGACACCTTCCTCAACCCTACAGGAGTAGCTTCGCCTATACCATTCTCAACCCTACCGGGTCCGCTTTGCCAACTCACAAGTCCACGGCCTCAGATCCGCTTCCTCGCACCCTCAGCCAACCTACCGGAGCAGCTTCTGACGCCCCATCCACGGCCGCAGATCCACATCATTGACACCACCCTTAACCCAACCACCGGAGCAGCTTCTGACGCCCCGTCCATGGCCGCAGATCCGCATCGTCGACACCATCCTTAACCCAACCACCCGAGCAGCTTCTGACGCCCCGTCCACGGCCGCAGATCCGCGTCGTCGACACCATCCTTAACCCAACTACCGGAGCAACTTCACCTACGCCCTCGTCCACGGCCACAGATCCGCTTCGCCCACACCGTAGTCCACCCTACCGGAGCCGCTCCACAAACACCCTACTCGACGGTTCTAGATCTCCTTACCGGACCCCGACAGCCAGCGCAGCGTCATCACCCTCGACATTTCTAACCTGATTCCACCGTCTGGAGAGATGCCAAGCACCTGCCACGGCCTAGGTACTTGTCACCTTTAAATCCGTCCAGCATCACCTGCCGATGTACTTCAAATATACTAACCGGTTGCTATTACCTGTTATGCAGCTGGCAAAAACTACAAGGACGATGTTTCTTCTGGATCTAACAGCTTGGCCAACCAAGATCCTGGACTGAGGCATTGCTATGATCTTGTAAGCGCATCCCTCTCTCTCTCTTGTATTGTTCTGTGCCTGCCAGCGTGCTTTGCTAGGATTTTTGACCAGTAATCCCTTTGTGCAGACAATGATTTCTACTACTGGCTACTAAATTAGATATGTAGATGTCATACATGATACTACCTCGTATCTCCGTTCCTAAATATAAGTCTTTCTAGAGATTCCACTATAGGCTACATACGGAGCAAAATGAATGAATCTACACTAAAAAAATGCATCTATATACACCAGTATGTGGTCCATACTGGAATCTCTACAAAGACATATATTTAGGAACAGGGGAAGTACATTACACAAAATCGTAGGTGGCATGTAGGAATTCCAATGCACTACATTAGGCTCCCTTAGAGTGCCTCCTAGTCCAGCATACAGAGTCATGGCTAGTTTATGGTACGCACACAATCGTTAATTGGTGGTTTAAATATGCGCAAGGGATATGCAATGTAGTATCATGTAGAGATGTCTGAAATTAGCCGTGTCAACTTGCAGATAGGGTTACACAATGAAAAATTACAAGATGTATGTGGCAATTTCATGGAACATCGCAAAAAAGGAGAGGCAGCGGTGAGCCTATACAGTGTGCTATGGTACGTCACTCCTCCATTGCAATCATCGTGACATGTTATTTGTATGCCAGTTCTATTAGCCAAGTTTCTTAGGGACAGTTATTACGAGTTATCCTAAGAAAATAAGCACCTGTGAATATAAGCTCCATGTAATAAGCCAACTAGTTCTTTTCATTGCGTTTTCAGCTTATCTTTGGTATGATTAGTGGAAAGTCTAGATTGCATTATATTTTTTTTGCTGCCCATATGGAAATTAATTTGACTTGCAAACATCACAAATTGAGCCCAGTGCAGTAATTAATATGATAGGAAAACAGACCATCACTATTTTCTCAAAATGCAAATACAAAGATACCATCTACTTGGCACAATCTACTTTGGTTAATGTTTTCCATAGAGATCCCATTGCCTAATTTAAACGAAGAACGCATGACCCACATTTAAATGAAGAACAATTATTTATTGAAATTTGATGGTCCAAGTGGCTGGTTATTATCGTATGGCAGCACCACCTGAAAGCATCATATAGCAGCAGCAGCTCATAGCAACTCATCATACAGCAGCAGCAGTCTGCAATTCATCATATACCAGCAGCAGCTCATAGCAATTCATCATATAGCAGCAGCAAGAGCAGCTCATAGCAATTCATCATATAGCAGTAGCAGGAGCAACTCATAGCAATTCATCATATAGCAGCAGCAGGAGCAGCTTGTAGCAACTCATCATATAGCAGCAGTAGGAGCAGCTTGTAGCAACTCATCATATAGCAGCAGCAGCTCATAGCAATTCATCATATAGCAGCAGCAGCAGCTCATAGGAACTCATCATAGAGCAGTAGCAGCTCATAGCAATTCATCATATAGCAGCAACAGGAGCAGCTCATAGCAATGCATCATATAGCAGCAGCAGAAGCACATCATAGCAATTTATCGTATAGTGGATTAGAATGAAAAATTGGCAAAAAATCAGAGGAGATCCTCACCTTGTTGGATGAGCTCATCCTTCAACAGCACCTCAAGGCCATGGCCTGAGAGGAGAGGAGGGGGAATAAGGTTCCTTCTGTCGCAGTGTGGCATCAGCCGTAGTTGTGCAGCGCCCGCCGGAGTAGTGCATTGGACGAACCACAGTGGAGCAGCTGCTGGAGACCATGAGAATGAGGGGCGGCGCTAGAGGGAGGAGAAGCCAGGGAGATTTTCCCCTACCCGCCGGCCATGTAGCCTAGCTGGACATAGCATCGTCGAGGACCAGGCCAGATGGGACCAGTGGCGACGGCTCGCTGGAGGAACCCTAGTGCTGCAGTCAGGGGATCGAGGTAGAGGGAAAGGGGAGAGGAGATGCAAGCGGGCAGGACAATGAATGCTTGCGTGTTTGTTTTTACTTGACGGTCAGGTGTGACACGGGCGCCAACAGTTGTATTTTGAGTTTAATATAAGCAAACAACAGAGTCATTTCACTATTCCCCTTCCCTTCAATTTTTAGTGAGGTTCTACCCGAAACACCCCCCCTCCAAAGCGAAATTAGTTAAGCCCAAGCCCATAACTCAAAAATGACTTCTTTACATCTTTTATGGCTTATTTTGACAATATGCCCTGAAAAGGCGGAATCGAACCGGCCCTTAACCTGCAATTCAATTGTGCGTGCAATGATGAATCACTCCTTCCTACTATCTGTACATTTAGGCATCATCATACATGGCATAACCTAATACATGTGCATTTCATTGTAGAATCTGGAATATGCAATGTTTATGTTAGTTCATACGTTGCACATGATGTTTAAATGCCCCTTAAATCTGGTCAGTCAAGTGATGGTCTTTAAGCCTCCTTCTTTGCTTCTTTTCTTGATATGTAAGATTTGCTCACACATTTGTTCAATTGCTTGTTTGCATCAGCCAGCCATACTAGGACTGTTTGCTTTGATTACTTGCTATTCTTGACCTAACACTCTAACAGATCTTGTCAACGGTTTAAACACTAAGGGCTGCTGTAGTGGGGCCTTGTCTAACTCATAGGTGCCATAAAGGTTTGGCTGTACAGTACAGTAGGCTCTCCAAGAGTACCTGGAGATCCATTTTGAAGGTATGCCTAGTTTTTACATAGTGCAGACATAGTAAATGCTCATTACATTGTGTGCAAGTGCAAGAGACGCGTCATGTTTCATTATGTGGTGTTGTTTTGTTATAATCTCATCCTTTTGTGTTCACATACTGGAAAGTATGCATATTTATCTTCCAAGCAGACGAGTAACTAGTTTGTGTCACCTTGCAGAGGAGGTGCAATGAAGATAAGATTGAGGATTTCCAAGTACAAGATGTTAGGAAGGAGCCTTGCAAGAGAAGTAGGAGCTGCGCTAAGCCTCTTCAACCTGCTAAGGTAAGTCACTATATGCAACTCAACAGTTCAATTCCTTGTTTGTTTCAGGCATAGTTAATTTTCTCTTTTCAATTGCTTTATTTGTCCTCAGTTAATGAGATGCCCAAATAATCATGCCTGACGTTCGGTACTTATATCACTATTAGTTGACATAATTAAAGGCCTTACCATTTAATTACTCTGACGAAGTGTGCCTGAAGCTTTAAAGTCTATTAACCAACTATTATTGCATGAGGCTCACAATCTAGTTTATACTACGCTAATGATTGCATAGTTTTGCCTGTTGTAGTATGTTTGTATGAAACCCTCTGCTGTTCATTATGCTCCCTAAGACTTTAATTGAGGCACATAATGGCCAACTGCTTGCTTACTTATACGCAACGTGCTGTGTAAATTTGTAACTTGTCTGTGTTTCCGATTGGGCCCCAACATCATGCTCCTCTGGTGAGCTAAGAGGGATTTCTGTATGCAGGCTGCACAAACTATCTTTTTTATAATTTTTAAAATATCACCTGCTTATGCTTCATGACATGTAACATTTTCTTTAAAGTGATGTGTAACATTATTGTTAGTCCTGTTTTGCCATGTAGTACAAAATAGTGTCTTGTTCGCTTCACGGTTGTAACTATATTTTTGCCCTAGTCATGTGTACTTACAGAAACATTTCAGGATGAAGTGACATCAACACAAAGATCTGCGAGCAGTGCGGCATGGCCGTTACCGAATGATTATGGATTGGAATTGGAATGTGCTGATGTTCTCGAGCATCAACTGGAGGTGGCAAGACAACGTGTACATGATTGTCAACGTATAATCAACAAGTTGAGATTGGACATGCAGGTAATAGATGCAGGAGTCAAAAAATGAAACAAGACACTGAGGTAACCATGAAGGAATTGGAGATTTTGCAAACTGAAATTTGTCCTATCTGAATCCGGCCAATCCTATTTTCTGAAGAGATTATAGTTCAAATGGAGTTAAGTTGATGTGCATCCATGATGTATGAGCTGTATTTGCCCAGTGTTTGTAATTTGATGTTTGTGTATGCTTTATTATCACCTGTGCCGAACCATAATGCCCAGTGGGTATAATCGGCCGTAATTTCTTTATTGTATAGTGTAGGATTATTCTACCTTTCTATGCCTTGATCTCTTTGTTGTAATAGTATAGACTTTTTAGAGGTGATAGTATTGAGTAGGATAATTCTTTGAATATTCTATATCGTTCAAACGGGGGCCAACTCGTCCGACCATGGGCCTTCTACGTCTCGTAGGATCCATGGGCCTTCTACGTCTCGTAGGATCCATGGGCCTTGTACGTCTCGTAGGATCCATGGGATGCCGACTCATTTATGGGTCTTCTACGTGCCTTTAATGGGCCGTAGACGGGCCTTTAATGGAAATCGTACGTTTTATGGGCTGACCATAACGGGTCGTTAATAGGCCGTATTTGGTGATGCTATGAAAATGGCCCAACAGACTAACGGTCCACAAACGGGCCGGCTGTAACGACGGGCTGAATTTGGCCCACAAGCAGAAAATGACAGTAACGGGCCGTAAGTAACCGAATGCTGCAAATGAGCCCAAGAATAAATCGGCCCTCAGAAGGCCGAAAGTTAACTTGGGCTGGAAACGGCCCAACGGAATAACAGACCGTTAATGGGTATAAAGTGATACACTATTCACTACGGTCCAGTTTCACCACGGGCCGTTAATGGGTGTAAAGTAATACACTGTTCATTATGGGCCAGTTTCAGCACGGGCCGCTAATGGGCCAAGAGTTACAAAGGGCCTCATATGGGCCGAAAGACGTCATGGGCTATACATGGGCCATAACTGAAAACGGGCTGGAATCATATTGGACGGCCGAGATGACGCTACTGGGCCTCATTCGGATAGGGCATAACGGGCCTTGGGTTAGCGGACTGTAAATGGGTTATATGCGAACATGCCGTTAACAGGCTTTCCATGGGCCGACCAGCCAGCTTTTGACCAAGTCAAACGGGCCGGCCTTTTCACAGGAATGGGCCACTGTTGGGTCGTGCCACGTGTCGACGTATCATAGGCGCCTTCTGTCCAGTGAGTGGATGACATCTGTCCCAACGATGAGCGGACACGTGTTTCCTCTAGCCAATGATGATTTTACACGTGGAAAATCCCCATTGGTCGGGGCTGTTAACAGGTTATCGGATCCAAAACCCGACCCGATAGCTTAACGGTGTTCCGTTACGGTGGATGCCACGTGTCGGTCACCCTTGACGAAAGCACTTCTGTGACGCGCGATTTATTGTCAAGGAAGTGGACACTTCCGTGATGATAATTTTGGTAATGTCATGGAACACTTCTACGACAGCACAGGTATGACTATCTTGATTCTGTCATAAATTTGTCATGGATGTACATGCATGACAAAAAAAGCGACCTACTGTGACAAACACGTATCATCACGGAAGTGTATTTTTTGTAGTGATTGGACTTTCACAATGCCCATACCTTGATAAAGTTTTGAAGAAGTTCAAAATGGATCAAGCAAAGAAAGGGTTCTTGCCTGTGTTACAAGGTGTGAAGTTGAGTAAGACTCGATGCCCGACCACTGCAGAAGATAGAGAGAAAATGAAAGTCATTCCCTATGCTTTAGCCATAGGTTCTATCATGTATGCAATGCTATGTACCAGACCTGATGTGCGCCTTGCTATTAGTTTAGCAGGGAGGTACCAAAGTAATGCAGGAGTGAATCACTAGACAGCGGTCAAGAACATCCTGAAATACCTGAAAAGGACTAAGGATATGTTTCTCGTTTATGGAGGTGACAAAGAGCTCGTCGTAAATGGTTACGTCGATGCGAGCTTTGACACTGATCCGGATGACTCTAAGTCACAAACCGGATACGTATTTATATTGAATGGAGGCGCTGTGAGTTGGTGCAGTTCCAAGCAGAGCGTCGTGGCGGGATCTACGTGTGAAGCGGAATACATAGCTGCTTCGGAAGCAGCAAATGAAGGAGTCTGGATGCAGGAGTCCATATCCGATCTAGGTGTCATACCTAGTGCATCGGGTCCAATGAAAATCTTTTGTGACAATATTGGTGCAATTGCCTTGGCAAAGGAATCCAGATTTCACAAGAGAACCAAGCACATCAATAGACGCTTCCATTCCATTCATGATCAAGTCAAGGAGGGAGACATAGAGATTTGCAAGATACATACGGATCTGAATGTTGCAGACCCATTGACTAAGCCTCTCTCACGAGCAAAACATGATCAACACCAAGACTCCATGGGTGTTAGAATCATTACTATGTCTAGATTATTGACTCTAGTGCAAGTGGGAGACTGAAGGAAATATGCCCTAGAGGAAATAATAAAGTTGTTATTTATATTTCCTTATATCATGATAAATGTTTATTATTCATGCTTGAATTGTATTAACTGGAAACTTAGTACATGTGTGAAAACATAGACAAATAGAGTGTCCCTAGTGTGCCTCTACTAGACTAGCTCGTTAATCAAAGATGGTTAAGTTTCCTAGCCCTAGACATGTGTTGTCATTTGATGAACGGGATCTCATCATTAGAGAATGATGTGATGGACAAGACCCATCTGTTAGCTTAGCACTATGATCATTTAGTTTACTGCTATTGCTTTCTTTATGACTTATGCATGTTCCTGTGACTATGAGATTATGCAACTCCCAAATACCAGAGGAACACTTAGTGTGCTATCAAACTTCACAACATAAATGGGTGATTATAAAGATGCTCTACAGGTGTCTCTGATGGTGTTTGTTGAGTTGGCATAGATCGAGATTAGGATTTGTCACTCCGATTGTCAGATAGGTATCTCTGGGCCCTCTCGGTAATGCATATCACTATAAGTCTTGTAAGCAATGTGACTAATGGGTTAGTAGCGGGATTATATATTACAGAACAAGTAAAGAGACTTGCTGGTAACTAGATTGAACTAGGTATGATGATACCCACGATCGAATCTCGGGCAAGTAACATACCGATGACAAAGGGAACAACGTATGTTGTTGTGCGATTTGACCGATAAAGATCTTCATAGAATATGTAGGAACCAATATGAGCATCCAGGTTTCGCTATTGGTTATTGACCGGAGATGTGTCTCGGTCATGTCTATATAGTTCTTGAACACGTAGGGTCCGCACGCTTAGCGTTCGATGACGATTGGTATTATGAGTTTATGTGATTTGATGTACTGAAGGTAGTTCGAAGTCCCGGATGAGATCACGGACATGACGAGGAGTCTCAAAATGGTCTAGACATAAATATTGATATATTGGACAATGTTGTTCGGACATCGAAACTGTTCCAGAGTGTTTCGGATAAAACCGGAGTGCCGGAGGGTTACCGAACCCCCCGGGAAGTTAGTGGGCCACCATGTGCCTTAGAGGAGAGAGGGCCGGCCAGAAGGTGGCGCCCCCTCCTTCCTTATCTCTCCTTCCTCCTTCCTTCCCCTCCTTGTTGGACTAGGAAAGGGGAACCTAATCCTAGTAGGAGTAGAATCCCCCCTTGGGCGCGCCCCTTGAGGCAGGCCGGCCCCCTCCTGTTGGGGAACGTAGTAATTTCAAAAAATTCCTACGCACACACAGGATCATGGTGATGCATAGAAACAAGAGGGGAGAGTGTGTCCACGTACCCTCGTAGACCGAAAGCGGAAGCATTAGCACAACGCGGTTGATGTAGTCGTACGTCTTCACGATCCGACCGATTAAGTACCGAACGTACGACACCTCCGAGTTCAGCACACGTTCAACTGATGACATCCCTCGAACTCTGATCCAGCCGAGCTTTGAGGCAAATTTCCGTCAGCACGACGGCGTGGTGACGGTGATGATGATGCTACCAACACAGGGCTTCGCCTAAGCACCGCTACGATATTATCGAGGTGGAATATGGTGGATGGGGGCACCGCACACGGCTAAGAGATGAAGATATCAATTGTTGTGTCTCCAAGGGGTGCCCCCCTCCCCGTATATAAAGGAGTGGAGGAGGGGGAGGGGGCCGGCCACCCTTGGCGCACCCCATGAGGAGTCTTACTCCCACCGGAAGTAGGACTCCCCCCTTCCAAGTGGGAGTAGGAGAGGAGAGGGAAGGAGAGAGGGGGGGAAAGGAAAGGGGGGCGCCCCCTCCTTGTCCAATTCGGACTGGGGGGGGAGGGGGGGCGCGGCTGCCCTTGGCCGCCCCTCCTCTTCTCCACAAGGGCCCAATAGGCCCATTAGTCTCCCCGGGGGGTTCCGGTAACCCCCCCGGTACTCCGGTATGTGTCTGAAACTACCCGAAACCATTCCGGTGTCCGAACATAGTCGTCCATCGATATTTATGTCTCGACCATTTCGAGACTCCTCGTCATGTCCGTGATCATATCCGGGACTCCGAACTACCTTCGGTACATCAAAACACAAAACTCATAATACCAACCGTCATCTAACTTTAATGGTGCGGACCCTACGGGTTCGAGAACTATGTAGACATGACCGAGACTCATCTCCGGTCAATACCCAATAGAGGAACCTGGATGCTCATATTGGCTCCTACATATTCTACGAAGATCGTTATCGGTCAAACCGCATAACAACATACATTGTTCCCTCTGTCATCGGTATGTTACTTGCCCGAGATTCGATCATCGGTATCTCAATACCTAGTTCAGTCTTGTTATCGGCAAGTCTCTTTACTCGTTCCATAATACATCATCTCGTAGCTAACTCATTAGTCACAGTGCTTGCAAGGCTTATAGTGATGTGCATTACCGAGAGGGCCCAGAGATACCGCTCCGCCTATCGGAGTGACAAATCCTAATCTCGAAATACGCCAACCCAACAAGTACCTTCAAAGACACCTGTAGAGCACCTTTATAATCACCCAGTTACATTGTGACGTTTGGTAGCACACTAAGTGTTCCTCTGGTAAACGGGAGTTGCATAATCTAATAGTCATAGGAACATGTATAAGTCATGAAGAAAGCAATAGCAACTTACTAAATGATCAATTTCTAAGCTAACAGAATAGGTCAAGTCAATCACATCATTCTCCTAATGATGTGATCCCGTTAATCAAATGACAACTCATGTCTATGGTTAGGAAACATAACCATCTTTAATTAACGAGCTAGTCAAGTAGATGCATACTAGTGACACTCTGTTTGTCTATGTATTCACACATGTATCATGTTTCCGGTTAATACAATTCTAGCATGAATAATAAACATTTATCATGATATAAGGAATGACCTGAAACTTCACGGAAGATCTTTTCGGAAATAATAAAAAATCCTTGCCAAATATGAAGACCAGGGGGCCCACACCCTGTCCACGAGGGTGGGGGACGCCCCCCTAGGGCGTGCCCCCTACCTCGTGGGCCCCCTGAGGCTCCTCCGACGCCAACTCCAACTCTATATATTTGCTTTCGAGGAGAAAAATTCAAGGAGAAGAAATCATCGCGTTTTACGATACGGAGCCGCCGCCAAGCCCTAAAACCTCTTGGGAAGGCTGATCTGGAGTCTGTTCGGGGCTCCAGAGAGGGGGATTCGTCGCCGTCGTCATCATCAACCATCCTCCATCACCAATTTCATGATGCTCACCGCCGTGCGTGAGTAATTCCATCGTAGGCTTGCTGGACGGTGATGGGTTGGATGAGATCTGTCATGTAATCGAGTTAGTTTTGTTAGGGCTTGATCCCTAGTATCCACTATGTTCTGAGATTGATGTTGCTATGATTTTGCTATGCTTAATGCTTGTCACTAGGGCCCGAGTGCCATGATTTCAGATCTGAACCTATTATGTTTTCATGAATATATGTGAGTTCTTGATCCTATCTTGCAAGTCTATAGTCACCTACTATGTGTTATGATCCGGCAACCCCGAAGTGACAATAATCGGGACCACTCCCGGTGATGACCATAGTTTGAGGAGTTCATGTATTCACTCTGCGCTAATGCTTTTTTCCGGTACTCTATTAAAAGGAGGCCTTAATATCCCTTAGTTTCCGCTAGGACCCCGCTGCCACGGGAGGGTAGGACAAAAGATGGCATGCAAGTTCTTTTCCATAAGCATGTATGACTATATTAGGAATACATGCCTACATTAAATTGATGAATTGGAGCTAGTTCTATGTCACCCTATGTTATGATTGTTACATGATGAACCACATCCGGCATAATTACCCATCATCGGTCCAATGCCTACGAGCTTTTCCTATATTGGTTCTCGCTTATTTACTTTTCTATTGCTACTATTACAACCACTACAGAATACCAAAAATATTACTTTTGCTTCTGTTACCTTTGTTACCGTTATCACTACTATCATATTACTTTGCTACTAAATAATTTGCTGCAGATATTAAGTTATCCAGGTGTGGCTGAATTGACAACTCAGTTGCTAATACTTGAGAATATTCTTTGGCTCCCCATGTGTCGAATCAACAAATTTGGTTTGAATACTCTACCCTCGAAAACTGTTGTGATCCCCTATACTTGTGGGTTATCAAGACTATTTTCTGGCGCGCACCTAGGGCGCGCCCCCTGCCTCATGGGCCCCTCGAAGCTCCACCGACGTACTTCTTCCTCCTATATATACCTACATACCCCCAAACGATCAGATACAGAGCCAAAAACCTAATTCCACCGCCGCAACCTTCTATACCCACGAGATCCCATCTTGGGGCCTGTTCCGGAGCTCCGCCGGAGGGGGCCATCATCACGGAGGGCTTCTACATCATCCTAGCCGCTCCGATGAAGTGTGAGTAGTTTACCTCAGACCTTCGGGTCCATAGTTAGTAGCTAGATGGCTTCTTCTCTCTTTTTGGATCTCAATACAATGTTCTCCCCCTCTCTCGTGGAGATCTATTTGATGTAATCTTCCTTTTGCGGTGTGTTTGTTGAGACCGATGAATTGTGGGTTTATGATCAAGCCTATCTATGAATAATATTTGAATCTTCTCTGAATTCTTTTATGTATGATTGGTTATCTTTGCAAGTCTCTTCGAATTATCAATTTGGTTTGGCCTACTAGATTGGTCTTTCTTGCAATGGGAGAGGTGCTTAGCTTTGGGTTCAATCTTGCGGTGTCCTTTCCCGGTGACAGTAGGAGCAGCAAGGCACGTATTGTATTGTTGCCATCGAGGATAACAAAATGGGGTTTTTATCATATTGCATGAAACTATCCCTCTACATCATGTCATCTTGCTTAAGGCGTTACTCTGTTTTTAACTTAATACTCTAGATGCATGCTGGATAGCGGTTGATGAGTGGAGTAATAGTAGTAGATGCAGGCAGGAGGCGGTCTACTTGTCTCGGACGTGATGCCTATATACATGATCATACCTAGATATTCTCATAACTATGCTCAATTCTGTCAATTGCTCAACAGTAATTTGTTCACCCACCGTAGAATATGTTCTTGAGAGAAGCCACTAGTGAAACCTATGGCCCCCGGATCTGTTCTCATCATATCAATCTCCATCACTTTATTGTTGCTTTGCAATTTTACTTTGCCTTTTACTTTTCACCTTGCATCTCTATACCAAAAATACCAAAAATATTATCTATCGTCTCTATTAGATCTCACTCCCGTAAGTGACCGTGAAGGGATTGACAACCCCTAATCGCGTTGGTTGCGTTGAGCTATTTGTTTTGTGTAGGTATGAGGGACTCGCGCGTAGCCTCCTACTGGATTGATACCTTGGTTCTCAAAACTTAGGGGAAATACTTACGCTACTTTGCTGCATCATCCTCTCCTCTTTGGGGAAATCCAACGCAGTGCTCAAGAGGTAGAAAGAAGAATTTCTGGCGCCGTTGCCGGGGAGTCTGCGCAAAAGTCAACATACCAAGTACCCATCACAATCCCTATCTCTCGCATTACATTAGTCGCCATTTGCCTCTCGTTTTCCTCTCGCCCACTTCACCCTTGCCGTTTTATTCGCCCTCTCTTTTTCGTTTGCCTCTTTCTCGCTCGCTTGTCCTTATGTCTGAAATTGGGAAAATTATTTCCGACATGGACAATAATAATAACATGGAAAATTCTGATGCTCCGGCTGAAGAACCCCCTACCTTGCATACAAAAAGATTTCGAATTGGTAGCGGTAATATTATTGGAAAACGAGTTATTCAAGATTTCTTTACTTGTGCCGGTGCTTTGCCTTCTATGGGCAGTTCTATTCTCCATAGAACTAGTAGTCTTGCGGACGCTATTGCCATGCTTATCGTTGAACTTGAAAGGCAATTTATGCATATGCATCCTTCAATACAAAGGATTTTTCTAGAATTTTCTAATATCGACCATTCCTCTGTTAAGCGTGCCGTTACAATCTTTTTGGCTCATGAATTCAGATTTATGATAAGAGAGGCCAAAGAAATATTTGCGCATTATTGGGTAGACGCTGCCCGTCCTCCCATAGAATCTATCCTCTTTGATCAAGAAGAAATAATGCGTTTTCAATCTATTGACTACGTTGCTTTTAATGAAAACCTTAGAAAAAAGGTGCCTGCCAATATTTTGATTGATAGAATCTCTGAACTTAATGATGATTTGGCTATTCGAAATAATGAGCTAGGATACTCTCTTGAGTATAGGCTCACAAGGTTCTGTCAAAAGAATGCTTATAATGATGAATTGGTTGTGCAATACAAAGGGCCGAAAGAGGAACCTATACCTCCTAAAATTGATCTTGGGGATTTTTGCCCTATTAAATTTAGCCCTTTTGATTACTTTTGCTTGCCTCAAAGAAAACTTGCTGCCGAACGTAGGGAGTATGAAATGAGTTTCACCGATCTATCTTATTACTACGACACTACCTAGATCTATCCATGCTTTTATGCCTAGCTAGGGGCGTTAAACGATAGCGCTTGTTGGGAGGCAACCCAATTTTATTTTTAGTTTTTTTTGTTTTTGCTTCTGTTTAGGAATAAATAATCCATCTACCTTCTTTTTAGATGTGGTTTTGTGTTTTAATTAGTGTTTGTGCCAAGTTAGACCTATAGGATCTTCTTGGATGATAGTTATTTGATCTTGCTGTAATTTCCAAAATCTTTCTGTTCACGAAAACAATTGTTAAAAATCACCAGAACGTGATAAAATACTGATTCCAATTGCTACTGATCAATAAAAAAATTGTCTAGGTCGTCCTATTTTGGTAGATGTTTTGGAGTTCCAGAAGTTTGCGTTAGTTACAGATTACTACATACTGTTCTGTTTTTGACAGATTCTGTTTTTCGTGTGTTGTTTGCTTATTTTGATGAATCTATGGCTAGTAAAATAGTTTATAATCCATAGAGAAGTTGTAATACAGTAGGTTTAACACCAATATAATTAAATAATGATTTCATTACAGTACCTTGAAGTGGTCTTTTGTTTTCTTTCGCTAACGGAGCTCACGAGATTTCTGTTGAGTTTTGTGTTGTGAAGTTTTCAAGTTTTGGGTGAAATCTTTTGATGGATTATGGAACATGGAGTGGCAAGAGCCTAAGCTTGGGGATGCCCATGGCACCCACAAGATAATCCAAGGACACCAAAAAGTTAAAGCTTGGGGATGCCCCAGAAGGCATCCCCTCTTTCGTCTACTTCCATCGGTAATTTTACTTGGAGCTATATTTTTATTCACCACATGATATGTGTTTTGCTTGGAGCGTCTTGTATTATTTGTGTCTTTGTTTGTTAGTGTGCCACAATCATCCTTTCTGTACACACCTTTTGAGAGAGCCATACATGAATTGGAATTTGATAGAATACTCTATATGCTTCACTTATATCGTTTGAGCTTTATAGTTTTGCTCAAGTGCTTCACTTATATCTTTTTGAGCACGGTGGTGGATTTGTTTTAAAAAAACTATTGATCTCTCATGCTTCACTTAGGTTATTTTGAGAGTCTTAAATAGCATGGTAATTTGCTTAATAATAATAATAAGCTTGGTATTCAAGATTTGCAAAAATTTCTTTTGAGTGCGTTGAATACTAAGAAAAGTTTGATGCTTGATAATTGTTTTGAGATATGGAGGTGATAATATCAAAGTCATGCTAGTAGAGTAATTGTGAATTTGAGAAGTGCTTGAGTTGAAGTTTGCAAGTCCCGTAGCATGCACATATGGTAAACGTTATGTAACAAATTTGAAACATGAGGTGTTATTTGATTGTCCTCCTTATGAGTGGCGGTCGGTGACGAGCGATGGTCTTTTCCTACCAATCTATCCCCCTAGGAGCATGCGCGTAATGCTTTGGTTTTTGATGGCTTGTAGATTTTTGCAATAAGTATATGAGTTCTTTATGACTAATGTTGAGTCCATGGATTATACGCACTCTCACCTTTCCATCATTGCTAGCCTCTTAGGTATCGTGCATTGCCCTTTCTCACATTGAGAGTTGGTGCAAACTTCGTCGGTGCATCCAAACCCCGTGATATGATACGCTCTTTCACACATAAACCTCCTTATATCTTTCTCAAAACAGCCACCATACCTACCTATTATGGCATTTCCATAGCTATTCCGAGATATATTGCCATGCAACTTTCCACCATTCCTTTCATCATGACACATTCATCATTGTCATATTGCTAGCATGATCATGTAGTTGACATAGTATTCGTGGCAAAGCCACCGTTCATAATTCTTTCATATGTCACTCTTGATTTATTGCATATCCCGGTACACCGTCGGAGGCATTCATATAGAGTCATACTTTGTTCTAGTATCGAGTTGTAATCATTGAGTTGTAAATAAATAGAAGTGTGATGATCATCATTTTCTAGAACATTGTCCCAAGTGAGGAATAAAAAAATAGAAAGGCCATAAAAAAGATAAGGCCCAAAAAAAATAAAAAAGAGAGAAAAAGAGAGAAGGGACAATGTTACTATCATTTGCCACACTTGTGCTTCAAAGTAGCACCATAATCATCATGATAGAGAGTCTCTTGTTTTGTCACTTTCATATACTAGTGGGAATTTTTCATTATAGAACTTTGCTTGTATATTCCAACAATGGGCTTCCTCAAAATGCCCTAGGTCTTCGTGAGCAAGCAAGTTGGATGCACACCCACTTAGTTTCTTTTGTTGAGCTTTCATACATTTATAGCTCTAGTGCATCCGTTCCATGGCAATCCCTACTCCTTGCATTAACATCAATTGATGGGCATCTCTATAGCCCGTCAATTATCCTCGTTGATGTGAGACTTTCTACTTTTTTGTCTTCTCCACATAACCCCCATCATCATATTCTATTCCACCCATAGTGCTATATCCATGGCTCGCGCTCATGTATTGCGTGAAGGTTTATAAGTTTGAGATTATTAAAGTATGAAACAATTGCTTGGCTTGTCATCGGGGTTGTGCATGATGAGAGCATTCTTGTGTGAGGAAAATGGAGCATGACTAAACTATATGATTTTGTAGGGATAAACTTTCTTTGGCCATATTACTTTTAGAAGACATAATTGCTTTGTTAATATGCTTGAAGTATTATTATTTTTATGTCAATATGAACTTTTGTCTTGAATCTTTCGGATCTGAATATTCATACCACAATTGAGAAGATTTACATTGAAATTATGCCAAGTAGCACTCCGCATCAAAAATTCTCTTTTCATCATTTACCTACTCGAGGACGAGCAGGAATTAAGCTTGGGGATGCTTGATACGTCTCCAACGTATCTATAATTTTTGATTGCTCCATGCTATATTATCTACTGTTTTGGACTATATTAGGCTTTATTTTCCACTTTTATAATATTTTTGGGACTAACCTATTAACCGGAGGCCCAGCCCAGAATTGCTGTTTTTTTGCCTATTTCAGAGTTTCGGAGAAACAGAAATCAAACGGAGTCCAAACGGAATGAAACCTTCGGGAACGTGATTTTCTCATCAGATAAGACCTGGGAGACATGGACCCTCCGTCAAGAAAGCCACGAGGCGGTCACGAGGGTGGAGGGCGCACCCTAGGGGCGCGCCCCCTGCCTCGTGGGCCCCTCGAAGCTCCACCGACGTACTTCTTCCTCCTATATATACCTATGTATCGCCAAACGATCAGATACAGAGCCAAAAACCTAATTCCACCGCCACAACCTTCTGTACCCATGAGCTCCCATCTTGGGGCCTGTTCTGGAGCTCCGCCGGAGGGGGCCATCATCATGGAGGACTTCTACATCATCCTAGCCCCTCCGATGAAGTGTGAGTAGTTTACCTTAGACCTTCGGGTCCATAGTTAGTAGCTAGATGGCTTCTTCTCTCTTTTTGGATCTCAATACAATGTTCTCCCCCTCTCTCCTGGAGATCTATTCGATGTAATCTTCTTTTTGCGGTGTGTTTGTTGAGACCGATGAATTGTGGGTTTATGATCAAGTCTATCTATGAATAATATTTGAATCTTCTCTGAATTCTTTTATGTATGATTGGTTATCCTTGCAAGTCTCTTCGAATTATCAATTTGGTTTGGCCTACTAGATTAGTCTTTCTTGCAATGGGAGAAGTGCTTAGCATTGGGTTCAATCTTGCGGTGTCCTTTCCTAGTGACAGTAGGGGCAGCAAGGCACGTATTGTATTGTTGCCATCGAGGATAACAAGATGGTTTTTTTTATCATATTGCATGAAACTATGCCTCTACATCATGTCATCTTGCGTAAGGAGTTACTCTATTTTTAACTTCATACTCTAGATGCATGCTGGATAGCGGTCGATGAGTGGAGTAATAGTAGTAGATGCAGGCAGGAGTCGGTCTACTTGTCTCGGACCTGATGCCTATATACATGATCATACCTAGATATTCTCATAACTGTGCTCAATTCTATCAATTGCTCAATAGTAATTTGTTCACCCACCGTAGAATACTTATGTTCTTGAGAGAAGCCACTAGTGAAACCTATGGCCCCCGGGTCTATTCTCATCATATCAATCTCCATCACTTTATTTTTGCTTTGCCTTTTTACTTTGCCTTTTACTTTTCACCTTGCATCTCTATACCAAAAATACCAAAAATATTATCTATCGTCTCTATCAGATCTCACTCCCGTAAGTGACCGTGAAGGGATTGACAACCCCTAATCGCGTTGGTTGCGTTGAGCTATTTGTTTTGTGTAGGTACGAGGGATTCGCGCGTAGCCTCCTACTGGATTGATACCTTGGTTCTCAAAAACTGAGGGAAATACTTACGCTACTTTGCTGCATCATCCTCTCCTCTTAAGGGAAATCCAACGCGGTGCTCAAGAGGTAGCACCAAGCCCTAAAACCTCTCAGGGGGGCTGATCTGGAGTCCGTTCAGGGCTCCGGAGAGGGGGATTCGTCACCGTCGTCATCATCAACCATCCTCCATGCATCACCAATTTCATGATGCTTACCACCGTGCGTGAGTAATTTCATCGTAGGATTGCTGGACGTGATGTGTTGGATGAGAGCTATCATGTAATCGAGTTAGTTTTGTTAGGGTTTGTTCCCTAGTATCCACTATGTTCTGATATTGATGTTGCTATGACTTTGCTATGCTTAATGCTTGTCACTAGGGCCCGAGTGCCATGATTTCAGATCTGAACCTATTATGTTTTCATGAATATATGTGAGTTCTTGATCCTATCTTGCAAGTCTATAGTCACCTACTATGTGTTATGATCCAGCAACCCCGAAGTGACAATAATCGGGACCACTCCCGGTGATGACCATAGTTCGAGGAGTTCATGTATTCACTATGTGCTAATTCTTTATGCCGGTACTCTAATAAAAGGAGGCCTTAATATCCCTTAGTTTCCGCTAGGACCCCGCTGCCACGGGAGGGTAGGACAAAAGATGTCATGCAAGTTCTTTTCCATAAGCACGTATGACTATATTCGGAATACATGCCTACATTACATTGATGAATTGGAGCTAGTTCTGTGTCACCCTATGTTATGATTGTTACATGATGAACCGCATCCGGCATAATTATCCATCACCGGTCCAATGCCTACAAGCTTTTCCTATATTGGTTCTTGCTTATTTACTTTTCCGTTGCTACTGTTACAACCACTACAGAATACCAAAAATATTACTTTTGCTTCTGTTACCTTTGTTACCGTTACCACTACTATCATATTACTTTGCTACTAAATACTTTGCTGCAGATATTAAGTTATCCAGGTGTGGCTGAATTGACAACTCAGTTGCTAATACTTGAGAATATTCTTTGGCTCCCCTTGTGTCAAATCAACAAATTTGGGTTGAATAATCTACCCTCGAAAACTGTTGCGATCCCCTATACTTGTGGGTTATCAATCCCTAACATAGCCCTCAGGCACAACATGCAATTCATATTTATTGGGAGAGCCTTCATCATCACTATCATCAAAATTATCGGTTTCAATAATTTCATTCTCTCTAGCCCTAGCAAGTTGTTCATCAAGAAATAGTTTCATCATAAGTATCAAACACAGAAATAGTTTCATCATAAGTATCATGCATAGCATAAGTGGCATCATCAATAACATGCGACATATCAGAATTAATAGCAGAAGCAGGTTTAGGTGTCGCAAGCTTACTCAAAACAGAAGGTGAATCAAGTGCAGAGCTAGATGGCAGTTCCTTACCTCCCCTCGTAGTTGAGGGATAAATTTTTGTTTTCTCGTCTTTCAAGTTCCTCATAGTGACTAGAAGATATAAATCCCAAGTGACTCAAAGAATAGAGCTATGCTCCCCGGCAACAGTGCCAGAAAATAGTCTTGATAACCCACAAGTATAGGGGATCGCAACAGTTTGCGAGGGTAGAGTATTCAACCCAAATTTATTGATTCGACACAAGGGGAGCCAAAGAATATTCTCAAGTATTAGGAGTTGAGTTGTAAATGCAACCATACCTGGATAACTTAGTATCTGCAGCAAAGTATTTAGTAGCAAAGTAATATGGAAGTAACGGTAACGATAGCAAAAGTAATATTTTTGGGTTTTGTAGTGATTGTAACAGTAGCAACAGAAAAGTAAATAAGCGAAGAACAGTATGTGAAAAGCTCGTAGGCATTGGACCGGTAATGGAGAATTATGTCGGATGCGGTTCATCATGTAACAATCATAACATAGGGTGACACGGAACTAGATATAGGCATGTATTTCGAATATAATCAGACGTGCTTATGGAAAAGAACTTGGGTGACATCTTTTGTTCTACCCTCCCGTGGCAGCGGGGTCCTAGCGGAAACTAAGGGATATTAAGGCCTCCTTTTAATAGAGTACCGGACCAAAGCATTAACACATAGTGAATACATGAACTCCTCAAACTAAGGTCATCATCGGGAGTGGTCCCGATTATTGTCACTTCGGGGTTGCCGGATCATAACACATAGTAGGTGACTATAGACTTACAAGATAGGATCAAGAACTCACATATATTCATGAAAACATAATAGGTTCAGATCTGAAATCATGGCACTCGGGCCCTAGTGACAAGCATTAAGCATAGCAAAGTCATAGCAACATCAATCTCAGAACATACTGGGTACTAGGGATCAAATCCTAACAAAACTAACTCGATTACATGATAAATCTCATCCAACCCATCACCGTCCAGCAAGCCTACGATGGAATTACTCACGCACGGCGGTGAGCATCATGAAATTGGTGATGGAGGATGGTTGATGATGACGACGGCGATGGATTCCCCTCTCCGGAGCCCCGAACGGACTCCAGATCAGCCTTCCCGAGAAAGTTTAGGGCTTGGCAGCGGCTCCATATCGTAAAACGCGATGAATCTTTTTTTCTGATTTTTTTCTCCCCGAACACGAATATATGGAGTTGGAGTTGAGGCCGGTGGAGCATCAGGGGGCCCACAAGGCAGGGGGCGCGCCCCCACCCTCGTGGATAGGTGGTGGGCCCCTGGCCTTTATTATTTTGCCAATATTTTTAATATTTTCCAAAAATATGTTCCGTGGAGTTTCAGGTCATTCCGAGAACTTTTGTTTCTGCACATAAATAACACCATGGAAAGTCTGCTGAAAACAGCGTCAGTCCGGGTTAGTTCCATTCAAATAATGCAAGTTAGAGTCCAAAACAAGGGCAAAAGTGTTTGAAAAAGTAGATGCGACGGAGACGTATCAAGAACTTTGTATTGAGATCCAAAGAGAGAGAAGAAGCCATCTAGCTAATAACTATGGACCCAAAGGTCTGAGGTAAACTACTCACACATCATCGGAGAGGCTATGATGTTGATGTAGAAGCCCTCCGTGATCGATGCCCCCTCCGGCAGGATGCCGGAAAAGACCCCAAGATGGGATCTCACGGGTACAGAAGGTTGCCGTGGTGGAATTAGGTTTTTGTGGATGCCTCTGATGGTTTGGGGGTACGTCGGTGGAGCAACATGGGCCCCACGAGGGTGGAGGGCGCGCCTGGGGGGGTAGGCGCGCCCCTGCCTCGTGCCCTCCTCGTTGATTGCTTGACGTGGACTCCAAGTCCTCTGGATCACGTTTGTTCCAAAAATCATGTTCCCGAAGGTTTCATTCCGTTTGGACTTCGTTTGATATTCTTTTTCTGCAAAACAC
The DNA here is from genome assembly GCA_032464435.1 of Aegilops umbellulata. Taxonomy (NCBI): domain Eukaryota; kingdom Viridiplantae; phylum Streptophyta; class Magnoliopsida; order Poales; family Poaceae; genus Aegilops; species Aegilops umbellulata. Next base: position 330,298,168 of record CP136056.1, read on the forward strand.
TAAAATAGGCAAAAAAACAGCAATTTGGGTTGGGCCACTGGTTAATAGGTTAGTCCCAAAAATAATATAAAAGTGTATAAATAAGCCCATTGAACATCCAAAACAAAATATAATATAGCATGGAACAATAAAAAATTATAGATACGTTGGAGACGTATCATTGTCCTCCTCCGAGGGCATCCAGTACTCCTCGTTTTCCTCCTCCGGGGTCCCCCAGAACTTCTCACCCTCACGCTTCTGCTCCCACGCGAACCTCAACATTGTTGCCTCGTAGCTATAGCCGGGAGCAACGATAATGGTCGGCCTCTTCTTCTTCGGCATTGTCATCTCCTCCATCTAAATAGCCCCCGGTACGAGGAACTCCGCTTCCGCTTGTGGCTCAATATCCGGGAAGTTGAGGTTCGTCCTTGGCCTCCCGGCACACCATAGGACCACGTCGTACGCAGGCGCGGCCTCCTCGATGGTCGGGTATGTGCCGAGCCAGAAGCGGCAGCCCTCATCAAAGAATTCGACACTGTAGTTGCCCGAAGGCTTCGCCCACACACTGAAGAATCTTGTCTTGCTCTTGGGACCTTCTTCGGCAGCATGGCCTGTGGCACGGTGGCAAAAACGGGAATGGCGGTCGAGAAGAATTGAGTGGTGATAGCGTGCGTAGGTGGGGCGGGGCTTGGCAAGGGCTTGGGGTTGGCGGAGGACCGGCGACGACGGCGGAAATGGCGGCGGGGCCGAATCGGCCAGCGGCGAAAAAACCTCACGATTTGCGGCAGCGGCCAATGGCGGAGGAGCGATAGAACCGGCAGCAGGGGAGGCGGCGGGGCTGGATCTAGCCCGGAGCGGCAGCGGCGTGGCCTAGTGGGCGGGTGGCGGCAGTACGGCGGAAAGCGGGAGGAAGAGTATGTGGGCAGGCAGCGCGAAACTAAAGGATGGTTGACGATTGGCATCCAGGTGTTGTATTTTACATCTTCTGGAAATGGAGATGTAAAATGTTTTGCATCTACATGATCAGTTGTGTTAAGCAAATCAGGGTTTGAAACAATGCTCGACACCCTGGATGGGTACGGCTGTCATATATTTATAAGAGGGAACATACAGGGTTGTGTTACAACACGTATACATACTATACTTAGTCCAACACCCTCCCTCAATCTTAACTATGTCCTGAACACTCAGGAGATTAAGATTGCGTCGACATCCTTCAAAAGAAGGTAAGGGCAAGGGTTTAGTGAAAATATCAGCAAGCTGATCCTTAGAAGAAACAAACTTGATTTGAAGTAGCTTTTGTGCAACACGTTCCCTCACAAAGTGATAGTCAACTTCGATGTGTTTCGTACGGGCATGAAATACCGGATTGGATGAAAGGTATGTAGCACCAATGTTATCACACCAAAGAACTGGCGGCTGAGCTTGAGAGACCTTCAACTCTTGAAGCAATGAATGCACCCATATAATCTCAGCCGTGGCATTAGCAATTGCTTTGTACTCAGCTTCAGTACTACTCCGAGACACTGTAGCTTGCTTGCGAGCTTGCCAGACGATTAAGTTAGGACCGGAGAACACAGCATGCCCCCCCATTGATCACCGATCATCGGGGCTACCTGCCCAATCAGCATCAGAGAAGGCTGAGATCAAACCAGAAGACGCAGGTTGCAGATGTAGACCATATGAGCTAGTGTGTCGAATATAGAGCAAAATACGCTGAACAGCCGACCAATGAGGATCTCGCGGTGCATGAAGATACTGACACACACGATTAACTGCAAATGATATGTCTGGTCGAGTAACGAGAAAATACTGCAGTCCACCAACGATGCGGCGGTACTCGGTGGTATCCTCAGTAGAGAGCAAGTCTCCATCCAGAGCTGACAATTTGTCAGTGGAAGACATAGGAGTCGTAGCAGGTTTACACTGCATCATACCAACGCGACGTAACAGATCATGAGAGTACTTCTGTTGAGTGAGAGTCAAGCCACTATCAGAATGAAGAACCTCCAGGCCCAGAAAATAATGTAGGATCCTTCACAGCAAAATCAGCACCTAGAGAAGACACGAGCCGATCTGCAACAGTGACCGATGAACTGACAAGGATAATGTCATCAACATAGACCAGAATGTACATAGTCACCTCAGGTCGCTAAAAAATAAACAGAGACTTGTCTGATGTAGATGGTACAAACCCATGCGCATGAAGAGCAGCGCCAAGGCGTGCATTCCACGCACGAGGAGCCTGCTTCAGACCATAGAGAGCCTTGTCGAGGCGACACAGATGATGTGGCTGAGCAGGGTCAACAAAACCTGGTGGTTGACGCATATATACCTCTTCTTCCAATGCTCCATGGAGGAAGGCATTCTGAACATCGAGCTGACGAAGAGACCATCCTCGAGTAACAGCCAACAAAAGAAGAACACGAATAGTCGTAGGTTTAATAACAGGACTGAACGTGTCTTCGTAATCAAGGCCATACCTTTGTTTGAACCCTTTTGTAACCAATCGTGCCTTGTACCTCTCAATGGAGCCGTCAGCATGTTTCTTCACCTTGAACACCCATTTAGAGTCAATAATATTGACACCAGATGAGGGTGGAACCAGGCGCCAGGTATTATTTTTCTGAAGAGCACGGATCTCCTGTTCCATAGCAGCGCGCCAGTGTGGAATGCCAAGCGCTGCTTGAAAATGTCGCGGTTCTGCCCTAGGATCGGCCTCAGCATGAGCAACACAGGCTGCAAGCCATGTGACGGTACCATCAGTACGTTGGAGGGGCTTGAAGATCCCACTCTTGCTATGCGTATGAGGGTGCAGTACGGCAGGCGGAGGTGTCATAGAAGCCACCACTGCAGACGAGCCAACATCTAGAATCGGCGGAGAAGACACGCCGACCGGCGAGTCCATGGACTCTGTCGGCGAGTCCACATGCTATGCCAGGGGCAAAGCCGACGCCGGGCCTGGGGTGGCCGGCGAAGATGGGCCAGGCGAGGACGGCCCACGTGGAGCAGTAACCGCTGAGGCCGCCAGCCCAGGCTACAGCGCTGGTGAGGCTGCCAGCCTAGGCGACAGTGCCTCAGTGGCAGCCGGGTGAGGCGAGACCGCCGATCCACCCGATCCATGTACATGGGGCATGCACGTGCGATCAACGTCGGGTGCATCCGGCGCAACATCAGCAGTTGGTCCAGCGGAGACCACATCATCGTGAAGAAGCTCAAGTCGAGCACCCCGTCCAATTCCTACACCATGGTTAGCCAACAACAGAGGAGAATATGCAGCATCTACAAATTGATCAGGCAAAACTAGAAAGGAGTGCAGCTCGGTAGCGATAGTATCAATGGGTGATGTGAGCATGGAAAAAGGGAAAACAGTCTCATCGAACACAACATCACGGGAAATGTAAACACGATTCGTCGGAATGTGGAGATACTTATAACCTTTGTGAAGAGGACTGTACCCAAGAAACACACATTTCTTGGATCGACACTTGAGTTTATGCTTATTGTATGGTCGAAGATGTGGCCAGCACGCACAACCAAACACTTTGAGAAGGGAGTAATCTGGTTTCATGAAGTAATACCTCTAGAGGAGATTTCATGTGAAGAAGTCATGTGGGAAGCTTGTTTATCAAAAAACAAGCCGTAACAAAAGCATCACTCCAGAATCGAAAAGGGACAGAGGCATGTGCAAGCAGTGTTAAGCCAGGTTCAACTATGTGTCGGTGCTTGCGCTCAGCTGCACCGTTCTGCTGATGTGTATGAGGACAAGCCACATGATGCGAGATGCCAAGCTTATGAAAGAACGTATTAAGGTTGTGATATTCGCCCCCCCCCCCTCCCAATCAGACTGAACATGGACAATTTTGCACTTAAGCAACCTCTCAACATGGGCTTGAAAATGCATGAAAACATGGAACACATCAGATTTGCGCTTAATAAGATAAATCCAAGTAAAGCGACTAAAGGCATCAATGAAACTGGCATAGTAGTTGTGACCACTAACAGAAGTTTGGGCATAGCCCCACACATCCGAAAACACAAGTTCAAGAGGAGCCTTGACAACACAACTCGATACAGAGAAAGGTAACTGATGACTCTTGCCTTGTTGACAGGCATCACACACTAGAAACTCCTTATTGCTTGACTCAACGGGAAGACTATGGCGATGAAGCACATGGCGCACTATGGGAGTGGCAGGATGGCCGAGGCGAGAATTCCACTGCGATGACGACACCCGAACACCACTGAGAACTTCAGAGACAGGTGGCACATCAAGAGCATATAGGCCATGGCGAGCTCGACGACTAAGAAGAACGTCCCTCGTGTCCCGGTCCTTAACAAAAAAATGGAAATGGTGAAACTCAACGAACACATTGTTGTCACGAGTTAATTTAGGAACCGAGAGTAAACTACATGTGATTGAAGGAACACGAAGAACATCAAGGAGACGCAAGGTTTTAGTGGTACGTGAAAGAAGAGATGCCTGACCAACATGTGAGATGGGCATACCTGATCCATTGGCAGTGCGGACCTGGTCATGACCAGTGTAGGCCTGGAAAGTGGCCAGCTTGTCGAGCTGGCTCGTCAGATGATCCGTGGCACCTGTGTCCATGTACCAGGCAGGATCCACAGAATGAGAAGGAGTAAACCCAGGCTCCTGTGTGGCGAGAGCAGCTTGTTTCTCATTGCCTTTTCCGTCGTTCCCAATGCCAAGGAAGTCATGTTTGAAGCGACAATGGCAGCGAGACGCCAGTGCCCCCGATGCCGCAGAGCTGACACTCAACCCCACCGCCACATGCCTGGCAGCGAAGCCGCTTGCGCCCAATCATCGGGGGAGCGGGAGCAGGCTGGCGGGGCTGCTGGGTTGGAGTCGCCGGCGGAGGCTGCTTGGCACCACGAGGTCCCCCACGGTGAGCAACATTCGCAGAAGAACCCTCGGTATAGACCCCAACGGATCGACGAGCAAAAAGTCGTTGTTCTATATTCAGGAGCCGCGTGTAGAGATCACGGGGTGCCATTGGTGTGTCACGTCCATAAATATTTTCCACCAGAGAATCATAATCCTCATCAAGGCCATTGAGAATGAATGAGGTAAACTCCTCATCACGGAGAGGCTTCCCAATGGAAGACAATGTATCAGCCAGATTCTTGACCTTGTTGAAGAAGGCCGTGACGGAGAGATCATGCTTCTTGGCCTCACCCAGCTGATTACGAATAGCAGATGACCGTGCCAACGACTGTGAGGAGAAGCTGGAGTCAAGCGTGGCCCATGCATTCCTCAATGCCACAACAAAGACGACCATGCCGGCCATGGAGGGAGTGAGCGAGGACTGAATTGCACCTAGAATAGCTTGATCCTGAGTGATCCACCGACGATGAGCAGGGATGGACACCATGACGGAGTCACTAGCGGCCGAGGGCACCGAAACCATGGCCGGAGGACTCGACAGCGTACCGTCGACATACCCCTCAAGATAGTGACTACGCATCAGCGGCAACACCTGAGCGCGCCACAAGAGGTAGTTATCAGCAGAGAGCTTCACCGTCACCAGATGAGCGAAGTGGAATGGTCCTGGTCCAGCCACCGGCACGGAGAGCTGCGAGTCGTACGTCGGAGGAGCACTGTATGGAATCAGCGCATCGGCCGACGGAGGCGCATGGTAGTGTTGGTGATGACCGTAGGGCACCGCAGGAGGCACGTCGTAGGGCTGCAGGGAAGGCGCGACATACGACCCAGGGGCGGTGTATGACCCAGGATCGACCGCGGAGGAAGGCACATACGGCGTCGGCGATGGCGCGACGTATGGCGCAGGATACGACCCACCGTATGGCACCTGGACGAGAGCACTGTTAAGAATAAAGTGACGTCATTAGCGCTAAGAGTCATTACGTGTGTCCCGTCCGTACGGGCGTCTTCTCGTGCCACAGGCGCCTGTTGTAAACGGGCGCCTCTCCGGAGGCGCCCCAAATCCTTGCATAAATAGGGCTTTGCCCAGAATCAATAGAACACACAAGTTTTTCCATCAAATCTTTACACGTTATCAGCCACGCTAGCCTCGACCAACAGAGCACGACCAAGAGAAGACGAGAAGGTGAGATGGCAGGGATGAACCTGCATAGAATCGCCTCTGCCCTTGTTCGATTCATTGGACGGGAGATCCGTCGATTTGCCAGACGCCACAGTGCTGGTGCTCCTCGCCATTGGGGCCCAGGCAACGGCCGCCGTGGTCGCCGTGGTCGTCAGGATCACCCTGGCCCCGCCGCCGCAGAGCAGGCAGGACCAAGAAACCCACCTACCGCCGTCCACCACGCCTACCAGGCACCCCCGATGCCGGCCTTCGTCGCTCCGCCAATGGACTGGGCTCCCCCCGAGGCTGCAGCCCCGTTCCTGGGCGAGGAGGAGTTCTTTGATGCCGCCCAAGCCCCGCCACCACCGGGGGTCTTCTTCGGCAATGGCATGGACGCAGGCGTGGCTTTCTGTCTGGTGCACGGATACGGCCCTTGCCCTGCCCGCGATTTCTGCCCCGTGCACGGGTACGGGTCGTGCCCTCCACCGCCGGCCACTCCACCACCGGAACCGGAGGTCATCGATGAGCCGCTCGCCTACCCGGACCTCCCAACGACGACGCCCGCCGACGAAGACGAGGAGCACTTCGCCCCTCCAGGCTATGGCCCTGTGCCCGCCATGATGGAGTGGGAGGTGACGCCGAACGAAGAGGAAGAGCAGTGGCTCAACTCCGTGGAGACCGACGAACCCGGTGCCACCATCCCCGACCTCAACACTGCCACCGGCGTGAAGATCGAGGAAACGGCGTCGTCTTCCAAGGCCCTAGCATCTCCGCCGCCTCCGCCCCCGGCAAGCCCGCGAACGCCTCCACCAGCGGCTCGCCGGATCCTTCGCCGTTTCGCGGCGGCGCTGGAGCAGCACCGCCCCGGCCTCCGCTCCGGCTCCTGGGCCCCTGCAGGCCTCCACCTCCCCGGCTACGCTGCGGGGGGGCCGTCCTCCTCCTGAAGATCGCCGGCTCTGGGCGCCATCGGCGGCGGCCAGCGGGATCCCGTGGAGGTGGCGGTGGAATGGGGGGAATTGACCCCAACCGCCCCACCTCCCGTCCCCCTTATCCGCTCGATGTCTCCATCAGCGGCGCCGCCATGGGCCTGGGCCGAAAGGCCTCGTGGGCTGTGGCCCATGTTGCAACGACCAGAAAAAAACCAACGGGTTATAGGCTAGATTGCAGAAAAATCCTTATATTATCGGGATTTCGTGCATTAGTCCAACTACTAGTACTAATTTAGTGCTTGTCATGTTTTAGCCCCGTAAATTTGGGAATTCGCAGATAGGTTCAACTACTAGTGTTGTAATTAAGTACTTGTCATGTTTTAGACCTGTATCTCGATGTGATTATATATTGTACTCAATTAAATTGTGTATTGATGTAGACCATATTATTTCTATAAATCATTATATGTTCAATGTGTTTGCAATTTGCAATCCCTATAACATGTACAAATGGTACAATAATATTATTTTGCAATTGAAAATCATTTATTCTTGCAACTCAAATATTAATTCGCCATCAATTAAGTCCAAAAATGCCTATGTAGCACAAAAATAGACTTAATTCGAATAGAATTAATATGCAAATATTTATATAATCTAAACAAAGTTCAAGTCTTTACTTGAATTCACAACAATTGCAAAATTTATTACAACATGACCATGATGATTTTAATTTACATACAAGTAAATTGATCGATTATCTGGTTCTCAATCTTGTAGGAAAAAATGACCGTCAAAGAATTTGAAGAGCTTGCGCTCGACGGACACAACTATTCTACATGGGCTATGGATGTTAAAATCAGTCTTTCATCCCGTGGAATTGCAGCTGCACTCATACCTCCTGCAGACCCTCCCCAAGAGGGAATTGCACAATTAACCGAACAAAAACAATATGCTGCTTTGTACATAATAAGGCACCATATCCATCCAGATCTGAAATCTGAATATTTGATGGAGGAATCTCCAAGCAATATGTGGCAATCACTTAAGACTAGATATGAACAGCAAAAGGCAGTTATACTTCCTGAAGCTAGTCATGAGTGGACCCATTTAAGACTCCAAGATTTCAAATCGATCGGAGCTTATAATCATGAGGTTCATAAAATTTGTTCAAAGTTGCGGTTTTGCGAGAAGGAGCCTACAGAAGCAGATAAGATAGAAAAGACTCTATCTAATATGCTCCCAGCTGACAGGATCCTACAGCAACAATATCGTGCCCGCAATTATACAGTTTACTCTGAACTTATACATGTGCTCCTCCAGACTGAGAAACACGATGAACTTCTGCTAAAGGATAGTAATCAACGCCCAGTTGCGGCCGCTCCTTTGCCTGAAGTACATGCAAATTTTCAGAAAAATACCAAGTTCAATGGTTCTTTCAAAGGCCAAAACAAGAACTTCAAGGGTAAGAGCAACCACAACAAGAAGAACAAGCCACAAAATTCAGACAAGGGGAAGGGCATAACAAAGAATAAGTTTGATAAAACTAAACTTTGCCAGAAATGTGGATGCCACAAGCATGTCACCAAAAAATGTCGCACCCCAAGACATCTGGTAAACCTCTACCTGCAATCCATGGGACGTAACAGACCTGCCCAAGGAGCAAGATAAGAAGCTCACTTCAATCTTCAACCTGATAACAACAAGGAAGCTGGTTGTTCGCAAGATGTTCGAGGAGCACCAAGTAACAACAAGGAATTCCATATATCGCAGGACTCCATGGACACGGAGAATATGATGACCGAATACGCCGCCGACATGTTCGGGGACTTTGACTAGTCAATTGACTCCATTTAGATATTTTATTTGTTTACATCCATCAGATTGTTGTAATAAAAACATATTATTATTGTTATTGTCATCATTCTATATTGTAAAAACACAATATATATTGTATCAGCACTTTGATATCAATAAAATTTGTATGTATTCTATATATCCAATAAAGTGTTTTTCATTAAACTGAAAATTCCACATTTTTAATATATAGATTTCTACGGGAGTCAATCCAATGGAGGAGGAAATGTGCCTTGTGGACAGTGGCAACACAAACTCTATACTTAGGGAAATAAAGTATTTCCAAACTCTTACAAAATTGAATGGAGATATTTTAACAATCGCTGGACGCGATGCGGTAATTGTTGGCAAAGGACGTGCCATATTTACCCTCCCTATGGGTACACAAATTGTAATTGAGGATGCTTTATTGTATCCCGATTCAACTCGTACCCTCATAGGTTATAGAGATATCCGCAAAAATGGTTTCCACATTGAAACTTATGAAGATAATAAAGAGGAATATCTCCTCTTTACCAAAAACAACGGATATGGCAAACATATATTTGAGAAAATTCCCCCTTTATCATCAGGATTGTACTACACGTACATAAAACCCATAGAGCATGTTGCGTATAAGGTAATTTTTCAGAATGTAAATGCATTCCAAACTTGGCATGATCGCCTTGGTCATCCTGGTATAGGGATGATGAGGAAAATTATCTGCAATTCCAATGGTCATGACTTAAATGAAGCTAAATTCCCACAATCTTCAGAGTTTATGTGCACTGCATGTGTTACTGGGAAACTCATTTTAAAACCTTCATATCTTAAAATTCAAGCAGAACCACTACAATTCCTTGAACGAATTCAAGGTGATATTTGTGGTCCGATCCAACCATTGTCTGGACCTTTTAGGTATTTCATGGTTCTAATAGATGCATCTACATGATGGTCTCACGTGTGTTTACTATCTACACGAAACCATGCATTTGCCAAAATAATGAGACAAGTTATCAAATTGCAAGCTCACTATCATGAGAATCGAATTAAATCAATTCGAATGGACAACGCTGCTGAATTCTCTTCACATGCTTTCAATGATTATTGCATGGCATTAGGCATTGAAGTTCAGCACTCTGTCCCATATGTCCACACTCAAAATGGATTGGCCGAATCTCTAATTAAGAGAATTAAGCTCATTGCACGACCCTTACTAATGAATTGCAATTTACCAACTTCTTGTTGGGGTCACGCAGTTTTACACGCTGCTGACTTAATCCAATTGCGACCAACTGCATATCACAGCACTTCCCCTTTGCAACTAGTACGTGGAAACCTACCAAATATTTCCCATCTGCGTAAATTCGGATGCGCCACATATGTGCCAATCTCACCACCGCAGCGTACATCCATGGGCCCACACAGAAAATTGGGGATCTATGTGGGGTACAAATCACGGTCGATAATCAAGTACCTTGAACCCCTCTCGGGGGATCTGTTCACAGCCCGTCACGCTGACTGCATCTTCAATGAGGACCATTTCCCCGCATTAGGGGGAGACATCAAGTACCAAAAAGAATGCCCGGAAATCGATTGGAATGCCCAGGGCATTTCCTCCTCTGATCCACGTACTCAAGAAACTGAACTTCAAGTTCGGAAAATAATTAATTTGCAACACATTGCAAATAACCTGCCAGATTCATTTACTGACTATAAAGGTGTTACCAAATCCTACAATCCTGCTAAAAACGCGCCCGAAAGAGTGGAGGTACCAACAAAAACTACTCAACCCCCTGTTCAAAGGAAGAGGGGGAGAAGTACGGCCACGGAACAGGATTCAGCTCCTCACAAGCAACAAAGGAAACAGAGAAAGAAACTCTCTGAACCAGTAAATCTAAACCAACCTAGCGTTGATAATCATCAAATGGGTAATATACACCCAGTGGAAGAACAACCTCCACAACCCAGCTCAGTTGTGCACAAACTAACTGGGACATCGGAACACCCAGACTCAATCGTATTGGGAAATCACGAAGAGTCACTAAGGGTGCAGGAAATTTCTATCAACTACGTTGATTCTGGAGAATCATTTGACCGTAAGACTACGACTGTCGACATATATTTTGCTGAAAAGATTGCAGATACCCTTCTCACTGATCATGATCCAAAGACCATGGCAGAGTGCAAGAAACGCTCCGACTGGCCTAAATGGAAGGATGCAATCCAAGCAGAATTAGCCTCGCTCAATAAACGAAAGGTATTCACTGAAGCAATACCTACACCTCCCAGAGTTTTCCCAGTGGGATTCAAATGGGTTTTTGTTCGTAAAAGAAACGAGAACAACGAGGTGGTGAGATATAAAGCAAGGCTCGTAGCACAAGGTTTCACGCAGAAACCCGGCATTGATTTCACTGAAACATATTCTCCAGTAATGAGTGCAACCACTTTCCGATATCTTATATCTTTGGCAGTGCAAAATTGTCTATCTATGCAGTTGATGGACGTAGTGACCGCTTACCTTTACGGTTCACTTGATTCGAACATATACATGAAGGTTCCTGATGGAGTCCCAATCCCGAATCCAAACGCAAAACGCAACGCATATTGTGTAAAACTAAATAAGTCTTTATACGGCTTAAAACAGTCGGGTCGCATGTGGTACAACCGACTTAGTGAGTTCCTTTTGAAAAAAGGATACTCCAATAATGATGATTGCCCATGTGTTTTCATAAAAAAGTCCACAACTGGATTTTGCATTATTTCTGTGTATGTTGATGATCTGAACATCATTGGAACCACACAAGATATTGATGAAGCACGCAATCACATAAAGACGGAATTTGAGATGAAGGATTTGGGTAAAACCAAATTTTTCTTAGGATTACAACTTGAGCACCTTCCCTTGGGTATTTTGGTTCATCAAACCTATATCCAGAAAATATTGGAGAAATTCAATATGGACAAATCCTATCTATCCAAAACTCCTATGGTAGTTCGATCTCTAGACGTAGAGAAAGATCAATTTAGACCATTGGATAATGGAGAAGAGATATTAGGACCTGAAGTTCCATATCTCAGTGCCGTTGGAGCACTCATGTATCTTGCAAATTGCACCAGGCCTGATATTGCATTTGCAGTGAATTTACTAGCTAGACATAGCGCAGCTCCTACTAAACGCCATTGGACGGGAGTTAAGAATATCTTTCGATATCTCCAAGGCACAAAGGATCTTGGCCTATTCTTTCAATTTCAGAGAAATTTGGACATTGATATGATTGGGTATGCTGATGCTGGCTACTTATCTGACCCCCACAATGCCAGATCACAAACCGGTTTTGTGTTCCTACATGGTGGGATAGCCATATCATGGAAGTCTTCCAAACAGACTCTAGTGGCTACATCCACCAACCATTCTGAAATAATCTCTTTATTTGAGGCAACACGTGAATGTGTATGGCTTCGCAGAATGATAAACCACATACAAAAATCATGTGGTAAAGGTTCTATCGAATCTCCAACCATTATCTACGAAGATAATGCAGCTTGTGTTGCTCAAATGCAAACAGGTTACATAAAGAGCAATATCACTAAGCATATTTCTCCTAAATTATTTTTCCCCATCAATTACAAAAGAAAGGGAAGATAAACATTTTGCAAGTCAAATCATGCGATAATCTAGCTGATCTATTCACAAAGTCGCTCCCAGCTTCAACATTTGAAAAATATGTTCATGGGATTGGTATGCGACGACTTCGAGATTTGCAAAGATCAGGGGGAGAGCCTCTCTGAATCATAACCTGTTCAAACATTATATTGCACTCTTTTTCCCTTTATGAGTTTACTCTCATGGTTCTCATCAAGGTTTTTAATGAGGTAATATCAACATAAGAATATATGTCATACATCCTATTTTCCCCACTCGGGTTTTTAATGAGTGTATACAAGACATATTAATTGTCCTCTAAACTTACCAATGAGTTTGATCCTCAAGGTTTTCTCATATAAGTTATCAAAGAGACGATAACATATGTTGTAACATTTTCTCCTTATTTTTCCTATTGGGTTTTAATGGAGTTTTAACAACATATCAAGTTCTATTCTCCTCATATTTTTCCCACAGGGTTTTTGGAGGAGTTATTCAAGATCATATACACTTGTGATTAAGAGCAATATTCTCAAAGTTATACAAGGATGCAAGACATAGAAGAAGCAGCTTTGTACAAGGGGGAGTGTTAAGAATAAAGCGACGTCATTAGCGCTAAGAGTCATTACGTGTGTCCAAATCGCCGTACGGACGCGAACGTCCGTACGGGCGTCTTCTCGCGCCACAGGTGCCTGTTGTAAACGGACGCCTCTCCGGAGGCACCCCAAATCCTTGTATAAATAGGGCTTTGCCCAGAATCAACAGAACACACAAGTTTTTCCATCAAATCTTTACAAGCACCATAGGGACCAGGAGGCGGCGACGCATCATGGGACAGACCCGGTGTAGGAGTCCCGCCATAGTGCAACGGCGCAGAGGCGCCGTAGGGCAACGGCGCGAAGGCGCCGTAGGGCGACTGAGCAAAGGCGTCGTAGGTGTGCGGTGCCAGAGGAGGGAGGATGGCAATGGGTCGGGTTTCGATCCGATTGAACAATATCAAATCCATATCCATATCCATGAAGAGAATCTTTGCCCGTCCATGAAAAAATCCACGGGTGAAAAATTGTGTCCATATCCAAACCCGATGGATATCCATACCCACTGGATATCCATTGGGTCCTCTCAACACATATAAAATAAGACATAACACATTGCTAACATAAGCTCTTCCATTCTCCACCTCATGGTAGGCTAGACTTCATTTATGGTAAATCAGCGTCCACTAACAACCTAATATCATTTAGAATTTTCCTAAAAAGATGAGAATGACGAGTCATTTAACGAGGAGATAAAAATAAGGGAAGGAGCACTGGAGTATCTTACGGTGGGGATTGAATGTGAACTAATAAAAGTTAGGGCAGCGATTGTGCAATTTCTTTTGCATGTTTTAGATAACTTAGTGTAAAATTGCAGTGGGACATATTACTATGGGGTAGAGATAGCAATTTTTTCCCATTAAATCATACTATCGGGTCGGGTTTGGGTATACCCACGGGTACAAGATTATATCCATGCCCTACCCATGAGCAATCGGGTCGGGTTTGGACGCCGCCCATGGGCACAAAAGCATATCCAAACCCTATCCATTCGGGTCGGATATTCATGGGTATCCATGTCCATGGATAAAATTGCCACCCTTACAGAGGAGCATCGCGAGACGGCGCTGGCGGATCCACCGCGGGCGATCAGGGCAGCGCCGTTGGACGCGATCCCGACGCAGCCGGACGGGCCCAGGCGAGCGGGGTGGACGCCATGAAGGGCGACTCCGTTGCCAGGGTCGTGGGAGGTGGCACGGCGGCGGAGGCTGACGCGGCGGCGGCAGAGGAGGCGGAAGCACGGCGCGGATCGAATGCGTCGTCTGATACCATGTTAAGTAAATTAGGGTTTGGAACAATGCTCGATACTCTGGACGGGTACATACTATACTTAGTCTAACAGGTTGAAGGTAGTTTTTTGGTCTCGTAGATGCAAAAGATACTTAGTCTAACAGGCTGAAGGTGGTTTTTTGGTCCCGTAGATGCAAAAGTTAGTTATTTCACACGGAAGAATTAATATCATCCAGATTTCGGGTGAAAATAATTCGTCCTTATAGCACTGCTCCCAACTAATGTTAAGTTAACACGCGGCAGTAAGATGAACATTATGCATGACCCTGCTCTCCAACAATTGTATGCTCCGCTGACTTCTTAAGCCCCTCCAAATCGTCTAGGAACTTTCTGGCGCTCGAAACCTGGTCGTCGAGCACCTGCTGAATCATCAGTTCCACGGCAGACAGCGCATCGTCCATCTTCTTCCTCTCAACCTCGATTGCACGGCACATCTGGTACAAGTATTCTTCGAGCAGATTCTTTGCTTCCGCCCTCTCCCTCTTCTCCGCGTCTTCTGCCATGTACTCCGCTGCCTCCTCGGCCATCCTCTCGATCTCCTCCCTGCTTAGCTGCTCTTTGTCCATGAACTTCATCTGGTGCCTACGCTTGGTCGCCTTGTCTGTCGCATACACTGTCAGGACGCCGTCGGCATCGATGTCGAAGCACACTGAAATCTGGCGCTTGGCTCCGGTGTGCTCTCCATCACCATGATGGACACCCGAAAGCTTGAGCTCTCCGAGCAACCTGTTCTCCCTTGCAGTGGCATTCTCCCCTTGAAACACCGAGATGACGATACTTTTCTTGTGAGGGGGCTGGAGGGAAATGACCTGCACCCTCCTGATGGGAATGGTAGTGTTCTTTGGAACGATCACGGTCATGATGCCATCTCCGGACTCTTCGACGCCGAGCGAGTGCGGCGTGGCGTCCAGCAGCAACAGGTCCAGCAAGTCACCGGCGGGCACGCGGCTGGCCATGGCGCCCAGGATGGCAGCTCCACGGGCCACCGCCTCCTCGGGGTTGATGTCTGGGCAGAGCTCTTTCCCGTCGAACAAGTCCTGAAGCATACGCCGAACGCGCGGGATTCGAGTGGACCCGCCGACGAGGACGATGTCGTGCACGTCGCTCCTCCGGATCTTCGCGTCGCTGAGGCACTTTTTGATTGGGTCCGAGCACTTGCAGAAGAGGTCTAAGTTGAGGTCCTCGAACTGGTCGCGCGTGATGGCCGTGCGGAAGTCGATGCCGTCGAGCAAACAGTCGATCTCGATGGCAGCCCAGGTCGCCGACGAGAGCGTCCTCTTCGCGTGCTCCCAGGCTGCCCTCAGCCTCACCAGAGCTCTCGCGTTGCCACTGACATCTTTTTAGTACTCTGTCTTGAACTGGTCGACCAAGTACTCGACCATGCGGCTGTCGAAATCCTCGCCGCCGAGGTGGGGTTCGCCGGCGGTTGCCAGGACCGTGATCTTGCCCGCCGCAACCGCGAGGAGCGCCACGCTGGTGGTACCACCTCCAAGGTCGAAGACGAGCACGTTTTTCGCCTCCGTGCTTTTGTGGAGGCCATAGGCGATGGCCGCGGCCACGGGCTCGTGGACGACGCCGATGACGCTCAGCCCCGCGATGGCGAAGGCGTCCTTGGTAGCACGACGCTGCAGGATGTCGAACGACACGGGGACCGTGACCACGGCGCCCGTGACGCGGGCGCCGAGGTAGGCCTCGGCGTCGCCCTTCATCTTCGCGAGCAGCATCGACCCTATCTCCTCAGCGGCAACTAGCTTCGGCTTGCGCTTGTAGCTCGCCGGGATCATTGGCTTGTCGCCGCGGCCGGCTATGACCTTGAACGGCCACAGCTTCGTGTCGGCCTGCACGGACGCATCGCTGAATCTCATTCCCATCAATCGCTTGGTACCTAGCACACAGAACCGGTGTTAGCCATTCGAGAAACCGAGAAAATGTTCAAAACTAAAAAAAGAGACAATGTGCACTCACCGAAGAGAGTTAATTGCACAGAAGTACCACAATTCGGGCATCACATGCAGATTGGTACCACGATTGCTAATTTTTGCGTGTCAGTACCAACATTGGTCCAAATTTTTGCAAAAAAGGCTAAAACGCTGATTTATACGTATTGACAGTGTATCTGACCGTTGGGGTCCGTCTGTCAGGTGCCGACATGGCATATTTTTTGCAGAAAATCCCTTGGCTTTATATGTAATCACATAAGTGCCCATTTTTTTACAGGAAAACCGTCATTGAGAGGGATTTTTTTTCCGTTCGCAAGTTTTTCACGGACTTGTTCGAAAGTTTCCGGCGAATTGAACAAATAAATAACCGAAACGGTCGAAAAAACGCGCCCGAGGTTAATTGCACAGAAGTACCATAATTCGGGCATCACATGCAGATTGGTACCACGATTGCTAATTTTTGCGTGTCAGTACCAACATTGGTCCAAATTTTTGCAAAAAAGGCTAAAACGCTGATTTATACGTATTGACAGTGTATCTGACCGTTGGGGCCCGTCTGTCAGGTGCCGACATGGCATATTTTTTGCAGAAAATCCCTTGGCTTTATATGTAATCACATAAGTGCCCATTTTTTTACAGGAAAACCGTCATTGAGAGGGATTTTTTTTCCGTTCGCAAGTTTTTCACGGACTTGTTCGAAAGTTTCCGGCGAATTGAACAAATAAATAACCGAAACGGTCGAAAAAACGCGCCCGAGGTTAATTGCACAGAAGTACCATAATTCGGGCATCACATGTAGATTGGTACCACGATTGCTAATTTTTGCGTGTCAGTACCAACATTGGTCCAAATTTTTGCAAAAAAGGCTAAAACGCTGATTTATACGTATTGACAGTGTATCTGACCGTTGGGGCCCGTCTGTCAGGTGCCGACATGGCATATTTTTTGCAGAAAATCCCTTGGCTTTATATGTAATCACATAAGTGCCCTTTTTTTACAGGAAAACCGTCATTGAGAGGGATTTTTTTTCCGTTCGCAAGTTTTTCACGGACTTGTTCGAAAGTTTCCGGCGAATTGAACAAATAAATAACCGAAACGGTCGAAAAAATGCGCCCGAGGGTGATTCGAACCCGCGACCTTCAGGCCTGCGGCTGCGCGAGCTAGCCACTACGCCACAGCGTCGCTGTTGATGTTATACAGGAGAAAGCTTTGTTATACTAGCACACACACGCTGGGCCGGCAGCTGGGCCAAGCAAAGATATTGTTTTCTGTTTTCTGCGGAAGTGACGGTGTTCTGGACGCCTGAAGTGACGGTGCGGAACTGGCCGGCGTAAAGCCGGCGCCCGGCGTTACCGTTTGCGTCTATCCACCCTTGCTGCATTCATTCGTGGCCTTGGCAGCAGGGCGCCATGCCGTGGACTTGTCACTGCCATCACTGCAACGCGTTGGTCTGCAAAAGGGATGTGTGAAGTGGTTCAGCTTGACGTCGCGCGAAGTTGTTAAAACGCAGTGCTGAACTTGCCCGTCCGTCTGAAATAACCAGGTGCAAGACAGTTCAGGTAGTTTGACATTCAGGTAGTATCAGTGTTGGTACTGATGAAGGGCGTTGGTGTTCTTCCCGCAAGGAAAAAAAGAAGGCATTGGTCCTCAACATCTGTGTACAGTTCCGATCACGGTTCAATAGTTGCAGCGGAACGGTGTTGAAAAGAAGGGACCTCCAAGGTGAAGATAGAAGCGATTTACATGGACAGGGCACTTGTAAAAAAGCAGAGCAAAAAAGAAGGGGAAAGATAGGGCTGCCAATGGTAATGACTGAGATTCAGAAGTTTCTGTCTGTCCTTGCCAGAACAGGATAAAGAGACTAATGCAGCGACAACAAAAAAACATTTGCTGTGTATAAAAAATGAACAAACAAATTACACTGCGTGTACAGGTGTCCTCAACAACCAAACCAACAAATTCAAACATAACAAGTCCTGCAAGCTCAAGATATTCTAAAAATGGAAGTTTGATCATTTTTGTAATATATGTTGAACAATTTTCTAAATATATGTTACAAAAATTGTTCAACATATATTAAGATTTTTTTAACTTATATTGATCATTTTTGTAATAAATATTCACCTCGCATTATGTAAAAAAAATAATAGATGCAAAATGATCATAACATTTTTTAAGTTTATAGTGAACTTTTTATTCTGCCATATTTTTTGTAAATACACACTGAACATTGAACATTTTTTTTATATACAATGATTTTATATAAATATACGATGAACTTTTTTTGTATTATAAAACCATTTGTCACCTATATATTGAACCTTTTTAAAACGATGAAAGTTTCATTCTCGGGTTCATATTTCTATTTGTCAAAAAATAACACATGTAGTAATCTGCATGTTTACCAAACTAATATTTTTCTCAAAGATAATTCTATTAATACAGCCTGTGTAAAAATAAGAAAAAATGATCATTTTGCATCTATTTTTTTTGTAAAATATTGCAGGCTTTGCTTGGCCCAGCTGCCGGCCCAGCGTGTGTGTGTTAGTATAATAAAAGTTTCACCTGGATCGCGTCAACAGCGTTGCTGTGGCCTAGTGGATAGCGCGCGCAGCCGCAGACCTGGAGGTCGCGGTTTCGAATCTCCCTCGCGCTAGATTTTTCGTTTCGGTTATATATTTGTTTAATTCGCCGGAAACTTTCGAACAAGTCCGCGAAAAACTTGCGAACGAAAAAAAATCCCTCTCAATGGCGGTTTTCCTGCGAAAAAATGGGCACTTATGTGATTACATATAAAGCCAAGGGGTTTTCTGCAAAAAATATGCCACGTCGGCACCCGACAGACGGGCCCCAACGGTCAGATACACTGTCAATACGTATAAATCAGCGTTTTTAGCCTTTTTTACAAAAATTTAGATCAATGTTGGTACTAACACGCAAAAATTAGCAATCATGGTACCAATCTGCATGTGATGCCTGAATTGTGGTATTTCTGTACAATTAACTCCACCGAAGATGGTGTTGGCGGGGTTCCGGGCGGCCTGGTTCTTGGCCGCGTCACCGACAAGCCTCTCCGTGTCGGTAAACGCGACGTACGACGGCGTTGTCCGGCCACCGTGTTCGTTGGTTACGATCTCCACGCGGCCCTGCCGGCACACGCCGACGCACGACCACGCCGTCCCGAGGTCGATGCCAATCACGGCGCTGCCCAGCTCATCACCCGTCTCCGTCATCGCAACTCAAGGGAGCTGAAACGATGCACTTGCCGACGAGAGGCAACACCAAACAACTGATGAGACTAATTTTATACTAATGGGAGCTATGGGAAGATAAAACGAAAAGGTTGCACTACTCCACGAAGAGACGGCGCATCGATCTCTACAAAGCTCGTAATATCCGTACTAAAAGCACCGTGTGCATTCGTTTTTTTTTTGTTTAAATCACGTATATAATGATTGGAATGAAAACAGAGCTATTGTGCGCCATGTATGGGTGACTCCATGACGGAGCTCTGGAGGTCACGTCAACAAGCTTCAGAAAGGCACCGGGAACACGGGGAAAAGGATCCAAGCTTGTAGAAACCTCATACGCAATAATATTTGGAAGATTCCATGATGGGGATTAAGCACGATAAATAGACATTGGACACTATGAGTAACATCACACTATGGGATTAAACACAAATTTGCCACTTACGTTTTTTTTAGAGTATGCAATCGCGTACCAGTCTTGTGCAAAAATCTCAAATACATTGTCACTTCACCTTTGTTCTAGATTCTTCTATGCAATAATTCTTTCGCAATTTTTTCATCTATGCTGAACTACCATTTTTCATTTGGTTCAAGGCCACGGCAGTACCTTTTAAAAGTCCACTGTTTTCATATTTTCAATACCATGTTGTCTCTGAATTTTTTATAGCTATAATCTGATTTTGCACCACCGAGAAGTATCAAAAGCTGAGTTGTGTGCACGGGCACACTCCCGCTCGACGTGTATGCACAGAGGGATTCGACATTGGCAGACGGTTTCTCAGTTGCCCCTTAGAGATTAGTGCTAATTAAGTTCATCATTTTACTTCAGTTAATGCCACCGCTCATCCAGAATACTATTCAACATTGGCAGGAATATGAGGCTTGTGCCTTTGTTAACTGGCTGGATGAAGAATAACATGGCAGGGCTCGGAGTGTTATCACCAAGCTCGCAGAAGATAACGTAAAGCTGAAGAAGAAACTGGTTGATCTGGAATGTACAATCAGTATGATGAAGCAAGAAAGAATCAATCACAGACAACAGATGAAAGCAAGAGACAAGAAGGAACTAGCATGTGTAGTTGTGGTTGTCGCATTAGCCATGTTCTATGCGCTGTTTGCAATGATGATTAGGGATTTTGTTTGACAGTATTGCTAAAGCACATCTAGATGTGCTCTAAGTAATGCACATCTAGGTCCTATATATGCCATTGATATTACACGAAGATTCGTGCAGATATTTTTCTTTGTCTTTTTTCTTTTCCTTTCTAGTTTGATTATTACTGGCTTTATCAATAAGAAGAGCTCAATGTATTGCTTGCCAACTGTCCTACTCGGTTCATACCAGTACCGGTGCATAATCCCAAAACTCGTTCCTTTTTTTGTCCTCAAAAAGGAAACCAGCCAAATAGCCAATAGGAGTCCTGCGCAACCCCGGGAATTTGGAGCGACTGGGTACAAATAATTATGGTTGATTATATCAGCGGTTAGATAATACGTCAACCCCCGCTTCAATCCCCGCTCCAGTGCAGTTCCTCTTCTCTGCATACCCCGCTTAAGTGTCCACCATCTTCATCATCCCCGGCAGGCCGCGCTACACAGTGGCACACACTCTGCAGCCATGTCGAGCGATAGCGAGGACGACAGTTCGGCCAGCAGTCTGGCGCCCGATGATAGGTCAACATCGAAATCATCCCACTCGTCTTCCATGAGTCCGGCGTCGAGCTCAGACCTCGATTATTTCCAGTTCATGGAAGGGACGCCGCCTCTGGAGTCGTCAGACGACAACCAGACGGACGAGGAGCTGCCGGAGGACGAAGAAGAGGACGACGATGATGATGATGAGGAATGATCGAACGAGGAGGAGGAGGACGACGACAGCAACGACGGTGGCAGCGATGAAAAGCCAACGGTCAGCAGCAAGAAGCGTCCTCGCCAAGACGATGTCGTGGGGCCATCCAACAAGAACAACAAGAAGAAGAAGGACTAAATTAAGCAGACTGTATATATCTCTGTTTATCCTGTCAATCTCATCGCAGACGGTTAGTAATATCTTTTCGACAGAGATCTTCTACATTATCGCCAACAGGTTGGTTTGTTGAACTGTGTGCCCTAACGAGCACACAATTCACAAAAAAAGACCATATGGGATGTCTATAATGATCGCACACAATTATGATTACTGACATGTTTGCCGGGTATCACACACATATTGTTACGCTGAATCGTTTGTGTTCACCTCACTCATCGCAAACAGTTCATCGGAGTGAACTGTATGTCGTATATCGCATACACCTTGATCTGGCTACTCGTTACTGTTGTTCTGTCTCATCGCAAACAGTTCGTACAGATCAACCGTATGCCCCTCATCGCACACGCAACTAAAATCTGAATCGTGTTTGATCTATCATTCATCGCAAATGTTTTGCATCATTTCTGACAGTTTTCATGCAACACCATTTGCGATTATTGCATCGCACACAGTTTCTCGAAGGGTCTCTGATCTTAGTGTCGCGTTAGCAGCATCCTGCAGTAGTGCATGTAAATATGCGTCGACCAGTTTATCTCCGATCACGCTAAGAACTGCTCCGAGAAATACGACAGTGGCCTCCCTGAATGCCTTCTCCTGTTCAGGAGCAATCGTTCCCGTGGGCACACCGGCGAACCAGAATACATTCATAGCCGCGAGTGATAAAGTGGTCCTAGTCTGCCAACGCTTAAAGTACGTACCGGTAAACTTATCTGGTTTCAGTGCAGCGGCAAAGCCACTTGCCGAAAAATTCCTACACAAAATAGGTTTTTGGATTGGTGAGTAAATAGGCAATTTTTTGACTAATTTAATCCAAAGATAAATCACTAGCATGGCATTGACTGAATTAACAACATACTGATTCTGATCTAAGCAAGCATGTACTACACAAAGAGTAGACACATCTACACATACTGCTAATATGAAAGTAAACAGGAGCGGGATAAACGTGTTATACCATCCAGTAGGCCAGGCAAAAGCCGTGGCGGCGGTGGCAGTGGCGGCGGCCTCGAGCTTCTCGGCGGCGAGACGGTTGGCTTCGGTTTGAGACATGGTGTTGAGAAGACGACGCGAACGTAGTGGATCAGAGGCGAGCAGTCGCGTAGTCGCTGCCCAAAAACCTATTCACCCCTCTCTCGTACAGGATCCGGAGAGGCGAGGTTTTCGGAGACCTGCTCTCCCATCGATCGTGTATGCGGCGAACGGGATGGAGTCACCGGCGGTAGCAGCAGCGAAGGAACGATGGTGGGCGTGCGCATGGAGAAGATGTGATCTGTTCGTGGCAGCTAGGGTTAGGAGACATCTCGTACTTATATAGGCGCAACCGCGTGGAGAGAAGTGGACTCGAACCAAATCAGAGTCCATGATAGCCCATGATCTGACGTCTCAGATCATGGCCCAGCTGTCAGAAAACTCTTCGTTACTGACTAGCAAAAATAAGCACGTAGGTGTGAGCTCGGCCCGTCTCATTCCCGCAACCCCCAGCGTGATACGTCTCCAACGTATCTATAATTTTTTAATTGTCCCATGCTGTTTTATTATCAATCTTGAATGTTTTATAATCATTTTATAGTCATTTTATATCATTTTTGGTACTAACCTATTGACCTAGTGCCAAGTGCCAGTTGCTGTTTTTTCCATGTTTTTTACATCACAGGAAATCAATATCAAACGGAGTCCAAATGCCACGAAACTTCACGGAGATTTTGTATGGACCAGAAGGAAGCTATTGGGCCCTGGTTGCACCTCGGGGGAGTCTGGAGGAGGGGACAACCCACCAGGGCGCACCAGGAGGCCCAGGCGCGCCCTGGTGGGTTGTGCCCACCTCGGGTGCCCCCCGGACCGCCTCTTTGCTCTATAAATACCCCAATATTCCAGAAACCCTAAAGGCATCGACGAAATATTCATCCAACCGCTGCAGAGTCCAGAACCACCAGATCCAATCTAGACACCATCTCAGATGGGGTTCACCACCTCCATTGGTGCCTCTTCGATGATGCGTAAGTAGTTCTTTGTAGACCTTCGGGTCCGTAGTTAGTAGCTAGATGGCTTCCTCTCTCTTGCTGAATTCTCAATACAATGGTCTCTTGGAGATCCATATGATGTAACTCTTTTGCGGTGTGTTTGTTGGGTTCGATGAACTTTGAGTTTATGATCAGATCTATCTTTTTATATCCATGAAAGTTATTTGAGTTTCATCTCTTATATGCATGATTGCTTATATCCTCGTATTTCTTCTCCGGTATTTGGGTTTTGTTTGGCCAACTTTATCTATTTATCTTGCAATGGGAAGATGTGCTTTGTAGTGGGTTCGATCTTACGGTGCTTGATCCGAGTGACAGAAAGGGAAACGACACGTATGTATCATTGCTACTAAGGATAAAACGATGGGGGTCTTGTTGGGGAACGTAGCAGAAATTCAAAATTTTACTACGTGTCACCAAGATCTATCTATGGAGAAACCAACAACGAGGGGAAAGAGAGTGAATCTACATACCCTTGTAGATCGCTAAGCAGAAGCGTTCAAGTGAACGGGGTTGATGGAGTCGTACTCGCCGTGATCCAAATCACCGATGATCCTAGTGCCGAACGGACGGCACCTCCGCGTTCAACACACGTACAGCCCGGTGACGTCTCCCATGCCTTGATCCAGCAAGGAGAGAGGGAGAGGTTGAGGAAGACTCCATCCAGCAGCAACACAACGGCGTGGTGGTGGTGGAGGAGCGTGGCAATCCTGCAGGGCTTCGCCAAGCACCTGCGGGAGAGGAGGAGGTGTCACGGGAGGGAGGGAGGCGCCAGGGCTTCAGGTGTGGCTGCCCTCCCTCCCCTCCACTATATATAGGGGCAAGGGAGAGGGGGGAGGCGCAGCCTTGCCCCTTCCTCCAAGGAAGGGGTGCGGCCAAGGGGGGTTTCCCTCCCCCCCAAGGCACCTAGGGGGTGCCTTCCCCTTGTGGGACTCTCCCTTTAGGGTTTCCCCCACACTAGGCACATGGGCCCTAGGGGAAAGTGGCGCCCCAGCCCACTTTGGGCTGGATCCCTTCCCACTTCAGCCCATGGGACCCTCCGGGATAGGTGGCCCCACCCGGTGGGCCCCCGGGACCCTTCCGGTGGTCCCGGTACAATACCGATGACCCCGAAACTTGTCCTGATGGCCGAAATAGGACTTCCTATATATAAATCTTTACCTCCGGACCATTCCGGAACTCCTCGTGATGTCCGAGATCTCATCCGGGACTCCGAACAACATTCGGTAACCACATACAAACTTCCTTTATAACCCTAGCGTCATCGAACCTTAAGTGTGTAGACCCTACGGGTTCGGGAACCATGCAGACATGACCGAGACGTTCTCCAGTCAATAACCAAAAGCGGGATCTGGATACCCATGTTGGTTCCCGCATGTTCCACGATGATCTCATCGGATGAACCACGATGTCGAGGATTCGATCAATCCCGTGTACAATTCCCTTTGTCTAGCGGTATAGTACTTGCCCGAGATTCGATCGTCGGTATCCCGATACCTTGTTCAATCTCGTTACTGGCAAGTCTCTTTACTCGTTCCGTAACACATCATCCCGTAATCAACTCCTTGATCACATTGTGCACATTATGATGATGTCCTACCGAGTGGGCCCAGAGATACCTTTCCGTCACACGGAGTGACAAATCCCAGTCTCGATTCGTGCCAACCCAACAGACACTTTCGGAGATACCCGTAGTGCACCTTTATAGCCACCCAGTTATGTTGTGACGTTTGGCACATCCAAAGTATTCCTACGGTATCCGGGAGTTGCACAATCTCATGGTCTAAGGAAATGATACTTGACATTATAAAAGCTTTAGCATACGAACTACACGATCATGTGCCAGGCTTAGGATCGGGTCTTGTTCATCACATCATTCTTCTAATGATGTGATCCCGTTATCAATGACATCCAATGTCCATGGTCAGGAAACCGTAACCATCTATTGATCAATGAGCTAGTCAACTAGAGGCTTACTAGGGACATGGTGTTGTCTATGTATCCACACATGTATATGAGTTTCCTATCAATACAATTCTAGCATGGATAATAAACGTTTATCATGAACAAGGAAATATAATAATAACCTATTTATTATTGCCTCTAGGGCATATTTCCAACAGTCTCCCACTTGCACTAGAGTCAATAATCTAGTTCACATCGCCATGTGATTAACACTCAGAGAGTTCTGGGTTTGATCATTTTATGCTTGTGAGAGATGTTATAGTCAACGGGTCTGAACCTTTCAGATCCATGTGTGCTTTACAAATATTTGTGTCATCTCCTAGATGCAGTTGCCACGCTCTATTTGGAGCTATTCCAAATAACTGTTCTATTATACGAATCCAATTTACTACTTAGAATAATCTGGATTAGTGTCAAAGTTTGCATCGGCGTAACCCTTTACGACGAACTCTTTTTCCACCTCCATAATCGAGAAAATTCCTTAGTCCACTAGTTACTAAGGATAACCTTGACCGTTGTCCTGTGATCCATTTCTAGATCACACTTGTACCCCTTGACTGACTCATGGTTTGGCACACTTCAGGTGCGGTACACAACATAGCATACTTTAGAGCCTACGACTAAAGCATAGGGGACGACCTTCGTCCTTTCTCTCTATTCTGCCGTGGTCATGTCTTGAGTCTTGCTCAATACTCACACCTTGTAACACAGTCGAGAACTCCTTCTTTGCTGATCTATTTTGAACTCCTTCAAAATCTTGTCATGGTATGTGTTCGTTTGAAAATACTATTAAGCGATTTTGATCTATCCTTATAGATCTTGATGCTCAATGTTCAAGTAGCATAATCCAGTTTTTTTCATTGAAAAACACTTTTCAAATAACCCTATATGCTTTCTAGAAATTCTACATCATTTCTGATCAACAATATGTCAACAACATATACTCATCAGAAATTCTATAGTGCTCCCACTCACTTCTTTGAAAATACAAGTTTCTCATAAACTTTGTATAAACCCAAAATATTTGATCATCTCATCAAAGTGTACATTCCAACTCCGAGATGCTTACTCCAGTCCTTAGAAGGATTGCTGGGGCTTTGCATACTTGTTAGCATCTTTTAGGATCGACAAAAACTTCTGGTTGTATCACATACAACCTTTCCTCAAGAACAAGGAAACAATATTTTGACATCCTATCTGCAAGATTTCATAAATAATGCAGTACCTGCTAATTCCAACAGACTCTTAGCATTGCTACGAGTGAGAAAGTCTCATCGTAGTCAACTCCTTGAACTTGTCGGGAAACATCTTAACGACAAGTCGAGCTTTCTTAATGGTGACATTTACCATCATTGTCCGTCTTCCTTTCAAAATCCATCTGTACTCAACAGCCTCACGACCATCGAGCCGTTCTGCCAAAGTCTACACTTTGTTTTCATACATGGATCCTCTCTCGGATTTTATGGCCTCGAGCCATTCATCGGAATCCGTGCCCACCATCGCTTCTCCATAGCTCGTAGGTTCATTGTTGTCTAGCAACATGACTTCCAAGACAGGATTACGTACTACTCTGAAGCAGTACGCATCCTTGTCGTCCTACGAGGTTCGGGAGTGACTTGATCCGAAGTCTCATGATCACTATCATAAGCTTCCACTTCAATTGGTGTAGGTGCCATAGGAACAACTCCTGTGCCCTGCTACACACTAGTTGAAGTGACGGTTCCATAACCTCATCAAGTCTCCACCATCCTCCCACTCAATTCTTCCGAGAGAAACTTTTCCTCGAGAAAGGACCCGATTCTAGAAACAATCCCTATTGCTTTCGGATCTGAGACAGGAGGTATACCCAACTGTTTTGGGTGTCCTATGAAGATGCATTTATCCGCTTTGGGTTCGAGCTTATCAGCCTGAAACTTTTTCACATAAGCGTCGTGACCCCAAACTTTTAAGAAACAACAACTTAGGTTTCTCTAAACCATAGTTCGTACGGTGTTGTCTCGACAGATTTGCGTGGTGCCCTATTTAAAGTGAGTGCGGTTGTCTCTAATGCCTAACCCATGAACGATAGTGGTAATTCGATAAGAGACATCATGGTAAGCACCATATCCAATAGGGTGCAACTATGATGTTTGGACACACCATCACACTATGGTGTTCCAGGCGGAATTAGTTGTGAAACAATTTCCACAGTGCCAAACTCGTAACTCAGATATTCATTTCTATGATCATATCATAGACATTTTATCCTCTTATCACGAAGATCTTCAACTTCATTCTGAAATTACTTGAACCATTCAATAATTCAAACTTGTGTTTCATCAAGTAAATATGCTCAGTATCTACTCAAATAATCTGTGAAGTAAGAGCATAACGATATCCACTGCGTGCCTCAGCACTCATTGGACTGCACACATCAAAATGTGTTACTTCCAACAAGTTGCTTTCTTGTTCCATTTTACTGAAACCGAAGCTTTCAGTCATCTTGCCCATGTGGTATGATTTGCATGTCTCAAGTGATTCAAAAATCAAGTGAGTCCAAACGGTCCATCTGTATGGAGTTTCTTCATGCGTATATACCAATAGACATGGTTCACATTACTCAATCCTTTTTCAAAAATGAGTGAGTCCAAAGATCCATCAACATGGAGCTTCTTCATGCGTTTTATACCAATATGACTTACATGGCAGTGCCACAAGTAGGTGGTACTATCATTACTATCTTATATCTTTTGGCATGAACATGTGTATCACTAAGATCGAGATTCAATAAACCATTCATTTTAGGTGCAAGGCCATTGAAGGTATTATTCAAATAAATAGAGTAACCATTATTCTCCTTAAATGAATAACCGTATTGCGATAGACATAATCCAATCATGTCTATGCTCAACGCAAACACCAAATAACAATTATTTAGGTTTAACACCAATCTCGATGGTAGAGGGAGCGTGCGATGCTTGATCATATCAACCTTGGAAGCACTTCCAACACATCTCGTCAGCTCACCTTTAGCTAGTCTCCGTTTATTCCGTAGCTTTTATTTCGAGTTACTAACACTTAGCAATCGAACCGGTATCTAATACCCTGATGCTACTAGGAGTACTAGTAAAGTACACATTCACATAATATATATCCAATATACTTCTATCGACAGCCTTCTCATCTACCAAGTATCTAGGGTAATTCTGCTCTAGTGGCTGTTCCCCTTATTATAGAAGCACTCAGTCTCGGGTTTGGGTTCAACCTTGGGTTTCTCCACTAGAGCAGCAGCTGATTTGCCGTTTCATGAAGTATCCCTTCTTGCCCTTGCCCTTCTTGAAACTAGTGGTTTCACTAACCATCAACAATTGATGCTCCTTCTTGATTTCTACTTTCGCGGTGTCAAACATCGCGAATATTTCAAGGATCATCATATCTATCCCTGATATATTATAGTTCATTATGAAGCTCTAGCAGCTTGGTGGCAATGACTTTGGAGAAACATCACTATCTTATCTGGAAGATCAACTCCCACTCGATTCAAGTGATTGTTGTACTCAGACAATCTGAGCACAAGCTCAACGATTGAGCTTTTCTCCCTTAGTTTGCAGGCCAAGAAAATCGTCGGAGGTCTTATACCTCTTGACGTGGGCACGAGCCTGAAATCCCAATTTCAGCTCTCGAAACATCTCATATGTTCCGCGACTTTTCAAAAAATGTTTTCGATGCCTCAATTCTAAACCATTTATCATTACCGAACTATCATGTAGTCATCAAAACGTGTATGTCAGATGTTCGCAACATCCACAGACCACGTTCGAGGTCCAGCACACCGAGCGGTGCATTAAGGACACAAGCCTTCTACTGTCCGCATAATTGCTACTATCAACTTTCAACTATATTTTCTCTAGGAACATATCTAAAACAGTAGAACTAAAGCGTAAGCTTACAACATAAATTGTAAAGATCTTTTAACTATGTTCGGGATAATTAAGTTCATCTTATGAACTCCCACTTAGATAGACATCCCTCTAGTCATCCAAGTGATTACATGATCCGAGTCAACTAGGCCGTGTCCGATCATCACGTGAGACGGACTAGTCATCATCGGTGAACATCTTCATGTTGATCGTATCTACCATACGACTCATGCTCGACCTTTCGGTCTCTTGTGTTCCGAGGCCATGTCTGTACATGCTAGGCTCGTCAAGTCAACCTAAGTGTTTCGCGTGTGTAAATCTGGCTTACACACGTTGTATGTGAACGTAAGAATCTATCACACCCGATCATCACGTGGTGCTTCGAAACGACGAACTTTCGCAACGGTGCACAGTTAGGGGGAACACTTTCTTGAAATTTTAATGAGGGATCATCTTATTTACTACCGTCGTTCTAAGCAAATAAGATGCAAAAACATGATAAACATCACATGCAATCAAATAGTGACATGATATGGCCATCATCACTTTGCTCCTTTTGATCTCCATCTTCGGGGCTCCATGATCATCGTCGTCACCGGCATGACACCATGATCTCCATCATCATGATCTCCATCATCGTGTCTTCATGAAGTTGTCACGTCAACTATTACTTCTACTACTATGGCTAACGCTTTAGCAATAAAGTAAAGTAATTACATGACGTTTATGTTGACACGCAGGTCATAAATAAATTAAAGACAACTCCTATGGCTCCTGCCGGTTGTCATACTCATCGACATGCAAGTCGTGATTCCTATTACAAGAACATGATCATCTCATACATCACATATATCATTCATCACATCCTTTTGGCCATATCACATCACATGGCATACCCTGCAAAAACAAGTTAGACGTCCTCTAATTGTTGTTTGCATGTTTTACGTGCCTGCTATGGGTTTCTAGCAAGAACGTTTCTTACCTACGCAAAACCACAACGTGATATGTCAATTGCTATTTACCCTTCATAAGGACCCTTTTCATCGAATCTGATCCGACTAAAGTGGGAGAGACTGGCACCCGCTAGCCACCTTATGCAACTAGTGCATGTCAGTCGGTGGAACCTGTCTCACGTAAGTGTACGTGTAAGGTCGGTCCGGGCCGCTTCATCCCACAATGCCGCCGAATCAAGATTGACTAGTAACGGTAAGCATATTGAACAAAATCAACGCCCACAACTACTTTGTGTTCTACTCGTGCAAAGAATCTACGCAATAGACCTAGCTCATGATGCCACTGTTGGGGAACGTAGCAAAAATTCAAAATTTTCCTACGTGTCACCAAGATCTATCAATGGAGAAACCAGCAACGAGGGGAAAGAGAGTGCATCTACATACCCTTGTAGATCGCTAAGCGGAAGCATTCAAGTGAACGGGGTTGATGGAGTCGTACTCGCCGTGATCCAAATCACCGATGATCCTAGTGCCGAACGGACGGCACCTCCGCGTTCAACACACGTACAGCCCGGTGACGTCTCCCATGCCTTGATCCAGCAAGGAGAGAGGGAGAGGTTGAGGAAGACTCCATCCAGCAGCAACACAACGACGTGGTGGTGGTGGAGGAGCGTGGCAATCCTGCAGGGCTTCGCCAAGCACCTGCGGGAGAGGAGGAGGTGTCACGGGAGGGAGGGAGGCGCCAGGGCTTCAGGTGTGGCTGCCCTCCCTCCCCTCCACTATATATAGGGGCAAGGGAGAGGGGGGAGGCGCAGCCTTGCCCCTTCCTCCAAGGAAGGGGTGCGGCCAAGGGGAGTTTCCCTCCCCCCCAAGGCACCTAGGGGGTGCCTTCCCCTTGTGGGACTCTCCCTTTAGGGTTTCCCCCACACTAGGCGCATGGGCCCTAGGGGAAAGTGGCGCCCCAGCCCACTTTGGGCTGGATCCCTTCCCACTTCAGCCCATGGGACCCTCCGGGATAGGTGGCCCCACCCGGTGGGCCCCCGGGACCCTTCAGGTGGTCCCGGTACAATACCGATGACCCCGAAACTTGTCCCGATGGCCGAAATAGGACTTCCTATATATAAATCTTTACCTCCGGACCATTCCGGAACTCCTCGTGACATCCGGGATCTCATCCGGGACTCCGAACAACATTCGGTAACCACATACAAACTTCCTTTATAACCCTAGCGTCATCAAACCTTAAGTGTGTAGACCCTACGGGTTCGGGAACCATGCAGACATGACCGAGACGTTCTCCAGTCAATAACCAACAGCGGGATCTGGATACCCATGTTGGTTCCCGCATGTTCCACGATGATCTCATCGGATGAACCACTATGTCGAGGATTCGATCAATCCCGTATACAATTCCCTTTGTCTAGCGGTATAGTACTTGCCCGAGATTCGATCGTCGGTATCCCGATACCTTGTTCAATCTCGTTACTGGCAAGTCTCTTTACTCGTTCCGTAACACATCATCCCATAATCAACTCCTTGATCACATTGTGCACATTATGATGATGTCCTACCGAGTGGGCCCAGAGATACCTTTCCGTCACACGGAGTGACAAATCCCAGTCTCGATTCGTGCCAACCCAACAGACACTTTCGGATATACCCGTAGTGCACCTTTATAGCCACCCAATTACGTTGTGATGTTTGGCACACCCAAAGTATTCCTACGGTATCCGGGAGTTGCACAATCTCATGGTCTAAGGAAATGATACTTGACATTATAAAAGCTTTAGCATACGAACTACACGATCTTGTGCCAGGCTTAGGATTGGGTCTTGTCCATCACATCATTCTTCTAATGATGTGATCCCGTTATCAATGACATCCAATGTCCATGGTCAGGAAACCGTAACCATCTATTGATCAACGAGCTAGTCAACTAGAGGCTTACTAGGGACATGGTGTTGTCTATGTATCCACACATGTATCTGAGTTTCCTATCAATACAATTCTAGCATGGATAATAAACGATTATCATGAACAAGGAAATGTAATAATAACCTATTTATTATTGCCTCTAGGGCATATTTCCAACAGGTCTATCTCTACATAGATAGATCTTGTCTACATCATGTCATCGTTCTTATTGCATTACTCCGTTTCTCCACGAACTTAATACATTAGATGCATGCTAGATAGCGGTCGATGTGTGGAGTAATAGTAGTAGATGTAGGCAGGAGTCGGTCTACTAATCTTGGACGTGATGCCTATGTAAGGATCATTGCCTGGATATCGTCATAATTATTTGAGGTTCTATCAATTTCCCAATAGTAATTTGTTTACCCACTATTTGCTATCTTTCTCGAGAGAAGCCACTAGTGAAACCTACGGCCCCTGGGTCTTCTTTCTCATATATTTGCTTTGCGATCTATTTTATTTGCACTTTTTATTCAGATCTATTAAACCAAAAATACAAAAATACGTTGTTGCACTTTATTTAATTTACGTTTTATCTATCAATCTACTACAAATTTACCTCACGTCCGTTTGCCTATCTTGAGGCGCCGTACCCGAAAGGGATTGACAACCCCTTTAACACGTCAGGTTGCGAGGTGTTGTTATTTGTGTGCAGGGGTTGTTTATGTTGTGTTGCTTGGTTCTCCTACTGGTTTGATAACCTTGGTTTCATATCTGAGGGAAATACCTATCGCCGCTGTGCTACATCATCCCTTCCTCTTTGGGGAAATACCGAGCTTCTAGTGACATCACGGCGCGGCATGGCGTAGCGTGACGAGGTGAGCCATGACGTGACGAGGCGGGCGGCGGAGGAGGAGGGCGCGAGGGCCTCTTCTCTTCTCAAGCTCCAATAGCATGTAGAAGAGAAACCCTTATAAAGGGGTCCAACTCCTTCTCCACTAGTGGGGTGGGACTAAACTTCCCACTACACCTAGTGTCATATAACCCACATGGGCCCTTAGAGATTTTCAAAAATTGCTAAATGGGCCTAAAGCCCATCCCATATTTCAGCACATACCCTTGTATACCAAAAACGGAAACGTTCAATGAACGCAGTTGATGTAGTCGTACTCTTCACGATCCAATCCGATCGAGCGCGGCACAAACGACACCTCTAAGTTATGCACACGTATGGCTCGGTGAGGTCTCTTCCTTGTTGATCCAACAAGCGAGGGGGAGAGGTAGATGGGATCTAGACCAGCAGGATGACATGGTGGTGGTGGTTATGGTGGAGCTTCGATAGGGCTTCGCCAAGCACTAGCGAAGGAGGAGTAGGAGATGGAGGGAGAGAGGGAGGGAGGCAGCCAGGCTTTAGGTGGCGGTGCCCAGCCACTCCCCTCTCTTTGTATATGGGGTGAGGGGGTGTGGCCACCTTGGCCCCCCTCCAAGCCAGAGGCAGGGCCCCCTGTTGGTGCTAAACCATCAGATCTCGGGTGGGGGGTCCTAAGTTTGATGATCAGAGCTAGATGATAACAGGGAGAGTAGGGACATGATGTTTTACCCAGGTTCGGGCCCTCTTGATGAGGTAAAACCCTACATCCTGCTTCTTATATATTGATCGTGACAGGGTGCAAAGTACAGATTGATCTACCTCGAGATCGTATGAGTTTATCTAAGCTCTAAACCTTGCGAATGTGAATGCACCTCGTATGGACTAAACCCCATGGCTTATATAGACGCCAGGGGTGCCTAGGGTTTACACATGGTCGATTACAATGTAGGGATAAACATGCCAACTATTCAAAATATGCTTGAAGTGTACGCCAAGCCTCTAGGAGATCTTCCTCTTGATTATGCCGAGGGCCAGAGCCAATATGGCCATGTCAACAATCTTCAATGGGTCCTCAGCCCGGCCCATCACTAGCGGGCCGACGTGGCAAGCACCCCCTAATCCTGGACACCAACAGTAACCCCTCAACTAGTCTTCAAGCCGAGGATGTTGGGTATCATCTTCGAGATGACTTTATGCGCTTGAGTCTCTGGCTTTGTAGGCGAGTTCCATCCTCCATGCCGACTTCCGATTCTAAGGTCATGCTCCGCTCTGAAGTCTTCTTGTCTTCCCTGATC
Organism: Aegilops umbellulata; assembly: GCA_032464435.1. NCBI lineage: Eukaryota > Viridiplantae > Streptophyta > Magnoliopsida > Poales > Poaceae > Aegilops > Aegilops umbellulata. The sequence goes on from CP136056.1 coordinate 330,332,650, forward strand.
GTGACCATGTGTCTTCGTGTCCATCAAATAGAGGGGGTATCTTTTGAAGATTCCTCCTTTTAGGTAAACCATATTAATTCAATAAAACATGGTATTCATGCTTACTTAGCTGCGAAGGGAGGCCTGGCTAGGTCAATCTCCGACAACCTCTTTTTGCTGAAAACTGAAACGTCGCCGTTGGCGACTGAGCCAGGTCATCAACAATTAATGGTAGACGTATCATGGTACAAGACAGTTCTCATAGGCACGTCCCATCAATTAAGGGATCATGCGCTAGAGTTTTAGCAGTGTTTTCAAACACGAGCGCCTCAATCCTTGCGCGCATGTATTGCACGACGCATCGAGAAATGGCACTTTTACCGCAGCATGGGGGTAACCCTTGGTCCTTGATGACCCACAAGTATAGGGGATCTATCGTAGTCCTTTCGATAAGTAAGAGTGTCGAACCCAACGAGGAGCGGAAGGAAATGATAAGCGGTTTTCAGCATGGTATTCTCTAGAAGTACTGAAATAAGTGGTAACAGATAGTTTTGTGATAGGATAATTTGTAACGAGCAACAAGTAACAAAAGTAAATAAAGTGCAGCAAGGTGGCCCAATCCTTTTTGTAGCAAAGGACAAGCCTGGACAAACTCTTATATAGAGAAAAGCGCTCCCGAGGATACATGGGAATTATCGTCAAGCTAGTTTTCATCACATTCATATGATTCGCGTTCGGTACTTTGATAATTTGATATGTGGGTGGACCGGTGCTTGGGTGCTGTTCTTACTTGAACAAGCATCCCACTTATGATTAACCTCTATTGCAAGCATCCGCAACTACAACAAAAGTATTAAGGTAAACCTAACTGAGGGAGTCCTGGATTAGGGGGTGTCCGGATAGCCGGACTATACCTTCGACCAGACTCCTGGACTATGAAGATACAAGATTGAAGACTTCGTCCCGTGTCCGGAAGGGACTTTCCTTGGCGTGGAAGGCAAGCTTGGCGATACAGATATGTAGATCTCCTACCATTGTAACCGACTCTATGTAACCCTAGCCCTCTCCGGTGTCTATATAAACCGGAGGGTTTTAGTCCGTAGGACAACAACAATCATACCATAGGCTAGCTTCTAGGGTTTAGCCTCTCTGATCTCGTGGTAGATCTACTCTTGTACTACCCATATCATCAATATCAATCAAGCAGGAGTAGGGTTTTACCTCCATCGAGAGGGCCCGAACCTGGGTAAAAACATCGTGTCCCTTGTCTCCTGTTACCATCCGCCTAGACGCACAGTTCGGGACCCCCTACCCGAGATCCACCGGTTTTGACACCGACATTGGTGCTTTCATTGAGAGTTCCTCTGTGTCGTTGCTTTTAGGCCCGATGGCTCCTTCGATCATCAATAGCGATGCGGTCCAAGGTGAGACTTTTCTCCCCAGACAGATCTTTGTATTCGGTGGCTTTGCACTGCGGACCAATTCGCTTGGCCATCTGGAGCAGATCGAAAGCTATGCCCCTGGTCATCAGGTCAGGTTTGGAAGTTTGAACTACACGGCCGACACCCACGGAGACTTGATCTTCGATGGATTCAAGCCACAGCCGAGCGCGCCGCACTGTCACGATGGGCATGATCTAGCTCTGTCACCGAACAGTGCCCTGGAGGCCGCACCTGTGTCCGCTCCGACCCTTAGCTCGAAGCCGATCACACCAATCGAGGATGGGTGGTTAGACACCGCCTCGGGGGCTGCAATCTCTACGGAGATCAAGCCGAACACCAGCCTTGTCCTCTGCGAAGCCCGTGACTCCAAGGTGCCGGACTCCCCTCCAGACTCCGAGCCTTCCGCGCCCCTACCAATCGGATCCGATTGGGTGCTGATCATGGAATTCACCACCGCAGACATCTTTCAGCACTCGCCCTTTGGCGGCATTCTGAATTCACTCAGGTCTCTCTCTTTGTCAGGAGAGTCCTGGCCGGACTATGACCGGTAGGATTGGGATGAGGGCGACGAAGAAATTCGATGCCCACCCACCACCCACTTCGTAGCCACTATCGATAATTTAAACGACGTGCTCGACTTCGACTCCGAAGACATCGACGGTACGGACGACGATGTAGGAGATGAACATGAACCAACGCCTATAAGGCACTGGACTGCCACCTCATCTCAGGATGTATACATGGTGGATACACCCAAAGGAAGCGACGACGAGGAACACAGGGGTGCAATGAGGGATCGTTCACTCGAAAAACAATCAAAGCGGCGACATAAGCGCTGCTCCAAACCCCGCCTCGATAGACACAGCAGCCATATAGACCCAGCCATAGAGCAGGACGAGCTAGCAGACGATGAACATACCCTCGAGCAACCGTCCGAACAGGGCAACTTGGACAAACAAAACGAACAACCCGTCCTCGGCGAAGACAACAGTCTGGACGACCTTACGCCGGATAGGCTCATGGAGCAGAAGAACCTCCACAAAAGTCTTGTCGCCACTGCGCGTAGCCTGAAAAAGCAGAAGCGGAAGCTCAAAACTGCGGAAGATGCACTCAAAATCAGATGGAGCAAAGTACTCAACACCACAGACAAATACGGCGGCAGTCACCGCACAAAAAGCTACCCAAAGCGAAAGCTACTGCCTGAATTTGACGAGGACGCCTTAGAGCCCCCACGATCAAAAAATAAGGAAACCACCCGGTCGGATAGACGACCCCATGGCCAACCTAGAGTGGCAAGTGGCGCCGCACACAAGCCGGCACGCGATCCACCAAAGGATCTGCATCAAAAAGATGGCCCAGCCAGATCTATCTACGGGCCAAGAAAGCAAGCTCTAGTAAGCAATGCAACACAACAAATATCCGAACATCACGGCACACCCAAATACAGGGGTGCCGCACACCCCCTATGTTTCACCGATGAGGTTCTGGACCATGAATTTCCAGCGGGATTCAAGCCCGTAAACATAGAGGCGTACGACGGAACAACAGACCCTGGAATCTGGATTGAGGATTATATCCTCCACATACACATGGCCAGAGGAGATGACCTCCACGCCATAAAATACTTACCCTCAAGCTTAAAGGGCTAGCCCGGCATTGGCTCAAAAGCCTTCCTGAAAACACAATTGGAAATTGGGAAGAGCTCGAGGATGCTTTCCGGGCAAATTTTCAAGGGACCTATGTCCACCCTCCGAATGCAGATGATCTAAGTCATATAACTCAACAGCCCGGAGAGTCAGCCCGAAAATTCTGGAACAGATTTCTTACTAAAAAGAATCAAACAGTCGACTGTCCGGACGCCGAAGCCCAAGCAGCTTTTAAGCATAACGTTCGAGACGAATGGCTCGCCAGACACCTCGGCCAAGAAAAGCCAAGAACAATGGCTGCATTAACTAGCCTCATGACCCGCTTTTGTGCAGGAGAGGACAGCTGGTTGGCAAGATGTAGCACCAGCGACCCAAGTACATCCGAAGTTAGAGATGGAAACTGAAAACCCCGACGTAACAAGGACCATCGCCGGACTAAGGGAAACAGCCCAAAGAGCACGGCAGTCAACGCCGGATTCAAACGCTCGCAGCAGATTCAGAGAAAGCCGCCCCTCAAGGACAACAAGGACGAGTTGTCTAACCTAAACAAAATCTTGGACAAGATATGTCAAATCCACAATACCCCCGGGAGGCCTGCAAACCATACCCACGGAGATTGTTGGGTCTTCAAGCAATCCGGCAAACTCAACGCCGAACACAAGGGGCTCGACACACCAAGTGAGGACGATGACGAATCCCACAAGCAAAGCACTAGGATTCAAAAGAATTTCCCACAAGAAGTCAAAACAGTAAACTTACTTCATGTGACAAAACGAGTGGCGCCCATAGAGATACGCGCCATACGGCCTATCCCAAAAGAGTCTCACCGATGGTTGTTAAAACCGATCACCTTCGACCATCAGGATTACTCTAGAAGTATCCGGAACGCAGGCTGGACTGCCTTGGTATTAGATCCAATAATCGGCGGACTCCACTTTACAAATGTCCTGATGGACGGCGGCAGTGGTCTAAACCTGTTATACCGACACAATCCGCAACATGGGGATAGACCCAACAAAAATTTGCCATAGCACAACCTCCTTTCAAGGGGTAACGCCAGGCCCGATTGCCCATTGCACGGGTTCTCTCCGGCTAGAAGTTATGTTCGGCTGCCCCGACAACTTTCATCGTGAAAAGCTAACCTTCCATATCGCCCCATTTTCAAGTAGCTATCAAGCACTATTGGGACGTGAAGCTTTCGCCCGCTTTAACGCAATACCGCATTATGCATCTCTTACGCTTAAGATGCCCGGTCCACGAGGCATCATCTCTTTAAAGGGAAAACATTGAGCGCGCCCCCCGCGCGGAAGACTGTGTGGCTGCCTTGACAGCCTCACAATAAAACGGTTTCACCAGCCAAAACACCTAAACAGGTCGTTAAGACCACGGACACGGCTAGACGAGTCCGGCATAAACATACAATTGATAAAGGCTTAATAGCCGCATACCCTTGTACTAGGGGCTCCGCGCATATAAAACAAGAGACAATAAAGCTCAATTTTACCCATTTCGATTTATACTTTGTTTATTTAGTATAACTTACGTTTGGCACGATCTTTCTTCAGCTAACTTCCTCTCTTTTACAGATGAACACCGTGCTACGCCCGTCCAGGATACGGCACAACGAAGACACAGGCGCAGACGTGCAGCAGGGACCCGTTCCAAGGATTCTTTTCAGATTAAGACCCTGCGTAAACCTTTTTTACTGTCTCTTGTTGACACACATCCCCTGGTTTCTTGGTATAACCAAGGAGGAGACTGGCGTTTTGGCATGTGGCCACGTCAGAATTTTGCACGCACCTGGACACTAGGGGCTTATTACTCAGGGCGTTGTCCCGCCCGCCCTCATAAAGACCGAATACCTTAGGGAGTGTTCGGCGTCGCGAGTTTGGCCTTATATGCATCAGCTCCGAATCATGTCTTTGGTCAAATGTTGGGTTTGCCCGGCTCCTGTGTTTTGCTGCCTTACGTTCCGCTCTATCGGCTAAGGCGGCACCAGGAGAACTACGGCGATTGTGCCCCGGTTCGGCCAGGCGAGCACCTCAGTAGAGAAAGCCGAAAACTGACTATCATGATATAGCGTGAGACTGGTCAACCACTCGATGACTTACCGGAATCTCTAGGATTCCTCCGCATTAACGAAGGGTCGTTTCCCGGCTAGGCACATACGCGCCCCAAGTTCGGGCGAGCGCAGGCGCCACTAGGGGCTATATAAGTAGCCTCACTGTCAAACTCCTATGGCTAAGTGAAAGTGATAAAGAATCATAGTCCGATTGCCTAGTTCGCTACGCTATCACCTCCTTTGTAGGACCAAGACGTTGGATCAAGCGTGAAAATGCGCCTTCTGCGAACACCCCCGCATTATTTGCGTGGGGGCTGAAGCCGACGACTGCCATCTTTCAGATTATATATACATATATCTTAAACGGCCGCCCAAGAGGTATTATAATACTTGTAGGCACAAGTATAAAAAGCTTCTACAATTTATCAAAACATTGTTTTACAACAATATATGCTATTCGAACATAGTATCCTTCGAGCACTGCGTCTCTATTAAACGAGCGCCTTGTAGAACTATCTGAAAATAGTGCTCGGCAGGTACTCGGCTTTCGACTGAGTCTTGGGATGCAACAGCGGTGGTCTCCATTTCCGCCCAGTATGTCTTGACACGGGCAAGAGCCATCGGCGCACCCTCTATGCATGCTGACCTCTTCATTGCATTGATATGCGACACCGCACCAAGGAACTGTTGCACCAAGTTGAAATAACTTTTCAGCTTTGGCCTCTCCGGCCACAGATGACTCGTCACATACTTCATGGCGAGTCTGGACAACCTATTTACCTCGGCCCATTCGGCCAAACAGTGGACGCTCTGGATTGTGGAACTGCGACCAGAAGAGCTTTTCCACTTCGCGATCTTCTTGATCCCGGAAGTGTTCAGCCGCATCTGCGGCACTCGCTGCCAAATCCAGATAGGTGTCCGCCATACTCCACATCCGGTCTAATGGAGCATGTTTAGGATCACAGAACTTCCTCCGCAGCATAAGGGGCTTTCCAGCCGCGATTTATCCGGCCTGACGTAGCTCCTCCTTCATAGCTCTCATCACAGAGCGAGCATCCTTAGCATCGGCAACGGCCTTCTCCAGGTCCGTCTGTTCCGCCCGGTCTTCTTTTTCAAGAAACTTGCAACGGTCAGCAGCGTTCTTCAGCCTCACGGCCATCTCGGCCATTTCCTTCTTGCTTCGGCAGTGAGCAGCCTGTTCGGCTTTCAGCTCTTCAATTGCCTTTCCGGCAGCCGCATCACTTTTCCGGGCTTGCTCCTTGGCTCGGGCCAGTTCCGCCCAAAGATTCTCCATGGCAGCAGCACCATCTGCATCAAGCGCACACATTGTAAGATACTGGCATAAAGCTCCTCTTACCAAGTGCCGCCAGAGGAATTACATACCTTGTGCCTCGTCAAGCCGCTTGTTGACAAGCGCGATGTCGGCATCTGCCACGTCAAGTTGCCGCTTTAGCTCGGCAAACTCATCAGTCCGGCTGGCCACCGGACACTTCGCCACCTACGTATGAAGGCGGCATATTAGACCTAGGGTTATGATCCTCTGCGCGCCGTCAGTTTTGACAACGCACGGAGTCTCAGGGGCTACTATCTATACAGGGCGCATCTTATTTATGTGCGCCTGTCCAAAAAAAAGGGGCACATTATTTTGCGTACCTCAAAACCTGTCAGTAAACTCCTGACGGCCTCGTGCAATCCGCTCTCCGAGGATGAAATCCTCTCAATCACTGTATCCATCAATGCACGGTGCTCCTCTAAGATAGATGCTCGCCCTAGAAGATCCTTCAGCTCCTCCGACCGCACACCGGATGGTGCCGGACTCGTCCGATGGCCCTTTTCGAAGGCCGGATATGGAGGACTTTGGGGGGCCATATGACTACCTTCCGGCCCTGCCGGATTCGGACAAACCCTCCGCGACGATACCTCAGGGTCGCCCACCTCACAAGGCGGTACGGCAGGGGGAGGCGTTCCACTCTCCATCATCTCCGGAAGAAGATCCCCCGAAGACGAGCTCTGCTGAGAAGGGCTGAGGTTCGAGCTACAAGGTAAATCTTCGGTTACTTTTCTCAGATATAAAGCAAGGATTCCTCTCATTTCTTAAAAAGAAAAACTCCTCTCTACTTACGGCTTGGTGGAGGGCTAATCCCCTTGAGGGCATAATTCGGCTGAGGTATCCCCCGGTGCAGGACCCTCTGACGAACATTTCTTCCCCCGCTTTGAGGCCATGGTCTCCGGGTCTTCAAAGGCGGTCCTCTTTTTCGCCTGAGGAGAGGAATTTTCGATTCCTCCCTTCCTAACGGCCTCCTTCGAGGAGGCCGTAGCTTCCTTGTCCCCTCCCTCGCTTTCCTCTGAAGGCACAACCTCCAACATCCGGACCAGCACGGGATCCGGCGTGGTCTCGGGGAGGGGGGCCGGACACCTGATTAGCTTTGCTTTCGCTATCCACTCCTGCTTAAAGGACAACTCTTTTAAAGGGCAATTTTATGATAAATATACGGATGGCGAGTCCGGGCACAAGGCTACTTACTTGAGTATCCAGGCGATTGCAGCTCAGACCTGCGTCTTCGGTCAAGTCCGAACACGTTGCTTGTGATCCGAAGAACAATTTTTACATCTCCACGGGTGTTGCGCCCATAAAATGTTGAAGAGCTCGCGGTCCCTCCGGATTGAACTCCCACGGGCGAAGGGGGCGGCGTTTGCCGGGCAGGGTTCGGCGGATCAACATGACCTGCATCGTCACGACCAGGCTGATGTCTCTTTCTAAGAGATCCCGGATGCGGCCCTGCAAAAAGGGCACGTCCTTGGACGGCCCCTAGTCCAGTCCTTTACTGACCCATGACGCTAGTCGTGGTGGGGGACCCGAGCGAAAGGCAGGTGGTGCCACCCACTTGGTACCCCGGGGAGCGGTGATATAAAACCACTCTCGTTGCCATAAGCTGGACTCCTCTTGAAAAGAGCCCTCGGGCCAGGGAGCATCAGCATTCTTGCTTATAACAGCGCCTCCGAACTCCGCGTGCCGTCCCTCGATCATCTTCGGCTCTACTTTGAAGGTCTTGAGCCATAGTACGAAGTGAGCAGTAACACGAAGGAAGGCTTCACACACGACGATGAATGAGGAAATGTGCAGGATGGACTCCGGATCTAAGTCATGAAATTCCAGCCCATAATAAAACATGAGCCCCCTCTCGAAGGGATCCGTCGGGAAGCCTAGCCCCCGAAGGAAGTGAGGCAGGAACACCACACTCTCACCAGGCTTGGGAGTGGGAATGACCTGCCCTTGAGCAGGCAGCCTATGTGAGATTTCGCCGGTCAAGAACCTGGCCTCTCTCAGCTTTAGCACGTCCTCCTCCATGACGGAGGAGGGCATCCATCGGCCTCGAAGGTCGGAACCGGACATTATCGAAGGTCCGAAGCGCCTGAAATCTGGAGCCTTGGGTGCTGGAACTCAAGGCGAAAGGCGAACTCGTTTGAGATTGAAAGAAAGGAGTAAGGCCTTGGTCTCTTTATAAGAGGTTGAATACCAAGGGCCCTCCCCGTGACCGTTTGGGACTCGCCTTTAATCGAGAAAACATACCAACGGGCACGACTGGGTTACCCATGTCCGTATTGATGAGAATCCCGTAAATAAAGGGGACACGATCTCTGCTTTGAAAGGACGTGCCAAGGAAACCACCTCGCAAAACGCGCTGAGGTGGGACAATGAAAACGATTCGAATAAGGGCTTGTTCGTGGTGTGATGTCACGCTACGGAATACGTCAGCAGATTGGATTTGTCTAAATATCATTCTCTCTATGGCAATATGTGGAAACTTATTGTGCAGAGCCGGACACTACCTTTGTGTTCAAAATCTTCTATGAAATACTTGGAGGAGGAACCCGCCTTGCAATGCCGAAGACAATCTAAGCGCCGGACTCGTCGTCATTGAAGCCTGGTTCAGGGGCTACTTGTTGGGGATCGTAGCAGAAATCAAAAAAATTCTACGCATCACCAAGATCAATCTATGGAGTAATCTAGCAACGAGGGGAAGGGGAGTGCATCTACATACCCTTGTAGATCGCTAAGCGGAAGCGTTCAAGTGAACGGGGTTGATGGAGTCGTACTCGTCGTGATCCAAATCACCGATGATCCGAGTGCCGAACGGACGGCACCTCCGCGTTCAACACACATGCAGCCCGGTGACGTCTCCCACGCCTTGATCCAGCAAGGGGAGAAGGAGAGGTTGAGGAAGACTCCATCCAGCAGCAGCACGACGGCGTGGTAATGGTGGAGGAGCGCGGAACTCCAGCAGGGCTTCGCCAAGCACTACAAGAGACGAGGAGGGAGAGGGGTAGGGCTGCACCAACAGGAGAAGAACTTCGTGTGTTGGGCTGCCCCTTTGCATCCACTATATATAGGAGGAGAGGGAGGGCTGCGCCCCCACCTAGGATTTCCACCCTAGGGGCGGCGGCAGCCCCAATCCCCATCTGGGGTGGCGGCCAAGTGGGGGGGAGAGGGAGGCGCACCACGATGGGCCTTTAGGGCCCATCTGCCCTAGGGTTTGCCCCCTCTTCTCTCTAGGCGCATGGGCCTTGGTGGGGAGGCGCCCCCAGCCCACCTAGGGGCTGGTCCCTCCTCACACTTGGCCCATGTATGCCTCCGGGTCCCGTGGCCCCTCCCGGTGGACCCCCGGACCCCTCCGGTGGTCCCGGTACACTACCGGTGATGCCCAGAACACTTCTGGTGGTCAAAACCATACTTCCTATATATAAATCTTTACCTCCGGACCATTCCGGAACTCCTCATAACGTTCGGGATCTCATCCAGGACTCCAAACAACATTCGGTATCCACGTACATTCTTTCCCTTATAATCCTAGCGTCATTGAACCTTAAGTGTGTAGACCCTACGGGTTCGGGAGACTTGTAGATATGACCGAGACAACTCTCCAGTCAATAACCAACAGCGGGATCTAGATACCCATGTTGGCTCCCACATGTTCCACGATGATCTCATCGTATGAACCAGGATGTCGAGGATTTAATCAATCCCGTATTCAATTCCCTTTGTCTAGCGGTATTGCACTTGCCCGAGATTCGATCATCGGTATCTCGATACCTTGTTCAATCTAGTTACCGGCAAGTCTATTTACTCGTTCCATAACACATCATCCCGTGATCAACTCCTTGGTCACATTGCTCATATGATGATGTCCTACCGAGTGGGCCCAGAGATACCTCTCCGTCACACGGAGTGACAAATCCCAGTCTCGATTCGTGCCAACCCAACAGACACTTCCGGAGATACCTGTAGTGTACCTTTATAGCCACCCAGTTACGTTGTGACGTTTGGTACACCCAAAGCATTCCTACGGTATCCGGGAGTTGCACAATCTCATGGTCTAAGGAAATGATACTTGACATTTGAAAAGCTTTAGCGTACGAACTACACGATCTTTGTGCTAGGCTTAGGATTGGGTCTTGTCCATCACATCATTCTCCTAATGATGTGATCCCGTTATCAATGATATCCAATGTCCATGGTCAGGAAACCGTAACCATCTATTGATCAACGAGCTAGTCAACTAGAGGCTTACTAGGGACATGGTGTTGTCTATGTATCCACATATGTATCTGAGTTTCCCATCAATACAATTCTAGCATGGATAATAAACGATTATCATGAACAAGGAAATTTAATAATAACTAATTTATTATTGCCTCTAGAGCATATTTCCAACAGTCTCCCACTTGCACTAGAGTCAATAATCTAGTTCACATTGCTATGTGATTAACACTCAAGGTCACATCCCCATGTGACTAACACCCAAAGAGTTCTGGGTTTGATCATGTTATGCTTGTGAGAGATGTTATAGTCAACGGGTCTGAACCTTTCAGATCCATGTGTGCTTTACAAATCTCTATGTCATCCTGTAGATGCAGCTACCACGCTCTATTTGGAGCTATTCCAAATAACTGTTCTACTATACAAATCCGGTTTACTACTCAGAATCATCCAGATTAGTGTCAAAGATTGCATCGGCGTAAACTTTTACGACGAACTCTTTTACCACCTCCATAACCGAGAAATATATCCTTATTCCTCTAAGGATAATTTTGACCGCTATCTGGTGATCTACTCCTAGATCACCTTCGTACGCTCTTGCCAGACATGTGGCAAGGCACACATTAGGTGCGGTACTCAGCATGGCATACCGTATAGAGCCTATGACAAAAACATAGGGGACGACCTTCGTCCTTCCTCTTTCTTCTGTCGTGGTCGAGCTTTAAGTCTTTACTTCATACCTTACAACTCAGGCAAGAACTCCTTCTTTGACTGATCCATCTTGAACACCTTCAAGATCATGTCAAGGCATGTGCTCATTTGAAAGTACCATTAAGTGTTTTGATCTATCCTTATAGATCTTGATGCTCAATGTTCAAGTAGCTTAATCCAGGTTCTCCATTGAAAACACCTTTCAAATAACCCTATATACTTTCCAGAAATTCTACATCATTTCTGATCAACAATATGTTCACAACATATACTCATCAAAATTATATAGTGCTCCCACTCACTTCTTTGGAAATAGAAGTTTCTCATAAACTTTGTATAAATCTAAAATCTTTGATCATCTCATCAAAGCGTACATTCCAATTCCGAGATGCTTACTCCAGTCCTTAAAAGGATTGCTGGAGCTTTGCATACTTGTTAGCATTTTTTTAGGATTGAGAAAACCTTCTGGTTGTATCACATACAACCTTTCCTTAAGAAAATCGTCGAGGGAACAATGTTTTGACATCCTATCTGCAAGATTTCATAAATAATGCAGTAGATGCTAACATAATTCCAACAGACTCTTAGCATCGCTACGAGTGAGAAAATCTCATCGTAGCCACTCCTTGAACTTGTCGGGAAACATCTTAACGACAAGTCGAGCTTTCTCAATGGTGACACTTACCATCATTGGCTGTCTTCCTTTTAAAATCCATATGTACCTAATAGTCTTACGACCATCAAGTAGTTCTTCCAAAGTCTACACTTTGTTTTCATACATGGATCCTCTCTCGGATTTTATGGCCTCGAGCCATTTTTTTTGGAATCCGGGCCCACCATCGCTTCTCCATAGCTCATAGGTTCATTGTTGTCTAGCAACATGACTTCCAGGACAGGATTACGTGCCACTTTGAAATAGCACGCATCCTTGTCGTCCTACGTGTTTTGGTAGTGACTTGATCCGAAGTTTCATGATCACTATCATAAGCTTCCACTTCAATTGGTGTAGGTGCCACAGGAATAACTTCATGTGCCCTGCTACACACTAGTTGAAGTGACGGTTCAATAACCTCATCAAGTCTCCACCATCCTCCCACTCAATTCTTTCGAGAGAAACTTTTCCTCGAGAAAGGAACCGATTTCAGAAACAATCCCTATTGCTTTCGGATCTGAGACAGGAGGTATACCCAACTGTTTTGGGTGTCCTATGAAGATGCATTTATCCGCTTTGGGTTTGAGCTTATCAGCCTGAAACTTTTTCACATAAGTGTCGTAGCCCCAAACTTTTAAGAAACAACAGCTTAGGTTTCTCTAAACCATAGTTCATACGGTGTCGTCTCAACGGATTTGTGTGGTTCCCTATTTAAAGTGAATGCGGTTGTCTCTAATGCCTAGCCCATAAACGATAGTGGTAATTCGATAAGAGACATCATGGTATGCACCATATCCAATAGGGTGCAGTTATGATGTTCGGACACACCATCACACTATGGTGTTCCCGGCGGTATTAGTTGTGAAACAATTTCCACAATGTCTTAATTGTGTGCCAAACTCGTAACTCAGATATAAATCTCTATGATCATATCACAGATATTTTATCCTCTTGTCACGACGATCTTCAACTTTCACTCTGAAATTACTTGAACCTTTCAATAATTCAGACTCGTGTTTCATCAAGTAAATATACTCAGCATCTACTCAAATCATCTGTGAAGTAAGAACATAACGATATCCACTGCGTGCCTCAGCGCTCATTGGACTGCACACATCAAAATGTATTACTTCCAACAAGTTGCTTTCTTGTTCCATCTTACTGAAAACGAGGTCTTTCAGTCATCTTGCCCATGTGGTATGATTTGCATGTCTCAAGTGATTCAAAATCAAGTGAGTCCAAACGATCCATCAACATGGAGCTTCTTCATGCATTTTATACCAATATGACTCCAATTGCAGTGCCACAAGTATGTGGTACTATCATTACTATCTTATATCTTTTGGCATGAACATGTGTATCACTACGATCGGGATGGTATTATTCAAATAAACAGAGTAACCATTATTCCCCTTAAATGAATAACCATATTGCGATAAACATAATCCAATCATGTCTATGCCCAACGCAAACACCAAATAACAATTATTTAGGTTTTAATACCAATCTCGATGGTAGAGTGAGCGTACGATATTTTATTACATCAACCTTGGAAACACTTCCAACACATATCGTTATCTCACCTTTAGCTAGTCTCTGTTTATTCCGTAGCCTTTTATTTCGAGTTACTAACACTTAGCAACCGAACCGGTATCTAACACCCTGGTGCTACTAGGAGTACTAGTAAAGTACACATTAATATAATGTATATCCAATATACTTCTGTTGATCTTTCCAGCCTTTCTCATCTACCAAGTATCTAGGGTGGTTCTGCTTCAGTGACCGTTCCCCTTATTACAGAAGCACTTAGTCTCGGGCTTGGGTTCAACTTTGGGTTTCTTCACTGGAGCAGCAACTGATTTGTTGTTTCATGAAGTATCCCTTTCTTGCCCTTGCCCTTCTTGAAACTAGTGGTTTTACTAACCATCAACAATTGATGCTCCCTTTTGATTTCTACTTTCGCGGTGTCGCGAATAGCTCAAGGATCATATCTATCCCTGATATGTCATAGTTCATCACGAAGCTCTAGTAGCTTGGTGGCAGTGACTTTGGAGAACCATCACTATCTTATCTGGAAGATTAACTCCCACTCGATTCAAGCGATTGTAGTACTCATACAATCTGAGCACATGCTCAACGATTGAGCTTTTCTCCTTTGTTTATAGGCTTAGGAAACTTGTCAAAGGTCTCATACCTATTGACGCGGGCACTAGCCTGAAATCCCAATTTCAGTCCTTGGAACATCTCATATGTTCTGCGACGTTTCAAAATGTCTTTGGTGCCCCAATTCTAAACCGTTTAACATTACGCACTGAACTATCATGTAGTCATCAAAACGTGTATGTCAGATGTTCGCAACATCCACAAACGACACTCGAGGTTCAGCTCACTTAGCGGTGCATTAAGGACATAATCCTTCTGCACAGCAATGAGGACAATCCTCAGTTTACGGACCCAGTCCGCATAATTGCTACTATCAACTTTCAACTAAATTTTCTCTAGGAACGTATCTAAAACAGTATAACTAAAGCGTAAGCTATGACATAATTTGCAAAGTCCTTTTGACTATGTTCATGGTAATTGAGTTCATCTGATTATTTCATGAACTCCCACTCAGATAGACATCCCTCTAGTCATCTAAGTGATACATGATCCGAATCAACTAGGCCGTGTCCGATCATCACGTGAGACGGACTAGTCATCATCGGTGAACATCTTCATGTTGATCGTATCTTCTATACGACTCATGTTCGACCTTTCGGTCCTCCGTGTTCCGAGGCCATGTCTGTACATGCTAGGCTCGTCAAGTCAACCTAAGTGTTTCGCATGTGTTCCGAGGCCATGTCTGTACATGCTAGGCTCGTCAACACCCGTTGTATTCGAACGTTAGAATCTATCACACCCGATCATCATGTGGTGCTTCAAAACAACGAACCTTCGCAACAGTGCATAGTTAGGGAGAACACTTTTCTTGAAATTTTAGTGAGGGATTATCTTATTTAAGCTACCGTCATTCTAAGCAAATAAGATGTAAAACATGATAAACATCACATGCAATCAAATAGTGACATGATATGGCCATCATCACTTTGCTCCTTTTGATCTCCATCTTCGGGGCTCCATGATCATCATCGTCACCGGCATGACACCATGATCTCCATCATCGTGTCTTCATGAACTTGTCTCGCCAACTATTACTTCTACTACTATAGCTAATGGTTAGCAATAAAGTAAAGTAATTACATGACGTTTATGTTGACATGCATGTCATAAATAAATTAAGACAACTCCTATGGCTCCTGCCGGTTGTCATACTCATCGACATGCAAGTCGTGATTCCTATTACAAGAACATGATCAATCTCATACATCACATATCATTCATCACATTCTTTTTGGCCACGTCACATCACATAGCATACCCTGCAAAAACAAGTTAGACGTCCTCTAATTGTTGTTGCATGTTTTTACATGGCTGTTATGGGTTTCTAGCAAGAACGTTTCTTACCTACGCAAAACCACAACGTGATATGCCAATTTCTATTTACCCTTCATAAGGACCCTTTTCATCGAATCCGATCCGACTAAACTGGGAGAGACTGGCACCAGCTAGCCACCTTATGCAACAAGTGCATGTCAGTCGGTGGAACCTGTCTCACGTAAGAGTACGTGTAAGGTCGGTCCGGGCCGCTTCATCCCACGATGCCGCCGAATCAAGATAAGACTAGTAACGACAAGTAAATTGACAATATCGACACCCACAACTGCTTTGTGTTCTACTCGTGCATAGAAACTACGCATAAACCTAGCTCTTATACCACTGTTGGGGATCGTAGCAGAAATCAAAAAAAATTCTACACATCACCAAGATCAATCTATGGAGTAATATAGCAACGAGGGGAAGGGGAGTGCATCTACATACCCTTGTAGATCGCTAAGCGGAAGCGTTCAAGTGAACGGGGTTGATGGAGTCGTACTCGTCGTGATCCAAATCACCGATGATCCTAGTGCCGAACGGACGGCACCTCCGCGTTCAACACACATGCAGCCCGGTGACGTCTCCCACGCCTTGATCCAGCAAGGGGAGAAGGAGAGGTTGGGGAAGACTCCGTCCAGCGGCAGCACGACGGCGTGGTGATGGTGGAGGAGCGTGGAACTCCAGCAGGGCTTCGCCAAGCACTACGAGAGACGAGGAGGGAGAGGGGTAGGGCTGCGCCAACAGGAGAAGAACTTCATGTGTTGGGCTGCCCCTTTGCCTCCACTATATATAGGGGGAGAGGGAGGGCTGCGCCCCCACCTAGGGTTTCCAACCTAGGGGCGGCGGCAGCCCCAATCCCCATCTGGGGTGGCGGCCAAGTGGGGGGAGAGGGAGGCGCACCAGGCATGGGCCTTTAGGGCCCATCTGCCCTAGGGTTTGCCCCCTCTTCTCTCCAGGCGCATGGGCCTTCGTGGGGAGGCGCCCCCAGCCCACCTAGGGGCTGGTCCCTCCTCACACTTGGCCCATGTATGCCTCCGGGGCCCGTGGCCCCTCCCGGTGGACCCCCGGACCCCTTCGGTGGTCCCGGTACACTACCGGTGATGCCCAGAACACTTCTGGTGGCCAAAACCATACTTCCTATATATAAATCTTTACCTCCGGACCATTCCGGAACTCCTCGTGAGGTCTGGGATCTCATCTGGGACTCGGAACAACATTCGGTAACCGCATACATTCTTTCCCATATAACCCTAGCGTCATCGAACCATAAGTGTGTAGACCCTACGGGTTCGGGAGACATGTAGACATGACCAAGACAACTCTCCGGTCAATAACCAACAGCGGGATCTGGATACCCATGTTGGCTCCCACATGTTCCACGATGATCTCATCGGATGAACCACGATGTCGCGGATTCAATCAATCCCGTATTCAATTCCCTTTGTCTAACAGTATTGCACTTGCCCGAGATTCGATCATCGGTATCTCGATACCTTGCTCAATCTCGTTACCGGCAAGTCTCTTTACTCGTTCCGTAACACATCATCCCGTGATCAACTCCTTGGTCACATTGCGCATATGATGATGTCCTACCGAGTTTGCCCAGAGATACCTCTCCGTCACACGGAGTGACAAATCCCAGTCTCGATTCGTGCCAACCCAACAGACACTTTTAGAGATACCTGTAGTGTACCTTTATAGCCACCCAATTACGTTGTGACGTTTGGTACACCCTAAGCATTCCTACAGTATCCGGGAGTTGCACAATCTCATGGTCTAAGGAAATGATACTTGACATTTGAAAAGCTTTAGCATACGAACTACACGATCTTTCTGCTAGGCTTAGGATTGGGTCTTGTCAATCACATCATCTCCTAATGATGTGAGCCCGTTATCAATGATATCCAATGTCCATGGCCAGGAAACCGTAACCATCTATTGATCAACGAGCTAGTCAACTAGAGGCTTACTAGGGACATGGTGTTGTCTATGTATCCACATGTGTATATGAGTTTCCCATTAATACAATTCTAGCATGGATAATAAACGATTATCATGAACAAGGAAATATAATAATAACTAATTTATTATTGCCTCTAGGGCATATTTCCAACACTACTGCGGGAGTCCTGGATTAGGGGGTGTCCGGATAGCCGGACTATACCTTCGGCCGGACTCCTGGACTATGAAGATACAAGATTGAAGACTTCGTCCCGTGTCCGGAAAGGACTTTCCTTGGTGTGGAAGGCAAGCTTGGCGATACGGACAACAACAATTGTAACCGACTCTATGTAACCCTAGCCCTCTCCGGTGTCTATATAAACCGGAGGGTTTTAGTCCGTAGGACAACAACAATCATACCATAGGCTAGCTTCTAGGGTTTAGCCTCTCTGATCTCGTGGTAGATCTACTCTTGTACTACCCATATCATCAATATCAATCAAGCAGGAGTAGGGTTTTACCTCCATCGAGAGGGCCCGAACCTGGGTAAAAACATCGTGTCCCTTGTCTCCTGTTACCATCCGCCTAGACGCACAGTTTGGGACCCCCTACCCGAGATCCGCCGGTTTTGACACCGACACTAACCATAGCATGAAACATATGGATCCAAATCAGCCCCTTACAAAGCAACGCATAAACTAGGGTTTAAGCTTCTATCACTCTAGCAACCCATCATCTACTTATTACTTCCCAATGCCTTCCTCTAGGCCCAAATAATGGTGAAGTGTTATGTAGTCTATGTTCACATAACACCACTAGAGGCTAGACAACATACATCTCATCAAAATATCGAACGAATACCAAATTCACATGACTACTAATAGCAAGACTTCTCCCATGTCCTCAGGAATAAACGTAACTACTCACAAAGCATATTCATGTTCATAATCAGAGGGGTATTAATATGCATATAGGATCTGAACATATGATCTTCCACCAAATAAACCAACTAGCATCAACTACAAGGAGTAATCAACACTACCAGCAACCTACTAGTACCAATCCCGGACTTGGAGACAAGAATTGGATACAAGACATGAACTAGGGTTTTGAGAGGAGATGGTGCTAGTGAATATGTTGATGGACATTGCCCTCTACCGATGAGAGGAGCGTTGGTGATGACGATGGCGATGATTTCCCCCTCCTGGAGGGAAGTGTCCCCGGCAGAACAGCTCTGCCAGAGCCCTAGATTGGTTCCGCCAAGGTTCCACCTCGTGGCGGCGGAGTCTCGTCCCGAACGGTTGCTTATGATTTTTTTCCTTGACTAAAGACTTCATATAGCAGAATATGGCCATCGGGGAGCCAACAGGGGGCCCACGAGGCAGGGAGGCGTGCCCTGGAGGTTAGGGTGCGCCCTCCACCCTCATGGCCAGGTGGGGCCCCCTCTGACGTACTTCTTCCACTCAATATTTTTTATTATTTCCAAAAATAACTTTCGTGGAGTTTCAGGACTTTTGGAGTTGTGCAGAATAGGTCTCTAATATTTGCTCCTTTTCCAGTCTAGAATTCCAGCTGCCGGCATTCTCCCTCCTTATGTAAACCTTGTAAAATAAGAGAGAATAGGCATAAGTATTGTGACATAACGTGTAGTAACAGCCCATAATGCAATGGATATCGATATAAAAGCATGATGCAAAATGGACGTATCAACTCCCCCAAGCTTAGACCTCGCTTGTCCTCAAGCAGAAGCTGATAACGATAAATATGACCACATGTTTAGAGGTAGAGGTGTCGATAAAATAAAATACGGACATGAGGGCATCATGATTTTTCTCATAACAACAACATATAATGATATTGTCATATGATTTCTTATGCTCAAGTAATAATCTATTCACAATGAAAAGTATGAATCAGAAACTTTATTGAGAACTGGCAAACTATAATCTCAGTCATTGAAGCAATTGCAATTTATCATAACATCAGAAAGAGTCTATGTCAGAGCTTTCTAGCAAGTCCACATACTCAACTATCATTTAGTCTTTCATAATTGCTAACACTCACGCAATACTTGTGGTTACGGAGTTTTAATCGAACAGAGAGAAAGATAGGGGCTTATAGTTTCGCCTCCCAACCTTTCACCTCAAGGGTAATGTCAACAATAATAGCTCATGCTCCCCTACATCCAATTAGATATATCTATCAAGATCTTTCCAACACCCTGTGCTTGCCGAAGGATAAAATGTAAAAAGGAAAGGTGAAGATCACCATGACTCTTGCATAAGGTAGAGGATAGTAGTAACAGATAGTCCCTTCACAGAGGGAAGCAGAGGTTGCCATGCGCTTTTATGGTTGGATGCACAAAATCTTAATGCGGAAGAACGTCACTTTATATTGCCCCTTGTGATATGAACCTTTATTATGCAGTGTGTCGCTTTTATTTCTTCCACATCACAAGATCGTATAAAGCTTATTTTCTCCCACACTAATAAGCCATACATATTTAGAGAGCAATTTTTTATTTTTTGCACCGATGACAACTTACTTGAAGGATCTTACTCAATCCATAGGTAGATATGGTGGACTCTCATGGCAAAACTGGTTTAAGGGTTCTTGGAAGCACAAGTAGTATCTCTACTTGGTGCTAAGAATTTGGCTAGCATGAGGGGGAAAGGAAAGCTCAACATGTGGGATGATCCATGACAATATATATTATCTCAGATATAAGAAAACATAACCCATTACGTTGTCTTCCTTGTCCAATGTCAACTCCTTAGCATGTCATATTTTAAAGAGTGCTCCCAATCATAAAAGATGTCAACGATAGTATATTTATATGTGAAACCTCTCTTTCTGTATTACTTCCTATTAATTGCAACAATGACCAAAGCTATGTTTGCCAACTCCCAACAACTTTTAATCATCATACTCTTTCTATGTGGAGTCATTACTCTCAATAAGATCAATATGAGGTCTTTGTTTCTTTTTATTCTTTTTCTTTTATTCACTCAAGATCATGGCAAAATAATCAAGCCCTTGACTCAACACTAATCTTTATTATATAGCTCACGGACTCGATTACATAGAGAGATCATAAAGCAAAACTCAAAACTAGATCATGCCATAAACTTTATTCTACTAGATCAAGATACTACTAATAGGATCGAACTAAGAAAAAGGGTAAAGATAGGAGTGTGATGGTGATACGATACCGGGGCACCTCCCCCAAGATTGGCAGTTGCCAAGGGGATTGCCCATACCCATGTGATTATGTCTCCTTTGCTGGTGCAGAAGGTGGAGGTGTTGTTGATGATGCGGGCTTATCGTCCATCTTCCAAGGCATAGGCTCACCATCATAGAAGGATGATCGAGTCTCTGGGATCCTCAAATCGGCAGCCAAACTCATCCTTTTGAATCCATATTCATACTCACAGTTTTGGTTTTGCAGGTTATAGATATGGGCTTGAAGGTGCTCGATCTTCTCATGAAGCTTGAAGATGGCCTCCCCGATGTTGTCGGCATCCAGCTTGTGGTTGTTGGTGAACTCCGCGATCATCATGTGGTTGGAGTTGAGTCCACGTTCCACCATCCCCTGGCACTTGAAGACTTGTTGCTCCATTGCTTCGAGTCTCGTCGTCATGCTTCCAGTCGCCTTCGGTCCCTCAGCATCGCGGATGTGCAGCAACCCATCACGCATCTCAATGGTTTGAGGGTGTCGCAGCACCTCCGCGAGGTAAGGGTTGATGACCTTCTCGAAGAACCTTGTCCTTAGGGGCACTTGGAGACGTCATGATAATCTAGATCTGTCAAAAAAACAGCTCGAAACAAGAACAGAGGATATTTGCGTGATACGTCATGATAATCTAGATCTGTCAAAACCTTCGGGAGAATATATAATGAATTTTTACCGACCAAAATACGTATCGTGCAAGAAAACGGAGGCCAGAGAGCACACGAGGTGCCCACAAGGTAGGTGGCGCGCCCAGGGGGTAGGGTGCGCCCTCCACCCTCGTGGAGGCCTCGTGTCCTTCCCGGACTGCTTCTTATTTTTCTATTTTTCTAAATATTTCAAAATGGAGAAATATTGCCAAAAAAACTATTTTGGAGTTGGTTTACTTACCGTACCACATACCTATTCCTTTTCGGAGTCTGAAACGTTCCAGAAAGTGTCCCTTATGTATTCCTTCGGGGTTACGGTTTCAATAACATTGGTTTCAACATTTATGGGATTACCAGAGATATAATGTTTGATTCTTTGACCGTTCACCACCTTCGGATTTGTGCCTCCAAAGTTGTTGATGTTTATGGCACCGGAACGATAGACCTCCTCGATAACGTAGGGGCCTTCCCATTTAGAGAGAAGTTTTCCTGCAAAAAATCTTAAACGAGGGTTGTATAGCAATACATAATCACCTACAATAAACTCACGCTTTTGTATCCTTTTGTCATGCCATCTTTTAACTTTTTCTTTAAACAACTTGGCATTTTCATAAGCTCGGGCTCTCCATTCATCAGTGAGCTAATATCAAATAACCTCTTCTCACCAGCAAGTTTGAAATCATAGTTGAGCTCTTTAATAGCCCAATATGCCTTATGTTCTAGTTCGAGAGGTAAGTGACATGCTTTTCCATAAACCATTTTATACGGAGACATACCCATAGGATTTTTATATGCAGTTCTATAAGCCCATAATGCATCATCAAGTTTCTTGGACCAATTCTTTCTAGACCTATTGACAGTCTTTTGCAAAATTAATTTGAGTTCTCTATTACTCAATTCTACTTGACCACTAGATTGTGGGTGATAAGGAGATGCAATTCTATGATTAACGTCATACTTAGCAAGCATTTTACGGAAAGCACCATGAATAAAATGTTGAACCACCATCAGTCATTAAATATCTAGGGACTCCAAACCTCGGAAAAGTAACTTCTTTAATCATCTTAATAGAAGTGTTATGATCAGCACTACTAGTTGGAATAGCTTCTACCCACTTAGTAACGTAATCAACAACAACTAGAATATGTGTATAACCATTAGAGGCAGGAAAAGGTCCCATATAATCAAAGCCCCAAACATCAAATGGTTCAATAACGAGTGAATAATTCATAGGCATTTCTTGACGTCTACTAATATTACCAATTCTTTGGCATTCATCACAAGATAAGACAAACTTACGGGCATCCTTGAAGAGAGTAGGCCAATAGAAACCGGATTGCAATACCTTATGTGCAGTTCCATCTCCAGCGTGGTGTCCTCCATAAGCTTCGGAGTGACACTTGCGTAGGATCTGTTCCTGTTCATGCTCAGGTACACAAAGTCTAATAACACCATCCACTCCTTTATAAAGATGTGGGTCATCCCAAAAGTAATGTCTGAAATCATAGAAAAGCTTTTTCCTTTGTTGGTATGTGAAACTAGGTGGTATAAATTTGGCAACAATATAATTAGCATAATCAGCATACCACAGAGTACTACGAGAAGCATCTATGACATTTAATTGCTCATCAGGAAAGCTATCATCAATAGGTAGTGGGTCATCAAGAACATTTTCTAACCTAGACAAGTTGTCTGCAACGGGGTTCTCAGCTCCCTTTCTATCAACAATATGCAAATCAAATTCTTGTAGTAAGAGAACCCATCTAATAAGTCTAGGTTTAGCATCTTCATTTTCCATAAGATATTTAATAGCAGCATGAACCATGTGAATAGTTACTTTAGAATCAACAATATAAGGTCTGAACTTATCACAAGCAAATACAACTGCTAAGAATTCTTTTTCAGTAGTAGCATAATTTCTTTGAGCATTGTCTAGAGTTTTACTAGCATATTGAATAACGTTTAATTTCTTATCAACTCTTTGACCTAGAACAACACCTACAGCATAATCACTAGCATCACACATAATTTCAAAGGGTAAATTCCAATCAGGTGGCTGAACAATAGGTGCAGAGATCAATGCTTTCTTAAGTATTTCAAATGCTTCTACACAATCATCATCAAAGACAAAATGGTATATCTTTTTGTAATAAATTAGCCAGAGGTCGAGAAATTTTTGAGAAGTCCTTAATGAACCTCCTATAAAATCCGGCGTGACCAAGGAAACTTCTTATACCTTTGATGTCCTTGGGACATGGCATCTTTTCAATAGCATCAACCTTGGCTTTATCAACTTCAATACCTCTTTCATAAACTTTATGCCCCAAGACAATACCTTCATTAACCATAAAGTGACACTTTTCCCAATTCAAGACAAGATTAGTTTCTTCATATCTCTGCAAAACTCGATCAAGGTTGCTCAAGCAATCATCAAAAGAGGAACAATAGACGGAAAAGTCGTCCATGAAAACCTCACAAATCTTTTCACAAAAGTCAGAGAATATAGCCATCATGCATCTTTGAAAGGTAGCAGATGCATTACATAAACCAAAAGGCATACGTCTATAAGAAAAAGTACCAAAACGGCAAGTAAAAGTAGTCTTTGATTGATCATTGGCTGACACAGGTATTTGAGAGAAACCTGAATAGCCGTCTAGAAAGCAAAAATGTGTATGCTTGCATAATCTTTCTAGCATTTGATCGATAAAAGGTAAGGGGTAATGATCTTTCTTAGTAGCCTTGTTTAATTTGCGGAAATCAATTACCATCCTATAACCTGTAATAATTCTTTGCGGAATCAATTCATCTTTATCATTAGGAACAACAGTAATGCCTCCCTTCTTAGGGACACAATGGACAGGACTTACCCACTGACTATCAGCAACGGGATAAATTATACCTGCCTCCAGGAGCGTTAGTATTTCTTTTCTTACCACTTCTTTCATCTTAGGATTCAGCCGTCGTTTGTGATCACGAACTAGTTTGGCATCTTCTTCCAAATTTATTTTATGTTGACATAGAGTGGGACTAATGTTGGGGAACGTTGCAGCAAATTAAAATTTTTCCTACGGTTTCACCAAGATCCATCTATGAGTTCATCTAAGCAACGAGTCATGGGAGAGATATTGCATCTACATACCACTTTGTAGATCGCGAGCGGAAGCGTTCAAGGAACGGGGATGAGGTAGTCGTACACGACGTGATCCAAATCACCGGAGATCCTAGCACCGAACGGACGGCACCTCCGCGTTCAACACACGTACAGTCAGCGTAACGTCTCCTTCTTCTTGATCCAGCAAGGCAAAGGAGAGGTTGAGGAAGATGGCTCCAGCAGCAGCACGACGGCGTGGTGATGGTGGAGCTGCAGTACTCCGGCAGGGCTTCGCCAAGCTCTACGGAGGAGGAGGTGTTGGAGAGGGAGAGGGAGGCGCCAAGGACCAGGGTTCGGCTGCCCCCCTCCCCTCCCCCCTTTATATAGCCCCCTAGGGGGGGCGCCGGCCCTAGGAGATGCAATCTCCTAGGGGGCGGCGGCCAAGGGGTGGGGCTTGCCCCCCAAGCAAGGGGGCGCCCCCCCTTTAGGGTTTCCCCACCCTAGGCGCATGGGCCTCTTGGGGCTGGTTCCCCTTGGCCCATGCAGGCCAAGGCGCACCCCCTAGAGCCCATGTGGCCCCCCGAGGCAGGTGGCCCCACCCGGTAGACCCCCGGGACCCTCCGGTGGTCCCGGTACAATACCGATAACCCCGAAACTTGTCCCGATGGCCAAAACAGCACTTCCTATATATAATTCTTTACCTCGGACCATTCCGAAACTCCTCGTGACGTCCGGGATCTCATCCGGGACTCCGAACAACACTGGGGTACTGCATATACATATCTTCACAACCCTAGCGTCACCGAACCTTAAGTGTGTAGACCCTACGGGTTAGGGAGACATGCAGACATGACGGAGACGGCTCTCGGGCAATAACCAACAGCGGGATCTGGATACCCATGTTGGCTCCCACATGCTCCACGATGATCTCATCGGATGAACCACGATGTCGAGGATTCAATTAATCCCGTATACGATTCCCTTTGTCAATTGGTATTTTACTTGCCCGAGATTCGATCGTCGGTATCCCAATACCTCGTTCAATCTCATTACCGGCAAGTCACTTTACTCGTACCGTAATGCATGATCCCGTGATCAAACACTTTGATCACATTGAGCTCATTATGATGATGCATTACCGAGAGGGCCCGGTGATACCTCTCCGTCAAGCAGAGTGACAAATCCCAGTCTCGATCCGTGTCAACCCAACAGATACTTTCGGAGATACCCGTAGTATACCTTTATAGTCACCCAGTTACGTTGTGACGTTTGGCACACCCAAAGCACTCCTACGGTATCCGGGAGTTACACGATCTCATGGTCTAAGGAAAGGATACTTGACATTGGAAAACTCTAGCAAACGAACTATGCGATCTTATGCTATGTTTAGGATTGGGTCTCGTCCATCACATCATTCTCCTAATGATGTGATCTCGTTATAAATGACATCCAATGTTCATAGTCAGGAAACCATGACTATCTGTCGATCAACGAGCTAGTCAACTAGAGGCTTACTAGGGACATATTGTTGTCTGTTATTCACACATGTATTACGATTTCCGGATAACACAATTATAGCACGAATAAAGACAATTATCATGAACAAGGAAATATAATAATAATGCTTTTATTATTGCCTCTAGGGCATATTTCCAACAGTCTCCCACTTGCACTAGAGTCAATAATCTAGTTACATTGTGATGAATCGAACACCCATAGAGTTCTGGTGCTGATCATGTTTTGCCTTAGGGAGAGGTTTTGTCAACGGATCTGCGACATTCAGATCTGTGTGCACTTCACAAATTTCTATGTCTCCATCTTGAACATTTTCACGAATGGAGTTGAAGCGACGCTTGATGTGCCTGGTCTTCTTGTGAAACCTGGGCTCCTTGGCAACTGCAATAGCTCCAGTGTTGTCACAGAAGAGCTTGATTGGCCCCGACGCATTGGGTATGACTCCGAGGTCGGTGATGAACTCCTTCACCCAAATTGCTTCATGTGCTGCCTCAGAGGCTGCCATGTATTCCGCTTCACATGTAGATCCCGCCACGACGCTCTGCTTGCAACTGCACCAGCTTACTGCCCCACCATTCAAAATATACACGTATCCGGTTTGTGACTTAGAGTCATCCAGATCTGTGTCGAAGCTAGCGTCGACGTAACCCTTTACGACGAGCTCTTCGTCACCTCTATAAACAAGAAACATTTCCTTAGTCCTTTTCAGGTACTTCAGGATATTCTTGACCGCTGTCCAGTGTTCCTTGCCGGGATTACTTTGGTACCTTCCTACCAAACTTATGGCAAGGTTTACATCAGGTCTGGTACACAGCATGGCATACATAATAGACCCTATGGCTGAGGCATAGGGGATGACACTCATCTCTTCTATATCTTCGGCCGTGGTCGGACATTGAGCTGAGCTCAATTTCACACCTTGTAACACAGGTAAGAACCCCTTCTTAGATTGATCCATATTGAACTTCTTCAATATCTTATCAAGGTATGTGCTTTGTGAAAGACCTATGAGGCGTCTTGATCTATCTCTATAGATCTTGATGCCTAATATATAAGCAGCTTCTCCAAGGTCCTTCATTGAAAAACTTTTATTCAAGTAGGCCTTAATGCTGTCCAAGAGTTCTATATCATTTCCCATCAAAAGTATGTCATCTACATATAGTATGAGAAATGCTACAGAGCTCCCACTCACTTTCTTGTAAACGCAGGCTTCTCCATAAGTCTGCGTAAACCCAAACGCTTTGATCATCTCATCAAAGCGAATGTTCCAACTCCGAGATGCTTGCACCAGCCCATAAATCGAGCGTTGGAGCTTTCACACCTTGTCAGCATTCTTAGGATCGACAAAACCTTCCGGCTGTATCATATACAATTCTTCCTTAAGGAAACCATTAAGGAATGTCGTTTTGACGTCCATTTGCCATATTTCATAATCGTAGAATGCGGCAATTGCTAACATGATTCGGACGGACTTCAGCTTCGCTACCGGTGAGAAAGTCTCATCGTAGTCAACCCCTTGAACTTGTCGATAACCCTTAGCGACAAGCCGAGATTTATAGATGGTCACATTACCATCCGCGTCTGTCTTCTTCTTAAAGATTCATTTATTTTCTATGGCTCGCCGCTCAACGGGCAAGTCAGTCAAAGTCCATACTTCGTTTTCATACATGGATCCTATCTCGGATTTCATGGCTTCTAGCCATTTGTCGGAATCCGGGCCCGCCATTGCTTCCTCATAGTTCGAAGGTTCACCGTTGTCTAACAACATGATTTCCAAGACAGGGTTGCCGTACCACTCTGGTGCGGAACGTGTCCTTGTGGACCTTCGAATTTCAGTAGGAGCTTGATTAGAAGTATGTTGATCATCATCATTAATTTCCTCTCTAGTCGGTGCAGGCACCTCAGGAATGTTTTCTTGAGTTTCGCCATTTTCTGGTTCAAGAGGTAACACTTCATCAAGTTCTACTTTCCTCCCACTTACTTCTTTCGAGAGAAACTCCTTCTCTAGAAAGGATCCATTCTTGGCAACAAAGATCTTGCCTTCGGATCTTCGGTAGAAGGTATACCCAATAGTTTCTTTAGGGTATCCTATGAAGACGCATTTTTTCGACTTGGGTTTGAGCTTTTCAGGTTGAAGTTTCTTGACATAAGCATCGCATCCCCAAACTTTTAGAAACGGAGCCCTATTTATACGGTGTCGTCTCAACGGATTTCGACGGAGCCCTATTTAAAGTGAATGCGGCAGTCTCTAAAGCATAGCCCCAAAAAGATAGCGGTAAATCGGTAAGAGACATCATAGATCGCACCATATCTAATAGAGTGTGATTACGATGTTCGGACACACCATTACGCTGAGGTGTTCCAGGCGGCGTGAGTTGTGAAACTATTCCACATTTTCTTAAGTGTGTGCCAAATTCGTGACTCAAGTATTCTCCTCCACGATCTGATCATAGAAACTTGATCTTTCTATCACGTTGATTTTCAACCTCACTCTGAAATTCTTTGAACTTTTCAAAGGTCTCAGACTTGTGTTTCATTAAGTAGATATACCCATATCTACTCGAGTCATCAGTGAGGGTGAGAACATAACGATAGCCACCGCGAGCCTCAACACTCATTGGACCGCACACATCGGTATGTATGATTTCCAATAAGTTGGTTGCTCGCTCAATTGTTCCTGAGAACGGAGTCTTGGTCATTTTACCCATGAGGCATGGTTCGCACGTGTCAAATGATTCATAATCAAGAGACTCTAAAAGTCCATCTGCATGGAGCTTCTTCATGCGTTTGACACCTATGTGACCAAGGCGGCAGTGCCACAAATATGTGGGACTATTGTTATCAACTTTAACTCTTTTGGTATTCACACTATGAATATGTGTATCATCATGTACGAGATTCATTAAGAATAAACCATTAACCATCGGAGCATGACCATAAAACATATCTCTCATGTAAATAGAACAACCATTATTCTCGGATTTAAATGAGTAGCCATCTCGAATTAATCGAGATCCAGACACAATGTTCATGCTCAAACTTGGCACTAAATAATTATTATTGAGGTTTAAAACTAATCCCGTAGGTAAATCTAGAGGTAGCGTGCCGACGGCGATCACATCGACCTTGGAACCATTCCCGACGCGCATCGTCACCTCGTCCTTCGCCAGTCTCCGTTTATTCCGCAGCTCCTGTTTTGAGTTACAAATGTGAGCAACTGCACCGGTATCAAATACCCAAGAGCTACTACGAGTACTGGTAAGGTACACATCAATTACATGTATATCACATATACCTTTTGTTTTGCCGGCCTTCTTGTCCGCTAAGTATTTGGGGCAGTTCCGCTTCCAGTGAACACTTCCCTTGCAATAAAAACACTCAGTCTCGGGCTTGGGTCCATTCTTTGGCTTCTTCCCGGCAACTTGCTTACCGGGCGCGGCAATTTCCTTGCCGTCCTTCTTGAAGTTCTTTTTACCCTTCCCCTTCTTGAACTTAGTGGTTTTATTCACCATCAACACTTGATGTTCCTTCTTGATTTCTACCTCTGCTGATTTTAGCATAGCATATAGCTCAGGAATGGTCTTTACCATCCCCTGCATGTTGTAGTTCATCACAAAGCTCTTGTAGCTAGGTGGAAGCGACTGGAGGATTCTGTCAATGACCGCTTCATCCGGGAGATTAACTTCCAGTTGAGTCAAGCGGTTGTGCAACCCAGACATCTTGAGTATGTGTTCACTGACAGAGCTATTTTCCTCCATCTTACGGCTAAAGAATTTGTCGGAGACTTCATATCTCTCGACCCGGGCATGAGCTTGGAAAACCATTTTCAGCTCTTCGAACATCTCATATGCTCCATGTCTCTCAAAACGTTTTTGGAGCCCCGGCTCTAAGCTGTAAAGCATGCCGCACTGAACGAGGGAGTAATCATCAGAGCGTGACTGCCAAGCGTTCATAACGTCTTGTTCTGCAGGGAGAACAGGTGCGTCACCCAGCGGTGCTCGTAGGACATAATCTTTCTTGGCAGCTATGAGGATGATCCTCAGGTTCCGGACCCAGTCCGTATAGTTGCTGCCATCGTCTTTCAGCTTGGTTTTCTCTAGGAACGCGTTGAAGTTGAGGACTACGTTGGCCATTTGATCTACAAGACATATTGTAAATATTTTAGACTAAGTTCATGATAATAAAGTTCATCTAATCAAATTATTTAATGAACTCCCACTTAGATAGACATCCCTCTTCTAGTCATCTAAGTATAACATGATCCGAGTCAACTAGGCCGTGTCCGATCATCACGTGAGATGGACTAGTCAACATCGGTGAACATCTTCATGTTGATCGTATCTTCTATACGACTCATGCTCGACCTTTCGGTCTTCTGTGTTCCGAGGCCATGTCTGTACATGCTAGGCTCGTCAAGTCAACCTAAGTGTTTGCATGTGTAAATCTGTCTTACACCCGTTGTATGTGAACGTTAGAATCTATCACACCCGATCATCACGTGGTGCTTCGAAACAACGAACTGTCGCAATGGTGCACAGTTAGGGGGAACACTTCTTGAAATTATTATGAGGGATCATCTTATTTACTACCGTCATTTTAAGTAAACAAGATGCAAAACATGATAAACATCACATGCAATCAAATAATAAACGTGACATGATATGGCCAATATCACATAGCTCCTTTGATCTCCATCTTGGGGCTCCATGATCATCTTGTCACCGGCTTGACACCATGATCTCCATCATCATGATCTCCATCATCGTGTCTCCATGAAGTTGCTCGCCAACTATTGCTTCTACTACTATGGCTAACGCATTTAGCAATAAAGTAAAGTAATTTACATGGCGTTTCTCAATGACACGCAGGTCATACAAAAAATAAAGATAACTCCTATGGCTCCTACCGGTTGTCATACTCATCGACATGCAATTCGTGATTCCTATAGCATGAACATCTCATACATCACATATAGATCATTCATCATTCATCACAACTTTGGCCATATCATATCACAAAGCACTTGCTGCAAAAACAAGTTAGACGTCCTCTAATTGTTGTTGCAAGTTTTACGTGGCTGAATTAGGGTTCTAGCAAGAACGTTTTCTTACCTACGTGAAAGCCACAACGTGATTTGTCAACTTCTATTTACCCTTCATAAGGACCCTTTTCATCGAATCCGCTCCAACTAAAGTGGGAGAGACAGACACCCGCCAGCCACCTTATGCAACTAGTGCATGTTAGTCGGTGGAACCGGTCTCACGTAAGTGTACGTGTAAGGTTGGTCCGGGCCGCTTCATCCCACAATACCGCTGAAGCAAGATAAGACTAGTAGCGGCAAGAAAAGTTGACAACATCTACGCCCACAACAAATTGTGTTCTACTCGTGTAATAGAGAACTACGCATAGACCTAGCTCATGATGCCACTGTTGGGGAACGTTGCAGAAAATTAAAATTTTTCCTACGGTTTCACCAAGATCCATCTATGAGTTCATCTAAGCAACGAGTCATGGGAGAGAGATTGCATCTACATACCACTTTGTAGATCGCGAGCGGAAGCGTTCAAGGAACGGGGATGAGGTAGTCGTACACGACGTGATCCAAATCACCGGAGATCCTAGCACCGAACGGACGGCACCTCCGTGTTCAACACACGTACAGTCAGCGTAACGTCCTTCTTCTTGATCCAGCAAGGCAAAGGAGAGGTTGAGGAAGATGGCTCCAGCAGCAGCACGACGGCGTGGTGATGGTGGAGCTGCAGTACACCGGCAGGGCTTCGCCGAGCTCTACGTGAAGGAAATATGCCCTAGAGGCAATAATAAAGTTATTATTTATTTCCTTATTTCATGATAAATGTTTATTATTCATGCTAGAATTGTATTAACCGGAAACATAATACATGTGTGAATACATAGACAAACAGAGTGTCACTAGTATGCCTCTACTTGACTAGCCCGTTAATCAAAGATGGTTATGTTTCCTAACCATGAACAAAGAGTTGTTATTTGATTAACGAGGTCACATCATTAGTTGAATGATCTGATTGACATGACCCATTCCATTAGCTTAGCACCCGATCGTTTAGTATGTTGCTATTGCTTTCTTCATGACTTATACATGTTCCTTTGACTATGAGATTATGCAACTCCCGTTTGCCGGAGGAACACTTTGGGTGCTACCAAACGTCACAACGTAACTGGGTGATTATAAAGGAGTACTACAGGTGTCACCAAAGGTAGATGTTGGGTTGGCATATTTCGAGATTAGGATTTGTCACTCCGATCGTGGAGAGGTATCTCTAGGCCCTCTCGGTAATGCACATCACTTAAGCCTTGCAAGCATTGCAACTAATGAGTTAGTTACAGGATGATGTATTACGGAACGAGTAAAGAGACTTGCCGGTAACGAGATTGAACTAGGTATTGGATACCGACGATCGAATCTTGGGCAAGTAACATACCGATGGACAAAGGGAACAACGTATGTTGTTATGCGGTCTGACCGATAAAGATCTTCGTAGAATATGTAGGAGCCAATATGGGCATCCAGGTTCCGCTATTGGTTATTGACCGGAGATGTGTCTCGGTCATGTCTACGTTGTTCTCGAACCGTAGGGTCCGCACGCTTAAGGTTACGATGACAGTTATTATGAGTTTATGCATTTTGATGTACCGAAGGAGTTCGGGGTCCCGGATGAGATCGGGGACATGACTAGGAGTCTCGAAATGGTTGAGACGTAAAGATCGATATATTGGACGACTATATTCGGAGTTCGGAAAGGTTCCGAGTGATTCGAGTATTTTTCGGAGTACCGGAGAGTTACGGGAATTCATATTGGGCCTCATTGGGCCATACGGGAAAAGGAGAGAAAGGGCCAAAAGGTGGCCGCGCCCCTCCCCTTGCACTAGTCCGAATTGGACTAGGGAAGGGGGGCGCCCCCTTCCTTCCTTCTCCTTCTCTCTTCCCTTTCCTTCTCTCCTACTCCTCCTACATGGAAGGACTCCTAGTTGGACTAGGAAAGGGGGAATCCTACTCCCGGTGGGAGTAGGACTCCCCTTGGCGCGCCAAACCTAGGGCCGGCCTCCTCCCTCCCTTGCTCCTTTATATACGGGGGCAGGGGGCACCCCATGGACACACAAGTTGATCTTCGTGATCGTTCCTTAGCCGTGTGCGGTGCCCCCCTCCACCATATTCCACCTCGAATATATCGTTGCAGTGCTTAGGCGAAGCCCTGCGCCGGTAGAACATCAAGATTGTCACCACGCCGTCGTGCTGACGGAACTCCTCCCCGAAGCTTTGCTGGATCGGAGCTAGGGGTGCGTCATCGAGCTGAACGTGTGCCAAGAACTCGGAGGTGCCGGAGTAACGGTGCTTGGATCGGTCGGATCGGGAAGACGTATGACTACTTCCTCTACGTTGCGTGAACGCTTCCGCTTTGGTCTGCGAGGGTACGTAGACAACACTCTCCCCTCTCGTTGCTATGCATCACCATGATCTTGCGTGTGCGTAGGAAAATTTTGAAATTACTACGTTCCCCATCACTACGGAGGAGGAGGAGGTGTTGGAGAGGGAGAGGGAGGCGCCAAGGACCAGGGTTCGGCTGCCCCCCTCCCCTCCCCCCTTTATATAGCCCCCTAGGGGGGGCGCCGGCCCTAGGAGATGCAATCTCCTAGGGGGGCGGCGGCCAAGGGGTGGGGCTTGCCCCCCAAGCAAGGGGGCGCCCCCCCCTTTAGGGTTTCCCCACCCTAGGCGCATGGGCCTCTTGGGGCTGGTTCCCCTTGGCCCATGCAGGCCAAGGCACACCCCCTAGAGCCCATGTGGCCCCCCGAGGCAGGTGGCCCCACCCGGTGGACCCCCGGGACCCTCCGGTGGTCCCGGTACAATATCGATAACCCCGAAACTTGTCCCGATGGCCAAAACAGCACTTCCTATATATAATTCTTTACCTCCGGACCATTCCGAAACTCCTCGTGACGTCCAGGATCTCATCCGGGACTCCGAACAACATTCGGGTTACTGCATATACATATCTTCACAACCCTAGCGTCACCGAACCTTAAGTGTGTAGACCCTACGGGTTCGGGAGACATGCAGACATGACCGAGATGGCTCTCGGGCAATAACCAACAGCGGGATCTGGATACCCATGTTGGCT
Source organism: Aegilops umbellulata (assembly GCA_032464435.1). NCBI lineage: Eukaryota > Viridiplantae > Streptophyta > Magnoliopsida > Poales > Poaceae > Aegilops > Aegilops umbellulata. The sequence continues at coordinate 330,366,740 of CP136056.1, forward strand.
CCCACATGCTCCATGATGATCTCATCGGATGAACCACGATGTCGAGGATTCAATTAATCCCGTATACGATTCCCTTTGTCAATCGGTATTTTACTTGCCCGAGATTCGATCGTGGTATCCCAATACCTCGTTCAATCTCGTTACCGGCAAGTCACTTTACTCGTACCGTAATGCATGATCCCGTGATCAAACACTTTGATCACATTGAGCTCATTATGATGATGCATTACCGAGAGGGCCCGGTGATACCTCTCCGTCAAGCGGAGTGACAAATCCCAGTCTCGATCCGTGTCAACCCAACAGATACTTTCGGAGATACCCGTAGTATACCTTTATAGTCACCCAGTTACGTTGTGACGTTTGGCACACCCAAAGCACTCCTACGGTATCTGGGAGTTACACGATCTCATGGTCTAAGGAAAGGATACTTGACATTGGAAAACTCTAGCAAACGAACTATGCGATCTTATGCCATGTTTAGGATTGGGTCTCGTCCATCACATCATTCTCCTAATGATGTGATCTCGTTATCAATGACATCCAATGTCCATAGTCAGGAAACCATGACTATCTGTCGATCAACGAGCTAGTCAACTAGAGGCTTACTAGGGACATATTGTTGTCTGTTATTCACACATGTATTACGATTTCCGAATAACACAATTATAGCACGAATAAAGACAATTATCATGAACAAGGAAATATAATAATAATGCTTTTATTATTGCCTCTAGGGCATATTTCCAACAAGAGTATATCCAATAGCAGCACGGTGCTTCTTCAGAGTTTTCAATAATCTCTCTTCTTCATGTTCTGAAAGGTTAGCACTAATAATAACAGGATATATCTTTTTCTCATCAAGATAAGCATATTTGAGAGTATCAGGCAATGGTTTAAGCTCAGACACGGGATCACCCTTGGGTGGAGGAGGATCCCCTAAGATTTCAACAGGCAAATTGTATTTCAGGATGGGTTCCTGTTTAAAGAATACATCATCTATTTCCCTTCTTTCATTCATAAACATATCATTTTCATGGTCTAGCAAATATTGTTCTAAAGGATCACTAGGAGGTACGGCAATAGAAGCAAGACCAATAATTTCATCCTTACTAGGCAATTCTTCTTCACGGTGTTGTCTACTAAATTTAGAGAAATTAAACTAATGGGACAAATCAGCCAAGCCAATAGTAACAACATTCTTTTCGCAGTCTATCTTAGCATTAACGGTGTTCAAGAAGGGTCTACCAAAAATAATGGGACAAAAGTTATCTCGTGGGGAGCCAAGAACAAGAAAATCAGCAGGGTATTTAGTTTTCCCACACAAGACTTCAGCATCTCTAACAATTCCCATTGGTGAAATAGTATCTCTATTGGCAAGCTTAATTGTGACATCAGTATCTTCTAACTCAACAGGTGCAATTTCATGCATAATTTCTTTGTATAAGTCAAAGGGTATAGCACTAACACTAGCACCCATATCACATAAGCCATGATAACAATGATCTCCTGTTTTAACAGAAATAGCAGGCATGCCTACCACAGGTCTATGTTTATCTTTAGCACAAGGTTTGGCAATTCTAGCAGTTTCACCGCAGAAATAAATAACATGCCCATCAATATTATCAGCCAAGAGATCTTTTACAATAGCAATATTAGGTTCAACTTTAACTTGCTCAGGAGGTGTATAAGTTCTAATATTGCTTTTACGAACCACAGTTGAAGCTTTAGCATGATCCTTTATCCTAACAGGGAAAGGTGGTTTCTCAACATAAGAAGTAGGAACAATAGGATCATTATAAGTGACAGTCTTTTCTTCAACTTTAATAGGTGCAACTACTTTTACTTCTATGGGAGGATGATATTTAAACCACTTCTCCTTGGGGAGATCAACATAAGTAGCAAAAGATTCGCAGAAAGAAGCTACTATCTCAGAGTCAAGTCCATATTTAGTGCTAAATTTACGGAAAACATTGGTATCCATAAAAGATTTAACACAATCAAACTGAGGTGTCATACCTGACTCCTTACCTTTGTCGAGATCCCAATCTTCAGAGTTGTGTTTAATTCTATCCAATAAATTCCATTTGAATTCAATAGTCTTCATCATAAAAGAGCCAGCACAAGAAGTATCGAGCATCGTGCGATTGTTATCAGAAAGCCGAGCATAAAAACTTTGAAGAATTATTTCTCTTGGGAGCTCATGATTGGGGCATGAATATAACATTGATAGCCTCCCCCAAGCTTGAGCGATGCTTTCTCCTTCGCGAGGCCAAAAATTATATATATAATTACGATCACCATGAACAAGATGCATAGGATAATACTTCTCATGAAATTCCAATTTCAATCGTTTATAGTTCCATGACCCCGTATCATCACATAGCCTATACCATGTCGATGCATGTCCCTCCAAATGTCAAGGGAAGACCTTCTTCTTAACAACATCATAGGGTATGCCTGCAAGCTTAAATAATCCACAAACTTCATCCACATAGATTAGCTGCTCATCAGGATGCTTTGTTCCATCTCCTGCAAAAGGATTATCTAGCAGTTTTTCTAACATACCCGAAGGAACTTCAAAGGGAACATTTTCATTTTCAGTAGGTTCAGTAGGTTGAGGAGCAACTCTTTGCTCTACTGGTCAGGGTGAAGATACCCCGAACAAGCCCCTCAGAGGATTACTTTCCATAGTAACAAGTGACAGTAAATTTCAGCACACTATATAAATTTTTTTCCTTACCAAATTCCACCTACCAAAGGCGCTTCACTCCCCGGCAACGGCGCCAGAAAAGAGTCTTGCTGACCCACAAGTATAGGGGATCTATCGTAGTCCTTTCGATAAGTAAGAGTGTCGAACCCAACGAGGAGCATAAGGAAATGATAAGCGGTTTTCAGCAAGGTATTCTCTGCAAGTACTGAAATAAGTGGTAACAGATAGTTTTGTGATAGGATAATTTGTAACGAGCAACAAGTAACAAAAGTAAATAAAGTGCAGCAAGGTGGCCCAATCCTGTTTGTAGCAAAGGACAAGCCTGGACAAACCCTTATATAGAGAAAATCTCTCCTGAGGACACATGGGAATTATCATCAAGCTGGTTTTCATCACATTCATATGATTCGCGTTCGATACTTTGATAATTTGATATGTGGGTGGACCGGTGCTTGGGTGCTGTTCTTACTTGAACAAGCATTCCACTTATGATTAACCTCTATTGCAAGCATCCACAACTACAACAAAAGTATTAAGGTAAACCTAACCATAGCATGAAACATATGGATCCAAATCAGCCCCTTACGAAGCAACGCATAAACTAGGGTTTAAGCTTCTATCACTCTAGCAAACCATCATCTACTTATTACTTCCCAATGCCTTCCTCTAGGCCCAAATAATGGTGAAGTGTTATGTAGTCGATGTTCACATAACACCACTAGAGGCTAGACAACATACATCTCATCAAAATATCGAACGAATACCAAATTCACATGACTACTAATAGCAAAACTTCTCTCATGTCCTCAGGAACAAACGTAACTACTCACAAAGCATATTCATGTTCATAATCAGAGGGGTATTAATATGCATATATGATCTAACATATGATCTTCCACCAAATAAACCAACTAGGATCAACTACAAGGAGTAATCAACACTACTAGCAACCTACTAGTACCAATCCTGGACTTGGAGACAAGAATTGGATACAAGAGATGAACTAGGGTTTTGAGAGGAGATGGTGCTAGTGAAGATGTTGATGGACATTGCCCTCTACCGATGAGAGGAGCGTTGGTGATGACGATGGCGATGATTTCCCTCTCCCGGAGGGAAGTGTCCTCGGTAGAACAGCTCTACCAGAGCCCTAGATTGGTTCCGCCAAGGTTCCGCCTCGTGGCGGCGGAGTCTCGTCCCGAAAGGTTGCTTATGATTTTTTTCCTTGACGAAAGACTTCATATAGCAGAAGATGGCCACCGGAGAGCCAACAGGGGGCCCACGAGGTAGGGGGGCGCGCCCTCCACCCTCGTGGCCAGGTGGGCCCCCCCTTTGACGTACTTCTTCCGCTCCATATTATTTATTATTTCCAAAAATAACTTTCGTGGAGTTTCAGGACTTCTGGAGTTGTGCAGATAGGTCTCTAATATTTGCTCCTTTTCCAGCCCAGAATTCCAGCTGCCGGCATTCTCCCTCCTTATGTAAACCTTGTAAAATAAGAGAGAATAGGCATAAGTATTGTGACATAACGTGTAGTAACAGCCCATAATGCAATAGATATCGATATAAAAGCATGATGCAAAATGGACGTATCAGTCCTTCGCTGACCAATAACATAGATGAGGTTAAATTGGATCCATTCATGCTTTCATTCCTCCGTCGCATTGCTCCCCAGCTTCCCTTGAGCTCCAGCCCCCCGAGATCTGTTTTCGATCCCGTCGCTTCCCAGCCTGCTCCCCCATCACCAATGGCTAGAGAGGGAGACGATGTTGTTGCTCTAGCGCTCAAAACTGCAAGCATTAGGGGACAATGGGTACAATCCATCGTCACCTTCGACGCCATTATTGGGCTCCAGGCGACGGGTTCATTTCTGGTTGTCTAAGGGTCTAAACAATTTATGATAATTGTTTGGGAAATTTCAGAAGAGTGGAAGAGGGGGTTGCTTCACAACTCAAGTATGCTTGCCATTATTCTTTTCTGAAAAAGAATAATTCTCCATAGAAAATTATATCAAGAAGATGGTCAATACATAACGTTGGTGGTGAAGGAAATATGCCCTAGAGGCAATAATAAAGTTGTTATTTTATATTTCCTTATATCATGATAAATGTTTATTATTCATGCTAGAATTGTATTAACCGGAAACTTGATACATGTGTGAATACTTAGACAAAACACCGTGTCCCTAGTAAGCCTCTACTAGACTAGCTTGTTAATCAAAGATGGTTAAGTTTCCTAACCATAGACATGTGTTGTCATTTGATTAACGGGATCACATCATCAGGAGAATGATGTGATGGACATGACCCATCCGTTAGCTTAGCATGTTGATCGTTCAGTTTTATTGCTATAGCTTTCCTCATGCCATATACATATTCCTTTGACTATGAGATTATGCAACTCCCGGATACCGGAGGAATACCTTGTGTGCTATCAAACGTCACAACGTAACTAGGTGATTATAAAGATGCTCTACAGGTATCTCCAAATGTGTTTGTTGGGTTGGCATAGATCGAGATTAGGATTTGTCACTCCGAATATCGGAGAGGTATCTCTGGGCCCTCTCGGTAATGCACATCATGATAAGCCTTGCAAGCAATGTGACTAATGAGTTAGTTGCAGGATGATGTATTATGGAACGAGTAAAGAGACTTGCCGGTAACGAGATTGAACTAGGTATGAAGATACCAATGATCGAATCTCGGGCAAGTAACATACCAATGACAAAGGGAATTACGTGTGTTGTCATTGTGGTATGACCGATAAAGATCTTCGTAGAATATGTAGGAACCAATATGAGCATCCAGCTTCTCTTGTTGGTTACTGACCGGAGAAGTGTCTCGGTCATGTCTACATAGTTCTCAAACCCGTAAGGTCCGCACGCTTAACGTTCGATGATGATTTTGTATTATATGAGTTATGTGATTTCGTGACCGAATGTTGTTCGGAGTCCCGGATGAGATCACGGACATGACAACGAGTCTCAAAATGGTCAAGAGTTAATGATTCATATATAGGACGATGATATTCGGATACCAGAAGTGTTCTGGGGGTACCGGGTACATACAGGGTCACCGGAAGGGGTTCCGGGCATCCCCTCGGCAACTACATGGGCCTAATGGGCCAAGAAGGGGACAGACCAGTCCCTAGGGGGCTGATGCGCCCCATGTAGGCCAAAATAAGGGGAAGGAAAGAGGGGAAGAAAGGAAGGAAGGGGAGGGATTCGGCCTCCCCCTTCCTTCTCTCCTCCCTCCTCCTTCCTTCCCCCTCCGGATGAATATGGAAGGGGGAGGCCGAATTGGGAGGCGCCCAAGTAGGATTCCTCCTACTTGGGGCACCCCCTTGGCTGCCTCTCCTCCCATCCAACCATATATATATATAGGTAAATTAACTGGGACACCTAGGTGCTCGGGCACCTTGATTGTTTTAGGTATGTATCGCCGCACAATGAATGTTTAATTTGTTTCCTAATTATTTTTCATGCAAGACTTTCTATGTTTACATTTTATTTTTTGTTTTTAACTATTAGGCATGCAAGACTTGCCATACAATAAATCATAGTAATATTTTATTTTCTTCTGAACTACTGTGGGTATCTAATACGCGTATTTTTGTTTCCTAACTATCTAATACGGGTATCTAATATTTACTAATAAAATTATGTGCATACACGGGTATATATGCCCAGTAAATTATTTTCTAAACTATTACGTTCTATTTTTTAACTATTTAATATGAGTATCTAATACCTATCAACGAAATTATGTACATATCGAGTACGTATATACCCAATAATTTATGTAAATATATGGGTATTTAATACCTACTACTGATACCACAAAAAAAATACCTACTAACGATATTATGTACAAATACCGGTATCTAATACCTACTCATGTAATTATGTACACATGCAGGTACGTATATACCCAATAGTTTATGTTTAGAACTATTTACGTTTTATTTTATTTTCTAGCTATCTAATACGGGTATGCAATACCTACTACCAAAATTATGTGCATTCTCAGGGTACGTATATATCCAATGAAATCTTGCGTCATACGTACCCATTCCTAATTTGATCTGTTATACAAGGGCAGAATACATGCTATATAAGAAAGTAATAAATGTCGATTTACATATTAATACCTGCCTTTTTATCACGTGACATGCATGCATGGGACGGTCCACGAATTAAAGCCTGCCAAATTAACTAGCAATTGATGCATTTTTGTTGGTTTCCAAATCAATCACTGAACACGATCCAACGATGAAGATGCAAGGTGCCCAGGCACCTAGGTGTCCCATACTTATATATATATATATATATATACTCCCTCCGTTTCTAAATACTTGTCTTTCTAGAGATTTCAACAAGTGACCACATACGAAGCAAAATGAATGAACCTACACTCTAAAATATGTCTACATACATCCGTATGTTGTAACCATTTGAGATGGCTAGAAAGACAAGTATTTGGAAACGGAGGAAGTATATAATAGCACTATTCTAATCATGGGATTAGAATAACTGTTTGATCACGGTCACCCTATAAGAGCGCATGCAGAACTTCCCGAACTTACAAACCGGTGAAAAGAAAAAGAAAAAAGATCTCCTCCACCTTCTCCCGCACCGAACCTCCACCTCCCCCACATCTCTGGATCCACCCACCTCCCTCTCCCACGTGCCTCTCCCAACCCACCCCCGACGGCGCAGGCCCTATCCACGCCGTCGCGCGCCCCTCCCTCTTCCCAACGGCCGGCGAGCCTCCCCCCAGCCGGGACAAGGCCGGCTCCCACTCCCCAGATCCCCCGCCGCCGCGTCGCCTCCCTAGATTCTTCCCCTGCCGCGAGCCCTCCTCGGAACCTCCACACGCCTCGCTGGACCCCGCATCCTCGGTCACCTTCCCTCCTCCCCAACGGCCGGCGCACGGCCCCTCCTCCGCCACGGCCGGCGAGCCACCTCCCGGCACCACCCTTGGATCCAACGGTCGCGTGCTGTCGCCGGGCCATGGATCCCCGTGTGCCGCTGCAGGGTCCTAGATCCCGAGCGCCATCGCTGGTCCCTGGATCCCACGGGCCGCTGACGCCTGCCCAAGCGCGCTGCCGACCCACCTTGACCAGCCTGCTTCGTCCCGGGGACGCGCCCAGCGCTTGCTCCCAGCCCCGCCATCCACCGGCGACGCGCACCGCCGTGGACGCATCCTCCAGCTCCACCCTGCCATTGCAGTCCAACGTCTCCGACTGCATCCGTTCGCTAGTGAAGCGTGAGGTAAGCGAGATCACAACCTTTCGCTCAACTTGTCGCAGCCATAACTCCCCTGCCCTGTGACGCCACCGACGGCCTCCTCCGGCGACGCCACCGCCGACCCTCACATCGCGCTGGGCATCCACCTTCCCCTGCATCGGGGCCATTTGTGCTGGTGTGGTGTGTGTGAGACGCCGACCACTGACGCTGTTCAAATTTCAGCTAGTTGTCCCGCTGAGACGTTCAAGCATTACCGTATAACAAGTTCAGTTATGGCGTTAGGTGCGGATTCAGATGCACTCACGTTGCTGGCCGAGGTTTGTAAAACAGTAAAAGTCCAAGTGTGACTGTATGAGTTCTTGCATAGCATATCCCTCCATTAGGTGCGTTTCTGCTATAAAGTGAAGGGAGTAGCTGAGTTACCTGAAACATTCATGGGCGTGTTTTTCTGTGTGTGCTTGTGTGATGGGTGTGTCCTTTTATTTTATTCATATGTAAAAAGGAAAAAAGGTCTCATATATGAGATAAGCAATAAGTTCAAAAAATGTAATAATGAAAAAATGTTATCGATGAAAATTCTCATATTCTTAAAATAATGACCAAGAAGTTCAAGTAAAAAAAAGAAGAATTTGATGTCTATTTAAAAAGTGTGATTTTTCACGTGTCAAAAAGATTTTCAACCAAGAAGTTCAAAATATAATAATCAAGGAGTTCAATGTTTATAGAAAAATTGAACGACCTTGCTTCTTAGAAAAATAGGAACTTCAAATTAAAAATAGCAAAACAAGAAGTCCAAATTAACAAGATGGAGCTATTCAATGATTACAGAAAACTCGGATTTTTCTCGTTATTAAAGAATGAAAACAAGAAGTTCAAAATTTTAAATAACGCAGTAGTTTGATCTATAAAAATTGAAAAATCCAAATCTGCTAATGGGAAGATCATAAGAAGTTCAAACAGAAAAAACAGAAGTTCAAAAGATAACAATGCACTTTGAAGTGGATATTTCACCGTTTCTAAAATAAAAAAACAAGAAGTTCAAATACTAAAAATAGAGCCGTTCAAAAATCATAAAAAAGGATTTTCATCGTTTCTAAATAAAAAAAATGGCACTTCGTTATTTATGAACAAGCCCTCCCACCCCCGTTGTGGCCATGCTTGACCCACGGCTTCTGGCCATCATCGCGGTCAATCCTCTGCCTTTAATATTTCTTCGAGACACGCATTTTGAAAAAATGGAACCTGAAGATACTGGTTCTTCCGTTGGCCGAGCGGTGGATGCAGCACACTCCATCGTTGTCAAAAAATGGGTGCTCCCAGATACATAAATTTTCTCTTGCGTACGTGTGTTTCTCTCGGGCAGAAAGAGAGAAGTTCATCCTAGCTACTGGGGTCGTTCAATGTGTATACTAAAAGAAGGGGGAAACAACATGTGAGCATCAGTGTGTGGGTGTTGTTCTATTGTGTGTGTGTGTGTGTGTGTGTGTGTGTGTGTGTGTGTGTGTGTGTGTGTGTGACTTTTGCACAAAAATAAACTCAGAAGTTCACAAAACCCCGAAAAGCCTACAAGTTAAAAGACAAAACAGTAGACAATTTTTTCCGTCTCTGAAACTAAGCCAAGAAGTTCAAATTTAAGATACATAGCAGGGTCAATGTTTATAAGAAAATCAGAAATTTTTATATCTAAAAAAAGAAAGAAGTTCAAATTAACATAACACATGACTTAGATGATTATTTTTTTATAAAAAGAACATTGTTTTACGGTTTCAAAAAATGGAAAAATAAAGTATTTCAAATAAACCAAGAAGTTCAAATTATAAAAAACAAGTTCAATATTTATAAAACAAACATTGGTTTCCTTTGTTACTAAAGAATAAAATTAAAGAGGTTCAAATTAAAATAAAAAGAGTAGTTTGATGTTTACAGAAAACTCAAATTCTTTCCATTTCTAGGAAAAAAAGTATGAGGTTCAATTTAAAAAAAAGTGTTTATGTTTATTTGAAAACATATTTTTTCTAAGAATAAAATTAAGAAGTTCAATTCGAAATAACATAGAAGTTTGAAGAATATAAAAAACTCGGATTTTTTGCAAAAAGTTTACGTGCACCCCCGTGCATGGTTCATAATTTATATTGCGGGATGTCCGACCTCCAATTACATGTTTTAAAAAGGCAAAAATGACGTCGGACCTTCAATTGTGTGTAATTCGACGTACACACAAAAATGTGACAGAAGTTCGTAGTGAAAACAACGAGAAGTTCAAGTACTGCAAGCAATGCATTTCAGGTGAGAATAGAAGTATAGAAAAATAAAAGCTTAGAAATTTTGTTGACAGAAGTTCAAGTGTTCTGTCCAGGGAAGTTTAAAAATTCTTGCGAGAGAGGTTCACCTTGTATTTCCATGCTTTAATAAAAATACAAAAAGGTGAAGTTCAAATTGAAGTAACACAGAAGTTCGGAGTTTATTAAAACCTAGGATTTACCTATTCAAAAAATAAAAAACACAACGTCATTTTCTGCATTTTTAAAAACAACTCATAAACGAAAATAATGGTTGCTAGAAGTTCAAGTGATTGGCGAAGAAAAGTTCAAAAAATTCTTGTGAGAGAGGATTACCGTGTATTTAGATGTCCAAAATACATTAAAAAATATGTTATTTTTGTGTTTTAAAATATTTCTCTCAAACCAGAGAGAAGTTCAATGTGATAACAACCGGAAGTTCATGTACTACATGGTGTGTATTTCATATAAGGAAAATACAATAAAGTGAAATAGAGTGAAATTCAAACAGACATGCCCGAGAAGTTCAACTACTTCACGCAGTGCGTTTCCATTCACAATGAAGGCAGAAATCATGATCTCGTCATTTCTCTAATTTACTTCAAAACAACAGGAATATCATTTGTGTAAGTTCAAGTCCTTGGTCGGAGAAAGTTAAAAAAATTATTGTGAAAGAACTTTGTACAAAAAGAGTATCATTTGTGCAACACCGGCGAAATGGATGAGAAATTACAAATGAAAATACGTCACAGAAGTTCAACGTGAAAACAGCAGGAAGTTCAACTACTACACTGAATGAATATAAGATGAAAAACTTTTACAATCGTCGCGAGTATGAAAAAACGATTAACACGGGAAAATTGCGTGTTTACAATAGCTTTCCACCGGTATATCACTTGCTCAATTCCGGTGAGTGGATGGAGATCTACGAGCAGTGGATGGAGAGCTACGAGCAAAAAAATCACGTGAAAAACAGAGTGAAGTTCAGGTACACGCGTCGAGAAGTTCAGGTTCTTCACGCGGTGCATTTTCGAAGAATCTGTTTCGCGATAGAGGCAGAACGAATGATCCCGCCGTTTTCAAAATTACTTGAAAACAGCTAAGAATCAGAGAAAACCATCAACACGAAAAAATTTCGCATTTTTTGTAGCTTTTCAACGATATATTATTTGCCCAATTCTGATAAAGTTTGTAGAAATTACGGCGAAAATACCTTTTTCTCCATTTTCAAAATTGACTTAAAACCGTAAATAATTAGGAGAAATAATACATACCAAAAAGTTTCGCATTTGTTCAAGATTTCCAACGCCATATCATTTGCTGCATTCGGACGAGCGGTTAAAAAATTAGCTTGAAAATACGAACTTGGTAGGACTTGAACCATCTTCTAAATTACTCTTAAACCATTCAAAATTAGAAAAATACTTTCAAGATGAAAAAGTAGCGCATTTTCATAAGCTTTCCAACACCGTATCATATGCTTCCATTGGAGTAGACGTTTAGAAATGACATCGAAAAAATGAACTCAGCTGTTCGGTTTACGAAATTTTACGTTTTTTCAAATTACTCATTAACCATAGGGAATTAGAGAAAACTTTCAACATGTGGAAGGAGCAGTTTTGCAGCAGCTTTCCAACGCCATATTACATGCCTCATTCCGGTAAACGGTTTAGAAATGCGATCGAAAATACGATTCATGTTTTTTGTGCGAAGAAAAAACGGTTTTCAAAACTGCTCTTAAACCGCTTACATTTTGTCAAAAATTTAACTTGGGTCATGATACTGGTGTCCATAGCTTTCCAACGGTATATCGCAAGCCCCATTTGGGCAATGTTGGCGGAAGTTCAACCTAGTTCACAGGGAAGTTCAACGTACTACTAGCGGGGCAGGTCAGGTTGTGATCAGAATATTATTCTGATCCCGTGATCAGAATAGTGTTTATGTGTGTGTGTGTGTGTGTGTGTCTATATATATATATATATATATATATATATATATATATATATATATATATATATATATATATATATAATGTGTGTGTGTGTGAGGGGAGGGCACCGCTAGAACACACAACATTGATTCCTAGCCGTGTGCGGCTCCCCTCCACAGTTTACGCCTCCGGTCATATTCATGTAGTGCTTAGGTGAAGCCCTGCACATATCACTTCACCATCACCGTCACCACGCCGTCGTGCTGACGGAACTCTCCCTCGACACTTTGCTGGATCAAGAGTTCGAGGGAAGTCATCGAGCTGAACGTGTGTAGAACTTGGAGGTGTCGTACGTTCGGTACTTGATCGGTCGGAACGAGAAGAAGTTCGACTACATCAACTACGTTGTCAAACGCTTCTGCTTCGGTCTACGAGGGTACGTGGACACACTCTCCCCCTCTCGTTGTAATGGATCTCCTAGATAGATCTTGCGTGAGCGTAGGAAATTTTTGAAATTGCATGCTATGTTCCCCAACGGTGGCATCCGAGCCAGGTCTATGCGTAGATGATATGCACGAGTAGAACACAAAGAGTTGTGGGCGGTGATCGTCATACTGCTTACCACCAACGTCTTATTTTAATTCGGCGGTATTGTTGGATGAAGCGGCCCGGACCAACCTTACATGAACACGTTCCTGAGACCGGTTCCACCGACAGACATGCAACTAGGTTTGCATAAATGTGGATGGCGGGTATCTGTTTCTCCAACTTTAAGTTGAATTGAATTTGAATGCGGCCGGTCCTTGTTGAAGTTAAAACAGCAAACTTGATAAATCACTCTTGTGGTTTTGATGCGTACGTAAGAAGGTTCTTGCTAGAAGCCCGTAGCAGCCACGTAAAACTTGCAACAACAAAGTAGAGGACGTCTAACTTGTTTTTGCAGGGCATGTTGTGATGTGATATGGTCAAGACATGATGTGATATACGTTATTGTATGAGATGATCATGTTTTGTAAAAGTTATCGGCAACTGGCAGGAGCCTTATGGTTGTCGTTTTATTGTATGTAATGCAAACGCCATGTAATTGCTTTACTTTATCATTATACATTAGCGATAGTTCTAGAAGCAATAGTTGGTGAGACGACCATGATGCTACGATGGAGATCAAGGTGTCAAGCCGGTGACGATGGAGATCATGACGGTGCTTTGGAGATGAAGATCAAAAGCACAATATGATGATGGCCATATCATGTCACATATTTTGATTGCATGTGATGTTTGTCTTTTTATGCATCTTATTTTTCTTAGTACGGCGGTAGCATTATAAGATGATCCCTTACTAAAAATTTCAAGGTATAAGTGTTCTCCCTGAGTATGCACCATTGCGACAGTTCATCATGCTGAGACACCACGTGATGATCGGGTGTAATAAGCTCTACGTTCACATACAACGGGTGCAAGACAGTTTTGCACATGCAGAGTACTCGGGTTAAATTTGACGAGCCTAGCATGTACATACATGGCCTAGGAACACTGGAGACCGAAAGGTCGAACGTGAATCATATAGTAGATATGATCAACATATAGATGTTCACCATTGAAGACTACTCCATCTCACATGATGATCGGACATGGTTTAGTTAATATGGATCACGTGATCATTTAGATGACTCGAGGGATGTCTATCTAAGTGGGAGTTCCTAAGTAATATGATTAATTGAACTTAATTTATCATGAACCTAGTCCTGGTAGTATTTGCATATCTATGTTGTAGATCAATAGCTCGCGTATAGCTCCCCTATTTTATTTTTGATATGTTCCTGGGAAAAAAAGTTGAAAGATGATAGTAGCAATGATGCAGACTGGGTCTGTGATCTGAGGATTACCCTCACTGCTGCACAAAAGAATTATGTCCTTGATGCACCACTAGGCAACGAACCTGTTGCAGGAGTAGATGCAGAAATTATGAATGTTCTACAAGCTCGGTATGATGACTACTTGATAGTTTAGTACACCATGCTTTACGGCTTAGAACCAGGACTTCAAAATTTTTTTGAATGCCATGGAGCATATGAGATGTTCCAAGAAGCTGAAAATGATATTTCAGACTCATGCCCATGTTAAGAGGTATGAGACCTCTGACAAGTACTTTGCCTACAAGATGGAGGAGAATAGCTCAGCTAGTGAGCATGTACTCAGAATGTTTGGGTACTACAATCGCTTGAATCAAGTGGGAGTTAATCTTCTAGATAAAATGGTGATTGACAGAGTTCTCTAGTCACTATCACCAAGTTACTAGAACTTCGTGGTGAACTATAAAATGCAAGGGATGACGAAAACGATTGCCAAGCTCTTCGCAATGCTAAAATCAGCGAAGGTAGAAATCAAGAAATAGCATCAAGTGTTGATGGTTAACAAGACCACTAGTTTCAAGAAAAATGGCAAGGGAAAGAAAGGGAAACTTCAAAAAAATGGCAAGAAATTTTCCACTCCTATGAAGAAGCCCAAAGCTAGACCCAAGTCTGAAACTGAGTGCTTCTACTGCAAAGGAAATGGTCACTGGAAGTGGAACTGCCCTAGATACTTGGTGGATAAGAAGGATGGTAAAGTGAACAAAGGTATATTTGATATACATGTTATTGATGTGTACTTTACTAGTGTTTGTAGTAATCCCTCGGTATTTGATACTGGTTCAGTTGCTAAGAGTAGTAACTCGAAAGAGGAGTTGCAAAATAAACAGAGACTAGTTAAGGACGAGGTGCCGATGTGTGTTGGAAGTAATTCCAAGGTTGATACGATCACCATCGCAAACTCCCTCTACCTTCGGGATTAGAATCGAACCTAAATAAATGTTATTTGGTGTTTGCGTTGAGCATTAATATGATTAGATCATGTTTATTGCAATACAGTTATTCATTTAAGTCAGAGAATAATTATTGTTCTGTTTATATGAAAAAATCTTCTACGATCATACACCCAATGTGAATGGTTTGTTGAATCTTGATCGTGGTGATACACACATTCATAATATTGATGCTGAAAGATGCAAAGTTGATAATGATAGTGCAACATATTTGTGGCACTGCCGTTTAGGTCATATTGGTGTAAAGCGCATGAAGAAACTCCATGTGAATGGACTTTTGGAGTCACTTGATTATGATTCATTTGATGCTTGCGAACCATGCCTCATGGGCAAGATGACTAAAACTCCGTTTTCCAGAACAATGGAGCGAGCCAATGACTTATTGGAAATAATACATACCGCTGCAGTCCGATGAGTGTAGAGGCTCACGGCGGGTATCGTTATTTTCTGACCTTCATAGATGGTTTGAGCAGATATGTGTATATCTACTTGATGAAACACAAGTCTGAAACATTTGAAAAGTTCAAAGAATTTCAGAGTGAAGTGGAGAATCATCGTAACAAGAAAATAAAGTTTCTACGATTTGATAGCGAAGGCGAATATTTGAGTTACGAGTTTGGCCTTCATTTAAAACAATGTGGAATAGTTTCACAACTCACGCCACCTAGAACACCACAGCGTAATGGTGTGTTCGAATGTCGTAACCATACTTTATTAGATATGGTGCGATCTATGATGCCTCTTACCAATTTACCACTATTGTCTTGGCATTATGCATTAGAGACAACTGCATTCATGTTAAATAGGTCACCATCTAAATCCGTTGAGACGACACCGTATGAGCTATAGGTTGGCAAGAAACCTAAGCTGTCGTTTCTTAATGTTTGGGGTTGCAATGCTTATGTGAAAAAGCTTCAACCTGATAAGCTCGAACCCAAATCGAAGAAGTGCATCTTCATAGGATACCCAAAAGAAACTGTTGGGTACACCTTCTATCACAGATCCGAAGGCAAGATCTTTGTTGCTAAGAATGGATCCTTTAGAGGACATTTTCTTGAAAGAAGTGAGTGGGAGGAAAGTAGAACTTGATGAGGTAATTGTAGCATCTCTCGAATTGGAAAGTAGCTCATCACTGAAAACCGTTCCCATGATGCCTACACCAACTAGAGAGGAAGCTAATGATAATGGTCATGAAACTTCAAATCAAGTTACTACCGAACCTTGTAGGTCACCCAGAGCACGTTCTGCACCAGAGTGGTATGGTGATCCTGTTCTGGAAGTCATGTTACTAGACTATGACGAACCAACAAACTATGAGGAAGCGATGATGAGCCCAGATTGTGATAAATGGCTTGAGGCCATGAAATCTGAGATAGGATCCATATATAAGAACAAGGTGTGAACTTTGGTGGACACGCCCGATGATCGGCAAGCCATTGAGAATAAATGGATCTTCAAGTGGAAGACGGACGCTGATGGTAGTGTTACTATCTACAAAGCTCGAATTGTCGCAAATGGTTTTCGACAAGTTCAAGGTGTTGACTACGATGAGATTTTCTCACTCGTATAGATGCTTAAGTCTGTCCGAATCATGTTAGCAATTGCCGCATTTTTTGAAATCTGGCAAAAGGATATCAAAACTGCATTCCTTAATGGATTTATTAAAGAAGAGTTGTATGATGCAACCAGAAGGTTCTGTCAATCCTAAAGGTGCTGACAAAATGTGCAAGCTCCAGCGATCAATCTATGGACTGGTGCAAGCATCTCGGAGTTGCAATATACGCTTTTATGAGTTGATCAAAGCATATAGTTTTATACAGACTTGCGGTGAAGTCTGTATTTACAAGAAAGTGAGTGAGAGCACTACAACCTTTCTGATAAGTATATGTGAATGACATATTGTTGATAAAAAATGATGTAGAATTTTCTCGCAAGCATAAAGGAGAGTTTGAAAGGAGTTTTTCAAAGAAAGACCTCGGTTAAGCTGTTTACATATTGGGAATCAAGATCTATAGAGATAGATCAAGACGCTTGATAAGATTTTTCAATGAGTACATACCTTGACAAGATTTTGAAGTAATTCAAAATGGAACAGTCAAAGAAGGAGTTCTTGCCTGTGTTGCAAGGTGTAAAGTTGAGTTATACTCAAAACCTGACCACGGCAGAAAATAGAAAGAGAATGAAAGTCAATCCCTATGCCTCGACCATAGGTTCTATAAAGTAAGTTATGCTGTGTACCAGACCTATTGTGTACCTTATCATGAGTTTGGCAAGGGGGTACGCTAGTGCTCCAGGAGTGGATCACTAGACATCGGTCAAAGTTATCCTTAGTTACCAAAGAGGACTAAGGAAATATTTCTCGGTTATGGAGGTGATAAAGAGTTCGTCATAAACAATTACGTCGATGCAAACTTTTACACCAATCCGGATGACTCTGAGTCCCAATCTGGATCCATATTGAAAGTCGGAGCAATTAGCTAGAGTAGCTCCATGCAGAGCATTGTAGACATAGAAAATTTGCAAAATACATATGGCTCTGAATGTGGCAGACCCGTTGACTAACCTTCTCTCACAAGCAAAACATGATCACACCTTAGTACTCTTTGGGTGTTAATCACATAGCGATGTGAACTAGATTATTGACTCTAGTAAACTCTTTGGGTGTTAGTCACATGGCGATGTGGACTAATCAAATAAAGATGTGAACTATTGGTGTTAAATCACATGACGATGTGAACTAGATTATTGACTCTAGTGCAAGTGGGAGACTAAAGGAAATATGCCCTAGAGGCAATAATAAAGTTGTTATTTTATATTTCCTTATATCATGATAAATGTTTATTATTCATGCTAGAATTGTATTAACCGGAAACTTGATACATGTGTGAATACATAGACAAAACACCGTGTCCCTAGTAAGCCTCTACTAGACTAGCTCGTTAATCAAAGATGGTTAAGTTTCCTAACCATAGAAATGTGTTGTCATTTGATGAACGGGATCACATCATTAGGGGAATGATGTGATGGACATGACCCATCCGTTAGCTTAGCATGTTGATCGTTCAGTTTTATTGCTATAGCTTTCTTCATGTCATATACATATTCCTTTTGACTATGAGATTATGCAACTCCCGGATATCGGAGGAATACCTTGTGTGCTATCAAACGTCACAACGTAACTGGGTGATTATAAACATGCTCTACAGGTATCTCCAAAGGTGTTTGTTGGGTTGGCATAGATCGAGATTAGGATTTGTCACTCTGAGTATCAGAGAGGTATCTCTGGGCCCTCTCGGTAATGCACATCATGATAAGCCTTGCAAGCAATGTGACTAATGAGTTAGTTGTGGGATGATGTATTACGGAACGAGTAAAGAGACTTGCCGGTAACGAGATTGAACTAGGTATGGAGATACCGACGATCAAATCTCGGGCAAGTAACATACCGATGACAAAGAGAATTACATATGTTGTCATTGCGGTGCGACCGATAAAGATCTTCGTAGAACATGTAGGAACCAATATGAGCATCTATATTCCACTATTGGTTATTTTCCGGAGAAGTGTCTCGGTCATGTCTACATAGTTCTCGAACCCGTAGGGTCCGCACGCTTAACGTTCGATGATGATTTTGTATTATATGAGTTATGTGATTTGGTGACCGAATGTTGTTCGGAGTCCCGGTTGAGACTGCGGACATTACGAGGAGTCTCAAAATGGTCAAGTGGTAAAGATTCATATATAGGACGATGATATTCGGACACCGGAAGTGTTTTGGGGGTACCGAGTACATATCGGGTCACCGGAAGGGGTTCCGGGCGTCGCCCCGGCAACTACATGGGCCTAATGGGCCAAGAAGGGGACAGACCAGTCCCTATGGGGCTGATGCGTGATAACCCACAAGTATAGGGGATTACAACAGCTTTCGATGGTAGAGTATTCAACCCAAATTTATAGATTTGACACAAGTGGAGCCAAAGAATATTTGCAAGTATTAGCAGCTGAGTTGCCAATTCAACCACACATGGAGATTAATTATCTGCAGCAACGTGATCATTAGCAAGGTAATATGATAGTTTTGATAATAGCAGCAACAGCAAATAGTAATAGTAACAGTGGTAACAGTAGTTTTGTAGCAAGTGCAACAGTAACGACAACAATAGTAACTTAGCAGAAACACTATAGGATAAATTCATAGGCATTGGATCGGTAATTTGTTGGATGATATTCATCATGTGACAATCATAACCCAGGGCGATACGGCACTAGCTCCAGTTCATAAATATAATGTAGGCATGTATTCCGTAAATAGTCATACGTGCTTATGGAAAGAACTTGCATGATATCTTTTGTCCTACCCACCCGTGGCAGCGGGGTCCATATTGGAAACTAAGGGATATTAAGGCCTCCTTTTAATAGAGAACCGGAACAAAGCATTAACACACGATGAATACATGAACTCCTCAAACTACGGTCATCACCGGGAGTGGTCCCGAGTATTGTCACTCCGGGGTTGCCGGATCATAACACGTAGTAGGTGACTATAACTTGCAAGATCGGATCTAGAACATGGATATAATTGTGGTAACATAAATGGTTTAGATCTAAAATCATGGCACTCGGGCCCAAAGTGACAAGCATTAAGCATGGCAAAGTCATAGCAACATCAATCTCAGAACATAGTGGATACTAGGGATCCAGCCCTAACAAAACTAACTCGATTATATGATGAATCTCATCCAACTCCTCACCGACCAGCGAGTCTACGAAGAAATTACTCACTCTCGGTGGGGAGCATCATGGAATTGGCGATGGAGAAGGGTTGATGATGACGAAGTACGAAGATCCCCCTCTCCGGAGCCCCAAACAGACTCTAGATCCGGCTTCTCAATGAAGAACAGGAGGTGACGGTGGCTCCATCTCGTGGAACGCGATAATTCTTTCTCCCTGAATTTTTTCTGGAAAAATAGGATTTTATAGCGTCGGTTTCAGGGTCTGCGGGGCCACCAGGTGGGGATAACCCACCTGGGCGCGCCTGGGGGGCAGGCGCACCCTGGTGGGTTGTGCCCACCCATGTGCCCCCCTTAGGTGGCTCTTGCCTCTAGAAATTTTCTTTTATTGTATAAAAAATCCTCGCAAAGTTTTGTTCCATTCCGAGAACTTTTATTTCTGCACAAAAACAACACAATGGTAGTTCTGCTGAAAAAAGTGTCAGTCCGGGGTTAGTTTCATTCAAATCATGCAAATTAGAGTCCAAAACAAGAGAAAAAGCGTTAGGAAAAGTAGATACGTCGGAGACGTATCAGTGCGCCCCATGGAGGCCAAAATAAGGGGCAAGGAAAGAGGGGAAGAAAGAAAGGAAGGGGAGGGATTCAGCCTCCCCCTTCCTTCTCTCCTCCCTCCTTCTTCCTTCCCCCTTCGAATGATTATGGAAGGGGGGAGGCCGAACTGGGAGGCGTCCAAGTAGGATTCCTCCTACTTGGGGCGCCCCCTTGGCTGCCTCTCCTCCCCTCCAACCTATATATATGAGGGGAGGGCACCCCTAGAACACACAACATTGATTCCTAGCCGTGTGCGGCGCCCCCTCCACAGTTTACGCCTCTGGTCATATTCACGTAGTGCCTAGGCGAAGCCCTGCGCGGATCACTTCACCATCACCATCACCATGCCATAGTGCTGATGGAACTCTCCCTCGACACTTTGCTGGATCAAGAGTTCGAAGGACGTCATCGAGCTGAACGTGTGCAGAACTCGGAGGTGACGTACGTTCGGTACTTAATCGGTCAGAACGAGAAGAAGTTCGACTATATCAACTGCGTTGTCAGACTCTTCCGCTTTCTGTCTACGAGGGTATGTGGACACACTCTCCCCCTCTCGTTGCTATGCATCTCCTAGATAGATCTTGCGTGAGCGTAGGAAATTTTTGAAATTGCATGCTACGTTTTCCAACAGGTGGATGGCCAAATTTACTTGGTTTAGTTTGCTAAGTCCAAGGGAAATGATTCAGAAAACACTCAGGAGCACAAAGGCAACTGGAAATTCAAATGCAGAAACCAAAAAAAGAGAGGCAAAAAAATCAGGGTGTTACAAACCTACCCCTTTTAAGATGAATCTCGTCCTCGAGAGTCGCGTTCTTCGGGAATAACCATGGGTACTCTGCCTGTATTTATTCCCTAATCTCCTAGGTGGTCTCATTTGCGGAGTGATTGGCCCACAATACTTGGCACGGTTTCCCTCCTTCAGTGTGGGAGTCGTCCTTTTCCGCCAAGACTCTCATGGGTTCCTCTATGTAAGTCAGATCGGGGCCTAGGGGTGCATTTCTGGTCTTCTTCTTTCCCTCAAGTATCTTGGTCCTCCTCTTGACCAGACGGGAGAGTGGTGCAGACGGTCGCAACCTTTCACTATCGGCACTGAAGCGGCGCACCGGCCAAGAGAGTGTCAACCGCGGATCGCCCGATTGAACACGCCTCGTCACCACATTCAAACGGCCGCATACTGCCTACCACCCTCCATTAAAACCCACGCGTGTGCTAAGAAATCTACTCTGGCCACACGTCCGTTTGCGAGCCGACCATCATTAAATACAACGCCGGTTGGCTCCGACCGTCCCCTCGCAATTTAAACGATGCTAGACATAGGGCAAAAATCGCAGCACACTCCGCTCCCATCTCCTCCTTGCACACCATTTTCTCCACAAGCTCCATGGCATCCGACGAGCAGGAAGCCGAGTTCTCCGGCATACAAGATGGCTGGGCGGCCCGTCGAGCCCGCTGGATACGAGCCAGGCAAATCTCTGCTCCGCCTCCGTCGACGGTCCAGGCAGTTGCTGGTTAGCCCGCGGAGGCTGAAGCTCCAAGCCAGTGCGTCGTCTAGCAACTCGCCCCTCCAAGCCAGCTCACCGAGGAGTGGCGTGTTGCTCCAGGCTGGCACGCGGTGGACCACGGCGACATAGGCATCCTGCCTGCCATGTCGCACCGCTCCTGCCGTGCTGCTGCTCGTGCCATCCACCGTCAACATGTCTGTGGCTGCACCCTGCCGGTGGAGGTCGGTGATGCAACGTCCAACATGCCAGCGCCAGCAGAGGTCATCGAGGACAAGTAGAACACGGGAGGCCGCCGCCGCTTGGGTCCCATGAAAGCCACCCCCAAGGCGACGCCGGCGTACACATCCGGTGTCTTGCGCGGTTCAGGCAGACCATCGTCGACCCTCGCTTGGGCTTCACGGATGCGGAGCCCCCAATCCCCTTCGGCTGAAGCACCCCCTTTGCCACTCCGATGAGCGGTGCAACCAGACATAGGGAAGATACGGTGGAAGAATATACCTCCCGGGCTCACGGCAGTCCGATGAACGGGCTGCCAGACATGGGAAAGATAATGGGATCCGCCGCGGCCGACTGTACACTAGTGTAGTGTATCAGTGTCGTGGGAGTGGAGCTTCGCGCGGCCGGTAATTTCAGCTATTTTAGTTAAAATGTGTCCAAAATGTAATGAATTTCATCCGATTTATATGAAATCCGCTGTATTTGCATGAGTTTCATTGGGTTTGTTGAAAAATATTTAAAATGTATGTGGATAACGTTGGATGACGGTCTCCCGTATTCGTATCCACGAACTAGTCCTCTGTTTATGGATGGACGCGGAAGAAAATTTGTGAGTTGCCGTCGGAGATGCCCTAACGTGATGGAGAAAGTACCCGATCTCAGAGAATTTTCTTCCTTCCTCCTCGTGTTAATTTTTTTTCCGTGCGGAGCCTTCGGGTGACTTACCGGTGGATCTTGTACTCATGAATGATAGTACGCTGGACCCCGGTCGACAGCGTCGCACCGTAGTGTGCATTGACGTTATCGCCTTCAAATCATCATATGGGCATTTTAACCATTTTTTAGGGTGGCATATTTCTGTGACCAAATTTATAGTTTCAATCACCCTTGATCACAGAAGATCTGGGATCGGCCCCGAAACAGCAAACAGTAAACTCGATTGAGCACTAGTATCCCATTTCTCTCAACTAAAAGCAAGGACACTGTGACGCTGATCAATCACAATCACACATGGGCACGGGCTTCCGCGGCGGTTGTACTCCACTAGTACTGCTACTGCTCCCTCAATATGCCGCGTTGTTTGAATTTGATGTGGGTCAGTGGGTGCTTGAAATTATAACTTTGAATGCTTGATCGTGTGACCCAGCACGTGCAATGCTCAACAAGTAGCACTAGTACGTCCTCTCAGGCTCTGCTGGTAGACTTTCATTTCGACGTTTTCTCTCTCGATATAACACGAGCTTTGTGACAGTAATTTCTTTTTTTTCAACACTCGACCTTTGTCGCAGTAAACAGAGTTCCAAACTGACAATGGTACCTGACAAGCAAACCCCTACCCGCCTGCCACTGTTCTACTTCTGGGCTTCTGGCTTCCTCTTGCGCGAAAGCTGTTTGTACGAAAATTACTAATCGTAACAAGTTAGTTACGTACATGACTGTTGGGAGTCACGAGTGAAAAATCTACAACCGGAGTGCTCCTTTTGGAGCTTCGCACAATGATAATGTCACATAATGGCTGTCCCACGTTAACCCCAAACGAACAGGTGGCGGGGTCCAAGCACCCCAAAACGACCCAACCACCGCCCTCGCCGCTACGAGCACGACACAGACGCGCCCGAAGCCAAGCACGTACGGCTATATACCTATACCTACGGCCTTCAACGAACACGCAGATCAGACGGGCAAAACCCATCGAGTAGGAAAAAAACAGATATAGGCTAAAAGCAAGCAACAGACTGCGAAAGGCGCAGCTCGTGCTGCACTGTGGTTGATGATGAAGACGAAACCATGCAACTCGGGCAGCGGAGAGAGATCGAGTACGATGGCAGATTACACGAAGCATGGCGATCAAGATGGATTAGGAGTAGAGTAGTAGATTACAAGACACGACCAGTCGACCACAGACCCTACAACTATACATGAGAGAGAGAATAAAGCAGCGCTGCTTAGATTTGAAAGCAGAAAATCAATGTTAAAAGACGCGACATGGCAAGTACAGACCTGTCAACTCGGCTAAACCTAGTTTACTCCTCCATACATGTTGTTGTTGTTGTTGTTGTTGGAGGTGGTGACCCCAGCCCAAAGCGTGGGCAGAAGAGAGGATGGTAGCGCTGGCCGGCCGGCCGGATATGGTAGCGGGTTGCTTGCTTACTGGTCATCGGGGACCCGGTAGGCGTCGGCGGTGATCTCGGTCAGCCATAGCCCCGGGAACAGCGACTGCACCAGACAATTGGTAGTAGTAGTGTTTCTGTTAGCTGGATCATCAGTACTGCTATTATTATACTACTCTGAGACGAAAAGCGTATAGATAGAGGGCAATGATAAAACAGGAGGTTTCATTGCTCTAATTAGGTAATTAGGGGGGTGAGGGGTAGTATGGGGAATTGGCCTTACATCCAGCTGCCGCTGCACGACCCGCGCCCGCTTGCGGGGCCGCCGCCGCGGCCGGGCGCCGGTGAGGGCGTACACGTCCTCCTCGATCTCCTCCGCGTCCAGCGCCACAGCGAACGGACCGCGCATGCCGTCGTGCCGCGCCATGGCCGCCGGGATCGTCGACCACGGCGTCGCGGACGATGCGGCGCCCGTGCTGCCGCGGGCTGATGGACGACGCTTTCGCTCCCTGAGCGTCCACGGCATGCTGGCGGCCACAACCGCGGCGGCGTCCTGCGGTGGCGGAGGAAGCGGCGCTGCCGGAGGCTTGGTCTCCGGCGACCGCTGGGGCGTCGCCGGGGGCAGGCGAAGGTGGTCAGCGGTCTCATGGACGTGGCCCATGAGCTTAGCCCGGAGATCCTCCAGCCCGCCGTCGTAAGGTCCCTCGTCTACGGCGTCGGCACCACCGCGTCGGTGGGACGTCGAGGAGCGGCGCCGATCGCGGATGGCTCCGCCCCCCCCGGAGACAGACGACAGGGAAGGCACGCAGTGGCCCCGAGGCGGTTGTGGTGGCGCCCACGGCTTCAGACGGTGCGGCTGCGTGGCCGGCGTCTTCGCCCTCGGATCCGCGGTGGCCGCCATGGCCGTGGCGCGCGGTCGGCCCTCGTCCGCGCGGTCCGGCACAGGGACACGCGCAGGCACGGTCGGCTCTGAGGGGAGGCCCTGCCGGGTCGCCGGCGAGGCGGCGGAGGAGACAAGCAAGATACGGGAAGGGTGGGAGGCGAGGGGGAGATAGAGAAAGCGAGGGAGGTGGAGTCTGCGTCGCGCTTTGTTACGGGGGCAAACTACGGCTGCGACGGGTGGTGGCGTGCGTGCGTGCGAGCGGGGTAGCTCGGGTAATTCGCGAGGTAGGGGTAGGACACGCGCGTCGGGGGGTCGGGCCGCGTGGGTCGAACCTCGGACAAAATTACTGTTCTGACCCTTAGTGCTAAGTAAATCCCGATTTAACCTTGTTAGAAAAAAATTTCGTTTCTGACCTTTTTTGGTGACGCCAAGGTCCCTGGCGTCTGGGTTACGAAGCAGACGCCAGGGGCCCTGGCGTATGGCCCCTGGCCCGCACTGCCCGCCTGCCCGTTGACCTGCTGACGTGGCAAAGGGGCCAGACGCCAGGGACCCTGGCGTCTGACACTGTTAAGTGGATAACCCCCGCGGGCCGAGCCCACCCACCCATCTCTTTTCCTCCTGGCGGCGCACGAACAGAGAGCTCCTCTCCTTCGCCCCTCTTCTCCCTCACACCAATCCTCCCCTTGATCTACTTCATCCTCCACCCAAAGTTGTGGATCTGAGGCCCCCAAGCTTCTTTGAGGTATTCTCCCCCATTCCCACCAATTTGTTTTGCTTTTTCCCTCTTTTGTTGGATGCATTATTTCACATTAGGTGATGTTAGATTTGTAGATGGTTTCTTTGTTTTAGGAAATAGTTTGTAGTTGATAGATGATTTGTTAGGTAGTGTAGTTGCTAGATGTTTGTAGTTGTCCACCAATAGACATAGTTTGTAATTTTTTTTTGAATTATAGATGATGTATGCGTATGCTAGTAAATTAGCTATATGTTGAATATATAGATGGCATAATCTTTGTTTGAATCTGAAAGACAACTTTGGCAAGCAAATATATTTAGGAAAAATATTATATGTGTGAAGTGGTATGACAATATAGTTGAATATATAGATGGCAATTTTTTTTAGCAAAAGAGATGATGAAATTTGGTTATTGTGTGTGACATAATTTGTTCAATAGAATGGCGGATGATGATTATGAAATTTATTTGATGGTGAAATTTGGTTCCTTAGATGATATATGTGCATATGTAGAAGAAAAAAAATGATGTGGTTATTTTTGAGAAGAATGGTGTTTTCATATGGCATAAACTTGGAGAAGGAAATTGTTTGATATTGTTCATGTATTCATAGATGTTTGTTTGTGATTTGTTTTGTAGGTTGGCGGATGATGAGGGACCTTGGTATGACGGATTAATCGATGAGTGGGATAAGGAGCATCGTGCTCGTGCCATTGAGAACGGACATGTAAGAAGCAAGACTTATCAATTTTCGTTGTTTCTCATTTGTGTTATTGTATTGATTATTAAAACATCACTTTATTTGCAGCAAGTAGTTGCTATGCGCATGAGGGGTCATTCCGCTGATGACTTTGATTACGACCCGCGGTATGAGCCTTACATTCGGAGATTGGGTCTTCTCCCATTCGTGTTGCAGTTTAAGCGACGCGCTCCGCCGGTGAACCACGCGGCGCTGACCGCACTTGTGGATCGTTGGAGGCCGGAGACTCACTCGTTCCACCTTCCATTTGGGGAGATGACGATGACCCTACAGGACATGGCTATGATAAGCGGCCTTCCTATCAACGGACAAGCTGTTACCGGTCGTGTCAGCGTGGGTGATTGGCGAGAATGGACTGCCGCTTTAATTGGCGTTCAGCCCGAGGGCCGTCGGGAAGGCAAGGCCGATACCGCGAAAGTGAGGCATTCTTGGCTAAAATTCGTGAGAGGAAACACCAATCCGTGCCCTCAGGATGCCAATGACGTGGTTGTGCAGTAGCACGCGCGGGCCTATCTTTGGTATGTACTAACCAAGGTAGTCTTCTCCGATGCAACCGGGAACTCAGCCCTCTGGATGTTCTTGGAGCTACTCAATAACTGGGATACCCAGTATAGCTGGGGTTCAGCCGCACTAGCATATTTGTATCGTCAGGTAAGAGATATTTGCAACCATTTATCTTGCATTTGTCATGCGCCTCCATATCTAACATGTTTGTTTGATTGCAACTTGACTTGTCCTGTCGGAGAAAGGGAGATACATCCTCATTGTCTGGGTTTGTTTGGAGCCTATCCGTGTGGATGTGGGAGCGGATCCCGGTTGGGCGGCCCGATTTCAAGAACCCCCTCTTGGCAAACCCACGGGGTAATCATGACGGCTTGCATGATGATGATCCATATCGGCGCCCTACGCTTGCTTACTATTGGGAACAAGTGACAGTCTACACAGGAAGCTCGCATGTGCGGTACAAGTGCTATATGAACGAGCTGGACACCTTGACTGCTGAGCAGGTTTTGAGAAGTTCGATGAGATAAAATTTAGTCAAGAATAAAACTTATGTAGCTAACAATGTATCTCTTTGTTTTGCAGGTATATTGGTTGCCTTATGTGGAAGATCGTGACTTTGATCTTAATGAGATGTGCACGCGTGATAGCCATCTTTGGCGGGCGAGGTGCCCAATGATATGCTTCTTCGCCGTCGAGTGGCACTTTGTAGACCGTGTGGCAAGACAATTTGGAAAAAGACAAGGTATTCCAATTGAGGAGAGCAAGGAGGAAATTCAATCTCTGCATCGGTAAGCAAGCATGCCTTGAGTATGTAGTAGAGCATTGAATAAGTAAATGTTTGCTAATGCTTTGTCCCGTGCATCATTTGTAGGTTCGATCGAAGGAACAATCAGGATATATCGTATTGGGCAAACAAACACCGTGCATGGATAGAAATTTGGAATCAAAGAGACACGCTAGTGCAATCAGAGAATAGACCTCACAATCAGCCCGCATATCAGAAGTATCAAGTGTGGTATGCGGATCGTTACCGGTTAAAGCTGAAGCCAGGTTGGACTCACGACGAGTGGTCGGAGTTGGTGTCTGAAGACCCGGAGACTGCAGAAGGTTATCATACCTTCAACACGGCTGTGAGAGACACCAGAGGGGCTCATGTTGACTACGCACCGATGCATGACGAAATGGTAGCCTGTTTGACCTATTCTAACATATTTGCATCATGTTGTCTTTTTTCAAATACATAAGTTTGGTGTGTTCATGAATTGCAGGGCCGAGAGTTGCTTCTTTGCGTCAACGATGCCAATGTTGCACTGAGTCATCCACGTGGTGGTGGATTATCTGAGAGAACTCTTAGGAGCACGATGGAGGTGTGACAAATATATTAGAAAAGTTTCTTTTCGCGGATTATTTATTTGCATCTCATATCGTATCATATTTTGTGTTGTTGCAGAAGTTCAAGAAGCGGTTCCATAAGATTGCAGCAATGCTTTCTTGCCATGGTGCTAAGTCCAGTGAGGTGTACGCACCTGG
This sequence comes from Aegilops umbellulata, assembly GCA_032464435.1. NCBI lineage: Eukaryota > Viridiplantae > Streptophyta > Magnoliopsida > Poales > Poaceae > Aegilops > Aegilops umbellulata. Next base: position 330,395,329 of record CP136056.1, read on the forward strand.
TACCCGCGCCGCCAGAGCTCATAGACGGCGTTTACTCCAGAATGATGATGACATGGAGGAGGAGGCAACACATCAAGAGGAGCCAATGCATCAAGAGGAGCCAATGCATCAAGAGTATGATGCAACACAGCACGAGGATCATGAGTATGATGTTGATGCTCCACAACCATCACAACCGACACAAGGCAATGCTCGTGATAGGAAAGGCAAATCCATTGCTAAGACACAAGGCAAGAAAGGTAGAAAGAAGACATGGAACACACAATTCCATAGTCCGGAGTATCCTCTTAAGCTTATCCCAACAGGAATGTAAAGATATAAGGCCAACATTGAGGCGGAGGAGGAGGCATACAACAAAGAGGAGGAGGAGGCTAGCGAAGAGGAGGAGCCTACACTTGCAACCATTGTGAAGAGAGGAAGGAGGAACTAGGTGGCGTTTGTATGCATGAACTTGGTGTCGTGGTAAAAACTTGGTTGTCTTGAACTTGGTTGTCTTGAATTTGGTGTCTTATGTATGCACTTGGTACCATATGTATGCACTTGGTGTCTTATGTATGCTTGAATTTGTCGTGATGAAAAATCTATGAACTTGTCGTTTGTATGCAAGAATTTGTCGTGGTGAAAGTTATGTGAAATGTGCTATCTTCTGTGTTGTATGAACCTATCATATGAATATATATGTGCTATCTTCTTGTGTCAAACAGCAAGTTCGTTTATAGGTGGAGATGAATGGATGAGAGGGCTCGAGGTGGGCCCAAAGAATCTTATCCACACGATATTTGCACTTTGGATAGGATAGGAACCCAGACGCTAGGGTCCCTGGCGTCTGGGAGTGCACTTATGCAGACAAACAGATCAGACAGGTGTCTGTTTACCTGCGCGAGCAAAACGATCCAGACGCCAGGGTCCCTGGCGTCTGGGTGTGCAGTTATGCAAACAGGAAAAAAGCTCTCTGGATAGGGACCAGACGCCAGGGACCCTGGCGTCTGGGTCTCTATCCAGAGAGCATGACCCTGGCGTCTGGGTCTCTATCCAGAGAGCAGGTCCCTGGCGTCTGGGTCTCTATCCAGAGAGCACTTTGAAAGTGCTCTCTGGATAGAGACCCAGACGCCAGGGTCCCTGGCGTCTGGTCCCTATCCAGAGAGCACTTTGAAAAAGCTCTCTGGATAGGGACCAGACGCCAGGGACCCTGGCGTCTGGGTCTCTATCCAGAGAGCATTTCTAATTGCTCTCTGGTTAGGGAACCAGACGCCAGGGTCCCTGGCGTCTGGGTCTCTATCCAGAGAGCATTTCTAATTGCTCTCTGGTTAGGGAACCAGACGCCAGGGTCCCTGGCGTCTGGGTGCGCATTTATGCAAACAGGAAAAAAGCTCTCTGGATAGAGACCCAGACGCCAGGGTCCCTGGCGTCTGGTCCATACCCAGAGAGCTTTTTGAAAATGCTCTCTGGATAGAGACCCAGACGCCAGGGTCCCTGGCGTCTGGTCCCTATCCAGAGAGCACTTTGTAATGCTCTCTTTTAAACAAAATTTTAAACATTGAAAATCAAACAAAGCATACTTCAAATAGGTTGCACATAAGTAGTTCACGACCACACAAGGTCTCGAATAACAAGTTCACATACGATGTCTCAAATGACATAAATAGTTCATGACCACACACACAAGGTCTCGATCAACAAGTTCATACATTAAACAAAGTCTCGATAGTTCGTCATCGACGCCGGTGCCTTTCCATTTGTCTACTGAGTAGTACGGGGCCACTTTCCCTTCTTGTCACGTGCCTCGTCCTCCTCTCGTGCATCGCGAGCCCTTGCAAGTTTTCTTGCCCTCTCTTCTTGACGAGCCTCCTTCTCTTTGTGTGCCCTCTCTTGCTCACGCTTCTTGCGCTCACGAGCCTCCTTCTCACGACGCTCCCGCTCCAATCCCCGTGCATAGGACTCCTCGAACAGGCGTTGCCTCCGTAACCAATCTCGACGTTGGTCCTCTTGGACATCTTTTGGTACCTCGTGATCTATCCAAGTGAAGTACTTGCAAAGTGGAGGAGGGGACTACATATAAACCATGATTTTGTTAGACATATGAGTGACAACTTGTTGATGTTTTTTGTATGTACACCTAACATACCGGTGGTATGTCATATGTGTTAGTTGGCCTTCGACGATCATGTGCATAGTTGGGACACACGAAAAACCTTCTACCTTCTGTCCATGACTTGTTGCGGTCAGTGGACACCTTCAGCTTGCAAACATCACCACACCAACATGGTGGTGTGGGCACATCCTTCTCCTTCTCCTTGTCCAAACTGGCCTCCAACCACGTCTTCGGCATGTCCTCTTGGTCCGCGCACGCCGGCCTCGTCCTGGAACCGGATGAAGCCATGCCTACAAAAAGAACAATTGTTAGCACAAGACATAAAGATAGTAAATGCGTAAATACAGTAAATGAATAAATGCTAGGAATTGTATGGACAAATAATATACCATTATTATTAGATCAACCACCTGGATTATGCAAATAACCGAAGGCTGATCCATTATCAGCCATTCGTCTACGACATCCAGCACCTCTAGCACTTGTGCTTCCTCTCCGACCACCACGACCTCTAGCACTTGTGCTAGCTCGACCACCACCTCTAGCACTTGTGCTAGCTCGACCACCACCTCTAGCACTTGTGCTAGCTCGACCACCACCTCTAGCACTTGTGCTAGCTCGACCACCACCTCTAGCACTTGTGCTAGCTCGACCACCACCTCTAGCACTTGTGCTAGCTCGACCAACACTAGCACCCCTAGCACTTGTGCTCCCTCTACGACCGCCACTACCACCTCTGACACTTGTGCTTCCTCGACCACCACCACCGTCACCTCTTCCACCTCGTTCACCATCGGTGCCGCCTCCACGACTTGTTTTTATTTTTTTGGTTTTCTTTTTCTTGCATGTCCGCTCATTGTGTCCCCCTTCACCGCACACCCCACAGTTGATGATGCCAGGAGCCTCCATGAAATGACCACTACCAAATTGTTTCATGCCAGTGTATCCAGCCAGGTCATCCATATCACCCCTGAACCTCTTAGTTCTCCTTCTACCCTTCGTCTCCACCTTCAGAAGAGGGTCTGGCCTAATATGAGGGCCATGGTACTCAGGCCACTGTGATTGGTCCAAGAAAGGGTGAAATCTAGGCGCCCATGTCAACCTAGTAGCTTCCACATGGAACTCTTGCATCCTCACGGTTTTTCCATCATTAACATGTATATTTCTCGCCTTCGCCGCCGTAATCAAATGCGAGCATGGCCAATGATACTTACTAGGCCTCTCGCACTGGCACCACCGAGTCTTCAGTTTCACCTCAAATGCAGCACCACCATATTGTCTACCGTCTCGTGTTGTGCCACCTGGCTCATCAATTTGATAGATCATTTCAAGTCTATCGAATATGATAACTTGTTGCCGTGAAGACTTGCTTGCTTGTAACTGCAACCATTCATCAACCTTTTCCAGATAATCCTTTTTTTCACCTATCCATTTTGCAGTCTCTTCAGAATGCCTCTGAAAGTACTCATTAAGCTTGAAGAAGGTGTACTCCACTATTGCAGTCACCGGCAATGCACGAGCACCCTTCAACACATTGTTGAAACATTCTACGAATTGCTCGTCATGTCGCCATATCGCCAACCACCATCGTCATGAGCGCGTGCCCACTTGTGCTTCTCGCTTAAATTCCTAGTTAAGAAATCTTTTCCCCCTTCGTTCACCGCTGCAAAGAGTTTGTTGTACCGAGCATCGAAACCTTGGGTGGTGAAGGCCACACATACATGGGTAAGGTCTTTGCTGAGCTCCTTGCTCTTACATGCCCGGTAAAAGTTGGCCACGAAATGCCTCATGCACCATCTGTGGTGAAGCTTTGGAAATCCTGGAATAACAATGTCCATTGCCTTGAGTATGCCATGATGCCGGTCCGATATGATGCATACCTCCCTAGCCCCAATCATGTTCTGCCTAACATGACCCATGAACCACTCCCAGTTGTCTTGGTGCTCGGAAGGCACCAAAGCAAATGCACACGGCAACACGTTGTCATTTGATGAGTGCGCCATTGCTACCATTAGTGTGCCCTTATATCTAGCGGTCAAGAACGTGCCATCTATAGACAAGACCGGACGACAATGCTGAAACGCCTCCACACATTGTCCATAACTCCAGAAGGCACGGTGGAACACTCCCTCGTGATCCTCGACCACATGAAACATGCCCGGGTTCCTATGTGCAATCGCGCCCAACAACCTTGGGAGCTGGTTGTATGCTTCTTCATATCCACCGTACAACATCCTAATAGCATTTGCCTTTGCCTTCCATGCCTTCCCATACTTGACTTCATAACCAAATTTTTTTTTCACCGTCCGCATGAGAAACCTCACTTTCACAGTGGGATCAAGGCTATGTCTTTCATCCATTTGTATCCAAGATACTCAGATGTGAGTTGACGGTGTGTCTTTCTAAGTCGTTTTGATGGCGGCTTGCATCTATGAGTGGTATCACAACTTTTTAACACCCATTCTTCGGTTTCTTTAAGCTTTCTTGCACGAACCTTCCATGTGCATTCCTTTTGCTCACACACCACGGTGTAACGCAACTTCATGTCGGAGTGCTCAACATAAATTGGCCTATGGTTTCGAATGGCATAGTCAGCCAACCAAAACTTCAGCATAGGCAAGCTCAGAAACTTCAATACTTTCTTCAAATAAGCATTCTCGTCCTCATTCTCCACCCTTGGTTCTCCTAGATCCGGGCATGGTGTTGGATCAATCACCGTCATTCTTAGTCCACCGTCAACAACAGCTTTATGGGCAAGGCTGAGATCTTTAAACAAGTGAGTTCTTTTTTGTAAGCCCATCAGCTCAAAGTGGATTTGGTTCTCCTCCTTTGTGAATCCATCCTCGTCCAACTGTTCAACTGGACCCTCGTCATCTGAGTCATACACATATTGACGCCTAAAAGGCAAGTCACGATCCATGTCCTTTTGCGCTATGTACACATCCAAGTCACCAACATCATTACCATGAAACCCTTCCTCTTGCTCTTCGTCGTCATCATAAGCATCTTCATCCTCTTGAATTACTTCGTCACTAGCAATCACCTCAACTTCATTTGCTTGGCTAGTTGGTGGTTCGCTAGAAGCATTGGGGGCATACAACTCAACCTCATTTGCTTTGATAGATGGTACACGGGGACGTGGTGGGGGATAAACATTGGGGGCATCAACCACAACCCTATGCTCAACAAGTGGCACCATTGTCCTCTCGCTCATGTCATCCATTGGGGGAAGAGACATGCCGGTTCAAATCAATGGTAAACCTAGGAGATTCAACCTTGGTGGCAAACAATTCAAGTGACTTGTCTTCCGATTGGGATACTTTTTCCTTGTATATATCCCAATGCAAATCCGAGGTGATAGGCATACTTTTCAAACGAGATTTGGCTCCAACTCCAACATCATACCTTCCTATTAACTTAACATCAACATTGGTGTCCATCCACTCTAAGACTTGTCTCACTTTTGCAACAACATCCTCATAGCTAGGGCTTGTATCAAAAACCAATGGTTCCTCACCCGTGTCGGCATTGTTACTCAAGAATGCCTCCTTGTCCATGTAATGAACATTAACAAGTCTCTCCATCTAAAAATAACATGAATGCATTTAAGACTTCAATGAGAATTGGTGTGTTTATCCAAATACATCTAATTATATCCAAATCATATCAACACTAAATTATTGGTGATGTCCACAAAAGTATCACTAATTAACACACACTAAGCAAAGTTAACCCTAATCACTAACTAACCCTAACCCCCAATCTTTCTACTAAACAAGCATATATTCCTACTACACACCATGCATAGCACTATATTATCAAAGTTAACCAAGCCATTCACACTAACATAAGGGAGAAAACATGAACTAGGGTTCCACCAACATGTATAAAATGCAACCAAAATAACAAGATTTGACAAAAAAATAATTGGATGATTTGAGGGAGATTACCACAAGCAACAAAGTGATGGAAAGATCCACCTAAGGGAAGCACCTTTTGGGGAGGATTTGAGGGGGGAGCTTGAGGGGTGAGAGAGAGTGGGGGGGGGGGCAGCAGCTCTTCTTCAAGCTCGGGCTGGATTGGGGAAAGTGTGTGGGGTGGGTCCCACACACTTTCCCCAAGGGTTATTCTGTTACCAGGGCCAAACGCCAGGGTCCCTGGCGTCTGGCCCCTTTGCCACGTCAGCAGGTCAACGGGCAGGCGGGCAGTGCGGGCCAGGGGCCAGACGCCAGGGCCCCTGGCGTCTGCTTCGCAACCCAGACGCCAGGGACCTTGGCGTCACCAGAAAAGGTCAGAAACGAATTTTTTTTCCAAACGAGGTCAAAACGGGATTTACTTAGCACAAAGGGTCAGAACAGTAATTTTGTCCTCGAACCTTGAACGAGTATCAGATCACACCTGACCTTATTTCGTCCACCAGACAGAACCAGCGGTGCCTCGCGAGGGATCACGACGGAGCCGTCCGCAAGTGGACGTCGCCGGTGGTGGAGCTAGAGGCGTGTTTGGTCTTGGGATAGAAACTTGATGATGGGACAACATCAAATTCCTGGCCTCAAGAATTGTAGCATGCTCCCCAAGCTAAAATGTACAGAATCACCACATTAGCGTCCCAACTTTTGTAAAACCACCACTTTGCAAAATGTGACACTCCGCATCACATCGAAGAATTTTTTTTGCGGGGGTGCGAAGAATTAACAATGGCATTTGCTGAGAGCGTTTTGGTGTGGCCGATCACTCGCGGGCCGACAACGGTGACGGCGAGGCACTAACGGCCGTTAACGGCTTTACTTTTTTCGCGCAGGACAAAGCAGTTGGGCTGGGTTGGGTGGGTCGCGTTCGGTCGATGGCTGGGTGGGCTGGGGGCATTAGGTCGTTTTTATTTCCTGGACTGTTGGGTCGGGCTATGCTCCTTCGTTTTTCCTATAAAAATATCACGCAGCAGTAGTTCGATCGATTCAATGCGACCATTCGGTTTCTTCAAAAAATCACAGTTTCCACACACACAGTGCATTCATTCACAATCACCATCCTTGCACAGATAACCACCACTCTCCATCGCCTCTCCATCCAACTGCTTCCTTCCCACCCAACAAACCTCCATCGCGCCATGGCATTTGGCCTCAGATGGGACAGGGCGCTGCAGGAGACCTTCGACGGCGACAATACCAAGCTCTCCTACGAGCGCGAGGTGAGCACCTAGTACACGAGCGTTGATATCCTGAAGAACCATGCGTGTGCAGTGAGGGAGGCCGCCAACCATGAGGACTACACCCGATTGCCAGACCTCCACCGCCCACTGATCGAGAACATGGTCTGGGCGATGGGGGAGGAGAGGGGTTCCCCGGATCCATACCAGAGGGCACGTCGGTACATTGTAACACCCCTAGTGTCATGCTACAGTGACCTTACACTAATGGTGCCATTTCATCAAGTTTAATTAAGCCAAATTGCCACTTGATAAAAATCAAAGTCAAATTCAAAATTCAAACTTAAAGTGAGAATTTAAATTCACAAACATGGTTGAAAAATAGTTCAACATTTAGCAAATATTCCAAAACAAATAAAGGTTGAGGAAAACAACATCACTTGTTTACTCTTTTGGGCTCTAGCAATTAATCAGTGTCAAATCAGAATTATTAAATGCTTTTCCCCATTTATGAAAATACAAACTATTTCAAATATCTCCCAAACTTTTTGTGGCAGTGCCTAATATTGCTATGTAAATTATGGGCCAAGTTTCATATTTACATAATTCAATAGCTATTAAAACTAAATACAAAACATGAGAAATAAAAGAAAACATCAAAGGAATTAAAGAAAAAGGGAAAAGGCCCATGTGCACAGGGCCAAGTGCACAGTGCCGGCCCAGCCCAGCAAGGGGGTATTCCCGTTTCCGCTGTTCACCATGGCGCGATGCACGCCGTCGGCGCGTTGACAGCATGGATCTGCCACGAGGCAGCCATCCAGAGGGCCCCGACGCTCCTTAAGGCCCCTGTCGACCCCTCCCTCGCAACCCTAGCTCCACCATCTTCCCCCCTTGCATATCCCTTCTCCCCGTGCTTGGCCGAACACAGCCGCCGCCGTCGTCGCTCGATCCCGCGGCCACCGGCGCCCCATGCTCGCGAACCTTGTTTGGGAGGTGCGCCGGCCACCGCCTCTTCTTCCTCGATCATCGGTTGAAGCTGGGGCACTACACCGAAGGAATCGGGCCCTTCTTCTTCCTCGGCCGTAGCCTCATCTCCGGTGAACTCCGGCACCGTCGATCTTACCCAAGCCCGCTGCCTTCCCGTACCGAACCACAGTGAGCACACGCTCCCCCTCGTCCCTTTTGATTCGTTCCCCGTGCCCCCTAGCCTCTTCCCCACCATAGCCGTAGCTCACCATCGCCGTTCACCTCGCCACCGCAGCCATAGCCTGCCAAGCTCACACCTGAGCCTTGCGTCGTGCTCAACACCTCCCTAGGAAGCGAACGCACCCACCGGCCCTTGTTCTCGTGACTTCTAGCGGCATTCCCGTCGAAGCCATGCTTCGGCCTCCACGAGGGCTCGTCGAAGACGCTTTTTCCGGCAGCCCCAGCTCCGCCCAGTAGCCCCAATTGACGCGCCGAGCTCTCCCCGTCCGAAAGCAACTTCCAATGCGCGAAATGGTGGACCCTAGCGGATTTCCGATCAGTTCCGCGTAGAACCACCGCAGGAGAGGCTCATCGGAGCTACTCCTGCGCCGCCGCTCACCTTGCGCTGTGTGGGGTCCATCCTGGGTCACTGCCAGTGGATCCGGTGGGTCCCGTTGACCATGTTGACTTAGTCAACATGCTGACTAGACTGGGTGCAGTCAATGACAGTAGGCCCCACTGCTAATTTAACTAACTACTAATTAAATTAATAACTAATTAGACACTGACATGTGGGCCCTAGTAGCTAATTAACCTAATTAGTTAAAATTAAACTCTGATAATCACTTTAGTCACTGACATGTGGGACCCAGTGGTCAGGTTTGACTGCTGACGTCATCGTGACGTACTACAGACGCAATAAAGTTATTTTTGAATTAATAATAATTTCAGAGAATGTTTAAAATTTTGAAACATGGTATAAAATAATCTATAAGTCAGAGAAAAATAAGTTATATACGGAAGTTGCTAAGAAAAATATAACAAATCCGAATGTGCAATCCATTCATCTGTCACATGCCTCTAACATGATGAACATGGATCCTTCCCCTCTGATTCATCTGTCCAAATACTGCCAAACGCAGGAAAAACATTCCCGGATGTTTTCCCGCTTCGTCTCTAACGTGTAGCGCTGCATTAGGTCACCCCTAGCACTGCATATTGCCATGTCATGCATCATGATGCATTTGATTGCTTTATACTTATTGTTTCTTCCCCCTCTTCTCTCCGGTAGAAACCAAGACCGAAGCTGCTCCCGTGTACGACTACACCCCTGACGTCCACCCACTTGCAACGGAGCTTACAAGCAAGTAAAACCCCCTTGATCATTCCTACATCGCCAATTTCCTTCTATCTCATTCTTGCATTAGAATTTGCTACTGTATTTGATTGATCCTATTCTGATGCGTAGCCTGATTTTGTAACCTGCTATTGTTACATACCTACTTATCCTATATGCTTAGTATATGTTGCTTAGTGATCCACCAGCGACCCCTCATCTTGTCCCTATTGCCCTGCTTTATGATCGATGACTCGATCAATGTGATCGACGTCCAGAGCCCGGCACATCACCTCACACCCCCTTAGTTGTACGACTCTGCAGGGCTACTATCGAGTGTCGAGGGTTATACCTCGTATAGTACTTCTGAGGAGATCTATGTAGTTTAGCTAATCGGTCGTGGTCTACATAGGGTGATTCCTCCTTCACCACTCCTGATAACGACTCTGTCGTGCAACACCTCAAATGTGAACCCTTGAGGGTGATTCCTCCAAGTTCACCTTGACGGTTACATAAAGTGGAATCCATCGAGGGAGATTCCTCGAATTCCCCCTTGGTGTTATGGGCACACGGTTACTTTGACTTTACCCCAGAACCATGCTGAAGTCGAGACGGCCCCGAGGGGTACCCGCGAGAGAAATGTGAAGTCGGGTTCATCGTGAGGTTACCCGCGAGGGATGTGGAGTTGGGTTGTCCTGGAGGGTACCCGCGAGATAACTACATGGCAAGGCTGGGCATTCTTAGCCCTTGTTGTAGTCCGTGAGATGGGGCGACGGGACCACAAATCGTGGATCATTGATCGTTTCCGCGTGCTCCCAAGACACCAGTGGGTTTGGATATGTGATCTGAGTAGGCCTGGACTTTTCGCACTAACCTCCATGCGGGAATAAGTATGGGCACTCGGTGTCGTATGATTCTCTGAAAGCTCTTCGGACGTTAGTGATTGAGCGGCACACGCCCGGGTGGTCCGCGTAAGCACCTGCTTTGTATAAAGAGGTAGCCAGGACTAATCCCAGCCGTCCACACAACGCGCAGGAGTGCAAAAGGGCGATGGGCCAAAGACCGATGAGCGCTTAGGATGTAGACCAGCGTGCTGGCCTCTCTTTTGAGCCTAGGTAGGACTATGGCGTGTTGAGTAGCTAAGGCCGTTCATGACCCAGGAAAGTGTGTTCCGCTGGAGTTAATCAAGCGTGTTGGGTAAGTTGGTGCACCCCTGCAGGGAAGTTAATCTATTCGAATAGTCGTGTCCACGGTAACAGATGCTCGGAGTTGTATCCCTATCTGTACAACTGGAACTGGATACTAGAGACATGAGATGGATATGATGGCTCCAGGATTGCTTTCTCGCACGGAGCCGATGAAGGATCTCTGGGCGTTAATACAGTATACTTGCTACTTATATTATGTTAATCTGCACACTTCTAATGTTGCAAGATGCTTCAAGATGTTAGTCTTCCATAGGCTAGGATTTCCCTTCTCTTCTGGCATTTCTGCAGTCCAGTCCAAAGATATAGCCCCATTTGTTTGATACCGATGCATACTAAGTATAGATCTGATGTAAGTCTTGCGAGTACTTTGGATGAGTACTCAAGATTGCTTTGCTACCTCTTTTCCCCTATACCCGTTTGTTGCGGTCAGATGACGGATCCCAGGAGCCAGCTGACACCACCGACGACTACTACTACCCCGAGGGTGCCTACTACTACGTGGAGGCCGCCGACAACCAGGAGTAGTTAGGAGGCTCACAGGCAGGAGGCCTTGCCTTTCCGATCGATGTTGTTGTTTTTGCTAGCCTTCTTAAGGAACACTTGTTTACCTTATGTGTGTACTCAGATATGGTTGCTTCCGCTGACTTGTTTGTATTCGAGCTTATGTATTCGAGCCATTGAGGCCCCTGACTTGTAATATAAAGCTTGTATGACTTTAATTTGTGCCTAGAGTTGTGTTGTGATATCTTCCCATGAGTTTCTGATCTTGATCATGCACATTTATGTGTATGATTAGTGCATGATTAAGTCGGGGCGTCACAAGTTGGTATCAGAGCCGACTGCTTGTAGGAAGCCCCTTTCCAACTCCTTGCCCAAAGTTGAGTCTAATCTTTGAAAAACTATTTTACTAACATTGTTGTGTGGCTTACGGGCCAACATCACAAATGGTTGGGATTAGGATCTTATTCCTCGCCTATACTGTGGAATCATGACCTCTCTTCTATTCGGGTTAAAGATTTTACTAACTCTAACTCTAGGTTCTCGTAACTACTTCCTCCCGGAGAGCCCCTCATTGCAGATGATGGCTTGATTCACCAGAAGATTCTGAAGATACTCTACGATGTTTCCCGAGACCCTTGTGCCAATTGCCGTTGCAATTACCTACCACTGTTATATCCTTATGAATAACTACATACACTAGCCATTTAGACATCATTCCTGTTGCTCTTGTTACTACAAGATACCATGAAACATTTCCTATATTCTGAGAATCCATTGTGCCTGCTACCTTGCAGCTCCATTTCCGCATGAATACATCTACGGAAAATTGTTTACACTTATCAAGGATTTGTTCATTCCTAGTTGTTCATGTGATTCACCAGATACTTTGAAATACTATTTGATCTTCCGATAAGCCTCTGCCAACTATTGCTCTACAAATACTTGCCTGCTTGCATTATGGTTACTTTCCATATGTCTAGCAGTATTCATTAGTAGCCATTCTCATTGTCATTTTGAGCCTTTGATTCGATATGTTTGTGAATGGTCACAATCATCGGTCGAAACTAGAATTCGTCCTTTCGGCTTAGACGTCACTTCTGACATGAGTTGGTTTTCGGCAAATCTTTGATAGATTGTCCATATAATTCTATTCAACTTACCCATATTTTGATTATAGCATCTGATTCTGATACACTAATCTGGAAATCATAATTCCTTTGTATTTAAGCCTCAAATTATTCAGTTAATTCAATAATTTGATGCCTTTGCATTCTTTCTTCTTCTGGTTGACTACCGTTACTCATATTAGATCCTTTGTGGTCTACTAGACCCTTTGGTGGATTAGTATCCAACAATTCTACATATTCAAAATCCTTGTGAGTTCTTCCCCTGTTACAAATGCCTTCGACAAGGTGGTATAATTTAATTCTTGCCGTTTGTATTATACTTTGAGATGGTATCTATTGCTTCTATAAATGTGTGGTATAGATTCGTAAAATGTCCCTATGGGTTGTGTCATGCCTTCGCTATCTGATAGAACCCAAAAGTCTTCATGGGTCATATCCTTCTAGTATTCCGCCAGTTAAACTTTCAAACTCTAAACATTTTTAACAGAGAACAGTGAATGAGAAGTTGTGTATTGGAGAAGTGGGAGTCAACCTTGAACTTTGCATTCATGCCCATGGACACGATGCAGATCTTATCTCGGAAGCTTCTTGTAAAAATAATTACCCCTTTGTTATAAATTCATCTTGTATCTACGGTTTGATCATTTACAAATGCGGTTCCGACCATATTGTTCTTCTTTGATCCCATTTCTCGGACAAGTTAAAGTACTTTTCTCCTGCAGATTAAAACACCTGCCCAACCTCTATTCTGCTCTACCTTTGAGTATTACCCTCTGGTATCTTGATAATATCAAAGAACCATGTTGCTTATTATTAGCCTTCATCAAGTATTATTTCTCACCGATTTAAATTTTTCCTAGGTTCTGAGTTGTTAGACACCCAAGGACACGGATTACTGAATTGAGTGCACACTGTGATGCAACAACTCTTAGCAATCTTCATTGCTTATGAGTTTGTACTCGATCATGTCATTCCCAACCATTTGGATACATCATCATCGTCATGCTAAATCTTGACCCCGCCCGTATGTACGTACGTGGCCGTATTTAATTTCTTGCACCCTGGCCGCTGTACGAACGTGTACATGCTACGTGTGCGCCTCTACTACCACACGTGCGTGACTCTACATCGATTAGTATGTACGTACACGTTCGTGACCAGAATGACAACGCTACATACGCTTTGACCGGGTGGGTCCCGACTGTCAGGCACTTCCTTGCGTGCGAAGATGTAGCTGGTGGGTCCCAGCAGTCAGGGGGGCGAATATTTTTTTTGCCCGTAATATGGACGCACTTCCTTGCGTGCGAAGATGTAGCTGCTGGGTCCCAGCAGTCAGGGGGAAAAGTTTTTTTTCCGCAAAATACGATGGCCCGTCCGGTGGGTCCCTGCTGTCAGGTAGAGGAATCATCATTTTCCGCGAAATAAGGAGGCACTTCCTTGCTGCGGCCGTGGACCCAGCTGTCAGTCTCTCCACGTACATTACTCTTCCGATGGAAGTCGTTCCTTGACCACGTTGACCACGCCGCGGCGAGAGCACCAGGGCGGTGGATGACGGTGAGGCCTAGGAAGGGGACGACACGGAGCCGGTGAAGACACGACAGTGGATGCCCACGCGGAGAGGAGTACAAGGGTTCACTGGTTCGGCTACAGTGTGAGGCTGCCGTCGCCGTAGGGCCTGGCCAGCGGTGGGAGTAGTAGGGGGCGGTGAGGCCTCTGCGGCATCACAGCCGGCCACGAGAAGCAGGAGCACACGGCACGACCGGCGCTGTGGGCGGCTGGAGCAACAAGACCAGAGGTTGAAGAAGCACTACCACCTTTGGATGGACATCGTATGGTCACTGGAGCTAGAATCGTTCATATTGACTAAGTTGACAAAGCCCTCCGTCCCCATCAACTTAGTAGGCCCACAAGTCAGCCTCCCACTATGGTGGGTCCCAGCTAGTAGGGGGAGTATTCATTTTTTGTGTGTGTAATAAGGAGGCACTTCCTTGCGTGCGAAGATATAGCTGGTGGGTCCGAGCTGTCAGCGGGAGTATTCATTCTTTTTGGCGTAATAAGGAGGTACTTGCTTACGTGCGGTCATGGACCATGTGGGTCCTAACTGTCAGCCTCTCCATGTACATCCCTCTTTCGATGTTGTCGTTTGTTGATAACGTTGACCACGCCGTGCCGAGAACAGCAGCACGATGGACGACAGCGAGACCCAGGAAGGGAATGACCCGGAGGCGGCGAAGCCACAACAGTGGAGGGATGTGTGTGAGTAGAGGGATGGCCTGGCCAGCGGTGGGAGTAGTAGGGGCGGTGAGGCCTGCGCGGTAGCACAGCCGGCCACGGGAGGCGGGAGCAGGCGGTCCCGCCGGCGCTAGATTTGGCAGCTGGAGCAAGAAGGTCAGAGATTGAAAAAACACGATAGCCGTTGGATTGACACCCAACGGTTACGTCTGCTATAATTGTTCGTTGTCGTATATAATAATTAAAAAAATCTTGCATACGCGTCAACTTAATAGGCCCACAAGTCAGACCATTCCCTATTTTTTTTAATAATTTATATTTAGCTCATTGCAACTTCTTATGCAATTTATTGCAGTCCTTTTTTTGTTGGCCAGGGCTAGGGTTAAAAATTTAAACGAAATTTCGCATATTTCTATGGGTTCCAAACTATTTTTAATACCGAAATGTCGAGTCAGATTTAAAGTACTTTGAATATATATTTGAATTGGGTTAAATCCCAGTGAAATTGGAATCTGAAAATGTGAAAAAATTCAAAAATTATAAAGTAATTGCCAATTTGTCATCTGTTTTTCATATTTACAACCCATTTCATATTACTTTCAAGATTTGCAGGCATCTTAAAAGAGTTGCAGCCCATCAGGGCGTAGAAAAATAAGTAGGACTGGATTGGGTATTCTTCAGAAAAAATAAACTGGGCTCATTTTCACAAACAAAAAATAGCTGGGCTGGTCATATGGTGAACATAAAATATAAGCCTGGGCTAGACGGGCCAAAACCTAGTTGAAACCCTGCTCCGTCTCAACAATAACAAAAAAAGTACTGCTCGAGTAGCTACGGCCCAGGTGTCAGCCGATCTTGTGCTGTTCTCTTGTCTATTGACTATATACGCTGACAATGTCATGGGTCCCAGATGTCAGGAAACCACTAGTAGGAAGCATTTTCTTTTTCCATACACTGTCAATGGAGTATATATATATATAACAAAAAATGAGGAACTTCCTTGCGTCCGGCCATGGATATGGTGGGCCCCTACTGTCATCCTCTCCACGTACAGTCCTCTGCCGATTCCTCTTGTTTGTGGACCATGTTGACAACGCAAGAGGGCGGCGCTGCGGCGAGCGCAGCAAAGCACGCGGAGGACGATGATGAGGCCTTGGAGGTCGGCGTTAATGATTTAGGAGATGGTGGGGCGGCGATGCGTGCGCTGAGGCGCAACCAGCCTGGGAGGCAGAAGCAGGCGGCCCCGCCGGCGCTGGTTTGGTTTTGGCGGCTGGAGGAAGATAGGACTGAAGAAACACGATAGACTGTAAAAGTAGCAGGAGTACTTAACAACCTTAACTGAAACCAGCAAGGGCACTTAACAACCATAGCTGAAAGCAGTATGAGTACTTATACAGGTTCGACCGTACAAAGCATGCCTCAAACAGTGCTACTTTGCCTATAGTTAACCAAAGGGTGAGGCCGCCAAGCCCCAGGACAAGGCCCAGTCGCCACCCCACGCATCCACAACCTTCTGAAAGCGGCTTCATCTTGCAATGTGGTCAATAAACAGGATATTCGCTTTAGAGCCATGGAAAAGCAGGAACATAATCTTCCGTCCTATTCTCCAAGATGGACGGGCCTTCATTATTTGAGACCACCCATGAATAAGTATCTTTTCACCTCCAAGGGGAATGGAGTAGGTCGACATAAACATCATGTTGTGACCAAGCGCAAGTCCGACCCGACCATGGTCAGGCATCTGTATAGGAACAATAGACCCGGGCAGTTCCTGTTTCAAGAAGATCACAACTGTAAAACTATGCATAAGCAAGAGTTTATGAACAACATGTATAACAGAAAACAGCTCTTACCATAAGTTTCTCCACACAGTTGGACCTGTTCAACGAGTGCAGCAGTGGCACACATATCCCACATGGCCTTCCACCATTGAAACGCTCCACAAGGACCTCAAGACGATCAATAAAGTGTAGGAACTTGTGGATGTCGTCCAAGTCAACTTCAGTGCCATGAGTAATAGCCGAGTTCTTATATAATAAGAAACGAGTAGCCTGCTTAACTCTAAAAAACCTACACGTGCCACCAATTATAAGAAAATATTAGTTAGAAGTAGCATCTTCGTGAGAGATTCGTTGCTACTTCTAAAGTTAAATTGTGATTAGTTAGACATAATAGGTGGATGAAGAAGTAATCAAAGCAAGAAGCAAGAACCAGATACAAAACTAACATGGATGAACAGTTAGAACGACGTCGGGGTGGAAGATCGCAGTGAAGATGAGACCAGGTTCTGCTATTTCCATCAACATTCGTGCGCCAACTTTCAGTTTGTAACACTTGAGAAAGTTTATCCAAGTTCGTCCATCAAAAAAGCAGCGATCTTCTTGGTTCATGAACCCAACTCGAAACTTATATGCATGGCTTGTCTTCACTGTGACCATTAAACTGGTGTATTCAGTTATGGCAAGGCCGAGCATCTTGAGTACATGTGTTCTGGCAGAGCAAGGAATGGACTGCAGGAAAAACAATATGAGAACACAATGTATTCCCTATGTCCAAATCTAGAAAATATTTCATCCTTCATGTCAGAGTTGACCATGGCACTAGTACCTTTTATCCAAATATAGCAATCCAAATTTCCAAATTAGTCGACAGCATGTTCAAAAAAACCCCACCCCCCGGATAGAAAACAGGATTCTAGGAACATATTGTGCGCGTTTTAAAATCCTGTGTTAGGATGAGAAGGAACAAGTGTGACGTCTCACCGAGGGTGCATAAACATGTAGGGTCCTCACACTTTGGGCACTACAAATTAAACACACTAGATTCAGTAGGAAGAAAAATGCATCAACGGCGGCTGCTGCCATCCTAGGAGTACCCGCGACCAAGGGACTTGGATT
Organism: Aegilops umbellulata; assembly: GCA_032464435.1. Classification (NCBI taxonomy): domain Eukaryota; kingdom Viridiplantae; phylum Streptophyta; class Magnoliopsida; order Poales; family Poaceae; genus Aegilops; species Aegilops umbellulata. The sequence continues at coordinate 330,412,834 of CP136056.1, forward strand.
TATCGGGAATGGATGAAGAATTCGTACCAGGTTCTCCATGAGAAAACCCTATGCAGTCACCGAGCGGGGGTTTCTCCGAACAAGCAGACGAGGGAGAAGGGGATTGAGGCCCACTGAAATATTGCCGCTTGGTCCGTCCAGCTTACTGCTAGAGCTCGAAAGGTGGGTGTCGGTGTCAAAACCAGCGGATCTCGGGTAGGGGGTCCCGAACTGTGCGTCTAGGCCGGATGGTAGCAGGAGACAAGGGACACAAAGTTTACCCAGGTTCGGGCCCTCTCAATAAAGGCAAAACCCTACTCCTGCTTGATTAATATTGATGATATAGGTGGTACAAGAGTAGATCTACCTCGAGATCAAGGAGGCTAAACCCTAGAAGCTAGCCTATGGTATGATTGGTGTATGATGAAGTTGTCCTACGGACTAGAACCCTCCGGTTTATATAGACACCGGATAGGGTTAGGGTTACACAAAGTCGGTTACAATGGTAGGAGATCTTGAATATCCGCATCGCCAAGCTTGCCTTCCATGCCAAGGAAAGTCCCTTCCGGACACGGGACGAAGTCTTCAATCTTGTATCTTCATAGTCCTGGAGTCCGGCTGAAGGTATAGTCCGGCTATCCGAACACTCCCTAATCCAGGACTCCCTCAGTAGCCCCTGAACCAGGCTTCAATGACGATGAGTCCGACGCGCAAATTGTCTTCGGCATTGCAAGGCGGGTTCCTCCTCCAAGTTCTTCATAAAAAGATTTGTAAACACCAAGAGTAGTGTCGGGCTCTGCAAAATAAGTTTCCACATATTGCCATAGAGAGAATAATATTAACACAAATCTAATCTGCTGACGTATTCCGCAGCGTGACATCACACTATGGCCAAGTCCTTTTCTCGAATCGGTTTTACTCTTCCACCTCAGCGTGTTTTGCGAGGCGGTTTCCTTGGCACGTCTTGTCAAAGCAGAGATCGTGTCCCCCATTTACGGGATTCTCATCAATACGGACGTGGGTAACCCAACCGTGCCATTTATCACGGCGCTTGGGAGGCAAGCGAGTTTTACTAGGCTGGTGGGGACGCATTGCCGCATCCGCCCATATAAGGGGATAAGGATCCACCTTTTTACCTACGCCTTCTTCCTCCTTTGCCTATCCATCTTTTGCGCACCCGAGCTCCAGCGCCCAAGCCTGCACTTCCCACCTCAACCTTCTCCAACAATGTCTGGAGCGGGAGGCAAGTGGATGGTCTCCTCCGTCACGGAGGGCCATGTCAAGAAGCTAAGGAAGGCTGGATACTTGTCCAAGGACATGGCGCACCGGCTTCCCGAGGAGGGGCAGCTTCTCCCCACCCCAAGGCCCCATGAGCGGGTAGTTTTCCTTCCCCACTTCCTCCGCGGACTGGGTTTTCCACTCCACCCATTCGTCCGGGGGCTCATGTTCTACTACGGCCTGGATTTCCATGATCTGGCCCCGAACTTCGTCCTCAACATCTCGGCGTTTATCGTCGTGTGCGAGGCTTTCCTCCGCGTCCGCCCCCATTTCGGCCTCTGGCTCAAGAACTTCAACGTCAAGCCCAAGGTGGTGCGCGGCAGCCAGACGGAGTGCGGAGGCGCCATGGCGGGCAAGATTGCCAACGTCCTATGGCTCGAGGGCTCCTTCGTGGAGACCCTAAAGGGGTGGCAATCCGGGTGGTTTTACATCACCGAGCCACGCGATCCAAAATGGATCGCAGCCCCTGAGTTCCTATCCGGACCCCCCACGCGGCTTATGTCCTGGAAAGGGACGGGCCTGTCGTGGGGTGACGAAAAAGAGGTGACCAGACTGCAAACATGCATCTAGTCCCTGGTGAATAAGCCGATCAAGCTTGTCAATGTGGTCCAGGTTATGCTCGTCCACCGGATCCTCCCGTGTCAACAACGGGACTTTACTCTGTGGGAGTTCAACCCGGCGCAGCACCAAACCCTCAACAAGCTCTTCGACACGACGTATGAAGATGTCTAGAAGGTGCTAACCAAAGGCGCCGAGGCTCCCACATCCGCCTCCGAGGACCGTGGATACAGCTCATAGCGTCACGCTAGCAAGGTAAGCTATTTTCACCTTTCACATGATGTTTTAGTTTTTTTTCATAGTATGACTCCATGCGGGATCTAAACTCCCTTACCTTTGACAGGCTTGGCAGGTGATATCCGGACCGATTAACTGTCCGGCTCTCTTGCCCGAAGACCCAGCCCCTGCTCTCCTAGTGAAGCTGCTGGCTCCGGCACCTTATGTGGTGCCGAAGAAGAAGGCCAAGAAGAAGAAGGCCACGGGGACTCGAAAGAGTGCCCGTAACATGGTGGTGTCGGACTCGTCATCTGACGAGTCCGAGACGCTCTCCTCCCGTGAAAATGAGGAGGAGGAAGAAGAAACCTCTCCCCCTCCAGCGGGGGGAGGAAAGAAAAGGAAGGCCGCCCCAACGGGGGAGGCCGAAGGGTCCAAGAGGAGGAAGACCCCTCCGCCGGACTACTCCCCCAACGCCAACGAGGACGACGAGGAGTGGCCGGATAGGGCCAAGCGCCCGGCGAAATCGTAAGTATTCGGATACCAGAGTAACTCATGACATTCCTTTGTCGTTCAGCTTTCCCTAATGCCGAACATAATTGTGCAGCCCGCCCCGGGCCGAACTCGATGAGTCGTCGAGCGGCTCCCTGGATTCGTCGGACGTGAACTCAGTTCCGCCCGCTGTCTCCCCCCGCACTGCAGACGACGCCGAAGTGACATCGCAACGAGCTCCGGGGCGGGAGGAGGTGGTCCTGGAGGAGCCGCAAGGCGACCTCCCGGACTCCAGGAGTAAAGGGGACAAAACTCCCCAGGGCTCCAAGTCCGGCTTTGAGCCGGACACCGCGCCGGAATCTTCAGCGGTTCCGGACCGCGGCAGGCGAACTCCTGTCAAGAGGAGCAAGCCTTCTGAGCCGGCGGCCTCCGTCCAACCGGAGGTGCCGGACAGTCTGCTGGAGGTGCTTGACGGCGCCTCCATCGACGAGGAGCACCGTACTATTATGAGTACGGTGATCCGGAAGGTTCAGTCTGCCAAGAGCGGACTGAACGAAGCTTGCGCTAGCCTTCTAACAGGCTTCGAGGTAAGTAAAAAATATGTAAGAATATAACCGCATAGACATTAGCCCCTGATGCTCTGTTTGGCATTCGGAAAGAAAAGCCGAATAGAGGATCTATTAAATTTCGCAGGAGTCTAACAAAGAAGAGTCAAATATGCGTATGCAGGCTTCGCTGCTAGCCACTGCCGCACTGACTGCGGAGGTGTGTGCCCTGAAACAGGGCCTCGAGCAGACCGAGCAAGAGCTCGGCCTTGCCAAGCGGCAGCTCGAGGAGAAAGAAGGTAAGAAATACCTTACAGAAAAAATGCCTATAAAAAGACGTGATTGCAAAAAATAACATGATTGTACTGCTTATTGTAGGGGCCAAGACTGAGGTGGCGACCCTTAAGCAGGCGTTGTCCGAGGCCGAAAAGAAAGCGGCTGCAGAGCGCACCGAGCGAGAGAAACTTGAGGCCCAGGTCAGCGAGGTGCGGCAAGAGCTTCAGGCTCTTATGAAAAAACATGAGAGTTTGGAGCTTGAGTCAAAAACGCAAGTGTCCGAGCTCGCGGCGGCCTCTGAGACTGCCAAGTCCGCCAAGGCCAAAGCCCAAAAGGCCCTCCAAGAGTTGGAGGAGATGAAAAAGATAGCAGCGGGTAAGGCATTCTTTATGCAAAGCAGAAATATAAAAGTAAACTACTTGTTACTTACCCGAATCCGGAGCTCTCCAGGGGCATTCGCAGATCTTCCCCGCAACGTATCTGACGCCGCTGCATTCTACCGAGCTGAAGAGGGCAGCTCGACAAAGAAGGTGTTCTGGTCTCAGTATGCTGAGGCTGGACACCCTGTGCCCTTGAGCGACCAGCTGAAACAGCTGGTCGAGCTCCACAAGGCGGTCGAACAGGCCATGAAGGGCTTCATAGTTCGGCTGTGGCCAGGAGAGGCCCTGCCTAGGAGCTACTTCGGGCTGGTGCGGTGGCTGGTGGAGGCCTGTCCAAGGCTTGATGTCATCAAGCGCTCCGTCTGCATCGAAGGTGCCCGTAGGGCCCTTGCCCGTGCAAAGGTGCACTGGGGTAAGCTAGAGGGTAGCTTGTGAGGGACGGGCCGCCGCCGGGGAAGGAGCATCGCAAGCCCGAGAACTACTATAAGGATGTTCTTGCGGGTGCCCGCCTTATGGCGGATGAATGTACCAAGGATGTAATTTTTGAATGAACTCGCTCGTGTTTATCCTGTGCGCTGAAAACTTGTTCATATGCGCTAAGCAATGCTTGTTGAATTTAAAATACTATTTTCTGTGCGGCCGTTTGTCAAAAAATTGAGAGATGGCGAGTCGTCGGCTTCTGCCCCATGCCACTAGTGCTGGGGTGTTCGGGATAAACCTGGGCGCTCTTTTTCCCATATTTGGGTCCTTCGAGGTAGGCGCTCAGCACAACGAACCAGGCAATCGGACTATAATGCTTGAACACTCTCACTTAGCCATAGAACTTTATAATTTTAAATTTCGGCGAAGCCCCTAGTTCGGAAGACCGAGTTCGGGGCGCTATCCACGCCTTGGCCGGACAAAGCCAGCTCCTCGCTCGAAGCGGCATAAGTCTTTAGGGACTCGAAAAACCTCTCGAACAGCGACCTGTCTCTCGCCTCATCATGACAGTCAGTTTTAGCTTTCTCCACTGAGGTGCTTAACCCAGCTCAACCGGGGCACAATCGCAGTGGTTCTCCTAGTGCTACCTTAGCCGATATAGCGGAATGTAAGGCACCAAAACTTAGGAGCCGGGCAAACCCAACTACTGACCCAAATCATGATACGGAGCCGATGCATATAGTGCTATAAGTTCGGGGTGCCGCACTTATGAAGTGTTCGGACTTCTTACACCATATTAAGGGGTACTGAAGCCCCTGGCGTATTTGCCGTACCACAGTGTATGAGTGCCACATGTCATTAATGAACATATATATATATATATATATATATATATATATATATATATATATATATATAAATAAAGGGGATAATGCAAAGAACAGACAAAAAGCTATGCATTGTTTATAAAGAGGCTGCTATCAAAGCAGAACGACACAAATAGTGCGATAAGCAAAAGATATTGGACTATTTAACATGTCCTTGCCAGGGGCAGGCCGCGGAATTGTATTCAAAAACAGGTTTACTGCTCGTAACAGAGACCACCTTGGGGTTCCGTAGTGCTGCATGGCTTGTCTGCTTCCCTGGGTCTTGCATCGTTTGTGCGGCGGTTGAATTGCCGAACAGGTCGTCCGAAGTATGGAGTCCTGAAAGTAAGAGAAAAGAAAAAAATTCGGCAGCCCCTAGTACGTTTTAGGCCATATTTTGGGTTTGCCATTATTGTGCCCCTTCCCCTGCGCCCATGGTATTTCAAGAGCGTAGTTATGTACGCGAAGCACTGGTTTCGCTATGTCGCGAGGGCTGGGGTTGGGGTCGCACTGCTATGCCTGCTCAGAACGTGCCAGGCGGCCTTGTTGTAGGTTATTCCGGGCGCGCTTGGTGGTGTCTAGCTTTTTAACGGCCGGACTTGAGAATTTCCTAAGAAGGCTGCTTTGTACTTCTGCTGCGAGGGCCGCCGTGTGTTCCTCCGTTCAGAGGGAGCACTCGATGTTTCCATTGACCGTACTTACTCCTCGAGGGCCTGGCATCTTGAGCTTGAGATATGCGTAGTGCGGTACCGCATTGAACTTTGCAAATGCGGTTCGCCCGAGCAGGGCGTGATAGCCACTGCGAAACGGGACTATATCGAAGATTAACTCTTCGCTTCAGAAATTGTCCGGAGATCCGAAGACCACTTCAAGTGTTACCGAGCCTGTGCAGCTGGCCTCTACACTTGGTATAACGCCTTTAAAGGTCGTTTTTGTGGGCCTGATCCTCGAGGGATCGATGCCCATTTTCTGCACTGTATCCTGGTAAAGCAGGTTCAGACTGCTGCCGCCGTCCATGAGGACTCTTGTGAGATGAAATCCGTCGATAATTGGGTCAAGAACCAATGCGGCAAACCCGCCGTGACGGATGCTAGTAGGATGGTCCCTTCGATCAAAGGTGATCGGGCAGGAGGACCATGGGTTGAACTTTGGAGCGACTGGCTCCAGCGCGTATACGTCTCGTAGCGCACGCTTCCGCTCCCTCTTGGGCATGTGGGTTGCGTATACCATGTTCACCGTCCGCACTTGTGGGGGAAAACCCTTCTGTCCACTGCTGTTCGGCGGCCTGGGCTCCTCCTCGTCATCGTTGTGCAACCCCTTGTCTCTGTTTTCGGCTCTTAACTTGCCTGCCTGCTTGAACACCCAACAATCCCTGTTGGTGTGATTTGCTGGCCTTTCGGGGGTGCCATGTATCTGGCACAAGCGGTCGAGTATTCGGTCCAAACTGGACGGGCCCTGAGTATTCTTTTTGAATGGCTTTTTCCGCTGACCGGATTTATAGCCTCTGAATCCGGCATTTACTGCCGTATCCTCGTTGCTGTCGCTGTTAACACGGCGCTTTTGCTTGTTCCGGCGTGTCCTGCCACTTTTGTCCTTGGTATCCGAATTACCAGGGTTCTTTGCTAAGTTGTTACTGCGAGCTAGCCAACTGTCTTCTCCCGCGCAAAAGAGGGTCATGAGTGTCGTGAGGGCTGCCATAGATTTCAGCTTTTCCTGTCCCAGGTGCCGGGCAAGCCACTCGTCGTGGATATTATGCTTGAAGGCTGCTAGGGCCTCAGCGTCCGGACAGTCGACTATCTGGTTTTTCTTTGTTAGGAACCATGTCCAGAATTGCCTGGCCGATTCCTGTGGCTGCTGGATTATGTGGCTTAGGTCATCGGCATCCGGTGGTCGCACATAAGTGCCCTGGAAGTTGTCGAGGAATGCGGCTTCCAGGTCCTCCCAAGAACCGATTGAGTCTGCTGGCAAGCTGTTGAGCCAATGTCGGGCCGGTCCCTTGAGTTTGAGTGGGAGGTATTTGATGGCGTGTAGATCATCACCACGGGCCATGTGGATATGAAGGAGATAATCCTCGATCCAGACCGCTGGATCCGTTGTGCCATCGTATGATTCGATGTTTACGGGTTTAAAGCCCTCAGGGATTTTATGATCCATTACTTCATCTGTGAAGCATAGTGGGTGTGCGGCACCTCTATACTGGGCTATATCACGGCGCAGCTCGGAGGAGCTTTGTCCATTGTGTTCGGCCCGGCCGGATTTATCGTATCCGGAGTGACGATCACCGTCACGTGTCGTGGGGCGCCCGCGCGATCCGTAGATCGACCTTGTTTGCCTTGCCTTGTCCTCCAGTATATCTCGCAGGTCCGGCGCATTTTCCCGTGCCTTCGCATGTTTTGAGCGGCGTCGGGGCATGGCTTGAGTGGAGGGCTTAGAGGCCTCTCTGTCGCGGCCACGAGGTGGCCGGTCGGCCATGTCATGCGCTGGTGATGTAGGTGCCTCCTCCTCTAATCGGGGTAGCAGCCTGCGATTTGGGTAACGCTTGGAGGGGCGTTCGAGTTCATACTCTTCGGCCGCAAGGACTTCAGTCCATCTGTCAGCTAGCAGATCTTGATCAGCTCTAAGCTGTTGTTGCTTTTTCTTGAGGCTGCTTGCCATGGCTAAAAGCGTGCGCTTGAAACGCTCTTGTTCGGCGGGGTCTGATGGTACGACGAATTCGTCGCCGTTGAGGCTTGCCTCGTCTTCGGAGGGAGGCATGTAGTTATCGTCCTCAACCTCTCAGTCTGCCGCCCTCTCATGAGGGCTGGCTTCTCCATCTTCCTGTGCCGAATCTTGCTGGAGGGGGTGTTCTTCGGCGCTATCCGGGGTAGTATTATCTCCCGTGCCGGAATCACCATTTTTGCTTTGGCGGGATTTAGAGCGGCGCCGCTGACGCCGGCGCTTTGGCTATTTCTTGGAGGTATCATCCTCCGCTGTTCCATCGCCATCTCCATCTTTTGGAGTATCCACCTTATATATATATCATATGACAAGCTGGCCTTCCAACGCCCTACAGGTGCTAGTTCCTGTTCGTCTCCTGCATCGTCGTCCATACCGTCGATGTCTTCTGAGTCGAAGTCAAGCATGTCGGTTAAATCGTCGACAGCCGCTACAAAGTGGGTGGTGGGTGGGGCTTGAATTTCTTCATCGTCCGTATCCCATCCTTGCTGGCCATAGTCCGGCCAGGGCTCTCCCGATAAAGAGAGAGACTTTAGTCACTTCAGGATGTCGCCAAAGGGCGAGTGCTGAAAGATGTCCGCGGCGGTGAACTCCATGACCGGCGCCCAATCGGATTCGATTGGCAGGGGCGCGGGAGGTTCGGAGTCCGGAGGGGAATTCGGATCCTCGGAGTCACGGGTCATGCAGAGTGCGGGGCTGGCGTTTGGCTCGATCGCTTTTGAGATCGCAGCCCCCGGGGTGATATCCGACCGCTCACCCTCGATCAGCGCCGCAAGTTCCGAATTAAGGGTCGGAACGGACGCGCGTGCGGGCTCCAGGGCACTGTTCGGCGGCAGGGCTAGATCATGCCCATCGAGACAGTGCGGCGTGCTGGGCTGTGGCTCGAATCCGTCGAAGATCAAGTCCCCGCGGATGTCAGCCGTGTAGTTCAAACTTCCAAACCTGACCTGATGGCCAGGGGCGTAGCTTTCGATCTGCTCCAGGCGGCCAAACAAATTGGCCCGCAGTGCGAAGCCGCCGAAGACGAAGATCTGTCCGGGGAGAAAAGTCTCACCCTGGACTGCATCGTCGTTAATGATCAAAGGAGCCATCAGGCCTAAAAGCGATGACATAGAGGAACTCCCAATGAAAGCACCAATGTCGGTGTCAAAACCGGCAGATCTCGGGTAGGGGGTCCCGAACTGTGCGTCTAGGCCGGATGGTAACAGGAGACAAGGGACACGAAGTTTACCCAAGTTCGGGCCCTCTCGATAGAGGTAAAAACCTACTCCTGCTTGATTAATATTGATGATATAGGTGGTACAAGAGTAGATCTACCACGAGATCAAGGAGGCTAAACCCTAGAAGCTAGCCTATGGTATGATTGTTGTATGATGAAGTTGTCCTACGGACTAGAACCCTCCGGTTTATATAGACACCGGATAGGGTTAGGGTTACACAAAGTCGGTTACAATTGTAGGAGATCTTGAATATCCGCATCGCCAAGCTTGCCTTCCACGCCAAGGAAAGTCCCTTCCGGACACGGGACGAAGTCTTCAATCTTGTATCTTCATAGTCCTGGAGTCCGGCTGAAGGTATAGTCCGGCTATCCGAACACCCCCTAATCCAGGACTCCCTCAGTGGGTTTTTTTTGTGATTTGACGGCTCATTGGGCATTGCTGCGGCGCTACGACCGGTGTGTGTCTACCGTGTAGTTGTGCACTCTAATTTGGTGCATATGGCACGTGGACCCCATTGGCGGATGCCCCAAATATAAGCGAAAGGAAGTAGAAAGACAGGAGTAATTAGTTACACATAAATATGTTTTTGACAGAGAGATACTCCCTCTGTAAAGAAATATAAAGATCTTTTATATCACAACTTTATACATAAGAAAAATCAAGGGGAATATATATAACATATATATTTATAAAAAACAGAGTTTTTTAACACGGTATAGAGTTGGTGATGATGGTGTGCCTGCCATCCTGCAATATAGGTCGTCCGATTTATATCTGACGGATAGGAAGGAAACTATGGCAATTTTGCAAAAAGGTACCCACACACCTCTCCACATTTGCAAATAAGGCCTTCCCTCGTTCATCCTTTTCTCTCACAAGATAAAATACTCATACAAATGCATCTTGATGTTACATGCAACGCACATGCATTATGGGGGTTCAGCTAAGAAATACTCAAACAGGCTCACGGTTCTGGACTTTGGGCCATAGGCCGGTGGGCCTGCATGTTTGGGGGCCCATGTGTTCTACCTCAGCGCTTTTCATATTGCAAGCGGTCGGTACAACGCTCGTTTTAGATGTTGTCGCAAGGCGAATACACAAAATTGAATAAAGCACGACAACTGTTGGAATGAAATCAAACGACCGTTCCTAACAAGCAATCAGAGTTGCAATTCTATCAACGATACTGTCGTACTACTTATACACACAGGACACTTGTTTCACCATGCCAGAGTATTACATCAAAATCTCTTGGAGGATAGATTAGTTCGGCAGTTGCGTGCTGGTACTGAAGAATTTAAAAGTTGATTTGGACCAGCTCTCCTTGCAGATAAAGTTCGATTTTGACATCATCCCCTACCGCAAGATATGATTTAGATTTGAACCTTGACCATCCTTTAGCATCAATCATCATGCGACCATCCTTTGTACTTACGGTATATTGAGCAGGTTCATTCACACCAAGGCTGCACATGGTAAGAGAAACTTGGCCACGGTCGCTCGGATTGTCGAACGACTCCCTCGTTGCTCTAGGAATTCTCCGTTTGCAAACAAGAAGACATACACAAACAGTTAGATCAACACAGTGAATCATGTGAAACAACATGGAAAGAAAAAAAGAATGAAGCACTTGGGCGGCCAATGCTTACCAAGAAGGTGGACATGTCGGTTTTTGTAAGGACTTTGGTATATGAAGTGCGAACTGCAGCCCAGTCTGTTGCCGGTGCAATTGCTGGTTCCGTTGCCGCTGCACGGGCCGGAGCAGATGCAAGTGCAAGTGTTGGTGCAGGTGCCGAAGCCGTTGCTAGTGCCCGTGCCGGTGCGACTGGTAGTGCCGCTGCTGCTGCCAGAGATGGTGCTCCTTGTAAAGCTGGTGCCGGTGTCGGAGCAGGTGCCGGTGTCGATGCCCGATCCTCCGGTAGATCAGCCTGATCCGCTGACTCGGTCGGTGCCCAATCCTCAGCTGGATCAAACTGAGCTGCTGCTGCTGTCAGTGCAAGAGCAACTGCCGGTGCTCGATCCTTTGCTGAAGGTGGTACCGATGTGCGAGACAGCGGCGATCGTGTCTGATCTACTATGATCAGCTTTCTAACTTGACTAGGCTCCGTGACTGTGATCTAATCTTTTTCTTTGTTTCTTTTAAACGCGAGAAGGACTAATTGTGGCGTGTTTGTTAAACCAAACTGTAGTTCATCATAGGGATTCAGCTTGTACTCAGACAACAGACTGATCCAAGTTTTTCCAGTAATATAAGTGATGGACAGTGCCTTCGTTACTGACATGACATAATAAGTGAAACCTGCAAAAATATCCATCGTAGAGCAATACAAACAGTTTATTCTATGATGAATGTCACATGGCAAAACCTTCATCGTAAAATTGCAGCAAAAGAGAGAAGACATGACATTAAATCAATAAGATCTAGACAGTAAATCGAAGGCACATCCAGGAAATTGTTGTGGTCAAGTACAACCTCGAGAACACGCCTGACAACAATGCTACAGGAAAACACTAGTTCAGTACACATGGCGACAAGGACACAACAGCTGGATAGTTTAGCAGTAGAACTCATCCTCAGGTCTTCCAGTTCACACGGCATGACTTTGAGAACTTCATCTCCACCGCGGGCCTGGTTCTAATTCAAACAGAAACCAAATATTTTATTACTACCTCCGTTCAGAAATATAAGATGATTCTCGATATTTTACTCCATATATGACTACATATATGCACAGAAATGAGTGAACAAAGACACTAGAACATGTCTTCAAAGGTATGAGAGCAGAGAGATTACTTGCAATATCCATAACACAAGTTACTGATGCAAATATACCCTATTCAAAGGTAGCATTGATGTTCACAAAGTAGTTGAAAGTAATCTATAAGAAATCAGTGTCAACCTCTCGCATGTTTTGGTCAAAAGAGGAATTTAGAACAGCCATTTGGCACACAAAAATCACATGCAAGATCACCCAGAAAGTGGTACTACTAGTACTAGTACTGCGTGTTAGATGAAAAAACACGATCAAGATCGAGAAAAAGATTGTTAAGAAGAGATATTACCTGGACTTGCTTAATGAGGGATCTCGGAGAGGGGGGCTTGGATAGGGCGATGGCTTTGAGCTTGTATGCGGTAGTCTCGGCGGGGTGCTTGTGCTTCTTTGTACCATGAGCCTCGATGGTTTTTGCCAGAGCCATAGACATTACTTTGGTCGGTGCTCCAGCATCCATCAAGAAACTGTCAAATAGAAATAAAAGAAAAGAAACCATAATTACATACCCAAAAGAAGAACAGAGAGGGAGTTATAGGATCAATCTCGGGGTTGCAAGACCGGGCCTTGGCCAGAATCAACACCATTGATGCACTCACCTTTACTTCTTTGGGAGAGAAGAACAATGGCAGAAGCAGGTCAGATTTTCTTGAAGAAATGAGGAACAAGATGAGGGAGAAGTGAGGGTTGGGTAGAGAGGAAGCTGAGAGAAAAGAGTGAAATGATGGTTGCTTCGTCCATCCAACTTACTGCTAGAAAGGAGGGGGTTTTGTGATTTGACGGCTCATTGGGCATTACTGCGACACTTCGATCGGGGAAGTCTACCATGCAGTTGGGCACTCTATGATACGTCCATTTTGCATCATGCTTTTATATTGATATTTATTGCATTATGGGTTGTTACTACACATTATGTCACAACACTTATGTCTATTCTCTCTTATTTTACAAGGTTTACATAAGGAGGGAGAATGCCGGCAACTGGAATTCCGGGCTGGAAAAGGAGCAAATATTAGAGACCTATTATGTGCAACTCCAAAAGTCCTGAAACTCCACAGAAGTGATTTTCAGAATATATAAAAAAATATTGAGCCGAAGAAGTTCACCAGAGGGGCCCCACCTGGCCACGAGGGTGGGGGGCGTGCCCTACCCCCTGGGCGCGCCCCCTGCCTCATGGGGCCCCTTTTGGCCCTCCAATGCCATCTTCTGCTATATGAGGTCTTTCATCGAGGAAAAATTGATAAGCAACCTTTTGGGACGAGACTCCACCGCCACGAGGCGGAACCTTGGCGGAACCAATCTAGGGCTCCGGCAGAGCTGTTCTGCCTGGGACACTTCCCTCCGGGAGGGAGAAATAATCCCCATCGTCATCACCAACGCTCCTATCATCGGGAGAGGGCAATCTCCATCAACATCTTCACCAGCACCATCTCCTCTCAAAACCCTAGTTCATCTCTTGTATCCAATTCTTGTCTCCAAGTCCGGGATTGGTACTAGTAGGTTGCTAGTAGTGTTGATTACTCCTTGTAGTTGATGCTAGTTGGTTTATTTGGTGGAAGATCATATGTTCAGATCCTATATGCATATTAATACCCCTCTGATTATGAACATGAATATGCTTTGTGAGTAGTTACGTTTGTTCCTGAGGACATGGGAGAAGTCTTGCTATTAGTAGTCATGTGAATTTGGTATTCGTTCGATATTTTGATGAGATGTATGTTGTCTAGCCTCTAGTGGTGTTATGTGAACATCGACTACATAACACTTCACCATTATTTGGGCCTAGAGGAAGGCATTGGGAAGTAATAAGTAGATGATGGGTTGCTAGAGTGACAAAAGCTTAAACCCTAGTTTATGTGTTGCTTCGTAAGGGGCTGATTTGGATCCATATGTTTCATGCTATGGTTAGGTTTACCTTAATACTTTTGTTGTAGTTGCGGATGCTTGCAATAGAGGTTAATCATAAGTGGAATGCTTGTTCAAGTAAGAACAACGCCCAAGCACCGGTCCACCCACATATCAAATTATCAAAGTACCGAACGCGAATCATATGAACGTGATGAAAACTAGCTTGACGATATTCCCATGTGTCCTAGGGAGCGCTTTTCCTTATATAAGAGTTTGTCCAGGCTTGTCCTTTGCTACAAAAAGGATTGGGCCACCTTGCTGCACTTTATTTACTTTTGTTACTTGTTTCTCGTTACAAATTATCCTATCACAAAACTATCTGTTACCACTTATTTCAGTACTTGCAGAGAATACCTTGCTGAAAACCGCTTATCATTTCCTTCTGCTCCTCGTTGGGTTCGACACTCTTACTTATCGAAAGGACTACGATAGATCCCCTATACTTGTGGGTCATCAAGACTCTTTTCTGGCGCCGTTGCCGGGGCGTGAAGCGCCGTTGGTAGGTGGAATTTGGTAAAGAAAAATTTATATATTGTGCTGAAATTTACTGTCACTTGTTACTATGGAAAGTAGCCCTCTGACGGGCTTGTTCGGGGTATCTTCACCCCGACCAGTAGAGCAAAGAGTTGCTTCTCAACCTACTGAACCTACTAAAAATTAAATTATTCCCTTTAAAGTTCCTTTGGGTATGTTGGAAAAACTACTTGATAATCCTTTTACAGGAGATGGAACAAAGTATCGTTGATGAACATCTACTCTATGTGGATGAAGTTTGTGGATTATTTAAGCTTGCAGGTATACCCGATGATGTTGTTAAGAAGAAGGTCTTCCCTTTATCTTTGAAGGGAGATGCATCGACATGGTATAGGCTATGTGATGATACGGGATCATGGAACTATAAAAGAATGAAGTTGGAATTTCGTCAAAAGTATTATCCTATGCATCTTGTTCATCGTGATCGCAATTATATATATAATTTTTGGCCTCGCGAAGGAGAAAGCATCGCTCAAGCTTGGGGAGGCTTAAATCAATGTTATATTCATGCCCCAATCATGAGCTCTCAAGAGAAATAATTCTTCAAAAAAATTATGCCCAGCTTTCTGAAAACAATCGCATCATGCTCGATACTTCTTGTGCTAGCTCTTTTATGATGAAGACTATTGAATTCAAATGGAATTTATTGGATAGAATTAAACACAACTCTGAAGATTGGGATCTCGACGAAGGTAAGGAGTCAGGTATGACACCTAAGTTTGATTGTGTTAAATCTTTTATGGATACCGATATTTAGTTTAGCACTAAATATGGACTTGACTCTGAGATAGTAGCTTCTTTCTGTGAATCTTTTGCTACTTATGCTGATCTCCCCAAGGAGAAGTGGTTTAAATATCATCCTCCCATAGAAGTAAAAGTAGCTGCACCTATTAAAATTGAAGAAAATACTGTCACTGATAATGATCCCATTGTTCCTACTTCTTATGTTCAGAAACCACCCTTCCCTATTAGAATAAAGGATCATTCTAAAGCTTCAACTGTGGTTCGTAAAAGTAATATTAGAACTTATACACCTCCTGAGCAAGTTAAAGTTGAACCAAATATTGCTATTGTTAAAGATCTCTTGTCTGATAATATTGATGGGCATGTTATTCAATTTCTGCGGTGAAACTGCTAGAATTGCTAAACCTTGTGCTAAGGATAAACATAGACCTGTGGTAGGCGTGCCTGCTATTTCTGTTAAAATAGGAGATCATTGTTATCATGGCTTATGTGATATGGGTGCTAGTGTTAGTGCAATACCTTATGACTTATACAAAGAAATTATGCATGACATTGCACCCACTGAGTTAGAAGGTATTGATGTTACAATTAAACTTTCCAATAGAGATACTATATCAGCAGTGGGAATTGTTAGAGATGTTGAAGTCTTGTGTGGAAAAACTAAATATCCCGCTGATTTTCTTGTTCTTAGTTCCCCACAAGATAGCTTTTGTCCCATTATATTTGGTAGACCCTTCTTGAACATCATTAATGCTAAGATAGACTGCGAAAAGAATGTTGTTACTATTGGTTTGGATGATATGATTCATGAGTTTAATTTCTCTAAATTTAGTAGACAACACCGTGAAGAAGAATTACCTAGTAAGGATGAAATTATTGGTCTTGCTTCTATTGCCGTACCTCCTAGTGATCCTTTAGAACAATATTTGCTAGACCATGAGAATGATATGATTTGAATGAAAGAAGGGAAATAGATGAAATATTCTTTAAACAGGAACCTATTCTGAAAGACAATTTGCCTGTTGAAATCCTAGGGGATCCTCCTCCACCCAAGGGTGATCCCGTGTTTGAACTTAAACTGTTGCCTGATAATATTAAATATGCTTATGTTGATGAAAAGAATATATATCCTGTTATTATTAGTGCTAACCTTTCAGAGCATGAAGAAGAAAGATTATTGAAAACTCTGAAGAAGCACCGTGCTGCTATTGTATATACTCTTGATGATCTTAAGGGTATTAGTCCCACTCTATGTCAACATAAAATAAATTTGGAAGAAGATGCCAAACCAGTGCGTGATCCTCAATGAAGGCTTAATACTAAGATGAAATAAGTGGTAAGGAAAGAGATACTAAAGCTTTTGGAGGCAGGTATAATTTATCCCATTGCTGATAGTCAGTGGGTAAGTCCTGTTCATTGTGTCCCTAAGAAGGGAGGTGTTACTGTTGTTCCTAATGATAAAGATGAATTGATTCCACAAAGAATTATTACAGGTTATAGGATGGTAATTGATTTCCGCAAATTAAATAAGGCTACTAAGAAAGATCATTACCCCTTACCTTTGATCGATCAAATGCTAGAAAGATTATGCAAACATACACATTATTTCTTTCTAGATGGTCATTCTGGTTTCTCTCAAATACCTGTGTCGGCTAAGGATCAATCAAAGACTACTTTTACATGCCCTTTTGGTACTTTTGCTTATAGACGTATGCCTTTTGGTTTATGTAATGCGCCTGCTACCTTTCAAAGATGCATGATAGCTATATTCTCTGACTTTTGTGAAAAGATTTGTGAGGTTTTCATGGACGACTTTTCCGTCTATGGATCCTCTTTTGATGATTGCTTGAGCAATCTTGACCGAGTTTTGCAGAGATGTGAAGAAACTAATCTTGTCTTGAATTGGGAAAAGTGCCACTTTATGGTTAATGAAGGTATTGTCTTGGGGCATAAAGTTTCTGAAAGAGGTAAGTTGATAAGGCCAAGGTTGATCCTATTGAAAAGATGCCATGTCCCAAGGACATCAAAGGTATAAGAAGTTTTCTTGGTCACACCGGATTTTATAGGAGGTTCATTCAGGACTTCTCAAAAATTTCTCGGCCTCTGACTAATTTATTACAAAAATATATACCATTTGTCTTTGATGATGATTGTGTAGAAGCATTTGAAATACTTAAGAAAGCATTGATCTCTGCACCTATTGTTCAGCCACCTGATTAGAATTTACCCTTTGAAATTATGTGTGATGCTAGTGATTATGCTATAGGTGCTGTTCTTGGGCAAAGAGTTGATAAGAAGTTAAATGTTATCCATTATGCTAGTAAAACTTTAGACAATGCTCAAAGAAATTATGCTACTACTGAAAAGGAATTCTTAGCAGTTGTATTTGCTTGTGATAAGTTCAGACCTTATATTCTTGATTCTAAAGTAACTATTCACACTGATCATGCTGCTATCAAATACCTGATGGAAAAGACAGATGCTAAACCTAGACTTATTAGATGGGTTCTCTTGCTACAAGAATTTTATTTGCATATTGTTGATAGAAAGGGAGCTGAGAACCCCGTTGCAGACAACTTGTCTAGGTTAGAAAATGTTCTTGATGACCCACTACCTATTGATGATAGCTTTCCTAATGAGCAATTAAATTTCATAAATACTTCTCGTAGTACTCCATGGTATGCTGATTATGCTAATTATATTGTTGCAAAATTTATACCACCTAGTTTCACATACCTACAAAATAAAAAGTTTTTCTATGATTTGAGACATTACTTTTGGGATGACCCACATCTTTACAAAGAAGGAGTAGATGGTGTTATTAGACTTTGTGTACCTGAGCATGAACAGGAACAGATCCTACGCAAGTGCCACTCCAAAGCTTATGGAGGACACCACGCGGGAGATAGAACTGCACATAAGGTATTGCAATCCGGTTTTTATTGGCCCACTCTCTTCAAGGATGCCTGTAAGTTTGTCTTATCTTGTGATGAATGTCAAAGAATTAGTAATATTAGTAGACGTCAAGAAATGCCTATGAACTATTCACTTGTTATTGAACCATTTGATGTTTGGGGCTTTGATTATATGGGACCTTTTCCCGCCTCTAATGGATATACACATATTCTAGTTGCTGTTGATTACGTTACTAAGTGGGTAGAAGCTATTCCAACTAGTAGTGCTGATCATAACACTTCTATTAAAATGCTTAAAGAAGTTATTTTTCCCTAGATATTTAATGACCGATGGTGGTTCACATTTTATTCATGGTGCTTTCCGTAAAATGCTTGCTAAGTATGATGTTAATCATAGAATTGCATCTCCTTATCACCCGCAGTCTAGTGGTCAAGTAGAATTGAGTAATAGAGAGCTCAAATTAATGTTGCAAAAGACTGTTAATAGGTCTAGAAAGAATTGGTCCAAGAAACTTGATGATGCACTATGGGCCTATAGAACTGCATATAAAAATCCTATGGGTATATCTCCGTATAAAATGGTTTATGGAAAAGCATGTCACTTACCTCTCGAACTAGAACATAAGGCATACTGGGCTATTAAAGAGCTCAACTATGATTTCAAACATTGCTAGTGAGAAGAGGTTATTTGATATTAGCTCACTCGATGAATGGAGAACCCAAGCTTATGAAAATGCCAAGTTGTTTAAAGAAAAAGTTAAAAGATGGCATGACAAAAGGATACAAAAGCGTGAGTTTATGTATTGCTATTCAACTCTCGTTTAGGATTTTTTGCAGGAAAACTTCTCTCTAAACGGGAAGGCCCCTACGTTATCGAGGAGGTCTATTGTTCCGGTGCCATAAAAATTAACAACTTCGAAGGCACAAATCCGAAGGTGGTGAACGGTCAAAGAATTAAACATTATATCTCAGGTAATCCTATAAATGTTGAAACCAATATTATTGAAACCGTAACTCCGGAGGAGTACATAAGGGACACTTTCCAGAACGTTTCAGACATCGGAAAGGAATAGGTATGTGGTACGGTAAGTAAACCGACTCCAAAATTTTTTAAGGCAATATTTGTCCGTTTTGGAATATTTAGAAAAATAGAAAAATAAGTAGCAGTCTGGGAAGGACACGAGGGCCCCACAAGGGTGGAGGGCGCGCCCTACCCCCCTGGGCCCGCCCCCCTACCTTGTGGGCACCTCGTGTGCCTCCCGGACTCCGTTTTCTTGCATGATACATATTTTGGTCGGTAATAATTCACTATATATTCTCCCAAAGGTTTTAACTCCTGTATCACGCAATTATCCTCTGTTCTTGTTTCGAGCCGTTTTTCCGACAGATCTAGATTATCATGATGTCCCCAAGTGCCTCCAAGGACAAGTTCTTCAAGAAGGTCATCAACCCTTACCTCACGGAGGTGCACCGACACCCTCAAACCATTGAGTTGCGTGATGGATTGCTGCACATCCGCGATGAAGAGGGACCGAAGGGGACCGAAAGCGTGGAGACTAGGCTCGAAGCAGTGGAGCAACAATCTTTCAAGTGTCAGGGGATGGTGGAACATGGACTTAACTCCAACCACATGATGATCGCGGAGTTCACTAGCAACCACAATTTGGATGCCGGCAACATCGGGGAGGCCATCTTCAAGCTTCATGAGAAGATCGAGCACCTTCAAGCCCAAATCTATGACCTACAAAACCAGAACTGTCAGTATGAATATATATTCAAAAGGATGAGTTTGGCTGTAGATTTGAGGATCCCGGAGACTCGATCATCCTTCTATGATGGTGAGCCTATGCCTTGGAAGATGGACGACAAGCCTGCATCATCAACAACACCTTCACCTTCTTCACCAACAAAGAAGGGGATATAATCACATGGGTATGGGCACTCCCCTTGGCAACTGCCAAGCCTGGGGGAGATGCCCCGATATCATATCACAAACACACTCCTATCTTTACTGTTTTTCTTAGTTTGATCCTATTAGTAGTATCTTGATCTAGTAGAATAAAGTTTATGGCATGATCTAGTTTTGAGTTTTGCTTTATGATCTCTCTATGTAATCGAGTCCGTGAGCTATATATAATAAAGATTAGTGTTGAGTCAAGGGCTTGAATATTTTGCTATGATCTTGAGTGAATAAAAGAAAAGAAGAAAAAGAATAAATAGAAACAAAGAGTTCATATTGATCTTGTTGAGAGTAATGACTTCACATAAAAAGAGTATGATGATTAAAAGTTGTTGGGAGTTGACAAACATAGCTTTGGTCATCGTTGCAATTAATAGGAAGTAATAAGGAAAGAGAGGTCTAACATATAAATATACTATCATTGACATCTCTTATGATTGGGAGCACTCATTAAAATATGACATGCTAAAGAGTTGATGTTGGGCAAGGAAGACAACGTAATGGGTTATGTTTTCTTATATCTGAGATAAAGTATGTTGTCATGGATCATCCAACATGTTGAGTTTGACTTTCCCTCTCATGCTAGCCAAATTCTCAGCACCAAGTAGAGATACTACTTGTGCTTCCAAAACCCTTAAACTAGTTTTTCCATGAGAGTCCACCATATCTACCTATGGATTGAGTAAGATCGTTCAAGTAAGTTGTCATTGGTGCAAAGCAATAAAAAATGCTCTAAATATGTATAATAGATTGGTGTGGAGGAAATAAGCTTTATACGATCTTGTGATGTGGAAGAAATAAAAGCGACGGACTGCATAATAAAGTTTCATATCACAAGTGGCAATATAAAGTGACGTTCTTTCGCATTAAGATTTTGTGCATCCAACCATAAAAGATCATGGCAACCTCTGCTTCCCTCTGCGAAGGGTCTATCTGTTACTATTATCTTCTACCTTATGCAAGAGTCATGGTGATCTTCACCTTTTCCCTTTTAAATTTTATCCTTTGGCAAGAACAGTATGTTGGAATGATCCTGATAGATATATCTAATTGGATGTAGGGGAGCATGAGTTATTATTGTTGACATTACCCTTGAGGTAAAAGGTTGGGAGGCGAAACTATAAGCCCCTATCTTTCTCTATGTCTGATTAAAACTCCGTAACCACAAGTATTGCGTGAGTGTTAGCGATTATGAAAGACTAAATGATAGTTGAGTATATTGACTTGCTATTAAGCTCTGACATAGACTCTTTCTGAAGTTATGATAAATTGAAATTGCTTCAATGACTGAGATTATAGTTCGTGGTTCTCAATAAAGCTTATGATTCATACTTTTTTGCATTGTGAATAGATCATCACTTGAACATAAGAAATCATATGACAATATCTATATATGTTGCTGCTATGAAAATAATAATGATGCCTTCATGTCCGTATTTTATTTTTATCGACACCTCTACCTCTAAACATGGGGACGTATTTACCGTTATCGGCTTCCGCTTGAGGACAAGCGAGGTCTAAGCTTGGGGGAGTTGATACGTCCATTTTGCATCATGCTTTTATATTGATATTTATTGCATTATGGGCTGTTACTACACATTATGACACAATACTTATGTCTATTCTCTCTTATTTTACAAGGTTTACATAAGGAGGGAGAATGCCGACAGCTGGAATTCTGGGCTGGAAAAGGAGCAAATATTAGAGACCTATTCTGCGCAACTCCAAAAGTCCTGAAACTCCATGGAAGTGATTTTCCGAATATATAAAAAATATCGAGCAGAGGAAGTTCACCAAAGGGGGCCGCACCTGGCCACGAGGGTGGGGGGCGTGCCCTACCCCCCTGGGCGCGCCCCCTGCCTCGTGGGCCCCTGTTGGCCCTCCGATGCCCATATTCTTCTATATGAGGTCTTTCGTCGAGAAAAAATTGATAAGCAACCTTTCGGGACGGGACTCCGCCGCCACGAGGCGGAACCTTGGTGGAACCAATCTAGGGCTCTGGCAGAGCTGTTCTGCCGGGGACACTTCCCTGCGGGAGGGGGAAATCATCACCATCATCATCACCAATGCTCCTCTCATCGGGAGAGGGCAATCTCCATCAACATCTTCACCAGCACCATCTCCTCTCAAAACCCTAGTTCATCTCTTGTATCCAATTCTTGTCTCCAAGTCCGGGATTGGTACTAGTAGGTTGCTAGTAGTGTTGATTACTCCTTGTAGTTGATGCTAGATAGTTTATTTGGTGGAACATCATATGTTCAGATCCTATATGCATATTAATACCCCTCTGATTATAAACATGAATATGCTTTGTGAGTAGTTACGCTTGTTCCTGAGGACATGTGAGAAGTCTTGCTATTAGTAGTCATGTGAATTTGGTATTGGTTCGATATTTTGATGAGATGTATGTTGTCTAGCCTCTAGTGGTGTTATGTGAACATCGACTACATAACACTTCACCATTATTTGGGCCTAGAGGAAGGCATTGGGAAGTAATAAGTAGATGATGGGTTTCTAGAGTAACAGAAGCTTAAACCCTAGTTTATGCGTTGGTTCGTAAGGGGCTGATTTGGATCCATATGTTTCATGCTATGGTTAGGTTTACCTTAATACTTTTGTTGTAGTTGCGGATGCTTGCAATAGAGGTTAATCATAAGTGGGATGCTTGTTCAAGTAAGAACAGCACCCAAGCACCGGTCCACCCACATATCAAATTATCAAAGTACCGAACGCGAATCATATGAACGTGATGAAAACTAGCTTGACGATATTCCCATGTGTCCTCGGGAGCACTTTTCCTTATGTTAGAGTTTGTCCAAGCTTGTCCTTTGCTACAAAAAGGATTGGGCCACCTTGCTGCACTTTATTTACTTTTGTTACTTGTTGCTCGTTACAAATTATCCTATCACAAAACTATCTGTTACCACTTATTTCAGTACTTGCAGAGAATACCTTGCTGAAAAGCGCTTATCATTTCCTTCTGCTCGTTGTTGGGTTCGACACTCTTACTTATCGAAAGGACTATGATAGGTCCCCTATACTTGTGGGTCATCACTCTACTATGGAGTAATTTAGTGCATGGCTGGTGGACCCTGATGATGGTTGTCCCACACGTCGGTGAAAGTGAGTAGCAAAGTTCCCGACGAATGTCAAGGAGGATGTGCATGGTAGAGCAAGTCCACTGTTTTTCTAAAGAAAAAAATGATTACAGCAAGCGTTTCCACTCTTACGAGGAGGAGTGCGAAACACGGTAGCCACTTGAACATACACAGTTCTCCTACTACTAGGCATGTGCAGTGGTTCATACATCAGTACTACATAATCTTGTTGCTAGTGTAGGAGTAAGATACGACGATAATAAATGATGTTGTGCGCATGTGAACTATATGAACAGTAATGTAACTATATTGAGATTAGAATGCAACCAAACACACCCACACGCTTTGTGCTACAGTGACTGATCTGCACCGTCTGATTTTGATCCAACGGTCATGTGGCGCCGAGACATGGACATGCCCATGCAGAGGACGCCTAAACACCACCGAAGTCCCTCTGCTTCTCAAGGCGCACAACGTTTGTGATGCAGGGTGCAACGGCCCGCAGAGCCTGCTCCCGGTCGACGGGAGCCAGCTCGTCAAAGACGGCGTCCAATGGCACGAATGGATTCTGGTGACGGATCCCTAAGAGGATTCGCCCGACAACGGCGACGACAGCCTGCAACCCCTCCTTGTCCAGCTCCACCCCCACCATCGCGCGGAGACGGCTCAGCTCCTCGGAGATATAGGTGAAGAAGGAGACCAGGCCAGGAAGCCGCAACTCGTTGAACTCGACGGGGTGGTTGAACGGGTTTAGCCCGATGGCCGGCATGGTCACGCTGGCACGATGGTAGGCATCACGCAGCCGCAACACGTGCATGGCAACTTGGTCGACCAAGTGGCTGAGGCGATCCTAAACCTTGTCGTGATCGGCCCGCTCGCGCTCCAGATGCCTCCGCTGACGGCCTATCGTATCTCCCGCTTTCTGCAGCAACACCGCCAATGCCTCGAGCATCTTTGTGGTGGACGCCTACCGCTTTTGAAGCTCCTTGAACTCCCGCACATAACGGAGGAGCATGGCAGTCCTCTCCTCCTTGAGCTCATGGAGCTCCACGTCCATGGCCCTGAGCTCCGCATCCTTGGCCTCGAGCTCCTGTGTCAGGCGCCTCACCTCAGACTCTATGATCTGCTGCGCCACCATGGCACCAGGTAGAAGCAATGGGGAGAGGAAGAAAAGGGGGCGAAACGGCTGAAAGGCAATGCAATCTACGGGAAGGCGGAGGGAGCCAGCCGAGGAGCGGGGAATCTTTAGGTTTTCACCATGGTAAAAGACCAGTCAACGACTTCTCACATCAGGGAGCAGTGGGTTTACAGGCAGAGTAATCGTGACTAATTACTATCGCGCCTGCTCCCGTCAATCAAAAAAAATAAAAATTCTGCCGCGCCTGCTCCCGTCAACCAAAAAATAAAAATCTTGTCGCGCCTGCTGCACACAAAGACTAGAGCAACGCCGTGGTGGATATTTAAATTTACCTGCCAGCAAGGAGATAAAAGAAGGGTGAAAAAACAAATGTGGCGGCGGCCTAGCTAATCGGTCGCACGGGCCCAACTAGCTAGCCACCGTGCTTCACTGATGCACTCGGCGGGAAAGGCGGTCTTTCGTGATTTGACGACTCATTTACTTGCTTCGGCGCCACGACCGAGGAGGACCCAGAAAACACGCGGTAGGGTGTCCCACGTCTCGGCAAGGAAGAATATATGCGTGCACCACCCGGGAGGACCCCGAAACCGCGCGGTAGGGTGTGCCACGTCTCGGCGCGGAGGAAAAATGTGCGTGTAAAATATATCAGACGCAGTAGTACCTATGGTTCGACCTCGGGACCCAACCAGTCGATCAAAAACACCCCACTAGCCACACAGCTTCATCATGCTAACGTGGCACGGAGGATAGGTGTGGTTAGCTCCGTCTCGACCAGCCACAACGTCTCTTGTTCTAGGCGATTCTTCTATTTTCCAAGCGCTTTTTAGTTATAATAACACCACGGCAAGCTAGCGCCGCTCTTCGTGTGTGCTCGTGCGTCTAAAGGTTAGACGATGGAGAGGAGAGAGAGATCGTAGACCTAGGACCCACTAGTAAGTGAGTCAACGGTCATGCACGTGTTGACGAGGCACTCCCTCCACTCTACTCAACGTAATACTGTATAAAATCAAGTTATGGGACAAAGCCAACAACCGTTGTTGTTTCAGGCTATCGACTTACGCTTTGTAGTCCAGGTTGCCAGTTCGAATCTCGTCTTTCAGATTTGTTAGTTTTAGGTCCAAATTTGATCAATGTCAAGTGGGACCCCCATGTGTTGTCCCGATATTTTAGTGTAGGATGGTTTTTTTGAACAAACACTTTGCATGGTTAGACCAGTAACGACACGAGTTACACGTATTTTGCAAGTTTACAAACAAAAATGACAACGGCATAGAATATCACATCCACCCCGCAGCTTAGATGCTATGGTGATACGACATACGAGTTTTCACATCGTTGGATGTTAGATCCAATGGCTTGGGAGTAGTCTTTGTAATTATGCGCAATTTCCAAACTCTCCAAAGTTTTTTTGCAAATAAAACATTCAGGCCTTGTGTGTGCCGCTGCATCTTGGATCCAACGGCTCCCCGTTGCTCATATTAGGTGCACCCCGTAGCTTAATTAGCCGCTACGGTGATACGAGCATCTAGGTCGTATGATCTGTGATCAGATGGCACATGCGTAGTACTTGTAGTTTCTGCGCAATTCCCAAACTCTCTCAGTCGTATATTGCAAAAACATTCAAACCTCCTACTGTGGGACGTTAGATCTCCGTGAACTCGTATCACCATAGAATCTATGGTGCGGGAGCACCTCATATTCACCCGTGCGAGAAAACATTAGGTGCTCTCGCAGCTTGGATGGTACGGTGAAACGAGCTTCGAGGTCGTTTGATCTGAGATCTAATGGCATCTGAGCAGTCTTTTTGCTTGTAAGCAGTGGTCGAACTCTTTGGGGGCTTTTCTGCAAAAAACCATTCGAACCACCGAGGAGTTGTTGGGTCACAAATCCAACGGCTTCGAAGAGCTTGTATCACCAAAGCATCTAAGGTGTGGTAGCACATGATATTCTTACATACAGGAGAATATGATGTCCTCCTTCATCTTAGATGCTACGGTGATACGAGCTTCGAGGTCGTTGGATATGGCATCCAAGGGCATCTGAGTAGTTTTTGTATAAATTGTGTGCAATTCTCAAACTCATTAAGGTTTCCTGTAAAAATATTAAGACATCACGTGAGCTGCTATATCTCAGATCTACAAGCTCCAAGCAACTCGTATCAGCATATAGCATCTAAGGTGTGGGGGCAGATGATATTATCTCGGGGAGGAGGGGGTGCACAACCAATCGGTGTTTGGGAGCTAGGGTGGGGACAAATATAATCTAAACAAGTCTAAACAGAGCTTCACAAATTTATCTAAGGTCAAGGGGTTAACCCCCGACAATCTACATAGCTCCGCCTAAACACAACATTTGCATGTACTGTAGTACTAGACTTAATATTCATGTTTCAGTTTCCTGTTCATTTTAAATATTGAATTGAGGACCATGCATGTCTTACATTTTACTCTCTTCGTTCTTAAATATTAGTCTTTTTAGAGATTTCAAATGGACTGGCACATACGGATGTATATAGACATATATTAGAGTGTAGATTCACTTATTTTGCTCTGTATGTTGTCACTTGTTGAAATCTCTAAAAGACTAATTTTTAGGAACAGAAGGAGTATTTTTGAATTCGTGTCATACATGCATGGTTTGGAAAATTAGATGCACTATTCTTATTGGATTGTTGTTGTGTTCGTGTGTCTATGTGTGTGTGTGTGTGGGCATATGCTTGATACATACAAAGTTTTCTCACCACCATATTGTTCATCTTTTAAATTTGAATTTGCAATGAAAAACTTACTAGGGATACCATGACATGTGAAATCCATGTTGAGATCACTATATCACAAACTCACTCTAATTCAAGAACTCGTCATAAATCAATTACCACGTCGAGATTACTATTTACAAGGAAAATACGGGCATCATAATACACATAGATTTTTTCGGCAATTTAAAAGATTTCTTTCGTATTCTCGAATGGTACCCAATGGCGTACCAGCCAGACCTTGGCTCGTGTTGATCCTCAAAAAAAAAAAACCGGGCTCATGTCCTTCTGGTGGCGTGCGTGGTACGCACATTAGCCAACCACAACCAGTCGAGCCTCCGCGTTTCGAGTCGAAATATCTGGCGAATTCCAGCCCTAGGAAATTCCCCTCATGTCCCTGGTCCATAATGACTACCGATGAACAATGGAGGGATGATTTAGTAACTAGACAACGTTACCTACCGTGCCGAGCACGGTTCAATTCCCTCGGTCGCCGCTCCCCAAGGTCATCCGTCAACTACATTGCCTCGTACTACTACTACTACACCAGGATGAGCATTGAGCCCATTTGTTCGTGCCTAGTATGTACTACTTGAGTTAATATATCAGGGGCCCCTAAAAAAAGAGTTAATATATCAGGCAATGCACTGGTACGGACGGATTATCGTTTTACTCTGCATATATAACTTGTCTGAAGTCTAACTAAGAAAAATGTTTGACCAAATCCTTTCTTAAGAAATACAACAGGACATATGTATCGCTTGAAAATTTATTGCATGATCCACGTTATGACGTTGTTTCGAATCCTGGATTTTAAATTTCAAAAAATCCAAAAGTGACCAGAAATTCATTAAACCGAGCATGGTCACGTGATATGGCACAAATATTCCTTCATAATTTTTTTCTTCAATTTGAGACAAGCTGCTTATGACAAGTTGCACAAATGAAGAGCCAAGGTATTTTGGAACAAAGACCTGTCACGTTATGGCGAACGCTTTCACTATTGAAACCGTGGGCGTTTACGTGCCGCCACGAGTCCCGCTTCTCATCAACAGGTGCCGTCTGAGCAAGCGTGTGAGTCGACGGGAGGCGTGCAAGCAGACCGCTGCGCTGGCTGACAGGGAGGTGAGCTAGCAGACCGCTGCGCAGGCTCACGGGAGGTGAGCCCTTTGGCCAGGCTCCGCCGCCCACCTTCGTCCCAACTACTCCCACTTTTAATGTCACCGGTGCCACAGTTTCAAATCAACCCCGCACTACCCGGTATCGCTACAATCTTCTCTCTTCCTCTTTGATTCTCCTGTTGTCTACCTCCAACCAGCCTTACTTAAATGTACAC
Source organism: Aegilops umbellulata (assembly GCA_032464435.1). Taxonomy (NCBI): domain Eukaryota; kingdom Viridiplantae; phylum Streptophyta; class Magnoliopsida; order Poales; family Poaceae; genus Aegilops; species Aegilops umbellulata. The sequence goes on from CP136056.1 coordinate 330,440,935, forward strand.
CATGCCGCATCACGATGGTCTGCCCTTAGTCTTCCAGTTTCCTGAGGAAGAGTCCCAGCCCGAATCTCAAGAACATAAGGTGCTTTGGGACGAGCTTGAACCTGCCTTGCGGGAAGACGCCGCGCCTGTCCCCGCTCCCATTCTGGCTCCCGTCGCCCCGACTGTGCCAGCGCCCATCCCCGTGGCATTGATGGGCTGGGAGCCGCACATTGTCGCCGAGCTTGATGCCACGGGGTTCCACGAGGTCCCCGCCGACTTTCACGCGTCCGTGCACCTGCCAGCGCATGTGCCTGCGCGTGCGCTGACGCGCACGCCCGTGCCGGTGCCCGTGCACCTGCCAGCACGTGCACTGACGTGTGCGCCGGTGCCGGTGCCCGTGCACATGAATGTTTCCGCCGCACCGTTGCCAGCTCCTGTCCCCGCGCGGGTGCCGGTGCCCCCCTCAGCGACATGGATGGCCGCCGTCGACCGCTTCCTTGCACCAGCACCAGTCGCCTCCTCCCGCCAGTTGACTTGCTCCTAGAGACCGAAGTCCAGAACATTGTGGCTTTCCTTGAAGCTGGGGCCAACGTGTAGGAGTACGCCAACAACGGCACAAGACGCCGCTGTCGCCGTCGGTCAGTGGCCCGACGACACACAGAGCACGGTAGAGGAGCCCCTTCCCACCGCAAGACGCCCCCGCCATTGCCGCGTAATCTAAATTTTCCATGAAAAACATTCGGATTGCCATGTTTGAAATCCAAACATTTATCATTTCCGTTTATTTTAGATCGATCGTCGTATGAATGTAAAGTCGGAGTTAGACTGAATGAGATCTATGGTTTGATCGATTGAATGTTCTGCTAGAGTCGTATCAAATTAAATATAAAAAGTCATCAAGCCACATGTATTCCATCTCATCCAACGACCTAGACCGCTTCAGTGTCGAGCACTCAACACGTTTAGCGTGCAGTTAATTTCATTCCAAAAATAGTGCTAATCACATAATAACACGCAAAAAATATCCTACTTAATATCCGCATGCACTTAATATACTTCCAAATTAACGTGCAAATGCACGTACACATTGACTAGTACTACTAGTACGTGAAACTGGTGCCGTAACTTGTGAACGCGTCCAGATATGGTCAACGGCAATATCGCCCGCGAGTTCTTGTGTTTTCCCATGCGTCTAAATGCAGAAGGGGAGGAGAGAGAGAGAGATAGAGAGAGCACATGGAACCCACCAGTAAGTGAAGGCGAATAGTACGTGCTAACGAGTCGGTCCCACTAATGTACTAAAAATAAGATTACATGTTATCAATTAAATATGGTGTGGTAATATAAAAACATTATATGAACAAAGGGGGGGGGGGTACAACAAACATTGTTGTTCTACGTATGTTGCCTATTAACATGTGGCTTGAAGGCCCTGGTCGCATGTTCGATCCTTGTCCTTTATTTTTTAATTTGTATATGGGTCCAAATTTGTTTCATGACAGGTGGGCCCCTTGGTGTGTAGTTTGTGGCACTTTAATTTGTGGGTCGAAATTTGTTCCATTCCAAGTGGACTATCGGTGTGTAGTTTTGTAGCTTATTTGTAATAATCAGATTTTTTTTGCAATAATACCATGGTGCAATGTTGAAGGCGAGAAAGGACGTGCGAGAGAGGGATGACCGATCCATAGGGAAATCAATTGGGGGAGGTGCGGTGGTTGCTACGGTGTTTGGAGTAGTTGTGGGCCGAATGCTACGAAAATATAATCTACCACCAGAATAAATGCCTACACAAATTAATCCAAGGTTGGTGTCCCCCTTGCAATGTAAATAGCTCCGGCTTTGCGAGGGATGGAGAGGTAGCTTCAATGTGTGGAAGATACGGAGTGAGAAAGCGAGGTCAATCGAGAGACATATAGATAGAGAGACAAAGTAAGTGTGGTCCGGCATTCATTGAAAAGATATGTATATATATGTATATGTATATATATATATATATATATATATATATATATATATATATATATATATATATATATATATATATATATATATATATATGCTCTGGAGAGATATTGTCCGATTGAGCTTTTGGGAAGGGTGAGGGCTGTAAGATAGAGCTTGAGAGATGATCCAGTCACAGACATGTAGATATATTTTGTGCGTGGGAGGAAGCAAGGTGAATCAATTACATATATAAAGGGAGAGAATTGGGCGAGTGTGGGTCGTCGTGCGATCGAAAGAGTGATACGGGTTGGAGAGAGTGACCTAGATAGACAATGTGCATGAGAGAGTATAAAATATGAATGTGTTGAATTGGGCTCAAACATGGAGATATATCGTTTGTGTCCGAGAAAGAGCGAGCTCAATCGAGACGTACAAAGAGAGACAAAGAGAGAGGGAGGGAGGGAGAGAGAGAGATTGAGCGAGCGTGGCCCGCCATTAGGTCGAAAGAGTGGGGCGGCTTGGATGGACTGACCTAGATAGACAATCTGCATGAGAGAGAGTATAAAGTGTGTCGATCGAGGCCCGAACAGGGAGAAAAAATCATTTGTGTGTGAAAGAAAATGAGGTTAATCGAGACTCAGATAAAGAGAGCAAGATTGAGCGAGTGTGGCCCGACGTGCGGAAGAAAGAGTGAGATGGTCTCGATGGAGTGACCTAGATAGACAACGTGCGTGCATGCGCACGATAGATTGGGGGCCAGACAGGCAATGCATGTATCTAGAAAGAGAGGGTGGGAGGGAGGGAGGGAGGGAGGGAGAGAGAGAGAGAGAGAGAGAGAGAGAGAGAGAGAGAGAGAGAGAGAGAGAGAGAGCTCGGCATGAGGTGCAATGGCGGGTGTGTGAGGTAAATACATTTGGTAACAGAGTGGAAAAAGGGGTTTGTATAGTTGTGGAGTTAGAGATCGAAACATGGAGAGAAAGAATGAACGTGTTTCGGAAACCGGTAGCTTCCTAAGGTGGTTAGGAGAGGAAGATTGACCGATACAGGTAGTATGTAGCGTGTGTGCCGAGGGGGGGGGGGGCTAAAAACAACATTTGAATGTAGACAGTACGAGACTTAATATCGATGTTTCAATTCGGTGTACATTGTAAGATTTGAACTGAGGACCATGCATATGGTAAATATTTCGAATTTGTGCCATACTAGGTTTGGAAAAGTTGACATTGACTTGATTGTTGTGCTATTTTTGTAGGTCATATGTTTGAATCCATCCAAAAGTTTTCTCACTACTGATGTCTACTACGCAACCTTCTTCTTGTAGACGTTGTTGGGCCTCCAAGTGCAGAGGTTTGTAGGACAGTAGCAAATTTCCCTCAAGTGGATGACCTAAGGTTTATCAATCCGTGGGAGGCGTAGGATGAAGATGGTCTCTCTCAAACAACCCTACAACCAAATAACAAAGAGTCTCTTGTGTCCCCAACACACCCAATACAATGGTAAACTGTATAGGTGTGCTAGTTCGGCAAAGAGATGGTGATACAAGTGCAATATGGATGGTAGATATGGGTTTTTGTAATCTGAAAATATAAAAACAGCAAGGTAACTAATGATAAAAGTGAGCGTAAACGGTATTGCAATGCTAGGAAACAAGGCCTAGGGTTCATACTTTCACTAGTGCAAGTTCTCTCAACAATAGTAACATAACTGGATCATATAACTGTCCCTCAACATGCAACAAAGAGTCACTCCAAAGCTACTAATAGCGGAGAACAAACGAAGAGATTATGGCAGGGTACGAAACCACCTCAAAGTTATCCTTTCTGATCTATCTATTCAAGAGTCCGTAGTAAAATAACATGAAGCTATTCTTTTCGTTCAATCTATCATAGAGTTCGTACTGGAATAACACCTTAAGACACAAATCAACCAAAACCCTAATGTCACCTAGATACTCCAATGTCACCTCAAGTATCTGTGGGTATGATATGCATCACACAATCTCAGATTCATCTATTCAAACCAACACAAAGTACTTCAAAGAGTGCCCCAAGGTTTCTACCGGAGAGTCAAGACGAAAACGTGTGCCAACCCCTATGCATAGGTTCATGGGCGGAACCCGCAAGTTGATCACAAAAACATACATCAAGTGAATCACGTGATATCCCATTGTCACCACAGATACGCCGACAAGACATACATCAAGTGTTCTCAAATCATTAAAGACTCAATCCGATAAGATAATTTCAAAGGGAAAACTCAATCCATTACAAGAGAGGAGAGGGGGAGAAACATCATAAGATCCAACTATAATAGCAAAGCTTGCGATACATCAAGATCGTATCACCTCAAGAACACGAGAGAGAGAGAGAGATCAAACACATAGCTACTGGTACATACCCTCAGCCCCGAGGGTGAACTACTCCCTCCTCGTCATGGAGAGCGCCGGGATGATGAAGATGGCCACCGGTGAGGGTTCCCCCCTCCGGCAGGGTGCCGGAACAGGGTGCCGATTAGTTTTTGGTGGCTACAAAGGCTTGCGGCGGTGGAACTCCCAATCTATTATGTTCCCCGATGGTTTTAGGGTATATATATATAGGCGAAAGAAGTCGGTCAGGGGAGCCACGAGGGGCCCACGAGGGTGGAGGGTGCGCCCAGGGGGGTGGTCGCCCCCTGCCTCGTGCTCTCCTCGTTGATCCCCTAACGTGCACTCCAGGTCTCCCGGATTGCTTTCTTTCCAAATATAACTCTCCCGAAGGTTTCATTCCGTTTGGACTCCGTTTGATATTCCTTTTCTTTGAAACACTGAAACATGGGAAAAAACAGGAACTGGCACTGGGCTCTGGGTTAATAGGTTAGTCCCAAAAATAATATAAAAGTGTTTAATAAAGCCCATAAACATCCAAAATAGATAATATAAGAGCATGGAACAATAAAAAATTATAGATACGTTGGAGACGTATCAACATCCCCAAGCTTAATTCTTGCTCGTCCTCGAGTAGGTAACTGGTAAAAACAGATTTTTTGATCTGGAATGCTACCTAACATATTTATCAATGTAATCTTCTTTATTGTGGCACGAATATTCAGATCCATAAGATTCAAGACAAAAGTTTAATATTGACATGAAAACAATAATACTTCAAGCATACTAACAAAGCAACCGTGTCTTCTCAAAATAACATGACCAAAGCAAGCTATCCCTACAAAATCATATAGTCTGGCTATGCTCTATCTTCATCACACAAATATTTAAATCATGCACAACCCCGATGACAAGCCAAGCAATTGTTTCACACTTTTGATGTTCTCAAACTTTTTCAATCTTTACGCAATACATGAGCGTGAGCCATGGACATGGCACTATAGGTGGAATAGAATGGTGGTTCTGGAGAAGACAAAAAGGAGAAGATAGTCTCACATCAACTAGGCGTATCAACGGGCTATGGAGATGACCATCATTAGATATCAATGTGAGTGAGTAGGGATTGCCACGCAACGGATGCACTAGATCTATAAGTATATGAAAGCTCAACAAAATAAACTAAGTGGGTGTGCATCCAACTCGCTTGCTCACGAAGACCTAGGGCATTTTGAGGAATCCCATCATTGGAATATACAAACCAAGTTCTATAATGAAAAATTACCACTAGTATATGAAAGTGAAAAAAATGAGCGACTCTCTATCATGAAGATCATGGTGCTACTTTGAAGCACGGGTGTGGTAAAAGGATAGTAACATTGTCCCTTCTCTCTTTTTCTCTCATTTTTTTATTTGGGCATTTTCTTCTTTTTTATGGCCTCTTTTTTTTGTCCGGAGTCTCATCCCGACTTGTGGGGGAATCATAATCACCATCATCCTTTCCTCACTTGGGACAATGCTCTAAAAATGATGATCATCACACTTTTATTTACTTACAACTCATAAATTACAACTCAATACTTAGAACAAAATATGACTCTATGTGAATGCCTCCGGCGGTGTACCGGGATATGCAATGAATCAAGAGTGACATGTATGAAAGAATTATGAATGGTGGCTTTGCCACAAATACGATGTCAACTTCATGATCATGCAAAGCAATATGACAATGATGGAACGTGTCATAATAAACGAAACGGTGGTAAGTTGCATGGCAATATATCTCGGAATGGCTATGGAAATGACATGATAGGTAGGTATGGTGGCTGTTTTGAGGAAGGTTTATGGTGGGTGTATGATACCGGCGAAAAGTGCGTGGTATTAGAGAGGCTAGCAATGGTGGAAGGAAGAAGATGCGTATAATCCATGGACTCAACATTAGTCATAAAGAACTCATATACTTATTGCAAAAATCTACAAGTTATCAAAGCAAAGTATTACGCGCATGCTCCTAGGGGGATAGATTGGTAGGAAAAGACCATCGCTCGTCCCTGACCACCACTCATAAGGAAGACAATCAATAAATAAATTATGCTCCGACATCATCACATAACGGTTCACCATACGTGCATGCTACGGGAATCACAAACTTTAACACAAGTATCTCTCAAATTCACAACTACTCACTAGCATGACTCTAATATCATCATCTTCATATCTCAAAAACAATCATAAGGAATCAAACTTCTCATAGTATTCAATGCACTTTATATGAAAGTTTTTATTATATCCCTCTTGGATGCCCATCATACCAGGACTAAATTCATAACCAAAGCAAATTAACATGCTGTTTAGGACTGTCAAAATAGTATAAGTGAAGCATGAGAGTTCATATGTTTCTTCAAAATAAATCCACCGCCGTGCTCTATAAGGATATAAGTGAAGCACTAGAGCAAATGACAAACTACTCCGAAAGATATAAGTGAAGATAAATGAGTAGTCGGATAAATATGCAACTATGTGAAGACTCTTTAACATTTAAGAATTTCAGATCTTGGTATTTTATTCAAAAAGCAAGCAAAACAAAAGAAAATAAAATGACGCTCCAAGCAAAACACATTTCATGTGGTGAATAAAAATATAGCTCCAAGTAAAGTTACCGGTGAACGAAGACGAAAGAGGGGATGCCTTCCGGGACATCCCCAAGCTTAGGCTCTTGGTCATCCTTTAATATTACCTTGGGGTGCCTTGGGCATACCCAAGCTTAGGCTCTTTCCACTCCTTATTCCATAGTCCATCGAATCTTTACCCAAAACTTGAAAACTTCACAACACAAAACTCAACAGAAAACTCGTAAGCTCCGTTGCGAAAGAAAACAAAACACCACTTAAAGGTACTGTAATGAACTCATTCTTTATTTGTATTGGTGTTAAATCTACTTTATTCCAACTTCTGTATGGTTTATAAACTATTTTACTAGCCATAGATTCATCAAAATAAGCAAACAACACACGAAAAACAGAATCTGTGAAAAAACAGAACAGTCTGTAGTAATCTGTAACTAACGCAAACTTCTGGAACTCCAAAAAATCTACCAAAATAGGACGTCCTAGACAATTTTTTAATGATATGATGCAATTAGAATCAATATTTTATCACGTTTTGGTGATTTTTAACAATTGTTTTTGTGAACGGAAAGTTTCTGGAATTTTCAGCAAGATCAAATACCTATCATCCAAGAAGATCCTATAGGCCTTACTTGGCACAAACACTAATTAAAACATAAAACCACATCTTAACAGAAGCTAGATGGGTTATTTATTACTAAACAGAACCAAAAGGCAAGAAACTAAAATAAAATTGGGTTGCCTCCCAACAAGCGCTATCGTTTAACGCCCCTAGCTAGGCATGATGATTTCAATGATGCTCACATAAAGGATAAGAATTGAAACATAAAGAGAGAATCATGAAGAATATGACTAGCACATTTAAGTCTAACCCACTTCCTATGCATAGGGATTTTGTGAGCAAACAACTTATGGGAACACTAATCAACTAGCATAGGAAGGCAAAACAAGCATAACTTCAAAACTTTAAGCACATAGAGATGAAACTTGATATTATTGCAACTCCTACAAGCATATGTTTCTCCCTCATAATAATTTTCAGGAGCATCATGAATGAATTCAACAATATAACCAGCACATAAAGCATTCTTTTCATGATCTACTTGCATAGAAATTTTATTACTCTCCACAAAAGCAAATTTGTTCTCATGAATAGTAGTGGGAGCAAACTCAACAAAATAACTATCATGTGAATCATAATCCAATTGAAAATTAAAATCATGATGACAAGTTTCATGGTTATCTTTATTCTTTATAGCATACGAGTCATCACAATAATCATCATAGATAGGAGGCATGCTTTCATCATAGTAAATTTGATCATCAAAACTTGGGGGATAAAAAATATCACCTTCATCAAACATAGCTTCCCCAAGCTTGTGGCTTTGCATATCATTAGCTTCATGGGTATTCAAAGAATTCATACTGACAACATTGCAATCATGCTCGTCAGTCAAAGATTTAGTGCCAAAAATTATATAGACTTCTTCTCGTAGCACTTGAGCACAATTTTCCTTTCCTTCATTCTCACGAAAGATATTAAAAAGATGAAGCGTATGAGACAAACTCAATTCCATTTTTTTGTAGTTTTCTTTTATAGACTAAACTAGTGATAAAACAAGAAACAAAAAGATTCGATTGCAAGATCTAAAGATATACCTTCAAGCACTCACCTGCCCGGCAACGGCGCCAGAAAAGAGCTTAGTTGACGGGGTGTGAGTGCCGCTTACCTAGCCTCCCCGGCAACGGCGCCAGAAAAGAGCTTGATGTCTACTACACAACCTTCTTCTTGTAGACGTTGTTGGGCCTCCAAGTGCAGAGGTTTGTAGGACAATAGCAAATTTCTCTCAAATGGATGACCTAAGGTTTATCAATCTGTGGGAGGCGTAGGATGAAGATGGTCTCTCTCAAACAACCCTACAACCAAATAACAAAGAGTCTCTTGTGTCCCCAGCACACCCAATACAATGGTAAATTGTATAGGTGCACTAGTTCGGCGAAGAGATGGTGATACAAGTGCAATATGGATGGTAGATATGGGTTTTTGTAATCTCAAAAATATAAAAACAGCAAGGTAACTAATGATAAAAGTGAGCGTAAACGGTATTGCAATGTTAGGAAACAAGGCCTAGGGTTCATACTTTCACTAGTGCAAGTTCTCTCAACAATAATAACATAACTGGATCATATAACTGTCCCTCAACATGCAACAAAGAGTCACTCCAAAGCTACTAATAGTGGAGAACAAACGAAGAGATTATAGCAGGGTACGAAACCACCTCAAAGTTATCCTTTCTGATCTATCTATTCAAGAGTCCGTAGTAAAATAACATGAGCTATTCTTTCCGTTCAATCTATCATAGAGTTTTAGGGTATATTGATATATATATATAGGCGAAAGAAGTTGGTCAGGGGAGCCACGAGGGGCCCACGAGGGTGGAGGGCGCGCCAAGGGGGGTGGGCGCGCCCCCTGCCTCGTGCTCTCCTCATTTGTCCCCTGACGTGCACTCCAAGTCTCCCGGATTGCTTTGTTTCCAAAAATAACTCTCCCGAAGGTTTCATTCCGTTTGGACTCCGTTTGATATTCCTTTTCTTTGAAACACTGAAACAAGGGAAAAACAGGAACTGGCACTGGGCTCTGGGTTAATAGGTTAGTCCCAAAAATAATATAAAAGTGCTTAATAAAGCCCATAAACATCCAAAATAGATAATATAATAGCATGGAACAATAAAAACTATAGATACGTTGGAGACGTATCAACTACCATGGTGTTCATCATATACATATGAATTTGTATTAAAAAAGTAGCGTGGATACAATGAAATGCGAAATCCACGTTAATATTGGAGATCGCTATGTGACACACACTCTAATTCAAATAACTAATTATGTGACACACACTCTAATCCATGTTAGCGTGGATACCGTTGTCGGATTTCGGGTTCCGGCAGACCCTTGAGGTTTGAACACTAGTATGCGCGCGGAGATCTCTCCCCTACCGATCTACGTCTGATCTTCTCGTGTGAACTGAGATGAAAACGATGAACAACACAAGAGACACGAGGTTTATACTGGTTCGGGCCACCGTTGTGGTGTAATACCCTACTCCAGTGTGTGGTGTGGTGGATTGCCTCTGGGGCTGATAATGAACAGTACAAAGGAAGAACAACCTCGTGAGAGGTGTTCTTGGGCTGGTGCGATGAACTGCTTGGGTCAGTGCAGTCGCCTCTCTCTCTCTATCTCTCTACTTAGGCTCTATTAGATTCCTAGATGGGTGGAACCCTCGATGCCTGTGGTGGCTAGCCCTATTTATAGAGGCCCTGGGTCTCTCCCCAAAATAATGAGCAGGAGGTGTCGAGGCCATGGTACGAGCGACCGCCGCCTGGGTTTCCGCTGCCCTTGCATGCCCGCGTCGTAGGCCCCAGGGAGGAGGGAGCCGAGCAGCACCGGCAGCGTCATCGTCGGCGTCGGCGAGTCACGGTGGTGCGTGCAATCCCTCCTGGAGTCCACGCGGAGCGCTCCTCTCGCGAGCTTGTGCTCCACGCCGCCATGCCTCCAATGTCATGGATTCACCTTCCTCCCTCCTTCGCCTTCGAGATGTGGGGCAGGTCTCTGGAGCTCTGGCTGCAGCATGCTGACTGCAGCACCCCTGCGACCGGAGCAGAGGTCGCAATCGTCGCTCCGGGCAAGGTCTTCATGACCCGAGGCTGGGGTGAGATTGCCCGGGTCTGTCGCGCGAAAGGCGCCCTGGTGATCCATCTCGAATAGGACGGCGCCTCCTTGATGTTCTTCAAGGTCTTTGATGCAGAAGGGCGCCGGCTGAAATGCTACCCGAGGGGAAGCGACAGGGGTGATGAGCAGGCGAGGGCCTGCCCCGCCCGTTGGTCCTCCTGCAGCCCCTCAGGCGGCAGCAGAGGGACTGAGCACTCCAGCGGCTCCCCTGAACTCCTCGCAACTCCGGAGACGAGCGACGACAGCTACGAGCCTCCGAGCTCGCGTCGCGCTTGGGGTGGGACAGCTGCATCGGGCCGCCGACGCCGCTGATCTGGATGGGGTTGGCGTCGGCGCCGGGCAGCCCACTGTTGATGATGGCGTCGCCAGTGGAGATGCTAGCAGTCAGAGTTCCTTAGAGTTAGCTCCTTTTGTTCCCTGCAAAGAATTAGAGTAGCACCCCGCGGGGGTATGTAAGGTGTCCGCCGTGCCTTTTGTGAATATTATATCCTTAATATGAATTGTTGCGGGGTGTCCATCATGTCCCGGCCGAGCTCCCCCTTTCTATCCTCACGAGGACTTGACGCTGTACGCTGAACGGCCCCAGTCCCCAGGCAAGCTTCAGCCGTCGCTCGTATGCCAGGTCGCGATGCCGTGGTCAAGGCCAGGAGGTGAGAAGCCCGAGGTCCGGTAAGAGCCCCCGAGTTGCGATGCTCGGGAGGTCCCCCTTAGCACTCAAGCAATCCTTTCTGGGAGAGAAAGGAAGGTAGCGTCGCCATGACAGAATTACATAGGGCGGTGATTTAGTGTTGCATTGGTTTAGCTCTTGTGAGGGCGTGACTTATCTCGTGCGCCTGGCGTAGTCCCTTGGAAAAGCGCTAGGCCCGAGAGTCGGTGAGCGAGGCACTGCCGGGTTGGGCCCTCGCGAGCCTCTTCCCACTCTCCCGCACTTCCCTTAATGCTCTACGTCCTCAGGTCCCGGCCCTCGAGCGAGCTCAGCCGCCGCTGGTATGACATGTCGCGATGCCGTGGGTCAAGGCCAGGGGGTGAGGGCTGGAGAGCCAGGAGGAGCCCGTGGGTCACGATGCCCAGGTACCCCCCTTTTAACATGCAAGCGGTCCGTGCCGGAGAGGGGGAGAGAGTGCTCACGACGCCCCAACGTCGCTCCTGGAGTAGGTCCTGCATACCAGTAATAAGGAGAAACAAGGCCTGTCGTTACGGTTGCCAGCCAACCCTTAGTCACTATGAGGAAGTCATTGGGGCACTTGAGGGCCTGGTGAGGTGGCGCCTTGCGGGGCTGCCGCGGCCAGAGCTCGACCACTCAGTTTTATCGACGTTGCAGGGACAGACCCGTGCACAAGCGCCGTGCCAGAGCGAGCGGCTCCATAGGTGGGTGTCAATCGAGCAGGCGATTAGATCGGATATGTTAGGCATAAAGGAAGGGATTCAACTTCAGGCGAACGTAGGTGAAAGCAACCGCCGCCGGGTCGGGCCCAAGCGGCGTGGGGGTGATGCAGCCGAAGGGTGCCCCCAACCAGGTAAGTGAAGAACATAAACAAAATGGATACATGTTGCGGGGACGGACCTACGTGGCCTGGGAATGATGCAGCCCTGTGGGCGCTCCCAGCTGAAGGTAGAACTCTGAAAGATGTCACCTGACGCCGTTGAAGATGAAGTGATGCTGAGGAAGTGAGCGATGCGCGGTGCAGACATCGGCCCTCACGAGCCCCCAGGCCTAGGGGCCTCGAGAGGCTCCGCGGGCTCAAGCGGGTCCTCGAGATCCATCTCCATCCCTGCGAGGACCGCGTGGTGCCTGACCTCCTGAGCCTCTAGAATGCTCCTCAGCAAGCGCTGGTGAGCGGCGGCCGCGTTCGAAAGGCCGAAGGGCATGCGAACATAGCTGTGAGGTGGCCCCTCACAACGCCCCACGCGCCGAAGGCCAGAGGCGCTCCTGAGACGCGGCTCGGTTGAGCCCCGGGACGTTGATGTAGACGCGCAGCCCACCATCCTCGCCTGGATGTGGGGCTACGGCAGGCAGGCGGCGGCTGCCGCGCATGACTCTTGACTCTTGCAGCTCTTAAGTGTTTCTTGCGACGAACTCCTGAGGGTTTGGTCTTCCTTGCCTTGTACCTTCCTGAGGGAAAAGCGCCTGAAAGCGCCCCTCCAAGTAATGCCCAAGCGCCTCCCTCGCGACCTTGGCAAGGTAGGTAGCTCTCCAAGGAGGAGCCCCCGAGTCTCGCCTGAGGAGGGCGCTAGGCGCGCTTTCCTATGCGTGAGAGGGTGGCGCTCCCTGATCGAGCGCGGAGCTTGACGCAACACCTCCGGAGGCGCCAGCCCCCTTGTGGCTTGAGCCTGGCGAGGTCTTCTTCTTCTTGAGGGTCGCTTCGAGAGGTCTCCCGCCCCTGTGATCTGGGTCTTCGATTGCCGCGGCTTGGAACGCACGCTCCAGGGAACACACTGCGTCTCTTTCTTCACAGGGCACGGTAATGACTCCACCGCTTCCAGTCATCTTGAGGACATTGTAACCATGGTGAGTCACTGCCATGAACTTGGCTAGGGCCGGGTACCCGAGGATGGCGTTGTACGGTAGGCGGATGTGAGCGACGTCGAAGTCAATGAGTTAGGTGCGGTAGTTGTTCCGTTGCCCGAAGGTGACAGGAAGGCGCACCTGCCCAATCGGAATGGTAGAACCATCGGTGACTCCTGAGAAAGGATTTGTTGGCTAGAGCTGATCATATGGCACTTGGAGATTGTCGAACATCTCAACGGACAGGACGTTGAGTCCAGCACCGCCATCGATGAGGGTCCTGCTGACCTGCACATTGCTGATGACTGGGGAGCAAAGCATCGGGAGGACTCTAGCCATTGCCGCGCACTTGAGCTGATCCGCTGAGCTGAACGTGATAGTGCACGTAGACCACCTGAGAGGGCGCGTGGCCTCAAGCTTGGGAAGAACCGCGTTCACCTCGCGAGCAAACTGCTTGAAGATGCGCTGTGAGGCTAGAGCCTGAGCGCCACCCAAGATGCAGGCAATTGCGCGCGGCTCCTGGAAGAACCCAATTCCATCGTCTTGATGCTGGTCTTCATTCTTCCTTGGCGGTGGCGGCAGAGGCGGGAGGCCTGCGTTGCCGTGCGGGCGATCTTCGTGAGGCTGGTCCCTTTAGCCCACCTCGCGAGGCTGGTCCTGCAAGCGGTCCTCGCGAGGGCGGTCACGCCATCCCTGGCGTGGGCCATGGTCTTCCCATCGTCCTCCACCTCTTCCTCCTCCTCGCCCATAGCCCCTGTCATTGTGCTCGGGGCGTCGGCCGATTCGCCTGTCTCGCACGGCCCTGACCTCTTGACATTCGTTGGTGTTGTGGGTGTGGAGGTCGTGGTACACACAGTAGCGTCCGCCCTTGAATGCCTGAGGCTGATCCCTGCCTCGCTTGGTGTCCGGCTCTGCTGCTAGTACGGCAGCCCCCTTGCGTTTCACGTCTTTCGCCTTGAGCTTCTTTTCTTCTGGGTCAGCTGCCGGGAGCTTGAGAAGGGAGAGGCGCCCTTCCTCGACACTGGCGCACTTGGTCGCCAAGTTGAACAGCTCCAGGGATGTGCACAGGTCTTCATGGATGGCTAGCTCCTCCTTCATCTTGATATCGCGCACGCCGTCGGAGAAAGCCGAGATGATGGCTTCCTCAGTCACCTTGGGGATCTTGAGGTGAGCATAGTTGAAGCGCTGGGTGTACTTCTTCAGGGTTTCCCCTGGCTGTTGCTTGATGCGGCGCAGGTCGCTCACGGCCGGGGGCCGGTCGCGAGTGCCCTGGAAGTTGGCGATGAAGCGAGTGCGCATCTCGCTCCAGGAGGAGATCGTGCCGGGGGGCAGGTTTAGGAGCCAGGTGCGGGCTCCGTCCTTGAGCGCCATGGGGAACCAATTCTCCATGACCTTTTCGTCCCCGCTGGCGGCCATGATGCCTAGTTCGTAGAGCTGCACGAACTCCGCGGGGTCCGCCGTGCCATCGTAGCGAGGAGGGGGTCACGCTTGAACTTGCCCGGCCATGTGACGCCGCGCAGCTCGGGGGTGAGGGCGAGGTAGCCCGCTGTGGCCATCGGCGCCCTTGGCTGGTGCCGATGTTGCTGTTGCAGGTCGCCACGCGCCGCCGCTAGGAGCAGCACGGGGTCTTGTCGTGGAAGCGCTGGGACGCGATCTTGGCACGCCGGCGCTGGGAGCGCGCGAGCACCATCTCGGGGACGTGGGATCTCTTGGCAGCTCCTTTCTTGCTGCACAGGCGCTGGACGTAGTGGGTCTTGCCCTGGGGCTGCACGCCTTGCAGCCAATGCACCTTCTTGGGGAGGAGGTGGCGGAGGCACCTCCTGATCATCGCCTCCTGCACGGAACAGAGGGCGTGGTAGAGAGGGGGACCGCAAGGGGAGCCCCGTGCGGCGCTGACGAGCTCGGTGATGCAGGCGAGCCAGTCCTCGTAGAGGTCATCGACGGGGCGGTAACGGAGAAGCTCTTTCGCAAAGAGCAGCGAGGCGCGTGCATCCATGGGGGCGCGACGGGCGTGGGACGACGAGTCAGCCGGGTCAGAGACGGGGTGGCAGTGCGGCCATCCTGCCGCACCGAAGGATGCTGGGATGAGGCTTGTTGCTCGTTCCCTGCCGGGCCGGTGGCGGCGTTAGCGGCGGGAGACGGGGAATGATGAGGGGGACCGCCGACGGGCGCCGTCTGGGCGACGCTGGTGGCGAGAGCAGCTCAGCGCTCGGCGCGAGCCCGACGAGCGTCAGCCATGGACACGACGGAAGACCACACGCGAACAACGGAAGAAGGGATTCCGACGCACCCCTACCTGGCGCGCCAAATGTCGGATTTAGGGTTTCGGCAGACCCTTGAAGTTCGAACACTGGGGTGCGCGTGGAGATCTCTCCGCTACCGATCTACGTCTGACATTCTCGTGCGAACTGAGATGAAAACATTGAACAACACAAGAGACACGAGGTTTATATTGGTTCGGGCCACCGTTGTGGTGTAATACCCTACTCCAGTGTGTGGTGTGGTGGATTGCCTCTAGGGCTGATAATGATCAGTACAAAGGAAGAACAGCCTCGCGAGAGGTGTTCTTGGGTTGGTGCGATGAACTGCTTGGGTCAGTTCAGTCGCCTCTCTCTCTCTATCTCTCTACTTAGGCTCTATCAGATTTCTAGATGGGTCGATCCCCCGATGCCTGTGGTGGCTAGCCCTATTAAGAGAGGCCCTGGGCCTCTCCCCAAAATAATGAGCGGGAAGGGCGCCAACAATTGGCCATTTTGAAGGGGAACATCTAGTACAAGTTATCCTGACCAAAGGTGGTCTTTGGCTGCCAAAAGCTCTGGTGGTGACACCGTCTTTGGCTCCATGGTGACCTCCGTCCGGCCGCTTGGCTGGTCTTGGTCTCGTTGCACTGGAATGGTAACCTTTGCCTGATACCTTGGACTGAGCTTGCCCCCTTTGCACGGAAGGGGAAACAAGGACTCTACGCAGGCCGGCGCCCGGCTGGCCTTGATCGTCATGGCTTGCATCACTGGATCCTCGTGAGGTACCCTTGCATTGATCTCTCCGCGTCCTCGCAAGCCTGCCTGATGAGGCCGCTCTTGAGGAAGCTCTCTGTCGTCCGCCCCGCAAGGCTTGGCCCCTCGCGAGGGTCTTGAGCTTGTGTTGATGAAGTTGGGCCTCGCTGTGCCCCCATTCGAGCCATGCCGCAGGCCGCAGGCAGGCAAGTCTGGGGACCCCCGTTCCCAGAACGTCGACAGTAGCCCCCGGGCCCAAGGCGCGCGCGGGCTTGGCTTAGCAAAGGAGCAAACGGGCAAGCGCGAAGTGCCGCAGGCCCTAACAGCCTGCGGCCTTGGGCGCCGCGTGTCGGTTGATTGGACGTGGGCGTTTGCGCTTCCCACGACGCCTCGGCGAATGCACGACTTGACAAGTCCCTGCATGCAGAGATACGGGTCATGATAACCTGTGATCGTGGTGCTCGGCGGTTGGTCTTCTCCGGTTATAAGTACGGGGCCGCATGAGCTCCGCCAGTTCGTCCCTTCCTGCTCCTCCTCTTCTTCTTCCTTGTCCTTGCTTTCCCTTGCGCTGATGGCACCGATCCGGCGGGTCTCTGCAAAGGAGAAGGGAAAGCCCCCCCGGGGGGGGGGGGTCCTGATCCCCTCCCACCAAAGAAGCGGCCAGTCCCCCGCCGCTGAGACGAGGGCGCCTGGCAGGAGTTGTCGAGGCCGTGGTACGAGCGGCCGCCGCCTGGATTTCCGCTGCCCTTGCATGCCCGCGTCATAGGCCCGAGGGAGGAGGGAGTCGAGCAGCACCAGCAGCGTCGTCGTCGGCGTCGGCGAGTCACGGTGGTGCGCGTCGTCCCTCCTGGAGTCCACGCGGAGCGCTCCTCTCGCGAGCTTGTGCTCCACACCACCATGCCTCCAATGTCGTGTATCCGCCATCCTCGCTCCTTCGCCTTCGAGATGCGGGGAAGGTCTCCGGAGCTCTGGCTGCAGCACGCTGACTCTAGCACCCCTGCAACTGGAGCGCAGGTCGCGATCATCGCTCCGGGCAAGGTCCTCATGACCCGAGGCTGGGGTGAGATTGCCCGGGTCTGTCGCGCGGACGGCGCCCTGGTGATCCATCTCGAATACGACGGCGCCTCCTTGATGTTCTTCAAGGTCTTTGATGCAGAAGGGCGCCGGCTAGAATGCTGCCCCAGGGGAAGCGACAGGGGTGATGAGCAGGCGAGGGCCAGCCCCGCCCATTGGTCCTCCTGCAGCCCCTCAGGCGGCAGCAGAGGGACTGAGGACTCCAGCGGCTCCCCTGAACTCCTCGCAACTCCGGAGACGAGCGACGACAGCTACGAGCCTCCGAGCTCATGTTGCGCTTGGGGTGGGACAGCTGCATCGGGCCGCCGACGCCGCTGATCTGGGTGGGGTTGGCGCCGGCGCCGGGCAGCCCATTGGTGATGATGGCGTCGCCAGCGGAGATGCTAGCAGTTAGAGTTCCTTAGAGTTAGCTCCTTTTGTTCCCTGCAAGGAATTAGAGTAGCACCTCGCGGGGGTATGTAAGGTGTCTGCCGTGCCTTCTGTGAATATTATATCCTTAATATGAATTGTCGCGGGGTGTCCATCCTGTCCCGGCCAAGCTCCCCCTTTCTATCCTCACGAGGACTTGACGCTGTACACTGACAGGCCCCAGTCCCCAGGCAAGCTTCAGCCGTCGCTGGTGTGCCAGGTCGCAATGCCGTGGTCAAGGCCAGGAGGTGAGCGGCCCGAGGTCCGGTAAGAGCTCCCGAGTCGCGATGCTCGGGAGGTCCCCCTTAGCGCTCAAGCAATCCTTGCTGGGCGAGAAAGGAAGGTAGCGTCACCGTGACAGAATTACATAGGCCGGTGATTTAGTGTTGCATTGGTTTAGCTCTTGTGAGGGCGTGACTTATCTCGTGCGCCTGGCGTAGTCCCTTGGAGAAGCGCTAGGCCCGAGAGTCAGTGAGCGAGGCGCTGTCGGGTTGGGCCCTCGCGAGCCTCTTCCCACTCTCCCGCACTTCCCTTAGCGCTCTACGTCCTCAGGTCCCGGCCCTCGAGCGAGCTCAGCCGCCGCTGGTATGACAGGTCGCGAAGCCGTGGGTCAAGGCCAGGGGGTGAGGGCTGGAGAGCCAATAGGAGCCCATGGGTCGCAATGCCCAGGTACCCCCCTTTTAACGTGCAAGCGGTCTGTGCCGTAGAGGGGGAGAGAGTGCTCACGACTCCCCAACGTCGCTCCTGGAGTAGGTCCTGCATACTAGTAATGAGGAGAAACAAGGCCTGTCGTTACGGTTGCCAGCCAACCCTTGGTCACTCTGAGGAAGTCATTGGGGCACTTGAGGGCCTCGTGAGGTGGCGCCTTGCGGGGCTGCCGCGGCCAGAGCTCAACCACTTGCTTATCGATGTTGCAGGGACAGACCCGTGCGCAAGCGCCGTGCCAGAGCGAGCGGCTCCATAGGTGGGTGTTAATCGAGCATGCGATTAGGTTGGATATGTTAGGCATAAAGGAAGGGATTCAACTTCAGGAGAACGTAGATGAAAGCAACCGCCGCCGGGTCGGGCCCAAGCGGCGTGGGGGTGATGCAGCCGAAGGGTGCCCCCAACCAGGTAAGTAAAGAACATAAACAAAATGGATACATGTTGCGGGGACAGACCCACGTGGCCTGGGAATGATGCAGCCCTGTGGGCGCTCCTAGCGGAAGGTAGAACTCTGAAAGATGTCACCTGACGCCGTCGAAGAAGAAGTGATGCTGAGGAAGTGAGCGATGCGCGGTGGAGACGTCGGCCCTCACGAGCCCCCAGGCCCAGGGGCCTCGGGAGGCTCCGCGGGATGAAGCGGGTCCTCGAGAGCCATCTCCATCCCTGCCAGGACCGCGTGGTGCCTGACCTCCTGAGCCTGCAGAATGCTCCTCAACAAGCGCTGGTGAGCGGCGGCCGCGTTCGGCAGGCCGAAGGGCGTGCGAACATAGTTGTGAGGTGGCCCCTCACAACGCCCCATGCGCGAAGGCCAGAGGCGCTCCTGAGATGCGGCTCGGTTGAGCCCCGGGACGTCGATGCAGACGCGCAGCCCACCATCCTCGCCTGGATGTGGGGCTACGGCAGGTAGGCGGCGGCTGCCGCGCATGACTCTTGACTCTTGCAGCTCTTGAGTATTTCTTGCGACGAACTCCTGAGGGTTTGGTCTTCCTTGCCTTGTACCTTCCTGAGGGAAAAGCGCCTGAAAGCGCCCCTCCAAGTGATGCCCAAGCGCCTCCCTCCCGACCTTGGCAAGGTCGGTAGCTCTCCAAGGAGGAGCCCGCGAGTCTCGCCTAAGGAGGGCGCTGGGCGCGCTTTTCTATGCATGAGAGGGTGGCGCTCCCTGATCGAGCGCGGAGCTTGACGCAACACCTCCGGAGGTGCCAGCCCCCTTGTGGCTTGAGCCTGGCGAGGTCTTCTTCTTCTTGAGGGTCGCTTTGAGAGGTCTCCCGCCCCTGTGATCTGGGTCTTCGATTGCCGCGGCTTGGAATGCACGCTCCAGGGAACACACCGCGTCTCTTTCTTCACAGGGCACGGTAATGACTCCACTGCTTCCAGGCATCTTGAGGACATTGTAACCATGGTGAGTCACTGCCATGAACTTGGCTAGGGCCGGGTACCCGAGGATGGCATTGTACGGTAGGCGGATGTGAGCAACATCAAAGTCGATGAGCTCGGTGCGGTAGTTGTTGCGCTGCCCGAAGGTGACTGGAAGGCGCACCTGCCCAATCGGAATGGTAGAACCATCGGTGACTCCTGAGAAAGGCTTGGTTGGCTGGAGCTGATCGTTTGGCACTTGGAGATTGTCGAACATCTCGACGGACAGGACGACGAGTCCAGCACCGCCATCGATGAGGGTCCTGGTGACCTGCACATTGCTGATGACTGGGGAGCAAAGCATCGAGAGGACTCCAGCCGTTGCCACGCACTTGAGCTGATCCGCTGAGTTGAACGTGATAGTGCACGTAGACCACCTGAGAGGGCGCATGGCCTCAAGCTTGGGAAGAACTGCGTTCACCTCGCGAGCAAACTGCTTGAAGATGCACTGTGAGGCTGGAGCCTGAGCGCCAGACAAGATGCAGGCAATTGCGCGCGGCTCCTGGAAGCCCCCAATTCCATCGTCCTGATGCTGGTCTTCATTCCTCCTTGGCGGTGGCGGCAGAGGCGGGAGGCCTGCGTTGCCGTGCGAGCGATCTTCGCGAGGCTGGTCCCTCCAGCCCCCCTCGCGAGGCTGGTCCTGCCAGCGGTCCCCGCGAGGGCGGTCACGCCATCCCTGGCATGGGCCACGGTCTTCCCATCGTCCTCCACCTCTTTCTCCTCCTCGGCCATAGCCCCTATCGTTGCGCTCGGGGCGTCGGCCGATTCGCCCGGCTCGCACGGCCCTGAGCTCTTAACATTCGTTTGTGTTGTGGGTGTGGACGTCGTGGTACACACAGTAGCGTCCGCCCTTGGATGACTCAGGCTGATCCCTGCCTCGCTTGGTGTCTGGCTCTGCTGCTAGTACGGCAGCCCCTTGCGTTTCACGTCTTTGGCCCTGAGCGTCTTTTCTTCTGGGTCGGCTGCCGGGAGCTCGAGAAGGGAAAGGCGCCCTTCCTCGGCCCTGGCGCACTTGGTCGCCAAGTTGAACAGCTCCAGGGATGTGCACACGTTTTGATGGATTGCTAGCTCCTCCTTCATCTTGATATCGCGCACGCCGTCGGAGAAAGCCGAGATGATGGCTTCCTCCGTCACCTTGGGGATCTTGAGGCGAGCATACTTCTGCAGGGTTTCCCCTAGCTGTTGCTTGATGCGGCGCAGGTCGCTCACGGCCGGGGGCCGGTCGCGAGTGCCTTGGAAGTTGGCGATGAAGCGGGTGCGCATCTCGCTCCAGGAGGAGATCGTGCCGAGGGCCAGGTTTAGGAGCCAGGTGCGGGCTCCGTCCTTGAGCGCCACGGGGAACCAATTTGCCATGACCTTTTTGTCCCCGCTGGCGGCCACGATGCCCAGTTCGTAGAGCTGCAGGAACTCCGCGGGGTCCGCTGTGCCATCGTAGCGAGGAGGCAGGTCAGGCTTGAACTTGCCCGGCCATGTGACGCCGCGTAGCTCGGGGGTGAAGGCGAGGCAGCCCGCTGTGCCCACCGGCGCCCTTGGCTGGTGCCGATCTTGCTGTTGCAGGTCGCCACGCGTCGCTGCTGGGAGCAGCGCGGGGTCTTGTCATGGAAGCGCTGGGACGCGATCTTGGCACGCCGGCGCCGGGAGCGCACGAGCACCATCTCAGGGACATGGGATCTCTTGGCAGCTCCTTTCTTGCTGCGCAGGTGCTGGACGTAGCGGGTCTCGCCCTGGGGCTGCACGCCTTGCAGCCAAGGCACCTTCTTGGGGAGGAGGTGGTGGAGGCACCTCCTAATCATCGCCTCCTGCACGGAACAGAGGGCGTGGTAGCGAGAGGGACCGCAAGGGGGAGCCCCTTGCGGCGCTGACAAGCTCGGTGATGCGGGCGAGCCAGTCCTCGTAGAGGTCATCGACGGGGCGGTAACGGAGAAGCTCTTTTGCCAAGAGGAGCGAGGCGCGTGCATCCATGGGGGCGCGACGGGCGTGGGACGACGAGCCAGCTGGGGTCAGATACGGGGTGGCAGTGCGGCCATCCCGCCGTGCTGAAGTATGCTGGGACGAGGCCTGTTGCTCGTTCCCCGCCGGGCCGGTGGCGGGGTTAGCGGCAGGAGACGGGGAACGACGAGGGGGACCGCCGACGGGCGCCATTTGGGCGACGCGGGTGGCGAGAGCAGCTCGGCGCTTGGCTCGAGCCCGACAAGCGTCAGCCATGGACACGACGGAAGACCACACGCGAACAACGGAAGAAGGGATTCCGGCGCACCCCTACCTGGCGCGCCAAATGTCGGATTTTGGGTTCCGGCAGACCCTTGAGGTTCGAACACTGGGGTGCTCGCGGAGATCTCTCCCCTACCGATCTACGTCTGATCTTCTCGTGCGAACTGAGATGAAAACGATGAACAACACAAGAGATACGAGGTTTATACTAGTTCGGGCCACCGTTGTGGTGTAATACCCTACTCTAGTGTGTGGTGTGGTGGATTGCCTCCGGGGCTGATAATGAACAGTACAAAGGAAGAACAGCCTCCCGAGAGGTGTTCTTGGGCTGGTGCGATGAACTGCTTGGGTCAGATCAGTCGCCTCTCTCTCTATCTCTCTATTTAGGCTCTACCAGATTCCTAGATGGGTGGCTCCCCCGATGCCTGTGGTGGCTAGCCCTATTTATAGAGGCCCTGGGCCTCTCCCCAAAATAATGAGCGGGAAGGGCGCCAACAATTGGCCATTTTGAAGGGGAACATCTAGTACAAGTTATCCTGACCAAAGGTGGTCTTCGGCTGCCAAAAGCTCTGGTGGTGACGCCGTCTTGGGCTCCACGGTGACCTCCGTCCGGCCGCCTGGCTGGTCTTGGTCTTGTTGCATTGGAATGGTAACCTTTGCCTGATACCTTGGCCTGAGCTTGCCCCCTTTGCACCAAAGGGGAAACAAGGACTCTGCGCAGGCCGAAGTCCGCCTGGCGCCCGCCTGGCCTTGATCGTCATGGCTTGCGTCACTGGATCCTCGCGAGGTACCCTTGCATTGATCTCTCCGCCTCCTCGCGTGCCTGCCGGATGAGGCCGCTCTTGAGGAAGCTCTCTGTCGTCCGCCCCGCGAGGCTTGGCCCCTCGCGAGGGTCTTGAGCTTGTGTTGATGAAGATGGGCCTCGCTGGGCCCCCAGTTGAGCCATGCCGCAGGCCGCAGGCAGGCAAGTCTGGGGACCCCCGTTCCCAGAACGCCGAAAACCGTGGATACCGTTTCGTTTTTTAAATAACTCCTCATTAATTAATTTATACTATCTCGTTTCGAATGACTAATTATTTGAAAGGAAAACACGGGCATGGTAATACATACAGATTCGTTTGCAAATGAAAGAAGATTTGTTTGCATTCTCAAATCTCCTCTCAAATGTAGGCGTACCAGGCAGACCGGGGTCATGTCGTGGTGGTCGAGTGTGTCGTACGGAGGCTTAGCACCCAGCCACCCACCCAGACGATGCTTCCGTGCCTTAAGGCACCTACGTTTGTGTCTATGATATGTGGGCCCAGCAGGTGGCTGGCCCACATGTGAGTGACCCAAAGGCAGGTGCCTTTAAGGCACCAAAGCTGCGTCCCACCCACCCCCTCCCTCCCTCCCCCCAAAAAGGACGACGACAAAATAAGTTCGCGCTTCCACGTTTTGGATTGAAATATCTGGCGGCCCCAACTCCAGCCCTGCAAAATCTCCGTTCTCCATCGTCCCCTTCCGCACCCAGATTGCTGAAATCCCCAATTCACCGCCAACCCAAGAAAATTTCGAATCGCCCCTGTCTCGTCTCTTTCCCCACCTTTGTGCCGGACGATGACGACGAAGACGATGGTTGCGCTTCACCACTGCACCGGAGCTACCTCATCTACGCCCTCGTCCACTGCACAGGGTGGTCCACCAACAACGTCCGCTGCCGCATCCGACGTGCCTCACAGACACCGACTTCCACCGCATCAGGTGCGCTTCACCGACGCCGTCTCCCACCTCACCGGGGCTACTTCACCGAGCACATTGTCGCACCTCCGCCCCCCGAGGCCGTTGGGGCTTCACCAACGGTCTCGTCCACCTCATCGTAGCACTCCGCTGCAACACAAGGTCTACATCCGTGCGCGGCTAGCCAACGCCAGCGCATCACCCTCAACGGCTCTAGAGTGACCCGCACTCTAGCTAGGCGAGCATGCCCAAACGCCGACCCGAACTAGGTATCCACACATCACTCCCTTGTGCACTGTTCCGACGATGTTTGGATATACTCTCATTGCTCTCTTAGCTTACATGCCTATGCAACTCTAACTTTAACTCTTATTTCTTCTAGAGATATCTTCTGAAACAAGCAAAACCATTTTTTAGCGAAGCATGACGGCGCTATGGGATCTGGTACACATCCTACACACCTGTATAACCTTGTAAGCATTTGTCCTCCGGTACAACAGCAAGCTCGATTCCTCTTATTTGATCAACCATTCGCCGTGTCAAAAATGCAGAGGGGGATGCAAGGAGCACAAGGCCTGCACATCCAAGCAAGTGGTAACGTGGACTTGTACATGGAACATCCCAAGCGCAAGCAGAGCTGCAATGAGCATGTACAACGAGCTAGCGTAAGTCCCTGCATTTCATTTAATTCATACTGGCATGCGTGTATGATTTGTGTGCAGTGGTGGATCCATGAATTCAAGTTACCAGGGGCGAACATTTATCTTAAAGAATACGAAGGCACTTGCACTTCGGAAATCAACATAAGTTGAGAAATGAGAAGCTACATGCACTTTGAAAACCAGCTAATGATCCAAAGTAGTTCAGATTATAAAATACTAAATGATGCAAGCACCAAAAAACACAAAATGCAACATGGTGTATAAGGACTACTAACATGGTCTGTACGTGCTTGAATTATTCGTTCTCTTGCTGAAAATATCGAAGTGTAATTGGACCTATAACCAGTGCGCAAACTGCATATCAATATGTCTATCCTGCACAAGTATGCCAATAGTTTCAAACAACAGATTAGAAAAGTATTTATGCTATGTTGTCATGATACGGGGACTTTCTGGTAGATGGCCTCGATGTTTCCTCAAGCCATGAAAATTTACTATAATTTGCTTGTCATCAATGCCTGCAAATCTCTATGTCTCTCTCAACATAGCAGATCATCATTAGACACTAAATTATTCAATGGGAGCTTGCAAAATGCTTGCATTAGATCCCTCATTAGACACTATATGTTCATCACCAGGAGCATGTAAAATGTTTGCATCAAATCCTTCATTAGCAGTTATTCATTAGACACTTCAGGCTCAAGAATGACATGAGCTTGTATATTTGTACCAGAAACTTGATTAGATACATCAGATTCAGTCAGTTCAGTATTGATTGGGGGAGTTATAAAATAAGCAGAAATTGGTTTCATTTTCTCATAGATTCCCTACATACAAGCAGTTTTACAACACCGTCAGCTTTAACTATTGGCCAGAAATTGAATAGTTGAATTAGATATAATCAGGGATGTGATGTACCTGCTCGCTGCGCATGCTACTCTTGCAAGCTGCGACTGTTCGTTTGCGCAAGCTCAATGCCATGCCCATGCTGTTGCCGCTGCCTCCCACACAGGCTACACCCAGGGTTGGATCTTCGTCTTCTTGTCGTTCCTTTCGATTGAAGACTGACGACCGCCCTCCAACGAGGGCGCGAGGAAGTGTTGTGTCGGTCTGTCTAACGGCGGCTTGGTTAGGAGCGAACGAGACTGGAGGCTTGAGTGAACAAATTGGGATTTTTTTTCTGCTGTTGATCAGTATGGGAGGCGCTCGTTTGGGCCGCGAGCCTGCTATAGGGCCTGCCTTGCACTTGTGTTATTGGCCCATCCAAATTGAAACATTTTTCTTCATTTTTTACATTGCCTGCTTGTGCGTTGGGCCGAACAAGACTAGCATCGGCCAACCTTGGCGACTCAAACTAGGTGCACACTTTCCAGCCACCCGAGGCGGCCGCCCATACCAGCTCCTATGCTGGCGTCGCCCATTTTTGTGTGTATGATTGGGGTAGTGAAAAATATTCTAGTCGCGGTTTTGATTTACCCACAGAATGGTTGAATTGTTTGTTTCTATGAACTGAGTTCGCCAATAATGTGAAGGATGCCAGTCTTTTCATCCTATTGTAGATTGCTTAGATCACGATATGCCAAATGTAATCGCATGAAATATACAGTAAAAGCCAGTGTGATGTGTGTCGCTACAACTAGTGTGACTACATGTCCTCATATAACATATCAAGGACGCACCATCTTACCAGATTAACCATTCGACTTACCAATGCAGTGTGGGAAAAAAGAAGTATTGGGACTGCGTATCCAAGAAATTGATGCCATGGACTCCTTAGTAGAACCTTGTAAGCGAAAAATAAGTTGCAGTGTGCCTGTACAAAGAGCTAGCGTAATTTTAGTTATCTGCTTCTCAGAATTTTAGTTAGCCACTTATTGCAAAATTGTTCAATTACGTTGCTTAGCTTAATTTAGCTTGCTACTGATTACATAATGCCATAGACTGTTAATCCTATTATAGACTGCGCCTATCTATGTGTTTGATACTTACTGTTAAGAATTACTTGTTTGCCTGAACTTAAATAGCTACTTAAGCACGTAGATAGCTGGTCATATGTACTTCTAGGGTGCAACAGAATTCACGTGTAATTTACGTTCTGATACCGTCTTTGTTTAAATGGTTTGCTGTTATCACTTGTAGCACTAGCAATGTTTGCATGTTCATAGATAGACAACTGCCAGGTTTATATGAGGTACACCATCTTTTTAACTTATATATGTGTTGGTCATTTTACTTACATCAAAGAAATATACAAATGTCTGTGTTGCTTGTAAACGGTACTGACTTGTTACTTTAATACGTTGCCAAGAACTTGTTAGTTTTACTAGTTCATGTGTAATTAAATACATTGCCAAAACCGGTTAGTTTTACTAGTTTGATGTTAGTTTCTTATGGCTCTTGCAAAACTTTATTTATTGATTGCTAACATTCAAGTTTGCAGGATCCAACTGAAACTCCGGTGGCACAACAGATATGTTTTCAGAAACTTCCTTGTTTACCTGGTTTGCTGCTATAACTTGTTGCTGTAATCATCTTTCCGACTTCAAGTGTTCAGGATCGAATTGGAAGTCCAATTGCACAACAGGTACATTTTCAAAAATATATTTGTGTAACAGGTTTGCTGTTGTAACTTGTTGCTCTAATCAAGTTACTGACTTCTCAACTTTTCAGGATCCAAGAGAAACTCCAATGCCACAACAGGTTCCTTTTGCAAAACTTGTTTGTATAACTGCTTTGCTGCTGCAACCAGTTGCTCTAATCACGTTACTGGCTACTCAACTTTTCAGGATCCAAGAGAAACTCCAATGCCACAACAGGTACCTTTTGCAAAACTTGTTTGTTTAACTACTGCAACAATCCGTTACAATCATGTTAATAACTACTTTTCAGCATCCAACTGTAACTCTTTAATTCCTTGTTTGTTTAACTGGTTTGCTGTTATAACTCCCAGTTGAGATGTTTTGCTAACTTCAAATTTTTGGAATCCAATCGGAACTTTAATGGAAAAACAGGTTAGCCCAAGATCAAAGAGTGATGTCCCCATGGACGTTGTATCATCCCACAGCAGTGGCACCGGCCCAATCGTGCATCATGAATTGCCAACTCCTGATGCTCTAGAGGCTAAACTAGTGGTAGAAAGAGATTTTTCTTCTGCACTTAGAGATGAAGTTGACATGTTGAGGAAGCAAATAGCACAATCACAAGCAGTAATCAAGACAACCATTAAATATTTGGTGGATTTCCAAATGAAGCAAGCTCAGACTAACCTCATTGTTAAGGTCCTGAAGAAAAAAGGAAATTAAATTCCCACTTGGTAAATCATAGGTGAAATGTTCTTTCCATTGTTGAATAACCTTTGTGTTGTTTGTTCATGTAATCAATCAAACCATTTGTTTTAGAGATCATGTAATAATTTTCTTGTTTTTTGGTTTGTAATTTTATTTGAGCACAAGTCTGTATTAATTGATAAGACTCAGAGACATTTCATTTTGATTGCTGTGCCAGACCTACAAATATGCCAATCGGGCTGAATGTGCATTCAGCAATAATAGTAGTATATATGGACCATAAGTGGCACGCATCGGAAAGGGCAAAGATGTTGTAGTAGCTTTGCTAAAAAAAGGATGCTGTTCTAGCAAAAAAAAAGTACAGCGGCGTGGCTTATGTATGTTAGTTGATATTATTGATCCATATACTCTATAAGTGTTTATATGTCTGTTAGTTATGTACATTCTTGGTTGATTGACTCAGTATTTGAATCGTGATACATCGCTTGTGTACATATCTAAATGGGAGTACACATTATGCTGCATGTGACATTTGAGTTGGACATAAAGTGTTCCAAATATTCGAATTCACCTTAAACTGGATTCTAGCTTATGAATTTGAGTATCGACATTTGTAAATCATATTCATATATGACAGTGGAATACATCTTTGTCGTGCTTTTCAAGATATATAAAAACACATAGAATGATTTATAAAGATTTGTATAGGAATACAAAATGGATTCTAATTTAGTTGCCAGTGTAAACGTGGATGCTTACTGTCCCAAAATTCGAAAGAAGTGGCAAAATGTCCACTCCCACGTTGGCTGCCCACAGCCAAGTGCTTGGGAGATGGAAATTACTGTCTACCCATTACACGGACAATCCATCGGCCCGATTTCCACTGCTTTCAATAGGGGTAGGTTAGTAACTTCAATTAGACGTGACACGACCGCCTCTGAGCCCATTCCGACACGGTGAGCGCCAAACATGGGCGGCAAAACACATTTGATTCAAGCTCGTCCGAAAGACCTCTATTTCTCCCTCCATTTCCCCATTCATACACGGTGGGCGGCAAAACAAACTCGACTCGGCCGAAATCGATGTAGGCAAATATTTTCAATAGGGGCAGGTTTGTAACTTCACTCAGACGTGACACAACTGCCCTACCTGTCAGCCCCGTTCATACACTATGGGCGCCAACCATGGGTGCCAAAACACCCTCTCCTCGCCCGAAATCGCTCTTGGCAAATATTGGCGAGATGCGAGATTACCGTCCTATCCCCAACTGACGAGACGTCCAAATTTTAATCGGGGGCTAAGTTCATAACTTTCCCATATTTCAGACGGGCGTGTCCCAAAAACATGGTTCCTCGTACCTCTCCCTCCATTTTCCCATTCATACATTGTCCGCGCTAGAACACCATCCCCACACCAGCCTCCTCCGTCCGCCAGCCCATCCATCGCCACCGTCCTCCACCCCATCCATCGCCACCGTCGTACACCATGCCGGAGCACCTACCAAGACCGCGTCGTCCACTGCTAGAGATGGACGTTTCTCATCTACGGCAACGGACCAAGAGCCTTGCCTCGCGTCCTCTCGCTTCATCGGTGCCGTCGTCCTCTTTGCCGGGGCGGCTCACACGCCCTTCTCTTCCACCGCAACGTGACTTATCCCCCGATGCACCTGTCTACCATCGCAGATCTGCTTCAACGCCACCGACAGCCATCGCACCCCCGATGCCTACATGGCGTCGTAAGAGAGGTGGTACTTCATATCTCCTCAACTTTTTGATCTCAACCAAAAAATAGATCGTAACTTGGTTACTCTACTTTCTTTTCAGCTCTTAGAATTTAGTTCTTAGTTCGAAGCAAACAATGGATGCTAAATATCATTTCTCCGGTTTGCAGCTTTAAATCTGCCATGGCACAGTCATAATACGGTTTAATTGATCATGCTTAGGGTTTAATCGATCATGTTGGTTCCGTGGTGGTTTCTTTAATAGAAATCGGAGGGGAAACCCTCTTTTGCTAGAAAAATGCTTAGGATTTCCCCCTTTTATCATCACTATACGATCAGAATACGTGCTTCGTGTCATAATAGCACTGCTCCACCCATCAAGCTAAACAAGCTTAGTTGTTCAAATACGAATATGATATTATTAAAACAGAATCGTTTTATTGGTCAGCTAAATGTTCCTAATTTAGTTTCAAAAATGCATGTTCGCCGCTCGGGTGTGTATCTCTATAGGGTGCCCACGGTGGGCCGGCCCACCCTGGGATTTTGGGTCGTCCCAGGCCCCGATTCCCGTATGTTCTGCTACGCGCTTCCGATCTCTACTCGCCCCCAGCCGCGTGCCTTGCCGGCGACTTGCCGTCCCCGGAAGGCATGCCTCTAGGAGGAGACGCCGGACTAGCAGGTGGTCAGGAGTTGCTCGCCCTACAGCGTCACCGCTGCCCGGGCGCGCCGCCCTTCCTACCTTCCCAGTCTGTTCAGGGCTCAGGCGTGCAGCACCCACTAAGCCAACCCGATTTATCCTAAGATACATCCTCAACACTCAACACTTCAGCAGCCACTCCTCATCACCCATTTTCTAATTTATTCATTACTAATTAGGTAGGGCAGTCATTAGGGTTTGTTGTGTGCTGAGTGCTAACTACACTTAATGGTTTAGATGTATTTTAGTAATCTTTAGTACATGTAAAGTTCACAGAGTTTCAAAATTCCGGCCCTAGGAATAGACACTACTCATTTTGGATTGTTGGTCGTAGTGACATTGACCCAGATTACTACTGCAGGCCAGGTTTGTTGACAATTACTTGTCTTTCTTACTCATTCGATATTATATCCAATTATTCACGTCGATTAGTTGCAAACAGTAAGTGCTAGACAAACTTCTTGATTCAGATTTTGGACGGTCTTTTACTGCAGTTACAATTCTGCATACTTGTCCTAGTGAGCTCACAAGTAAATGATTGATTCACTACATCTATGCTTGCCTTCTCATATTTCTTGTCAATATTCTTTTAGGGTGGACCACCCTGTTTCAAAATACTGGAACCGTAGACATGAGTGAATAGTATTTCTTTGTGTGATCTCTTCCATCATGTGTGGACAACGAACACTGCATTGTATAGAAAGAAAATGTCATTTCCAGCTTTTACATAGGCTATGATCTTTTACATGGAATACAATCTGCCTACTTGCTTTGTGTCGCACTACCAACACACCACCCTTGAAGCTAAACATTATGACACTCATAATTCCTTTGTTTATTTGTTCAAATACGCATTTGATATGATTCTAATGTTCCTACTTTGGTTTTGAAATGTGTGTCTGCCTATTATGGAGACATAAGAGTTTTGTATTTCTGTGTGTGGTCTGGTCAGCACATTTTGGGGGTGAACTTTGCATATGCAGGGGTTTATAGGGAGACACTCTTCGAGTTGAATCCGCAATGCATTCCATAGATAATCTGACTACTTTTTATGTTTTCACTAATCTCAGATCCTGAACAGCATCATAATGATTATGAGCTTGCGCGCATGAAAAGAATAAAGCAGAACAATGCCATGGCTATCAAACTTGACATTAAGGGACTGAAATCAAGTCTGGATGCAATGCAATGCAAACGCTCTCCACCTAAAGATTCATGCTTAGAATATGATCCTAACAGTGATTCTGAGCTAGAGGGAGACCTAAGTCAATGTAGCTGCCTAGTGGAGGAGTGATGACCCACAAGTATAGGGGTTCTATCGTAGTCCTTTCGATAAGTAAGAGTGTCGAACCCAACGAGGAGCAGAAGGAAATGATAAGCGGTTTTCAGCAAGGTATTCACTGCAAACACTGAAATTATAGGTAATAGATAGTTTTGTGATGAGATAATTTATAACGGGTAACAAGCAACAAAAGTAAATAAAGTGCAGCAAGATGGACCAATCCTTTTTGTAGCAAAGGACAAGTGAGGGAGTCCTGGATTAGGGGGTGTTCGGATAGCCGAACTATACCTTCAGCCGGACTCCAGGACTATGAAGATACAAAGTTGAAGACTTCGTCCCGTGTCCGGAAGGATCTTTTCTTGGCGTGGAAGGCAAGCTAGGTGTGCGGATATTCGAGATCTCCTACCATTGTAACCGACTCTGTGTAACCCTAACCCTATCTGGTGTCTATATAAACCGGAGGGTTGTAGTCTGTAGGACAACCATCATCATACACAATCATACCATAGGCTAGCTTCTAGGGTTTAGCCTCCTTGATCTCGTGGTAGATCCACTCTTGTACTACCCATATCATCAATATTAATCTAGCAGGAGTAGGGTTTTACCTCCACCGAGAGGGCCCGAACCTGGGTAAAATAAAGTGTCCCTTGTCTCCTGTTACCATCCGACCTTGACGCACAGTTCGGGACCCCCTACCCGAGATCTGCCGGTTTTGACACCGACAACAAGCCTGGGCAAACTCTTATATAGAGAAAAGCGCTCCCGAGGACACATGTGAATTATCGTCAAGCTAGTTTTCATCATGTTCATATGATTCGCGTTTGGTACTTTGATAATTTGATATGTGGGTGGACCGGTGCTTGGGTGCTGTCTGATACATCCATTTTGCGTCATGCTTTTATATTGATATTTATTGCATTATGGGCTGTTATTGCACGTTATGTCACAATACTTATGCCTATTCTCTCTTATTTTACAAGGTTTCGATAAGAAGGGAGAATGCCGGCAGCTGGAATTCTGGGCTGGAAAAGGAGCAAATATTAGAGACCTATTATGTGCAACTCTAAAAGTCCTAAAACTCCACGAAAGTCATTTTGGGAATTAATAAAAAATATTGAGCAGAAGAAATACCAGAGGGGACCCACACCTTGGGCACGAGGGTGGGGGCGCGCCCTACCCCCTGGGCCCGCACCCTTGCCTCGTGGGCCCCCTGGTGGCCCTCCGGTGGCCATCTTCTGCTATATGAAGTATTTCGTCCGAAGAAAAATCATAAGCAAGCTTTCGGGATGAGACTCCGCCGCCATGTGGTGGAACCTTGGCGGAACCGATCCAGGGCTCTGGCGGAGCTATTCTGCCGGGGACACTTCCCTCCGGGAGGGGGAAATGAACGCCATCGTCATCACCAACGCTCCTCTCATCGGGAGGGGGCCAATCTCCATCAACATATTGTAAGTGCATCTAGTGCCCCTTAGTGATTTTGGTGTATTGAAGACTTATAGGTTAAGGATCTAATGTGTTTATGAGTGTACATAGGTCCATAAGTCTATAAGGAGTTTGATATTTACAGAGAAAGTCGACCCCTAAAAATGAAGTTCTTCGACTGAAGACTGTGGTATTCTGAAGACTTTCTGAAGACTTTGAAAGTGAAGAAATTGGTGTGACCTTGAAGACTTGGTTATCATTCGAGGAACATGAAGCGTGAAGACTTTTGTTTTTGTAGTTTCATTTTCTCTTTCTTGAGTCATAGGAAACACCGTACTGTTAAAGGGGGTCGAGGAAATACTAAGGAGAAAATTTTCAAGTGATGCTTAACTCAAATCTTACACCTACCAATCCCTTCGAGTGAAGCCAATGGAAATCTCATACAGTTCAGTTAATTTCTTCAGTGACAGAGACACAGTTCTTCTGGTCACTGAGGACTTTGCTCTGACTGAGGAGTTAGGAATTCGCCAGTGTGAATTGCCTACACAGTGAGGAACATGATAGCCCTGAGGAATTTGTACCTCAAATTTCCGACCGTTGCTGTGCTACGCGCCAGCTGTCCCAAAATATCTTATCCATCCAACGGTCATATCATTGAAGGGCATTTATGTCTTATCATGTCGGGCTACTCCCTAGGCTATAAATAGCCGCCCCCTACAACCACTAGCTGGTTGGCTGCTCCACGAGAACTTGACACTTGTCATTTGAGAGCAACCCATCCTCCGAGGACTTTGAGCGAAAATCATCAAGTGAGGAAAATCCAAAACCCAAACCCAGAACACCTACAAACCCAAAGTGATTGAGCATCACTGAAGAGATTGATCCTGTGTGGATCCGACGCTTGTTACCTTTGAAGACTGTGCTTCTTCCAGACGGTTAGGCGTCATGGTCTAGAGCATCCAAGAGGAATTGTGGATCGCCGAGTAACCGAGTTTGTGAAGGTTCGGAAGTCACCTGAATACTTACCACGAGTGATTGTGCGAGGACTGTGTGTCCTTATCTCAAGGAGAATACGGTGAGGACTGTGTGTCCGGGACTGGGTGTCCTCAAGTTTTAATACTCAGCCACTCCAACCAGATGTACAACTGAGACAACTATTGGAACTGGTCTACCAAATCATTGTCTTCACCAAGCCAACTGGTTCTATTTCCTCAACACTTTCATTTCCTCATTACTGTATTGTGTGTTTGTTCATATCTTTGTTTGAAGACTTTGACTGAAGACTTCCTCAATTTCCTCTGTTCAATTTCTTCAGTCTGTTTGTCTTCATCTTGTGCTATCCTATGTTTACGCTTTCTGTACTCTGTGTTTGTCTTCATTTCATCATGATGACCATGCATCTATTCTGCTATGTTTACTTCTGAGTACTTATTCCGCTGCTAGTAGTTCTTCACTAAGGAATTTCCTCACTAGCAAATTCCTCAGTGAAGAATTTCATAAAAATCGCCTATTCACACCCCTCTAGTCGATATAACGCACTTTCAATTGGTATCGGAGCAAGGTACTCCCTTGTTATGTGTGATTTTGGTTTAACCGCCTGGAGTTTTAGTTATGTCAATCGCAGGTATGATCAAGGTCTCTGCAGGCTGTCCTACCTTTGATGGGATGGACTACCCCTACTGGAAGAACAAGATGCGCATGCATCTTGAGGCAATTGATAACGATCTCTGGTACGTTGTGGAAAATGGTGTTCCCTCCGTCTCACCCTCACTGAACGCTACTGACGTGAAGAGATTCAAGCAACTCGATTCCCAAGCGAAGAATATCATATGTGGCCATCTGAGTAAATGACAGTATGGTAGAGTGAGTGCTTTGGAAACTGCTAAGCTTATCTGGGATAGGCTGTCCAAGGTCAATGAAGGAGTTTCAACTCAGCGTGACTCTCAAGTTGATGTTCTTCGCAATCTCTTCAACCGCTTCAAAAGACTCGACAATGAAAATGTTCAGCAAACCTTCGATCGCCTCACTGACATCTCAAATGAGCTTCAAGCACTTGGCGCCACTGACATCACCGACCATGAGGTGGTGAAGAAATTGTTGAGATCGCTTGATTCCTCATTTGATACTCTGGCACCGATGATACAAGAGCATGCTGATTACAAGTCACTTGGCCCCGCTGATATCCTCGAGAGGCTAAACACTCATGAGTTCCAGCTTGCTGAAAAGAGAAATCTCTATGGTTCGAGCTATGGCAGATCACGTGCACTGAAGGCCAAGACAGTATCAGAATCCGAAGATGAAGACACTGGTAGTAGCCTTGGTGACCC
Source organism: Aegilops umbellulata (assembly GCA_032464435.1). Taxonomy (NCBI): domain Eukaryota; kingdom Viridiplantae; phylum Streptophyta; class Magnoliopsida; order Poales; family Poaceae; genus Aegilops; species Aegilops umbellulata. Next base: position 330,476,000 of record CP136056.1, read on the forward strand.
TGAAGAACTGAGTCATGATCTAGCACTGCTTGTGAAGAAATTCCAGAAGTTCTCAAGACGTGTTCGCTTTGGAAAACCCTCAAGGAGCAATGATTCCTCATCTAGTGACTACAAGAAGAGGCTTTGTCACAAGTGCAAGAAACCAGGACATTACATTCAAGATTGTCCTCAGTGGGAAAAGGAATCAAAGAAGAAGAAATACAAGGATTATAGTTCTGATGATGCGAAGAAAAAGAAGAAGTCCTCAAAATCTTCATCATTAAAATCCTCAAAGTCTTCATCTCACAAAAAGAGCAGCTCCAAGAAGGCTCGGGCATTCAATGGCAAGGAAATGGACTCTGAAGCTGAATCTGGGGAACAAGAAGAAGAGGAGGCTTCTGAGGACTCTAAGTCTGGTGTGGCAAGCCTAGCCCTCGCTACTGCGTTCGTCAGCAAGTCTATCTTCAACTCTGAAGAAAATGACCTCACCAACAAGGCTGATGAAGGCAACGATGACTATGATCCCACCTATTGCTTCATGGCAAAGGGTGCCAAGGTACCTAAATACATCTCCTATGAGTCTAGTGAAGATGAATCTGATGAAAATCTTAAGCCCAGCTACACAAAACTTGCTAAGATTGCTGTGAAACAATGAAAGGCTTTTGAAAAGGTTCAAAACATGCTAGACAAAAGTGATGATATGTTGGGTGAAGAAATGGTTCGCACTAAAGCCTTGACTGAAAATCTTCAGAGACTTCAGACCAGGTTTGATAATCTTCAAGGTCATCATAACACTCTCTTATCTGATCATGAGAAGCTTTCTTATGAATTTCTTCAAAGAAAGCAAGATCTTGAGGAGCTAAGAGTGAATTATGAAGATCTTCAGAAGGAGCGCGATTCATTACTTGCTCAACAAATCAGCGCTGCTCAGGAAGAATTTATTCCTCCATGTTTAAAATGCATTGAACGAGAATCTGCCAATTCCTCACCTGAATGTTCAAATGCTTCTAATGTTACAAATTCTTCACCTGTCTCTACTATCACTAATTATCACTAATTCCTCATCTGAGGACATTGCTAGTATCACTGACGATGCAGGGCTGAAGGAATTTTACATGACAGGCATGTACAAAAGCCTCAAAGGGCATCAGACTCTTTGTGATGTGCTTAAAAAGCAGATCCTCAACAGGAACCCTAGGAAAGAGGGTATCGCCTTTGAGAGGAAACTCAATGCTGATGGTACATATTGGAAGCCTGAGCAGTACCCCAAAACCTCATGGGTTGCTGCAAAGGGACCTCCAGTTGATCCATCTAATTTATCTGGTTATACATGTGAATCTTCTCATTCTTCTGATGAGTCATTTGACTCCAACTATAAACTGTTCAAAAATCAGAATGGTGAAGTATTTGCTAGTTATGTTGGCACTAACTGCAGGAATGGTTCCCCTATGAAGAAAATCTAGGTTCCCAAAAGGTGCCCTGAAAGTCTTCAGGTGAATGTCCTCATGACACCACCTGTGAAGAATAGGAGCCCTAGATCAAATTCTTCGTATGGATCCAAGTCCTCATACGGACCAAATTCCTCACGTGGATCAAATTCCTCACATGGATCAAAGTCCTCATATGAACATCATCGTGCTAACAACTCTGTTTCGCAGGGAAGATCCAAGGGCTATGAATATGAGCATTATTCTTCTAATCATTATGTTCATAAGTCCTTGAAGAATTTCTCTGCTTATTCATATGCTTACCCTAACCCCTCTTATGTGAAACGTAATGGTTTGGACGCTATGCCACCATTCTCATATGGAGCTCGCAGAGTGATGAACTCTTTGCCACCCCTTGAGATGTGGGTGGTGAAGAAAAAGAACTAATCTCTTATGCAGGGCCAGGTCTCCAGACGTACTGTAACGTTTGAAGAATTTGCTGGGGACCTAACAAAGTGCCTGAAAGGACGCAGGCTAACCATCATGAAATGAACTAATCTCTTATGCAGGGTCAGGTCTCCAGACGTACTGTAACGTCTGAAGAATTTGCACTAAATCATCTGCAGGATAATCAACCCAAAGCCACTGAGTGGGTCCTTGATAGTGGATGTACAAATCACATGACTGGTGACAGGAATCTGTTGATGGATGCTCCCTTATCGTCATAACATCTGAAGCATATCATCTTCGCTGATAAAAGCAAAAGCCAGGTATTGGGTCTAGGTAAAGTTGCTATCACAAAGGATCGACACATGGACAAAGTCATGCTTGTTGAGTCCTTAGGATACAACCTTATGTCTGTCTCAATGCTTTGTGATCTTGATATGGTTGTTGTCTTTGGCAAGTATTGTTGTGTTGTGATTATGGAAGCTGACAATTCCAAAGTCGAAGGCTTTAGGAGAGGAGACTTGTATATTGTTGATTTCTCTGCAGATTCACAACCAACCGTGTGCCTACTTGCAAAAGCTTCAGAAGGATGGCTATGGCATCGACGACTTGGTCATGCAGGCATGAGGAATTTGCACACGCTTGCAAAGAAGAAGCATGTTATTGGCATTGAGAATGTAAAATTCCTCAAGGATCACTTATGCGGTGCCTGTGAAGCTGGAAAGATGACCAAGGCCAAGCATCCAGCAAAGACTATCATGACCACCACTCGTCCATTTGAATTGCTTCACATGGATCTCTTCGGTCCTAATTACTATTCCTCTGTTTCAAATGAAGCATCTCAATATGGCTTTGTTATTGTTGATGATTACTCTCATTACACATGGGTACACCTTGTCTCTTACAAACATGAAGTGCAGGAAGTCTTCAAACGATTTTCCTCGAGGGCTTCAACCAACTTTGGTGTGAAGATCAAGCACATCAGAAGTGACAATGGCACTGAGTTCAAGAATTCTGGTCTCGATGACTATCTTGATGAACTTGGTATTACTCATGAGTTATCTACTCCTTATACTCCTCAACAGAATGGCGTCGTGGAGCGCAAGAACAGGACTCTTGCTGAGATGGCTCGCACTATGCTTGACGAATACAAAACCCCTCGTCGTTTCTGGGTTGATGCAATTGATACTGCGTGCCATATCATCAACAGAGTATGTCTTCACAAATTCTTCAAGAAGACTACCTATGAACTCCTCACTGACAAGAAACCCAATGTGAGTTATTTCAAAGTCTTCGGTGCTAAATGCTGGATTAGAGATCCTCACAACTCTAAATTTGCACCGAAAGCACATGAAGGTTTTATGCTTGGTGACGGAAAGGACTCGCACACCTACAGAGTCTTCAACAATGTTCTTCACAAGATTGTTGAAACTATAGATGTGCGGTTCGATGAGACTAATGGCTCTCAAAGAGAGCACCTACCTTCTGTGTTAGATGAACCAGCACCAGAGGATTCTATCAAGCACAAGGCTACTGAAGATGTCATTCCTACTAAAGAATCTGCTGAAGAATTCATTCCAGAACGTGAAGAACGTCAAGCTGATGCACCTGAAGAAAATGCTGAGGAAATTGATGCTAAAGAAAATGCTGATCAAATTCCTCAATGACAACCAGCTCATCCTCGCATTGCGAAAGAAGTGCAAGTGGAGAAGATCATCAATGACATTAGAGCACCAGGTCCTCTCACACGCTCAAAAGCTTCACATCTATCTAACCTTTGTGGGCATTTTGCTTTTGTCTCTATCACAGAGCCCACTAAGGTAGATGAAGCATTTCTGGAGCCTGAGTGGATTCAGGCCATGCAAGAAGAATTACATCAGTTCTAGCTCAACAACGTCTGGGAACTGGTCAATCGTCCCGATCCTCGCAAGCATAACATCATTGGCACAAAGTGGATCTACCGCAACAAGCAAGATGAAAATGGTGTTGTGGTGAGGAATAAGGCACGACTAGTAGCTCAAGGCTACACACAGGTTGAAGGAGTTGATTTTGATGAAACTTTTGCACCTGTTGCTAGACTTGAGGCTATTCGCATATTGATTGCTTATGCTAACCATCATGATATCATCTTATATCAAATGGATGTGAAAAGTGCATTCCTCAATGGTAAGCTTGAGGAAGAAGTATATGTTGCTCAACCCTCAGGTTTTGAAGATCCAAAACATCCTGACAAAGTCTTCAGACTTAACAAGGCCCTCTATGGCCTCAAGCAAGCCCCACGAGCGTGGTATGACACTTTGAAAGAATTCTTTATGAAGAAAGGCTTCACACCCAGTTCACTCGATCCTACTCTCTTTACTAAGTCTTATGATGGTGAACTGTTTGTGTGCCAAATATATGTTGATGATATTATCTTTGGCTGTACTGACCAACGTTATAGTGATGAATTTGCCTATATGATGAGTGAAGAATATCAAATGTCTATGATGGGAGAGTTGAAATTCTTCTTAGGTCTTCAAATTCGTTAACAGCGAAATGGCATATTCATATCTCAGGAGAAATACCTCAAGGATGTCCTGAAGAAATTCGGCATGCAAGATTGCAAAGGCATCAAATTTTTTATGCCCACAAATGGTCAACTATGCACTGATGAAAATGGTATTGACTTCGATCATAAGGTATACCGCTCCATGATTGGCTCTTTATTGTACTTATGTGCATCTAGGCCAGATATAATGCTTAGTGTTTGCATGTGTGCCCGATTTCAAGCTGCACTGAAGGAATCACACCATAAGGCTGTGAAGCATATTCTTCGATATCTAGCTCACACACCAACACTAGGATTATGGTATCCCAAGGGCTTGGATTTTGATCTCATTGGATATTCTGACTCTGACTATGCTGGTGACCGTGTGGTACCACAAATCAACATCTGGTACTTGTCATTTCCTCAGACGATCCTTAGTCTGTTGGTCCTCGAAGAAACAGAACTGCGTATCACTGTCTACTACTGAGGCTGAGTACATTGCTGCTGGTTCTTGCTGTGCTCAACTGCTATGGATGAAGCAAACACTCAAGGACTATGGCGTCAACGTGAAGAATGTGCTTCTCCTCTGTGACAATGAGAGTGCCATCAAGATTGCTCACAACCCAGTTCATCACTCGAAGACAAAGCACATTCAGATTCGTCATCATTTTCTTCATGACCATGTGTTGAAGGGCGACATTTCTATTGAGCATGTGAAGACTGAAGAACAGCTAGCCGATATCTTCACTAAACCCTTGGATGAGAAGAGATTTAGCAAGTTGCAGTGTGAGCTAAATATCTTAGAGTCTTCGAATGTACTTTGAAAAGGCACTCATCCTAACACTTATGCAAAATTGATGACTTAGATGTGCAACACATGAAGAAACGTTTTTCTTCAATCAATGAAGAATAACACTCTAAGTGTGAAGAAATTAATGAAGAATTTGATTCTCAGAACCCTACGACAATTGTACGCGGTGTCTGAAATCATCATTCTTATACGGTGGGTCACGCCACCACAAAAGTTGAAAATCTTCAGTATGAGTTTGTGTCCTCTACAACGTTCACTTATAGCTATTTCTTCAAGTTGGTTTTTCTGCTAAGTGAATGTGATCGGACCCTTCCCCCTCTATGCTATACTCAATCCAATCTGTTCACAAACTCTTCATGTGCGTTCTATTTGAAACTCGTTCAAAATCTTCAATGTGTCCTTGTCAGCTGAAGAAATTGCGAACGGAACTTTAAAACTAATCTTATCCAAATTTTCGGTTTTGCCGCTCAAACCATTCCGCATCCCACGATGCATTACTCTATTCACCCACGATCTCCACTTCACAGTACGTGGGTGACACATGTCATGCGAAGGAGAAGGGTCAGGGGCACGTTCGTCCCAAATCTTCGGGCGAACAGTTTTTCACTACTACTATAAATACCCTCTCACCCCTTCCTCACTTCTTTTACCCCGCTCGAACTCTCTCTCCCGCTCGAGCTTCTCAAACCCTAGCGCCGCCGCTACTCCATCGTCGCCGGTGAGGAAGAGCTTCACTGCCTCGACCTCATCGCCGTCGTACTCGCGCCGACCGCGGAAATCTTCACCTCCGCCGCCGCCGTAGACGTCTTCCTCCGCCGAGTTAGGGCGTGGAAGATCTACATCGACGAACTTCACTGTTTCACCTCTCTGTTCGTCGTGTTCTTCATTCAGGGTAAAAGTTACTTTTACTGCCCTCTTTGATTCAAAGTTTTTCTACAAAATCTTCAAATGTGTTTTATTCTTCAAATCTTCACACACAAAACACCTCACATGTCATCTGTTCTTGATTCATTTCCCTAAGCATCATTCTCTTCAAGATTCCTCAATTGTGTGGATCTTCGATCTATACAACTCTGGAACCTAAGATATAGCGCGCTTAGTGAAATTTTTCAAGACGCATCTGGTCAAATTCCTCAAACTTGTTACTTTTAAAAAACCCTCTGAGAACGCATATGACCTCTCCAAATTCCTCGGAACTATACTCTGTTCACAGGTACACATGTCCGCTACTGAATCACTAGGTTCTCATCAACTTAACTCATTTGCAGCGTTGCTTGAAGAAAAGTTGCACACTTCTTCAGAGAATTCGATTGTTCAAATTCCTCAACTGAAGAAAATGGCTGACGGTAAAAGGCCACAGAAAGGAGGAAAGAAGCCTGAGGTTATGACTGCGTTTGAAATCCCCGAGGACATCTATGATGGGTACTGCACACCTCCTGAGGAAGATAAAAATCAGCGCAAGGTGCGCATTCAGAAGATTGAACGGAGATGGGCACGCGAATGGAGGGAATACAGATATGTAACCCCAAAGTATATGAAGAAATTCGCTCTCAACCCTCCATGCCCAAGAGCCCCATTGGCACCTGGCCAAGTGGCTGATCCCACTAGTGTCAAATTCGGCGAGGAATTTCCTGAAGAATGGGCCAAGCACCAAGCCAAGTTGGCCAAGCAAGCCAAAGAAGTAGTGAGGAAATTCAATGAAGATTCTGTTGCTGCTGCTGCCACTGAGGCCTCTGTCAAGCCGAGGAAATCAATGGCAAAGAAGCCCGCTCGAAAGCCAAGTGCTTCACCCTCAGCTGCGCCCTCACGGCCAGAAACTTCAAAATCTTCAAGGCAAATTCCTCAAGCTGCCCCTGCTCCTCCGAAATCCTCAGCACCTCCTCCAAAGTCCTCAGCTGTTCCGACTAAGTCCTCAGCACCTGTGCACCTGGCCTCGTGCCAAAGGACTGTAGGCATCTCTATTGCCTCTGGTGTCTCAGCAAGTTCCTTAGCTGCGCCAAGTTCTTTATCTCTCCCAACTCTGCTGAAGACTAAAGCAACTGCTGGACGAGGTCCTCGGCCAAGTCCTAAGAAGAAACAGGTCGCTTTCCAAGAGCCACCTGAAGATGATGAGGCTGATGATGATGAAGTTGCAGAAATCATCAGAGACCGACAAGTTAGGGCCGCTAGAGCCAAAGGCACACCTGTGCCACTGCTGCTGGATCCAAGGGCGATCCTCGATTATATTGATCTATGGCATAAGGATCCAAATACGCCTCTGCCTGACTTCAAGTTGACACCTGGCCAAAGTCACATGCTGACTCATTTCATCCAAGAGGAGAAATGGAAATATGATAGGGCCAGAGAGATCAAGAAATCACAGTACAGAAAAGAGAAACTGCTGAAGAAAAATGTTGTCAAGATGACCACTGAAGAACTTGTCAAGATGCAGGCTGACATCAAAGCCCTCAGCGACAAATTTGACTCATACTATGCTGATTGGAAGGGAGCCAAAGTCAGGTTTGTGAAACTGACTGAAAATTTCACCAATGTTGCAGCCCCATCGCAACAAGAAGTTCCTCAAGCTGAAGCTTCTGCTTAGCCAACTGAAGAACATGCCAGCACCGCCGATGATTTTCATGCTGCTGAAGAAAATGCTAGTTCCAGGGCGAATGACTCCATTCCAGCTGCTGAAGAAACTGCCAGGGCATCCACTAGTGGTGCGCCTAAAGAAACTGAAGAAGTCAGGGCAACTGCATCAGTTGCGCCTGAGGAAATTCAAACAGATTCCTCAGCTCCACCTGCGCCTACACCAACTCCTATCCTTCCATCTGTAGCAGATGTGAAGAAGACCAAGGCTGCAGAGCGAGCTACAGTGAAGAAAAGGAAAGCATCAAGTGCTTTAGAATCTTCAGCTCCAAAGAAGATGAAGCCTATGACCAGCTCATATGAAAATCCGATCGATGTTGTTCTGATTTCCACCATGCCATCAAAGGACCTTGTTCCATTTGATGAAGAATATGTGATCCCAAGCGGATCTGATGAAGAAACTCAATCTGCTGCTTTGTCAAAACAGATTGATGAAGAAATTGAAGTGGATGCAATCCCTTCAACCCCAGTGGTGTCATCGCCAATGCCTCAGTTTACTACTGAAGAGGCTGGTGTTGAAGAAATTGATGATGAAGATGTGGACATTGGAAGCCCAACTCCAGTGATGAATGATGACTTTTGGGAAAGTCAGCATCCCGATTCTCCACTCTTCACCCCGCTGCAGCAAATCCCTCACTCCCCTACACCAACAGTTCAATTGGGCTCTGAAGAAAATCATCCCACCTCATCTGTCCATGAAGAAATTCCAGCCACTAGTGCTGAAGAAACTGCTGCTGCTGAAAATGTGACTCCACCTGAGGAGGAACCAGAAATTCGTCAGCCTGAAGAACCTGAGCTCGCGATTCCTGATGTAGTGATGCAACTCACTGACACTCCTCTGCCAAAGCCAAAGGATCCATTCTCAAGGAAGCAAAAGTTCAAAGTTGAAGATTTCTTTGGTGAGCATGTATTCTTCACAGAGTACAACCCCTATGACTCTGCTCGCATAAGGAAGAGGCGTTTCTGGACTGCCAGTCAAGCCAACTTCTATTCCTCTGTGCTATTCAACAAAGACAAAGTCTTCGACCATGCACACATTCCTCATGTAGACATGGAGTCTTTGCCGTGCTTCACGCCAGTCCTTAGTGTTCTCTATGACGCTGGGCTGCTCAATTTCTGCACTGACATCTGTGATTGGAATGAAGAACTCATTCTTCAGTTCTACGCAACGCTGCACATCACCAGCAACTCTGAAGAAGTGAATTCATGGGTTCTGGACTGGATGACAGAGAACACTCATTACAAGGCACCAGCGTCTGAATTGCTTCGTGTCCTTCCTCTAAGTCCTCCCCTTGAAGATGCACGTTGTGTTTACAACGAACCTGAACTCTCAAATCACTATATGCAAGTGCTAATGAAGCCTTTGAAGCCAGGGCAGGCCCCTCGAACCAAATTCCTCATCAAGGAATTGTTGTACGTGCCTCGGACTGTCTATCGCATTTTGTCGAAGACAATGAGTCCTATCAAAGGCCACGACTCTAATGATGAAGAAGTCGTGGGTATCATGAAGAATATGCTTTTCAACATCATTCATGGCGTTCCCGTCAACTTCCATGATTTCTTCATGAGGACTCTGGCAAATGTTGCTATGTCACCATTTGAGCTGAAGCCTTATGCGCCATGGATTATGAGATTCATCAGGACAAGGTCTTCACTCAATTACAAAGCTGATACTCTGAACCACTGCAGCTACTTGCCTCCTATTGAAGTCCTCAAAAGGACATTTTCCTCAACTGAAGAAAAGGGCAAGGCGACTGCTGTGATAGATGAAGGCATTCGTCCATTGGATGGTTAATTTCGCAAGGCTGCATCCTACTCCACCAATGATGACTCTGCCACACATGACTCTGCCACCAACAATGCCAAGCCAAATCCTCAAGCCACAACACCCAGGGTGATGACTGATCGAGAGTTACTCCTCAGTCTTCATCAAAAGGTTGATCGCAATCACAAATGGGTCAAGCGTCAGTTTGGTTCAATTCTTCACAACATGACTTCAACACATAATGCAGTGAAGAAAAACCACTACTACCTTCATGAAACCCTCAACCGCACCTGGGCTGTTCTGTCTCAAGTTTACAGTGCCGAAGATCTGAACAAAATGGGTCTCAAAGGAGAGTTTGACTGTTCTGCACCTCCTCCGAAGAAATTCAAGAAGGTCAAAGTTCCTTCTTTGGTGGCCAGCTCATATTCTTCATCGCGTGAGACTGATGGAAATGAAGACTTGAACGACACTGCGGAAGGCCCCACTTCAACAACCGACCCCAACAACGCTGGCGCTCCTTCATCATCTTGATTATCTTCAGGAGCGTTAGTCCTTAGTTTCGATCCTTTTGGTCATTCGATGACAAAGGGGGAGAAATTTGAGTTAGTCTTCAAGCGGGTCTATTATACATCGTTTTTTTATTGCTAAGTTACAACTCTCATTCTTCTGAAACTTTATTGGATCGAGTTGTAATCTTAAACCCGATGGTGCTCTGATACTTTTGATGCACTACTCTGCATGCTTATTCCTCGTTAATATTACCGCACGCATGCTAAATTACATCAGGCACCATATTTCATCATGCATTTCAAATTCTTCATATTATATATCAAATGCGTGTATGAATTACAAGATATAGGGGGAGATCTCCATGATTCACCTCTTCAAGTGTGCATTGCTTCAAAAGCAAATTCCTCACTATGCACATCTTTAGGGGGAGTTCTTCTATATCTTGCAATCAAATTCCTCAATATCAGTATTTACACTTCATATATTTATCCCCATTGAAAACTTAACCTATATTGTAATCAATCACCAAAAAGGGGGAGATTGTAAGTGCATCTAGTGCCCCTTAGTGATTTTGGTGTATTGAAGACTTATAGGTTAAGGATCTAATGTGTTTATGAGTGTACATAGGTCAATAAGTCTATGAGCAGTTTGATATTTACAAAGAAAGTCGACCCCTAAAAATGAAGTTCTTTGACTGAAGACTTTGGTATTCTGAAGACTTTCTGAAGACTTTGAAAGTGAAGAAATTGGTGTGACCTTGAAGACTTGGTTATCATTCGAGGAACATGAAGCGTGAAGACTTTTGTTTTCGTAGTTTCATTTTCTCTTTCTTGAGTCATAGGAAACACCGTACTGCTAAAGGGGGTCGAGGAAATACTAAGGAGAAAATTTCCAAGTGATGCTCAACTCAAATCTTACACCTACCAATCCCTTCGAGTGAAGCCATTGGAAATCTCATACAGTTCAGTCAATTTCTTCAGTGACAGAGACGCAGTTCTTCTGGTCACTGAGGACTTTGCTTTGACTGAGGAGTTAGGAATTCGCCAGTGCAAATTGCCTACACAGTGAGGAACATGATAGCCCTGAGGAATTTGTACCTCAAATTTCCGACCGTTGATGTGCTACGCGCCAGCTGTCCCAAAATATCTCATCCATCCAACGGTCATATCATTGAAGGGCATTTATGTCTTATCATGTCGAGCTGCTCCCTAGGCTATAAATAGCCACCCCCTACAACCACTAGCTGGTTGGCTGCTCCGCGAGAACTTTACACTTGTCTTTTGAGAGCAACCCATCCTCCGAGGACTTTGAGCGAAAATCATCAAGTGAGGAAAATCCAAAACCCTAACCCAGAACACCTACAAACCCAAAGTGATTGAGCATCATTGAAGAGATTGATCCTGCGTGGATCCGACGCTTGTTACCTTTGAAGACTGTGCTTCTTCCAGACGGTTAGGCGTCATGATCTAGAGCATCCAAGAGGAATTGTGGATCGCCGAGTGACCGAGTTTGTTAAGGTTCGGAAGTCACCTGAAGACTTACCACGAGTGATTGGGCGAGGACTGTGTGTCCTTAGCTCAAGGATAATACGGTGAGGACTGTGTGTCTGGGACTGGGTGTCCTCGAGTTTAAATACTCAGCCGCTCCAACCAGATGTACAACTGAGACAGCAGTTGGAACTGGTCTACCAAATCATTGTCTTCACCAAGCCAACTGGTTCTATTTCCTCAACACTTTCATTTCCTCATTACTGTGTTGTGTGTTTTTTCATATCTGTGTTTGAAGACTTTGACTGAAGACTTTCTCAATTTCCTCAGTTCAATTTCTTCAGTCTGTTTGAATTCATCTTGTGCTATCACGTGTTTACGCTTTCTGTACTCTGTGTTTGTCTTCATTTCATCATGATGACCATGCATGTATTCTGCTATGTTTACTTCTGAGTACTTATTCCGCCGCTAGTAGTTCTTCGCTAAGGAATTTCCTCACTAGCAAATTCCTCAGTGAAGAATTTCATAAAAATCGCCTATTCACCCCCCTCTAGTCGATATAACGCACTTTCACATATTCACCAGCAGCATCTCCTCTCAAACCCTAGTTAATCCCTTGTATCCAATTCTTGTCTCTAAGTCTAGGATTGGTACCTGTGGGTTGCTAGTAGTGTTGATTACTCCTTGTAGTTGATGCTAGTTGGTTTATTTGGTGGAAGATCATATGTTCAGATCCAATATGCATATTAATACTCCTCTGATTATGAACATGAATATGCTTTGTGAGTAGTTACGTTTGTTCCTGAGGACATGGGAGAAGTCTTGCTACTAGTAGTCATGTGAATTTGGTATTCGTTCGATATTTTGATGAGATGTATGTTGTCTCTCCTCAAGTGGTGTCGTGGTTTTGTCACGGCAGATGTCCTCATGAAAGGACTTAGTCGTGGAGCCATCGCGACGGGTTAGCTTGAAGGGGTTAAAGAGGACACAGGGATGCGAGAGACTTTATACTAGTTCGGCCCCTTCGATGAAGGTAAAAGCCTACGTCTAGTTGTGATGGAATTGATGGGGGTTCGATGACTAGGGAGCAAACAAGCTTCGCCTAAGTCTGGAGATGTTGTCTGTTGTTCTTGAACCGCCATCGGGTCGTCCCCTTATATACACGGGTGACGCCCGTCGGTTTACAGAGTCCCAACACCGGCTCATAGACGTGTCCGGTTTGGTCTCTACCTATTCCTAACTTACAATACAAGTTACATACCAACGCCGGTTTACGGCTACAGGCCTTAAACCGACTATGGGCCCTTATCCCTCATCTGCCTTCTTGGGCTTTTAACATACTTAACTATTGGCGAAGTTAACCCGGCCCAGATAGGCCGGTTCATGCCCAGTAGTAATATTCCCAACATTAGGCCCCAGATTGATTTGAACGGGTTCATGTAAATCCTTAGCAAAAACTTCATCTTCAACATCTTCTTATAAATTGGTAAACCGCCGTGATGTCATCTTCTCCAATTGCCGTAAACTGGAGTGACGTCATATGTCATAATGAAGCTATCCATTATACCTCCTTGTTTAATAGATCTGCGATAATCGAGGCGACAGTTCCGTTTCCAAACCCGCGGCCCCTTGATTCTCGCGCCTGACACATGTCCCTTTCTTTATAAATAGGACCGAAGGGTCATTTCCTTTCTCCCCTTGGCGCTCCTCTTCTTCGTCTTCCTCGCGACACCCAGCTTTGGAGCGCCGCCGCCGTCGACCTCTGCATCAACTCGGGCCGCTGCATCACCCTGTCTTGCACCGGAGCACCGCGGTGATCTCCCGCGTCGTCCTCGACTCCGGTAAGTCTCCTGACCTTTTTATTATAGATCTGTTCTAGGTTTCCATGCTCCTCTAGTGTTCCTTGTCTGCTTCGTGCTCATATAGGATAGATCTTTTTAGATGAATCTTGTGAACCTTTGCTCTGTACAGCGGTAGTTTTTAGTATCCGCCTTCACTTTGATATGTTTGGACCGTAGATCTGATCCATAGCTTTGCTTCACTGATTTCACACTGCTCCTTCTAGGTCTTGAATATTTATCCTTTTTACGAACACGCTCCAGATCCAATACTATAACAGAATCTCGTGAAATCTGATTCTGCATACTTACTCATTTACAATCTCAACTGTTACAATGTTTAGACCAGGCGGTTTAACTTTGTAGAAAAGAATTACCAAACTGGTATATACCATTAGTCCCCTCGTTGAACCGCCAGGATTCTTTAGTCAGGCACTGTCGTTTCGCAAACTCCGGTTTATAAGAAACTGCCTCCGGTTTAGCAATGTGTGCACCAGTGTGTATTTGACCAACATATTTTTTAACCAGAATTACTGCCTTTGTAGATCGCATCATGGCTAAACAAGTGTATGAGTGCAATTGGGTTCCCTCTCGCGTGACCGAGACTCAGTTGAACAATTTAGTCAAAACTGGCGCTTTGAGCAGTAAAGAGGTTATTCATTGGAGGGTCCCCGGTACGGAATGTCCTCCCACGCCTCAAGAGGGAGAGGTTGTTGTTTTCGTGGATCATCTAGGCCGGGGCTTCAATCCTCCCGGTTCAAAATTTTACCGGGATGTCTTAGCCAATTTCCAACTCCGTCCGGAAGACACCGGCCCAAATTCCATAACCAACATATGTCACTTCCAAGTACTCTGTGAGGTATTCTTTCAAGAGGAACCCACTGTTGACTTGTTCAGAGACTGCTTTCATCTAAACCGCCGCACAGAGTTTACCGATGGTTCCAATACAAATTTAGGTGGTATGGCAATTCAGAAAAGGAAAGAGGTCACCTATCCTCACGCCAAATTGCACAGTCATCCCAAAGAGTGGAACCAAACATGGTTTTACTGCAAAGACACCTCTCCTTCTGAAGAAAATCCCTTGCCTGGTTATCGTCCGGAGCGGCTAAGCAACACGCACCCCTTTCCACAGAGGTTGACTGCCAAGGAGAGAAGCAACTATGCTCCTCAACTAGCGAAGCTCAGGGCCTTCATGGCTAACGGTTTAACAGGGGTTGATCTTGCTCGCTGTTGGATATCTTGGAGCATATTGCCCCTAAGCCAGCGCTCCGGTTTAATGTGCGAATACACTGGCAGCGTCAACGACCCGCTGTGGCATATTGACATCCAGCTCACAGATGACGAAATTACGGAGGCCGTGAAGAAGATACTGAACGAACCGGAAGCCATCTGTGCTCGAACCGGCTTGCTTCCCTTCTGTGCCACCAACAAACCGCCAGCCGTAAGATTCACACTTTACTTTTTTATTGAATCTGTCCTTGCTCAATTTCCCAATTTTTTAATATCAACATCTTTCAAATAGGGTGATGATCCGTTTTGCAGCAAGAAACTTCCACAGGAGAAACCGGAGAAGCCAGAGAAACCGGAGAGACCAACCCGGCCCAAGACCAGAGTTGTTAAGAGGCCACCTAACAGGAAGAAAACCACTGCGTCTTCTGATCCGGCAGCTGATGATGATGTGGGTAATCCGGACCTTGAGGTAGAGCTTGATTCACTTGGCTTATTTTTCACACGCCTTATTGATAATGATTATTGCCAGGATGACACGAAAGTCAGTCGCGCTGATGCTGTAGAGGTAATTGTTCTCTCCTCCGATTCAGACCCTTTGCCTTCACAAAAAAATCCGTCGGGTAAACCTGAAAGTTAAATTTTTCTCATCCTCTTGCTTATTTGGACCCAAACTTTCTTATGAAGACACAACAGCACGAAGCTCGCCGCACAACTCGGCACAGCGGCCAGGTAGTTACCTCCGCTGGTTTACCTAACAGTCCGGTTCAGAAACGCCATTTAGAGATCTCTAACTCTTTTGTCGATACTTGTCCTAAAGTGGGCTGCTTTCGTCAACCTCTTAATCCGTCTCACTCCGATTATCAGGGCACTTCCCATTCATTGTCTGGCGAGTCATCAGCCACCCAGCTGGCGCCACTCAAAATGGTGCTTGGGTGAGTCATATTTCTTATGACATTTCTGATGTATTACATTATAACATATGCTGTATTGATCCTTTTTATTTCTTCCAGGGCCAAGCCTAGGCCAAGCAAGAAGGCTCGCCTGGAAAAAGCGGCTGAAGAAGATACTGTTCCTGAACCAGACAGAACACCAGGTCCTGAAGTGGCTATCTGTGAGGATGTGCCAAACGACCCCCCACCGCAAGATGATGATTTTGTTACTGAAGAACCACATGTTGACACCTCAGGTCTTGTTGATCAGCCCATTAACCCCGTCCGGATTGATAGATCCACCAGTCCATCCATGCCTACTGACAATCCGACGGCCCCAGTGCAAACCGGCGCCGCAGGAGATGATGAAGTTGTTATTACTGGCATTGGTCGTACTGAGCCAAGCAATCCTGTCGCTTTATCCAAACACACTGACAAAGAAGAATTTGCTGCAATTGGTAAAGGTAAATGGAATGTCGACTTGTCAACCTATGCCGCTCTGTCTCCCCAGGATCTCCATTCCGGCTATCTGAACCGGTTATACACCAGCCGTGACTATGAAGCCGGTCTGGTTAATATGATGAAGGACAAATATGAGGTAATTTCCATATACTTCGCTGCTTGTATACTTCAATCTGTCAACTCCAATAGTCCCCAAGTGACGGTTTAAGATATCAACTTAAGCCGGGACTTTTCAATGTGAATTTCAATGTATCTGAATTTTGCTGATGTAGCCCCCAAGGGTCGGTTCAACTTAATATAGTTAAACCGGGACTTTAAGTAAAAAGTATCAATAATTATTGAGAAAATAGCCATTAGCCCCCAAGTGCCAAGTTGAATACTTGTATTGAGCTTGGGACTTCGTAAAAATTGTAGGATGAAGATCAAATAGGCATTAGCCCCCAAGTACCGAGGGCATAACTTGTTATGTGGTTGATACTTCACTTCTGTACCGTCATATGAATCACATTACTGTCTGTATGTAGGCTGAGACGAGCAAAAGAGAAAGGGATAATTAGATTAATGCCCCGAGTTGTGTCCCACTTGTCTGTTTTACCCCTAATTTCCAAAAGTCACCGGTTCTGTCCAAGTCACTTTGCTCCTCTTATGCTTTTGCCCTTTGACCGTTTGGCTGCCAGTTTGAAAACTTCATAACTAATTCATACTGAATCAGAAAAATGCAAATAAGATACCAAAATGTTCAAAAAAACATCACCTATATGTCAGTGTCATTTGCATTCATGAAATAAGTGTTGGAAAGTGCACATCCGAATTTTAGCTCTTTTGATACCACCACAAATAGTAAAATCTAGAAAAAATCAAAAAAATATGGTGGCAAAGAACGACAAATGTTCTAAGTGCTTGCCAAGTTTCATCAGGGAACGACATTCCTGGAAGTCGTGGCAAACAAATAATCCATTTTGGAGTGTTGATTGTTTTTTCTGCTGGGTCACCCATGAATGTCATTCCCTGACGAAACTTGGCGAGCACTTAAAACATTTCTCATTCTTTACCACCAATTTTTTTGAATTTTTTGAGATTTTACTATGCATGGTGGTAGCATAAGAGCTAAAACTCCGATGGGCACTTTCAAACACTTTTTTCATGAATGCAAATGACACTGACATATAGGTGATGTTTTTCTGAACATTTTGTTATCTTATTTGTATTTTTATGATTTAGTATGAATTAGTTATGAAGTTTTCAAACTGACGGTCAAACGGTCAAAGGGCAAAAGCATAAGAGGAGCGATGTGACTTGGACAGAAGCAGTGACTTTTGGAAATTAGGGGTAAAACAGTTGAGTGGGACACAACTAGGGGCATAAATCTAATTACCCCAAAGAGAAAACCAAATCGCCGATTTGCAAGAAAATCTGAAGTTTCAACAAGCTGAAACCTCCAAAGCCAAAGAGGAGTTAACCAGTGCTTTAAGCGCCATGGAACAACTGAAGGAGGGTTTCAAGAAGGAGCGGGCGGATTGGGCCACTGAAAAGTCTGCTTTAACCAAGCGAGCAAAAAATGCTGAGGCTGCACTGAAACCGGTAGTGGACGAACTGACCAGCATAAAGAGGCAAGTGCATGCCATGACCGCTGCTATCTTCGGTAAGCCGGTTTGATTTCTGGAGTGACTCGGCCTTCTTATGGAACTATCTTGTTAACCCTTTGTAATATTTCAGGGACACGCATTGGTCACTTGGGGTCAGACGTGCGGAAGAAATTGAAAGCTGCCTACACATTGATCGAGCAATTGTATACTGGTGCGCAGCGGATCATCTCTACTGCATCCCATAACAATCCGGCGCCCACCTTGATCCAAGACACCCTTAAAAGTTTGTCTATGCTTCTTGCCCGGGTTGAAGAGCTAAAAAAAATCTGCTGCTCGAACTGGTGCTATAAATGCCTTGATCCGGGCAAAAGCGTGGGTGCCGGACTTCGACCCTGTTGAAGCGGCTCAGGGCTATCCCAACTTGAAGGAAGAAGGATCACAATTCAGCGAAGAGGATCTGCGAGCGATAAACCAGGAGGTGCGCCCTCTTGCTTGTTAATTAGTTGAAGAGGCAGACTTGTCTCACTATCAAGCCCAATATAATGATCAAAACAAACGAGTGGCTGCACCAATTCCTGAAGCGGAGAACCTTATCCCTCCAATCCGTAAGCATACTTACGCTGCTGATATTGAACCATCGTTGCTGATCCATGAGGAAGCTGTCTTTCAAGCATTAATGGGCATCGACTGGACAACTGTTGATTTCCAGCCGCTGGGTAGAGAAACAGAGGTAGAAGCGGCGCGAGATGACCCGCAACCATCAGGCCAGGCTGGCGACCAAGCTTGAACCGGAATCCGGTTTAAATTGCTGCTCCTTTATGTTAGGCGGAAAACAATGATCTTATTTGGGCACCGTATTGCTTTGTTATAGGCTAGCCGATACTCTTGATTTTGATATGCCTTCGTGCATAATTATTGCAACTTGTGCTTCCTTTGGGTGATGAAATTTTGAAAGTATTTTCTGCCATCGTTGGGCATGAAGTTGGCTTGGCCAATCTTAAAGCGGCGGTTTATAAACCGTACCGTCAGAGGAGAAAAACCGCTCCCGTGTATATAACGTCGGTTTACCATGTAAACCGTGCCGGGTTATAACAAACACCGTGTTACCCCATAACAGGATGTTAAGAACAAAAATCAAACTGGGCAAATAGTCTCCGGATTAAGAATGGACCGTGTTCTGTCAATTGACAACTGAACCGGTTTAAGAATTGTCGGTTTAAAAACGCAACAAAAAGAAATATTTATCAAAGAAAATTTCAAGCAAAGGCAATGATAAAACCATTTGCAAAAAGAGGCTATTGAGCCGATCAAGTGGCATCACTATGGTCGGACACGACCAAGCCCCCGATATGCGTAGCTATGGTTCAAGTCAGCCAGGTCCCCAAATGATGCAGTGGCATTATGCCGATCAAGAGGTGTAGCGATGGTTCGGGTTCGACCAAGCCCCCAAGTGATTCTGTGGCCTTAGGCCGATCAAGAGGCGTGATTGGTTCAGACGTGACCAAGTCCCCAAGTGATCTCATGGCTTTCGCCTATCAAAAGGTGTTGCATTGGTTCGGATACGACCAAGCCCCCAAGTGATATAACATGAAGCTTTAAAAAGCTAACTCAAGGGGTAAACCGTAGGCCGCTTTAGGACAGATAAAACTCCGTGTAACCACACATGATGTAAAAGAAACAGAGACCCCGCTTTAGCTGAGGCTCCGGTTTATTATATTGATCATAATATATACATTGTCATAATATGTACATAAGTAGAGCCAACGGCTCAGGTATAGTAGGGCCGAAGATGAGCTATGTTCCATAGCCTGTTGGTCTCCTCCTCTGATGTACGTGAGTCTTTATGCTCTCGAATATCGATCAGATAGTATGACCCATTGTGCAGATTCTTGCTGACCACGAAGGGTCCCTCCCAAGGTGGGGATAACTTGTGCATATCAGTCTGGTCTTGGATGAGCCGAAGTACCAAATCTCCTTCTTGAAAGGTTCTGGTTCTGACTCGGCGACTGTGATAACGACGAAGATCCTGTTGGTAAATCGCCGAACGGGCAGCTGCTATGTCACGCTCTTTGTCCAACAGGTCCAAAGCATCTTGTTGTGCTGCCTCATTTTCCGCTTCAACATAAGCCGCTACACGAGGTGAATCATGACGGATATCACTGGGGAGAACTGCCTTCGCTCCATAGACCATAAAGAACGGTGTGTGTCCTGTCGATCTATTGGGTGTAGTATTGATGCTCCATAATACAGATGGTAATTCTTCCACCCGACAACCCGGCGTTCTTTGCAAAGGAACCATAAGCCGGGGTTTGATACCTCGCAAGATTTCTTGATTAGCCCTCTCTGCTTGGCCATTGGACTGTGGGTGAGCCACTGAGGAAACGTCAAGCCGGATGTGCTCACGTTGACAGAACTCCTTCATAGCACCCTTGGACAAGTTGGTACCATTATCAGTAATGATGCTGTGTGGAAAACCAAACCGGAAAATCACCTTTTTGATGAATTGAACCGCCGTGGCCGCATCACACTTGCTAAGGGGTTCTACTTCTACCCACTTTGTAAACTTGTCAACCACCACCAAAAGGTGGGTTTTCTTGTCCTTGGACCTTTTGAAAGGCCCAACCATACCCAACCCCCAAGTCGCGAACGGCCAAGTGATTGGAATCATCCTCAATTCTTGAGCCGGCACATGAGCACGTCTTGAGAACTTTTGGCAACCGTCACATCGTCTGACCAGATTTTCCGCATCAGCATGAGCAGTCAACCAATAGAAGTCGTGACAAAACGCTTTAGCCATCGAAGATTTTGAACCGGCGTGATGACCACAATCTCCTTTGTGGATCTCACGTACGATTTCACAGCCTTCCTCGGGGGACACACAGCGTTGAAACGCCCCTAACACACTGCATCGATGCAACTCGCCATTGGCAATAGTCATGGACTTGGATCGCCGGATTATCTGCCGGGCCAGAATCTCATCCTCTGGTAACTCGCCCCGGTTCAAGTACGCAAGATAAGGAATCGTTCAATCTGGAATAACATGAAGAGATGCCACAAATTGAGCCTCCGGATCAGGAATAGCCAAATCCTCTTCACCAGGGAGCTTGACCAACGGGTTATGCAGCACATCCAAGAAAACATTAGGCGGGACCGGTTTGCATTGAGAGCCCAGCCGACTTAAAGCGTCTGCCCCTTCATTCTTCCGGCGATCCACATGGTCCACCTGATAACCTTTGAAGTGACCTGCAACAGCATCCACCTCACGATGATATGCTGCCATGAGTGGGTCCTTGGAATCCCAAGTGTCAGACACCTGCTGAGCCACCAGGTCCGAGTCACCGAAGCACTTAACTCGGCTTAGATTCATCTCCTTAGCCATCCGGAGACCATGGAGCAAGGCTTCCTACTCAGCTGCATTGTTAGTACAAGGGAACATTAAGCAGAGAACGTAACAAAACTTATCACCTCGTGGGGAAGTTAATACGACTCCAGCCCCTGAACCCTCCAATTGCCTGGACCCATCGAAATGGATAATCCAATATGTGTGATCCGGCTTCTCTTTAGGAGCTTGCAGTTCTGTCCAATCATTGATGAAATCAACAAGTGCTTGAGACTTGACCGCCGTCCGAGGCACGTATTTCAATCCGTGCGGCCCAAGCTCTATAGCCCACTTGGCAATCCGGCCAGTTGCTTCCTGGTTCTGGATTATATCTCCCAAGGGAGCAGAACTGACCACTGTGATGGGATGTCCCTGGAAGTACTGCTTAAGCTTCCGGCTTGCCATAAAAACTCCATATACCAGCTTCCGCCAATGCGGATACCTTTGCTTGGACTCAATAAGCACCTCGCTGATATAGTAAACCGGACGTTGAACCGGATGCTCCTTGCCTGCCTCCTTTCGCTCCACCACAATAGCCACACTGACTGCACGAGCATTAGCGGCAACATATAGCAGCAACGGCTCCTTGTCAATTGGAGCGGCGAGTGCAGGCGGATTGGCCAACTGCCGCTTTAAATCCTCCAATGCTTTATCAGTAGCAGAACTCCAGATGAATTGATCCGTCTTCTTTAGCAT
This sequence comes from Aegilops umbellulata, assembly GCA_032464435.1. Lineage (NCBI taxonomy): Eukaryota > Viridiplantae > Streptophyta > Magnoliopsida > Poales > Poaceae > Aegilops > Aegilops umbellulata. The sequence continues at coordinate 330,497,701 of CP136056.1, forward strand.
CTAATACAAAGGGATCGCCTTCTCACCAAGGCGGCTGATAAACCGGCTCAACGCGGCAATCCGGCCTGCCAGGCGTTGAACATCATTGATGCACTTCAGTTTAGCCAGGGAGGTGATTGTTGTGATCTTCTCTGGATTAGCCTCAATTCCCCTATTGGACACCAGAAAACCCAATAACTTGCCAGTCGGTACACCAAAGACACACTTGGCCGGGTTGAGCATCATCTTGTACGTCCTTAGGTTGTCAAAGGTTTCCTTCAAATCGTCAACCAGAGTCTCCTTCTCCCTTGACTTAACGACAATATCATCCACATAAGCATGCACATTATGGCCAATCTGTTTATGAAGGCAATTATGTACACACCGTTGATAAGTTGCCTGGGCACTCTTGAGCCCAAAGGGCATAGATACATAGCAGAAGGCTCCAAAGGGAGTTATGAACGATGTCTTCTCCTGGTCCTTAACTGCCATCTTGATCTGATGATAACCAGAATATGCATCCAGAAAATTCAAACGCTCACAACCCGCCGTAGCATCAATAATCTGATCAATACGGGGGAGGGCAAAAGGATCTGCTGGACAAGCTTTATTAAGATCTGTGTAGTCCACACAAATGCGCCAGGTGCCGTTTTTCTTAAGGACTAGCACCGGATTAGCCAGCCATTCAGGATGGAAGACTTCAATAATAAAGCCAGCTGCTAATAGCCTGGCCACCTCTTCTCCAATAGCTTTGCGTCTTTCCTCATTGAACTGGCGTAGGAACTGTTTCACCGGTTTGTACTTAGGATCCACATTAAGAGTGTGCTCAGCGAGTTGCCTCGGTACACCTGGCATGTCAGAAGGCTTCCATGCAAAAATGTCCCAATTCTCACGGATGAACTTCATGAGCGCGCTTTCCTATTTCGGATCCAAGTTGGCACCGATACTAAATTGCTTGGACGAATCGCGAGGTAAGAAGTCAACAAGCTTAGTCTCAGCCGCCAATTTGAACTTCAGGGCCGGATCATGCTCCGTAGTTGGCTTCTTCAATGGAGTCATGTCCGCCGGATCAACATTGTCCTTGTAATACTTCAGCTCCTCCGTGGCACAAACCGACTCCGCATAGGCCGCATCACCTTCTTCACACTCCAAAGCAATTTTTCGGCTTCCGTGAACCGTTATTGTTCCTCTGTGACCCGGCATCTTGAGCTGCAAATACACATAACAAGGCCGTGCCATAAACTTGGCGTAAGCCGACCGCCCAAACAGGGCGTGATATGGACTCTGGATTTTTACCACCTCAAAGGTCAGTGTCTCCGACCTGGAATCATGATCATCTCCAAAGGCTACTTCCAAAGCTATCTTGCCAACAGGATATGCTGACTTACCAAGCACCACACCATGGAACACCGTATTGGACGATTTAAGATTTTTATCTGTTAACCCCATACGACGGAAGGTCTCATAATATAAGATATTAATGTTGCTTCCTCCATCCATGAGCACCTTGGTGAACTTATAACCTCCCACCAGAGGTGCCACCACCAATGCTAGCTGACCCAGATTATCAACCCGGGAAGGGTGATCCTCTCTGCTCCATATGATTGGTTGTTCAGACCAGCGTAGATAATGGGGCACGGCCGGTTCAACAAAATTTACTGCTCATTTATGAAGCTTCTGATCTCGCTTGTCCAAGCTAGTAGTGAAGACATGATATTGCCCACTATTCAACTGCTTCGGGTGACTCTGATAACCCGACTGCTGCTGCTGCTGATTGTAACCACCTTAACTATTCTGATTACCTTGATTGTTATGTCCGCCCTGATTACCATTAAACCCTGAACCAGAATTTCCTCCGCCGTAATCCGGCCCGGATCCTGAGCCACCACCTGATCCGTGGTCATACCGGAAAGCATTAGAGTTCTTGAACTCCTGCATAATGTAGCAATCCTTCCAAAGGTGATTGGCTGGCACCTCCTTCGTCCCATGCTTTGGACAATGCTGGTTTAACAGATAAGACAGGTGGTCTGGGTTAGGATTAGGCGCTCCACTGCGATTCGGTGTTTTACCCTTACGTCGCTGGCCCTTGTCCTGCGCGTTGGTATTAGCCACAAAGTCCATGCTGCCATCCGCTTTACGCTTGCCTCCTTTTCCATGACCTGTTGGGTTATGCTGCTGTCCTTTGGAGTTGTTGTTCTTCTTTCCCTTCCCTGCCTTGTCATCATCAGACTCGGGATCCTTGGTACTATCAGAATCAGCATACTTCACTAACGCAGCCATGAGGGTCCCTATATCGTTGCAATGGCGCTTCATTCGTCCCAATTTCAACTTTAGAGGCCCAATCCGGCAGTTGCCTTCCAAGGTTATAACCGCGGTGTCGGCATTGATACGGTCTGATGAATGCAAAATCTGTGAGACCCAGCGCACCCATCGAGTCGTTGACTCTCCTTCTTCCTGAACACAAGCTGCTAAATCCACTATAGACATGGGCTGTTTACACGTATCCTTGAAGTTCTAGATAAATCGGGCTCGTAATTGGGCCCATGAACTGATAGAGTTGGCCAGTAAACTTTTTAACCAAGTGCGGGCCGTTCCTTCCAGCATCATGGTGAAGTATTTTGCACACACCGCATCACCTACATCTAGCATCTCCATGGCCATCTCATAGCTCTCTACCCATGTCTCTGGAGGCTGATCGACAGTGTCATTCAGCACCTTGTGCGGGCCCTTGAAATCCTTGGGCAGGCGCACGTTGCGTAAAGCGGGGACGAGACAAGGCACTCCCAAAGAGCTAGAAGAAACGCCAGGCTCGATCGAGGTAGTCGGACGAACCGGCATAAGCTGGCGTGCCTCATACTGTGCTACTAACTCAGCCTCCCTGCGTGCTCGGGCCCGGTCCACCACTTCCTGAGCATCACCAACACCACCTGCCGGGTTGTTACCACGGGGCACTTCACGGTTTCATGCATTACTCAACACTGCCGGTTCATCCATCTGCTTGCTATAACTCCGGCTTGGACGAGGGGTGGAATGAATTCGGCCACGACTGTATGAGTATGCTTCCTGTTGGATCAAGGCTGTTCGAAGAAGCTCCTTAACCCGGCACGTTTCTACCGCCTGTGGCGAATCACCTTCAATTGGGATGGCCTCCAGCCGTGCCGCAGCAGCAACAAGGTTATCCATTGGGTTGGAGTAGTGACCTGGAGGTGTCGGGACAGCCTGCAGTACGACAGCGTTTTGACGAGGTGGATCCATCAAGCAAGGATGAACCGGCGCGCCCGTCCATGGTGCTTCCGCCTGGTTCACCACCAGTGGGTTGCTAGTTCCTGCTCCCGGGGTGTTGAAGAGATCTCTAGCTTCGAAAACCTGGGGCAAACGAGACCGGTATTTCCGCTTCAGGACCTCATGCGATGCGTTCTGATCCAGCATAAGTCTGTAAGCTTGCGCATCCAACGCGGCCCGCTCTGCAGTCATCCTAGCATCCTCAGCTGCTAGGTCGGCCTTGGCTTGAGTGATCTGATCCCTCACCTTCGCAATTTCTGCATCATGGGCGTCCTGATCCGCCGGGTTAGCCTCTGCCATAAGCGTAGCCAATGCATCAAACAGATCGGACAAAACTTGAGCCGGCGGGCGCACAGGGCCACCTGCCCCGGCAGCTGTCGCCGCTACTGACCCGGAGATCATCGCTGCCGCGGTTGAAGAATGAAGCGCCGCTTGTGTACCGGCCATGAATATTCCAACCCGGCTGGGCAGATCAGAGGGGTCCGGAATACTGTCGCCATCGGAATAGCGCCCAATCCGATCGTCTTGTAGCTGATACAAAGATTCGGTTTCTCCTGTCGATGAATCGTCGCTAGAATAAATGACGGTCTCGCCACCAGATTCAGATCCATCCTCATAGCTTCCTCCATGGATGACTCCCACGAAGGCACGCTTCACGGCCGGTTTAACCTAGGCAGATCACGCACGCTGAGCCGTCTCGAAGAGGTCGGTGCAGATGTCCGGCTCAGGGCCCGGTTCACCGATCTTGCCAATGAAGACGTGTATGCCACCAAAGGGGACCCGGTACCCGTACTCGATTGAGCCGGCCTCCGGGACCCATCCTGCATCGTCGATGTAGAGCTTGCCGCGATGACTCTTGGTCATCCAGCCCACAGCGTAGCCCTTGAGTCCTTCGAAGTTTGCTCTCCAAGAACATGAAACCATCGTGCGATAGCCCCACGGTGGGTGCCAACTGTCGTGGTTTTGTCACGGCATATGTCCTCATGAAAGGACTTAGTCGTGGAGCCATCGCGACGGGTTAGCTTGAAGGGGTTAAAGCGGACACAGGGATGCGAGAGAGTTTATACTAGTTCGGCCCCTTCGATGAAGGTAAAAGCCTACGTATAGTTGTGATGGAATTGATGGGGGTTCGATGACTAGGGAGCAAACAAGCTTCGCCTAAGTCTCGAGATGTTGTCTGTTGTTCTTGAACCGCCGCCGGGTCGTCCCCTTATATACACGGGTGACGCCCGTCGGTTTACAGAGTCCCAACACCGGCTCATAGACGTGTCCGGTTTGGTCTGTACCTATTCCTAACTTACAATACAAGTTACATACCAACGCCGGTTTATGGCTACAGGCCTTAAACCGACTATGGGCCCTTAGACCTCATCTGCCTTCTTGGGCTTTTAACATACTTAACTATTGGCGAAGTTAACCCGGCCCAGATAGGTCGGTTCACGCCCAGTAGTAATATTCCCAACAAGTGGTGTTATGTGAATGTCAACTACATGACACTTCACCATTATTCTAGAGGAAGGCATTGGGAAGTAATAAGTAGATGATGGGTTGCTAGAGTGACAGAAGCTTAAACTCTAGTTTATGCGTGGCTTCGTAAGGGGCTGATTTGGATTCATATGTTTCATGCTATGGTTAGGTTTACCTTAATACTTCTTTTGTACTTGTGGATGCTTGCAATAGGGGTTATCATAAGTGGGATGCTTGTCCAAGTAAGGACATCACCCATGCACCGGTCCACCCACATATCAAATTATCAAAGTACCGAACGCGAATCATATGAACGTGATGAAAACTAGCTTGACGATAATTCCCATATGTCCACGAGAGGGCTTTTCTCTATATAAGAGTCTGTCCAGGCTTGTCCTTTGCTACAAAAAGGATTGGGCCATCTTGCTACCCTTTATTTACTTTTGTTACTTGTTACTCGTTACAAATTATCTTTTTACAAAACTATCTGTTACCTATAATTTCAGTGCTTGCAGAGAATACCTTATTGAAAACCGCTTATCATTTCCTTCTGCTCCTCGTTGGGTTCGACACTCTTACTTATCGAAAGGACTACAATAGATCCCCTATACTTGTGGGTCATCAAGACTCTTTTCTGGCGCCGTTGCCGGGTGGTGAAGCGCCTTTGGTAGGTGGAATTTGGTAAGGAAAAATTTATATAGTGTGCTGAAATTTACTGTCACTTGTTACTATGGAAAGTAATCCTCTGAGGGGCTTGTTCGGGGTATCTTCACCCCGACTAGTAAAGCAAAGAGTTGCTCCTCAACCTACTAAACCTACTATAAATGAAAATGTCTACTTTGAAATTCCTTTGGGTATGATCGGAAAACTGCTAGCTAATCCTTTTGCAGGAGATGGAACATTACATCCTGATGAAGTTTGTGGATTATTTAAGCTTGCAGGTATTCCTGATGATGTTATCAAGAAGAAGGTCTTCCCTTTATCTTTGAAGGGATATGCATTGACATGGTATAGGCTATGTGACGATATGTGATCATGGAACTACAAGCGATTGAAATTGGAATTTCATCAAAAGTTTTATCCTATGCATCTTGTTCATCGTGATCATAATTATATATATAATTTTTGGCCTCGCGAAGGAGAAAGCATCGCTCAAGCTTGGGGGAGGCTTAAATCATTGTTATATTCATGCCCCAATCATGAGCTCTCAAGAGAAATGATTATTCAAAAAATTTATGCTCAGCTTTCTGTCAATAATCGCTCCATGCTTGATACTTCTTGTACTGGCTCTTTTATGATGGAGACTATTGAATTCAAATGGGATTTATTGGAAAGAATTAAATGCAACTCTGAAGATTGGGACCTCGACGAAGGTAAGGAGTGAGGTATAACACCTAAGTTTGATTGTGTTAAATCTTTTATGGATACCGATCTTTTCCGTGAATTTAGCACTAAATATGGACTTTTCTCTAAGATAGTAGCTTCTTTCTATGAATCATTTGCTGCTCATGTTGATCTCCCTAAGGAGAAGTGGTTTAAATATCATCCACCCATAGAAGTAAAAGTAGTTGAACCTATTAAAGTTGAATAAAAGACTATCACTTATAATGATCCAATTGTTCGTACTGCTTATGTTGAGAAACCACCTTTCCCTGTTAGAATAAAGGATCATGCAAAAACTTCAACTGTTGTTCGTAAAAGCAATATTAGAACTTATACACCTCCTGAGTAAGTTAAAGTTGAACCTAATATTGCTATATTTAAAGATCTCCTGGCTGATCATATTGATGAGCATGTTATTTATTTTTGTGATGAGACTGCTAGAATCGCTAAACCTAGTTCTAAAGATAAACATAGACCTGTGGTAGGCATGCCTGTTATTTCTGTTAATATGAGATCATTGTTATCATGGCTTGTGTGATATGGGTGCTTGTGCTAGTGCAATACCTATTGATTTATACAAAGAAATTATGCATGATATTGCACTTGCTGAGTTAGAGGATATTGATGTCACAATTAAACTTGCCAATAGAGATACTATATCACAAATTGGGATTGTTAGCGATGTTGAAGTCTTGTGTGGGAAAACTAAATATCCTGCTGATTTTCTTGTTCTTGGTTCCCCACAAGATAGCTTTTGTCCCATTATATTTGGTAGACCCTTCTTGAACACTGTTAATGCTAAGATAGACTGCGAAAAGGATGTTGTTACTATTGGTCTAGGTGATATGTCTCATGAGTTTAATTTTTCTAAATTTCGTAGACAACACCGCGAAGAGGAATTGCCTAGTAAAGACGAAATTATTGGTCTTGCTTCTATTGACGTACCTCCTAATGATCCGTTGGAACAATATTTGCTAGACCATGAAAATGATATGTTTATGAATGAAAGAAGGGAAATATATGAAGTATTCTTTAAATAGGGACCTATTTTGAAACACAACCTGCCTGTTGAAATCCTAGGGGATCCTCCTCCACCCAAGGGTGATCCCGTGTTTGAGCTTAAACCATTGCCTGATACTCTTAAATATGCTTATCTTGCTGAAAAAGAGATATATCATGTTATTATTAGTGCTAACCTTTCAGAAAAGGAGGAAGAGAAATTATTGAAAACTCTGAAGAAGCACCGTGCTGCTATTGGATATACCCTTGATGATCTTAAGGGCATTAGTCCCACTCTATGTCAACACAAAATAAATTTGGAGAAGGATGCCAAACCGGTTATTGATCATCAACGACGTTAAATCCTAAGATGAAAGAAGTGGTAAGAAAGGAAATACTAAAGCTCCTTGAGGCAGGTATAATTTATCCCGTTGCTCATAGTCAGTGGGTAAGTCCTGTCCATTGTGTCCCTAAGAAGGGAGGTATTACTGTCATTCCTAATGATAAAGATGAATTGATTCCACAAAGAATTATTGTAGGTTCTAGGATGGTAATTGATTTCCGTAAATTAAATAAAGCTACTAAAAAAGATCATTGCCCCTTGCCATTCATTGATCAAATGCTAGAAAGATTATCCAAACATACACATTTTTGCTTTCTAGATGGTTACTCCGGTTTCTCTCAAATACCCGTGTCAGCTGATAATCAAGCTAAGACCAATTTTACTTGCCCTTTTGGTACTTTTGCTTATAGACGTATGCTTTTTGGTTTATGTAATGCACCTGCTACCTTTGAAAGATGCATGATGGCTATATTCTCTGACTTTTGTGAAGAGATTTGTGAGGTTTTCATGGACGATTTCTCCGTTTATGGATCCTCTTTTGATGATTGCTTGAGCAACCTTGATCGAGTTTTGCAGAGATGTGAAGAAACTAATCTTGTCTTGAATTGGGAAAAGTGCCACTTTATTGTTAATGAAGGTATTGTGTTGGGGCATAAAATTTCTGAAAGAGGTATTGAAGTTGATAAAGCTAAAGTTGATGCTATTGAAAAGATGCCATGTCCCAAGGACATCAAAGGTATAAGAACCTTCCTTGGTCATGCCGGGTTTTATAGGAGGTTCATTAAAGACTTCTCAAAAATTTCTCGGCCTTTGACTAATCTATTACCAAAGGATATACCATTTGTCTTTGATGATGATTGTGTAGAAGCATTTGAAATACTTAAGAAAGCATTGATCTCTGCACCTATCGTTCAACCACCTGATTTGAACTTACCCTTAGAAATTATGTGTGATGCTAGTGATTATGTTGTAGGTGCTGTTCTAGGGCAAAGAGTTGATAAGAAATTAAATGTTATTCAATATGCTAGTAAAACTCTAGATAGTGATCGGAGAAATTATGCTACCACTGAAAAGGAATTCTTAGCAGTTGTATTTGCTTGTGATAAGTTCAGACCCTATATTGTTGATTCTAAAGTAACTATTCACACGGATCATGCTGATATTAAATATCTTATGGAAAATAAAGATGCTAAACCTAAACTTATTAGATGGGTTCTCTTGCTACAAGAATTTGATTTGCATATTATTGATAGAAAGGGAGCTGAGAACCCCGTTGCAGACAACTTGTCTAGGTTAGAAAATGTTCTTGATGACCCACTACGTATTGATGATAGCTTTCCTGATGAACCATTAAATGTCATAAATGCTTCTCGTACTGCTCCATGGTATGCTGATTATGCTAATTACATTGTTGCTAAATTTATACCACCTAGTTTCACATACCAGCAAAAGAAAAAGTTTTTCTATGATTTAAGACATTACTTGTGGGATGACCCACATCTTTATAAAGAAGGAGTAGATGGTGTTATTAGACGTTGTGTACCTGAGCATTAACAAGAACAGATCCTACGCAAGTGTCACTCCGAAGCTTATGGAGGACACCACGCTGGAGATAGAACTGCACATAAGGTATTGCAATCCGGTTTTTATTGGCCTACTCTCTTCAAGGATGCCCGTAAGTTCGTCTTATCTTGTGAAGAATGTCAAAGAATTGGTAATATTAGTAGACATCAAGAAATGCCTATGAATTATTCACTTGTTATTGAACCATTTGATGTTTGGGGCTTTGATTATATGGGACCGTTGTCGGCGTTCTGGGAATGAGGGTCCCCAGACTTGCCTGCCTGCGGCCCATGGCGTGGCTAAGCTAGCGGGCCGTACGGCCCATCTTCATCGACAAGGCAACCAAGACTCTCGCGAGGGGCCAAGCCTCACGGGGCGGACGATGCAAGACCTCCTCTGGAGCGGCCTAGCCAGGCAGGCCCACGAGGAGCAGAGATATCTAGGCAGGGAAAACTTCACGAGGCTCTCGTGACGTGTGCCATGACGCTCGGCACCAGGCGGGCGCCAGCGCATGGAGCGTTCTTGTTTCCTCTTTGGTGCTAAGGAGGCAGGCGCAGGCGCGGAGTACCGAGGCATCAGGAAAATGTTTCCATATCAGTGTAACAAGACCAAGACCAGCATGACGGCAAGGCGGAGGTCACCGTGGAGCCCGAGACGGCGTCATCACCAGAGCCTTTAGCAGGCGAAGACCACTTTTGTCAGGATAGCTTGTACTAGCTGTCCCCTTTCAAATTTGCCCGCCGTTGTTGGCTCCCTTCCCGCTCATTATTTGGGGAGAGGACTAGGGCCTATATAAGTAGAACTAGCCACCACCGTAGAGGCAGGTTAAACCGATCGAGTTCTCATCCACAAGTCCACAGAGCACAAGAACACCTCAACCCCAGGAGGCCGTTCTTCCCCTTGTACTGTTCATCATCAGCCCTAGAGGCAATCCACCACCACACACTGGAGTAGGGTATTACACCACAACGGTGGCCCGAACCAGTATAAATCTCGTGTCTTTCTGTGTTGCGAGTTCGTCGAGTTCATCCGTGAGATCTAGCGAGCTAGGGCGCGGATCGGTAGGAGGGAAAGAACTTCGCGCGCACCCCAAAGTTCGAACCTTCAGGGTTTTGCCGGAACCCCACATCCGACATTTGGCGCGCCAGGTAGGGGTGCGCCGTAGCTTCCTTTTCGTCGATCCATCGCTCCGTCGCTCCGTCGTCTCCTTGGTGGACGCTCGCCTCGCTCAAGCTGAGAGCCGGGCTGCCCTCACCGCCCGCGTTGCTCAGACGGCTCCCATCTGTGGGCCACCTCGTCCTTCTTCGTCTCCCGCCGCCAACACCGCCACCGGCCCGGCGGGGAACGAGCAGCAAGCATCCTCGCTGCACCCATCGGTGCGGCAGGATGGCCACACCGCCACTCCATCGCTGACCCCGGTCGGTTCTTCGTCTCATGCACACCGCGCTCCCATGGACGCGCGGGCCATGCTCCTCGCGGCAAACGAGCTCGTGCGCTACCGCCCGGTCGACGACCTCTATGAGGAGTGGCTCGACCGCGTCGCCGAGCTCGTCCGCACCGCAGGAGGCTCCCCGGCGCCGTCCCTTTCTCTGCCTCACCTTCCGCCAGCCACGGGCGACGTTGCTCATAGCGCGCCTCCACCACCTCTGCCTCAAGACCGCGCCTTGGCGCCAAGGCGCGCAGCCCCATGACGCGATCCACCATGTCCGGTGCCCGCGCGCAAAGACAGGAGCTGCTAAGAAATCCCTCGGTCGCGGGAACCTGCACCTGCGCTCCCCACACTGCCTCGTTAAGATCGCGCGCCACCTACGGTGGCGGCGCGTGGACCTCATCAAGACCAAGCCCCACCTCTGAGGCGGGCCCCGGCGACCACGGCCGGCTGCCGCGCCTTCACCCCCGAGCTGCGTAGCATAGCTTGGTTGGGCAAGTTCAAGCCGGATCTGCCCCCTAGCTATGATGGCACCGCAGACCCCGCGGAGTTCCTGCAGCTCTACGAGCTGAGCATCGAAGCGGCCAATGGCGATGAGAAAGTCATGGCGAACTGGTTTCCCATGGCTCTCAAAGATGGTGCCCGCTCTTGGCTCCTGAACCTGCAGCACGGCTCGATCTCCTCCTGGGATGAGATGCGCAACCGCTTCATCGCCAACTTCCAGGGCACCCGTGACCGCCCGCCGGACGCGGGCAACCTGCGCCACATCAAGCAACAACTAGGAGAGACCCTCCAGAAGTACATCCAACACTTCAACAACATTCGCCTCAAGATCCCCAAGGTCATGGACGAGGCCATCATCTCCGCGTTCTCCTATGGCGTCAAGATGAAGGAAGAGCTTGCTATCCACGAGGAGATGTGCACATCTCAGGAGTTGTTCAACCTGGCACCAAGTGCGCAAGAGCTGAGGAGGGGCGCCTTTCCCTCCTCGAGCTGCCAACTGTGGGTGCAAAGGAGAAGACGGTCAAGGCCAAGGACGTGAAGCGCAAGGAAGCGGCCGTGCTCAAAGCGGAGCCCGACACGAAGCGGGGCAGAGATCAGCTTGAGTCATCCAAGAACAGCCGGCCATTCCGTGCCTTTGTGGGGACCCCAACTCATAAGTCGTGATCACCGAATGCACGTATACAGTGATCCCAGAGATCAATGCTCACTGAACACACAGAAGCTGAATAACAAGAGTCTTACATCCATACATACCGTATTACAAAATTAGGACCATTATGGTCAAGTCTTGAGTATAACATAGCAGCGGAAATCTTCGTCGATAACTTGGGCCCATGCCATCTGCCTTAACCCTACAGGCATTCTGACTGGGAAGCGTCCTAGCTCGCATGTTCGTCACCACAGTATTCTTCTTCATATCCTGTTCTTTCATGCCTGGCCAATAAAATAACCAGTGGCAAGCCAATGAGTACTCTGAATGTACTCGCAAGCAACCCATGTTTTGGTTCAAGGCGCAACAATGCATGATATAGGTAAATTTTTGCGGAAAGCTAGTTTTGAGGGCAATAATATGTTCAACAACTTGTAAGACATGCATCAGGAGAATTCAAGTAACCATGAGGACAGGTTACAGATATCAACATAAATAGAGTGGGCACCAACCCAACTCAATCATGACAAGTCCTTGACTTGACCCAAGTAGTGCTTCCCACTTATCCAACACACACACTGGTTTGTAAACAAGTGGACATAGTTTAAGCAGCACCGCCCAATTGTCCTTGACCGTGGACTCGGCTATTCGAATAGTTTAACACTCTGCAGAGGTTGCACACTTTACCCAAAAGATCCGGGGAACTTCCGTGTCATCCACGACCCGCGATACCTCAAGTACCCGGGGTAAGCACCCGATCACTATCTTTCCCTAGACGACACTAACAAGGAGTCCACTCGTTGTTCCGTATCCTCACGATGTACATCATACGAGACTCACTCGAGACCGTAACATCCGAGAGGGGACACAATGGTGTATCCGGTGCCCTGTAAAAACAGTCATGGCCGCCCTACCTGGCATGACCCCGTCCCGAGAGAGCGCTCCAACAACTCTCCCGTCACTAGTAATGCAGGCTCCAAGTTAGTATCGGCCTAGGTAATCAATAATGCCCTTTCCCATATAAGGGTAGAGTGGTTGTGCATGTAAGGTTGGGACAGTCAACAAATCTTAGATCTAATCCATTTTCGAAAACAACGCACACACTTGCCTTGGTACACCACTTCGTCATCAAGTGGCTACCCATCTCATCATATCCCTCGGGCATAAGTGGCACCCGATGGGGTTTTCGAAAAGTCCTTTGGAAATACTTTGCCATGCATATACCCGTCCCTTAGCATAGCACTACTTAGCATCCTATCTACTCCCACCGGCATAACCCTCATAAGAAGGTAGGGTCATGCATAATGCAGGTATCAACGAGGAAGTAACGAAGGCAACCCACCAAAGTGGTTACCATCTCATCATGATTTCGAAGCAACACTAATAAAGTGCTATATGACATGCATAAAAAGGTTTTCATAGACATGGTCAAAGGGCTGCTTTCCTGGTTCATCAGAGTCTTGAGATCTTCTGGTCCTTCTCCAAGTACTCCGTCTACTTCGGCAACTAACGTCGGAAACAATCACAATAAGCAACACAACAAGGCAAGAATAAATGTGCTCTAAAAATATGAAGTTGACTTTTCTTGGATACCTCTGGTCATATGAGGAATGACCAAAGTGATTTCATTGGTAGTGGATCTATGGATATTTCTAAACATTTCGATATGATGGGATCAAGGGGTTTATGGAATTGCAAGAAGTGTACAGAAGAACTATTTTGAAAAATGAGCAAAGGCACCCATTTAACAAAGGATGATTTTAGAAGCATCTAGGAATTGGTTTCACTGGATTTGGAGTTGAGATGAATTTCCTATGAATTTGCAAAGTTGATAAATATGAAGAAATGGCTCAATAATTTATGTGGTACTGAAAGTATTAATAAAAATGTTCATAAACTAAGTTATGAACTTAGGAACACCTAGGAATTTGAATAACGGAATTTGGATCAATTTTGAGCTCTCTGGGATTTTCTAAAGTTCATCACAGAAAATGGGAAAAACAAGAATTGATAAATGTTTGTGAAGAAAAATTTCCTGGAAAAATGTGCAAGTTGCACCATGAGATAGATTATGATTTTATGAGCTACTAGAAATTTGAATCATCAAATTTGGAGTTAATTTGAATTGTTTATGGATTTTTGAAGTTCAATGGAAAAAGAAAAAGAAAAGGGAAAGGGCTTTACCCTTATCAAGCGCGCAACGCGAGAGATAGGCAGCGGCCCGGCCCAGCGGCTCGGCTGCACGCGCCCAGGGGCCACGTCGGAGGCGTACCGGGATAATACGCCTTCCCGCACGGGAGGCAACCCCGAGCTGGACCCGTGTCCACTTGCCAGCGTGGCCTGGAGGCTGGGCCACTGACGAGCGGGGCCCGCCTGTCAGGTTCGTCCTCCACCTCCCGCGTGGGTGCGACAGGAGACAGAGGAGGCACTCGACGCCGGTCGCCGGTGCTACAGGGCGTCTCCGGCGATGTTCTGCCCACCAGCGTGCTCAGGAGGTGATTCCGCACCCATCCATGGGTGACACGAGCGCCGAGGAGCTCAGGGTCGAGCACGGCGTTGGCCGCGGCGGTGGAGGTCGGCGGAGGCGGTGGTTACGGCGCTACGGCCACCGGGAGGAGAGGGAGAAGCACGGGAGGGGCTCGCGGTGATGGTGGTGGCACTCTATTGCGGTCCAGAGGGAAGGAGGAGGAGAGGTGGGCGCGAATTTAGGCGGAGTCCGACGGCTCGACTCCAGCCATGGGGAGCGATGGAGGGCTCGAGGAGTGGAGTGGGTTGGTCAGGGGGTCACTGGGAGTGAGAGAGGGCGAAGGGAGGCCAGAGAGGGCTCGGGGTGGCCTTATATGGCGAGGCGATGGTGCACCGTGGGTTCGTGCGCCGGCGAGGTCGTGCTCGTTGCTACGGGCCACGGGAGCTCGTCGCGGTGTGTCTGGGGTGTTCCTGGATTCGGTCCAGAGCTAGGGGAGAGAAGAGAGAGAGCAGGGGGGTCAGGGGCACCGCGCATGTGAGCTTGCTCACTGGTGTACTCGGGCGGCCGGCGCGCGTGCGAGCAGGGGCAGGAGGAGGGAGAAGGAGGAGGGGGCCGACCGACTTGCATGTCCCGGATGCTGAGGCGGCCTCGGGGGACACAAGGGGGAGGCCCTAGGTGGTCAGAAGCCTCAGGCAGGATTCGGCTACAGTGCCCTGGTGCACTGTAGCGCGCTCCAGAGCACGCATATGGCATGCCATGGCATAAAGAAAGGGGAGTGGGCGCCGCCACTTGTGTCCTGTAGTGCTAGGGGGTAGTAAAGAAAGGGGAGATGGCCTTGGATGCCCTGGACAGCCAGTAGGAGAGGAGAGAGGTTGAGGGAGAGAGGGAAATGGGCTGTCCAGAGAGAGAAGGTGGGGTTTTACCCCTCCAATAATTGAGCTATGGATTTGCCATTGCTACTGGAGGTGCAAGGGGACTAGTAGGGGTTGTGGTAAAAAGTTGAGGCCATGGAGATTAGTGGAAGGGGTAAAAAATGGAATTTTGGTAAATTGGCAGAAGGTGTTTGATGCTTGTTTGGGTAAGCAAATGAACTCCATTTGGAATGAGACTCCACAGGGTGAAATGTAACATATAATTAGGGTGTTCCACCAAATTTGAGATCATTTGGTCAAAGTTGCCAATG
Source organism: Aegilops umbellulata (assembly GCA_032464435.1). Taxonomy (NCBI): domain Eukaryota; kingdom Viridiplantae; phylum Streptophyta; class Magnoliopsida; order Poales; family Poaceae; genus Aegilops; species Aegilops umbellulata. Next base: position 330,512,949 of record CP136056.1, read on the forward strand.
CAACTTTTGTAAACCCTAGAAATCAACAAAAATGGCTTTGCCAAGATTTAGTCATGCAAATCTATTCTCCTTGATGCACCACTTGGTGTAGTGCCATCATTTGAGGATTTGAACATGCTCACAAAAGTTGGGGTCAAGGAGAGGAAGTTGGTAGTACAAACTTGTTCAAAGTTGATTCTGGCCAGAGAGGGTTTTGGGGCACTTTGATCAAGATAAATTTCTCTCCAACTTGTGCAATTTGGTCTAGATGCATTATTGCACCATTTGAAAATGTGCACAAAGTTTGAGAGCATTTGGACATGTTTGACAGTGCAAAGCTGTTCAAACTTGAAAAAGGATAGAAGTGGTTTTGAGAGGGTTTCATGGGGTTATACTGTTCTCCATGACATGAGACTTGGCAAGATCATCAAACATGTCATATGTGACATGCTAGAATTTTCTTGGATTTTTATGAAAATATTTCCTGTAGAAATATTTCAAATCCTTGAAATGAGCAGAAATGGTTTTGGGAGGTTTTGTCCAATATTTTGATCATGACCATGTGTTGAAACTCATATATATGGAAAATATATGTCCATTGAGTCTCCCTAATTTTTCTCAAATATTTTTAAAGCTTTAAAATAATTTTAAACTATTTAAGACCAATTCTGGCCTTAAGAAAAAGCCTTTAAATAAAATAGGAAAATAACTTTTAAAATTATATTTTTGTTGTTTCTGGGTAACCTATCTCTAATAGGAGTCAAAAATATTTTTGGAAAGATTTTTACTGCCCTTAGTTAAGTACTTGCAGTGCAGTACCTCAACTCAGGGGTTTTTGGAAAACTAAATTTTGAAAATACTTTTTGGCCAAATTATTTTTGCAAGAAAATATTTTTATGTCCTATACACATGGCATGATCATTGGTTCAAGAGTTTGGAGCAAGGAGAAGGAGTATAAGAGTTGGAGGATTTATTTGATTTTTAGAGCACTTGCAAACAATAGTCAAACATTCAATCAAAGTAAGGACAAATCACTCAAAAGTTTTTGTCAAACCTCATTTTATCATGATTTATTAGCTTAAGTGATGTGGCATGAAAATCAGGGTGTGACAGACCTACCCCCCTTACAAGAATCTCGTCCCCGAGATTCCCAGACTAAGCGCGGAAAGGAATACGGAAACTTGTATTTGGGGTAGTCTTCACGTCCTCATACTGCTTCTGCTTTCGTTTGGTGCTCCATTGAATCTTGAAGTACTCGATGGCGTGGCTTCGTGTTTGTCGTCCTGCTTGATCCAGATTGCAATTGGGGTTTCTCGCGTAGGTCAGATTGGGCTGGGGGTCAATGGTTTGGTGATTGATTGCCCTTGGAGAGGTCGGGCTAGTTAGGAAGTTGGAAACGTTTTCGGGGGTGTGTCGCGTGGAAAACGCTGTGCACAGTGGGTAACTCAGACGGTAACTCTAACTGGTAGCCATCTATTCTTCGTCTTGCAGTGATCTTGGAGAGGGTTGTTGAATCTTGGAGTGATCTCGAAGAGGGCCGATGAATCTTGGCGTGGGTTTCCTTGTCATGAAAATGCTTGCAGATATGCCTGGTCTTCGATGCGGAGGTTTACTTCTTGACGATGGTGGTTGGTGTAGTTCTTCCCCCTGGACATGGCGATCTTCAGATGTTCCCTAACTAGCTGAACGGTTCTTCTTCCGTCTTCGGGTAGGCAAGTATGTCATCAAGGAAAGATGGCAACTAACTTGTCCGAGTACTCCGTGAAGACTTTGCCCACGGGGTACATAGTGTTGGGGAACGTAGTAATTTCAAAAAAAATTCCTACGCACACGCAAGATCATGGTGATGCATAGCAACGAGAGGGGAGAGTGTTGTCTACGTACCCTCGTAGACCGAAGCGGAAGCGTTGACTCAACGTAGAGGAAGTAGTCGTACGTTCTCCTCGCGATCCAACCGATCACAGCACCGTTACTCCGGCACCTCCGAGTTCTTGGCACACGTTCAGCTCGATGACTATCCCCGGGCTCCGATCCAGCAAAGCGTCGAGGAAGAGTTCCGTCATCATGACGGCGTGGTGACGATCTTAATGTGTTACCGGCGCAGGGCTTCGCCTAAGCACTGCAACGATATGATCGAGGTGGAATTTGGTGGAAGGGGGCACCGCACACGGCTAAGGAACGATCCGTAGATCAACTTGTGTGTCTATGGGGTGCCCCCTGCCTCTGTATATAAAGGATGGAGGAGGAGGAGGCCGGCCAAGGCAAAGGTGCGGCCAGGATATGGATTCCTACTAGGACTCCAAGTCCTAGTAGGAGTCCACCAAAAGGGGAGGAAGGGAGAAGGAATAGGAGGAGAAGGAGAGGTGGCCGACCCCCTTTCCCTAGTCCAATTCGGACTAGAGGGGAGGGGGGGGCGCAGCAGCCTTTTCCTCTTCCCACTAAAGCCCATCAAGGCCCATTACTTCTCCCGTAATCCCGTAACTCCCCGATACTCTCGAAAATACCCGAATCACTCAGAACCTTTCCGATGTCCGAATATAGTCGTCCAATATATCGATTTTTACGTCTCGACCATTTCGAGACTCCTCGTCATGTCCCCGATCTCATCCGGGACTCCGAACTCCTTCGGTACATCAAAACTCATAAACTCATAATATAACTGTCATCGAAACCTTAAGCGTGCGGACCCTACGGTTCGAGAACAATGTAGACATGACCGAGACACGTCTCCGGTCAATAACCAATAGCGGGACCTGGATGCCCATATTGGCTCCTACATATTCTACGAAGATCTTTATCGGTCAGACCGCATAACAACATACGTTGTTCCCTTTGTCATCGGTATGTTACTTGCCCGAGATTCGATCGTCGGTATCCAATACCTAGTTCAATCTCGTTACCGGCAAGTCTCTTTACTCGTTCCGTAATACATCATCTCACAACTAACACATTAGTTGCAATGCTTGCAAGGCTTATGTGATGTGCATTACCGAGAGGGCCCAGAGATACCTCTCCGACAATCGGAGTGACAAATCCTAATCTCGAAATACGCCAACCCAACATGTATCTTCGGAGACACCTGTAGAGCACCTTTATAATCACCCAGTTACGTTGTGACGTTTGGTAGCACACAAAGTGTTCCTACGGTAAACGGGAGTTGCATAATCTCATAGTTAAAGGAACATGTATAAGTCATGGATAAAAGCAATAGCAACATACTAAACGATCGGGTGCTATACTAATGGAATGGGTCATGTCAATCAGATCATTCAACTAATGATGTGATCTCGTTAATCAAATAACAACTCTTTGTTCATGGTTAGGAAACATAACCATCTTTGATTAATGAGCTAGTCAAGTAGAGGCATACTAGTGACACTCTGTTTGTCTATGTATTCACACATGTATTATGTTTCCAATTAATACAATTCTAGCATGAATAATAAACATTTATCATGATATAAGGAAATAAATAATAACTTTATTATTGCCTCTAGGGCATATTTCCTTCAGTCTCCCACTTGCACTAGAGTCAATAATCTAGATCACATCACCATGTGATTAACATCAATAGTTCACATCATCATGTGATTAACACCCATAGTTCACATCGCTATGTGACCGACACCCAAAGGGTTTACTAGATTCAGTAATCTAGTTTACATCGCTATGTAATTAACACCCAAAGAGTACTAAGGTGTGATCATGTTTTGCTTGTGAGAGAAATTTAGTCAACGGGTCTGCCACATTCAGATCCGTTATGTATTTTGCAATTTTCTATGTCTACAATGCTCTGCACGGAGCTACTTTAGCTAATTGCTCCCACTTTCAATATGTATCTAGATTGAGACTTAGAGTCATCTAGATTAGTGTCAAAACTTGCATCGATGTAACCTTTTACGACGAACCTTTTTGTCACCTCCATAATCGAGAAACATATCCTTATTCCACTAAGGATAATTTTGACCGCCGTCCAGTGATCTACTCCTAGATCACTATTGTACTCCCGTGCCAATCTCAGGGTAGGGTATACAATAGGTCTGGTACACAGCATGGCATACTTTATAGAACCTATGGCCAAAGCATAGGGAATGACTTTCATTCTCTTTCTATCTTCTGCCGTGGTCGGGTTTTGAGTCTTACTCAATTTCACACTTTGTAACACAGGCAAGAACTCTTTCTTTGACTGTTCCATTTTGAACTACTTCAAAATCTTGTCAAGGTATGTACTCATTGAAAAAACTTATCAAGCGTCTTGATCTATCTCTATAGATCTTGATGCTCAATATGTAAGTAGCTTCCCCGAGGTCTTTCTTTGAAAAACTCTTTTCAAACACTCCTTTATGCTTTGCAGAATAATTCTACATTATTTCCGATCAACAATATGTCATTCACATATACTTATCAGAAATGCTGTAGTGCTCCCACTCACTTTCTTGTAAATACAGGCTTCACCGCAAGTCTGTATAAACTATATGCTTTGATCAACTTATCAAAGCGTATATTCCAACTCCGAGATGCTTGCACCAGTCCATAGATGGATCGCTGGAGCTTGCATATTTTGTTAACACCTTCAGGATCGACAAAACCTTCTAGTTGCGTCGTATACAACTCTTCTTTAATAAATCCATTAAGGAATGTAGTTTTGTTTATCCATTTGCCGGATTTCATAAAATGCGGCAATTGCTAACATGATTCGGACAGACTTAAGCATAGATACGAGTGAGAAACTCTCATCGTAGTCAACTTTGTCGAAAAACCTTTTGCGACAATTCTAGCTTTGTAGATAGTAACACTACTATCAGTGTCCGTCTTCCTCTTCAAGATCCATTTATTTTCTTTGGCTTGCCGATCATCGGGCAAATCCATCAAAGTCCATACTTTGTTCTCATACATGGATCATATCTCAGATTTCATGGCCTCAAACCATTTCGCGGAATCTAGGCTCATCATCGCTTCCTCATAGTTCGCAAGTTCGTCATGGTCTAGTAACATGACTTCCAGAACAGGATTACCGTACCACTCTGGTGCGGATCTCACTCTAGTTTACTTACGAGATTCGGTAGTAACTTGATCTTGAAGTTACATGATCATCATCATTAGCTTCCTTACTAATTGGTGTAGTAGTCACAAGAACAGATTTCTATGATGAACTACTTTCCAATAAGGGAGAAGGTACAATTACCTTATCAAGTTTTCTACTTTCCTCCCATTCACTTCTTTCGAGAGAAATTCCTTCTCTGGAAAGGATCCATTCTCAGCAACGAATATCTTGCCTTCGGATCTGTGATAGAAGGTGTACCCAACAGTTTCCTTTGGGTATTCTATGAAGACGCATTTCTCCGATTTGGGTTCGAGCTTATCAGGATGAAACTTTTTCACATAAGCATCGCCACTCCAAACTTTAAGAAACGACAGCTTAGGTTTATTGCTAAACCATAGTTCATACGGTGTCGTCTCAACGGATTTAGATGGTGCCCTATTAAACGTGAATGCAGCTGTCTCTAATGCATGATCCCAAAATGATATTGGTAAATTGGTAAGAAACATCATAGATTGTACTATATCCAATAAAGTACGGTTATGACGTTCGGACACACCATTATGCTGTGGTGTTCCAGGTGGCATGAATTTGTGAAACTATTCCACATTGTTTTAATTGAAGACCAAACTCGTAACTCAAATATTCTCCTCCACGATCATATCGTAGAAACTTTTATTTTCTTGTTACGATGATTCTCCTCTTCACTCTGAAATTCTTTGAACTTTTCAAATGTTTCAGACTTATGTTTCATCAAGTAGATATACCCATATCTGCTTAAATCATCTGTGAAGTTCTGAAAATAATGATACTTGTCGCGAGCCTTAATATTCATCGGACCACATACATCAGTATGTATGATTTCCAACAAATCTGTTGCTTGCTCCATTGTTCCGAAGAACGGCGTTTTAGTCATCTTGCCCAAGAGGCATGGTCGCAAGCATCAAGTGATTCATAATCAAGTGATTCCAAAATCCCATCAGCATGGAGTTTCTTCATGCGCTTTACACCAATATGACCTAAACGGCAGTGCCACAAATAGGTTGCACTATCATTATTAACTTAGCATCTTTTGGCTTCAATATTATGAATATGTGTATCATTACGATCGAGATCCAACAAACCATTTTCGTTGGTGTGTATGACCATAGAAGGTTTTATTCATGTAAACAGAACAACAATTGTTCTCTAACTTAAATGGATAACCGTATTGCAATTAACATGATCAAATCATATTCATGCTCAACGCAAACACCAAATAACACTTATTTAGTTTCAACACTAATCCCGAAAGTATAGGGAGTGTGTGATGATGATCATATCAATCTTGGAACCACTTCCAACACACATCGTCACCTTGCCCTTTAACTAGTCTTTGTTCATTCTGCAACTCCCGTTTCGAGTTACTAATCTTAGCAACTTGAACTAGTACCAAATACTGAGGGGTTGCTATGAACACTAGTAAAGTACACATCAATAACATGTATATCAAATATACTTATGTTCACTTTGCCATCCTTCTTATCCGCCAATCACTTGGGGTAGTTCCGCTTCCAGTGACCAGTCCCTTTGCAGTAGAAGCACTTAGTCTCAGGCTTAGGACCAGACTTGGGCTTTTTCACTTGAGCAGCAACTTGCTTGTTGTTCTTCTTGAAGTTCCCCTTCTTTCCTTTTGCCCTTTTCTTGAAACTAGTGATTTTGTCAACCATCAACACTTGATGTTTTTCTTTGATTTCTACCTTCGCCGATTTTAGCATCGCGAAGAGCTTGGGAATATTTTCCGTTATCCCTTGCATATTATAGTTCATCACGAAGTTCTACTAACTTGGTGATGGTGACTAGAGAATTCTGTCAATCACTATTTTATCTGGAAGATTAACTCCCACTTGATTCAAGCGATTGTAGTACTCAGACTATCTGAGCACATGCTCACTAGTTGAGCGATTCTCCTCCATCTTTTAGCTATAGAACTTGTTGGAGACTTCATATCTCTCAACTCGGGTATTTGCTTGAAATATTAACTTCAACTCCTGGAACATCTCATATGCTCCATGACGTTCAAAACGTCTTTGAAGTCCCGATTCTAAGCTGTTAAGCATGGTGCACTAAACTATTAAGTAGTCATCATATTGAGCTAGCAAAAACGTTCATAACGTCTGCATCTGCTCCTGCAATAGGTCCGTCACCTAGCGGTGCATCAAGGACATAATTCTTCTGTGCAGCAATGAGGATAAACCTCAGATCACGGATCCAATCCGCATCATTGCTACTAACATTTTTCAACACAATTTTCTCTTAGGAACATATCAAAATAAACACAGGGAAGCAACAATGCGAGCTATTGATCTACAACATAGATATGCTAATACTACCAGGACTAAGTTCATGATAAATTAAAGTTCAATTAATCATATTACTTAAGAACTCCCACTTAGATAGACATCTCTCTAATCCTCTAAGTGATCACGTGATCAAAATCAACTAAACCATGTCCGATCATCACGTGAGATGGAGTAGTTTCAATGGTGAACATCACTATGTTGATCATATCTACTATATGATTCACGCTCGACCTTTCGGTCTCCGTGTTCCGAGGTCATATCTGTTATATGCTAGGCTCATCAAGTTAAACCTGAGTATTCCGCGTGTGCAACTGTTTTGCACCCGTTGTATTTGAACGTAGAGCCTATCACACCCGATCATCACGTGGTGTCTCAGCACGAAGAACTTTCGCAACGGTGCATACTCAGGGAGAACACTTCTTGATAATTTAGTGAGAGATCATCTTATAATGCTACCGTCAATCAAAGCAAGATAAGATGCATAAAAGGATAAACATCACATGCAATCAATATAAGTGATATGATATGGCCATCATCATCTCGTGCTTGTGATCTCCATCTTCGAAGCACCGTCATGATCACCATCGTCACCGGCGCGACACCTTGATCTTCATCGCAGCATCGTTGTCGTCTCGCCAATCTTATGCTTCCACGACTATCACTACCGCTTAGTAATAAAGTAAAGCATTACATCGCGATTGCATTGCATACAATAAAGCGACAACCATATGGCTCCTGCCAGTTGCCGATAACTCGGTTACAAAACATGATCATCTCATACAATAAAATTTAGCATCATGTCTTGACCATATCACATCACAACATGCCCTGCAAAAACAAGTTAGACGTCCTCTACTTTGTTGTTGCAAGTTTTACGTGGCTGCTACGGGCTCAAGTAAGAACTCATCTTACCTACGCATCAAAACCACAACGATAGTTTGTCAAATAGACTCCGTTTTAACCTTCTCAAGGACCGGGCGTAGTCACACTCGGTTCAACTAAAGTTGGAGAGACAGTCTTCCGCAAGCCATCTATGTGCAAAGCACGTCGAGGGAACCGGTCTCGCGTAAGAGTACGCGTAAGGTTGGTCCGGATCGTCTCGTCCAACAATACCGCTGAACCAAAGTATGACATGCTGGTAGGCAGTATGACTTGTATCGTCCACAACTCACTTGTGTTCTACTCGTGCAAATAACATCAAACCATAAAAACCTAGGCTCGGATGCCACTGTTGGGGAACGTAGTAATTTCAAAAAAAATTCCTACGCACACGCAAGATCATGGTGATGCATAGCAACGAGAGGGGAGAGTGTTGTCTACGTACCCTCGTAGACCGAAGCGGAAGCGTTGACTCAACATAGAGGAAGTAGTCGTACGTTCTCCTCGCGATCCAACCGATCACAGCACCGCTACTCCGGCACCTCCGAGTTCTTGGCACACGTTCAGCTCGATGACGATCCCCGGGCTCCGATCCAGCAAAGCGTCGAGGAAGAGTTCCGTCATCACGACGGCGTGGTGACGATCTTAATGTGTTACCGGCGCAGGGCTTCGCCTAAGCACTGCAACGATATGATCGAGGTGGAATTTGGTGGAAGGGGGCACCGCACACGGCTAAGGAACGATCCGTAGATCAACTTGTGTGTCTATGGGGTGCCCCCTGCCTCTGTATATAAAGGATGGAGGAGGAGGAGGCCGGCCAAGGCAAAGGTGCGGCCAGGATATGGATTCCTACTAGGACTCCAAGTCCTAGTAGGAGTCCACCAAAAGGGGAGGAAGGGAGAAGGAATAGGAGGAGAAGGAGAGGTGGCCGGCCCCCTTTTCCCTAGTCCAATTCGGACTAGAGGGGAGGGGGGGCGCAGCAGCCTTTTCCTCTTCCCACTAAAGCCCATCAAGGCCCATTACTTCTCCCGTAATCCCGTAACTCCCCGATACTCCCGAAAATACCCGAATCACTCAGAACCTTTCCGATGTCCGAATATAGTCGTCCAATATATCGATTTTTACGTCTCGACCATTTCGAGACTCCTCGTCATGCTCCGATCTCATCCGGGACTCCGAACTCCTTCGGTACATCAAAACTCATAAACTCATAATATAACTGTCATCGAAACCTTAAGCGTGCGGACCCTACGGTTCGAGAACAATGTAGACATGACCGAGACACGTCTCCGGTCAATAACCAATAGCGGGACCTGGATGCCCATATTGGCTCCTACATATTCTACGAAGATCTTTATCGGTCAGACCGCATAACAACATACGTTGTTCCCTTTGTCATCGGTATGTTACTTGCCCGAGATTCGATCGTCGGTATCCAATACCTAGTTCAATCTCGTTACCGGCAAGTCTCTTTACTCGTTCCGTAATACATCATCTCACAACTAACACATTAGTTGCAATGCTTGCAAGGCTTATGTGATGTGCATTACCGAGAGGGCCCAGAGATACCTCTCCGACAATCGGAGTGACAAATCCTAATCTCGAAATACGCCAACCCAACATGTATCTTCGGAGACACCTGTAGAGCACCTTTATAATCACCCAGTTATGTTGTGACGTTTGGTAGCACACAAAGTGTTCCTACGGTAAACGGGAGTTGCATAATCTCATAGTTAAAGGAACATGTATAAGTCATGGATAAAAGCAATAGCAACATACTAAACGATCGGGTGCTATGCTAATGGAATGGGTCATGTCAATCAGATCATTCAACTAATGATGTGATCTCGTTAATCAAATAACAACTCTTTGTTCATGGTTAGGAAACATAACCATCTTTGATTAATGAGCTAGTCAAGTAGAGGCATACTAGTGACACTTTGTTTGTCTATGTATTCACACATGTATTATGTTTCCAATTAATACAATTCTAGCATGAATAATAAACATTTATCATGATATAAGGAAATAAATAATTACTTTATTATTGCCTCTAGGGCATATTTCCTTCACATAGGGTATAGGTTGGGGTATCGGTGGTGGTCATGGTTGGGTATTGGCCAAGGTTTCCTTGTCCTAGAGCCAAAGCCCATGGTTGTGATTCCTACCATATCGTGGCTTGGTGGGGCTTAAGGGTTTCAAGGATTCTAGTGTGTGAGCGAACGTTTGTCACCTTATCCTTAAGCACGGTTCCTGAGATGCCAATTGTTCTATCTAGTCATTTAAACAAATAACCTTATGCCACCGAAAGCATCAACTCTTGTAGGTGAGCTCCAATCATTACTCATGTTATTCATATCCTCATGACTCCCAAGAGGAGGTCTAACAAAATCATATATGTCTATGATCCCCAAACTCATATGTATGTCTATCCCTAAAAATCCATGGGTAGAGCATATAAGCTGCTAAGCTTGAATTTAATCACCACAATCCAAGTGCTCAGTCTATTGATCCAAGGTTCGATAAAGCATCTCTATCCTAAGGAAACACGTCGTAAGCCACTCCAAGATCTTGTTTCCTTCCTATGAATCAACTCCAATAGCCCATTAACTTCCATTAATCACTACATAATCCATTTAATTCTACAAATCCAATGTCTATGGTGTTCCGCATGATCTTCTATTGTCCTATAGTCCCCAAATACTTGAAAGGGCTACCTTACTGTAGTCAATCCACTAATTTCCATTATCATGGTTAAGTAAACTCCAAGGTCAAGCTCATACAGATCCCTAAGTAAACTCCGACAATTAATCCAATCTCCTAGTTTATTGTCCTCCAAGAAACATGGTATCATAATCGAGATCATCAGTCTAAATCCAATTTACTCCGAACCATGTAGAATCTCTGCATCCATACTCCACTAGGATAACCTATTGAATCCAAATCTCTTGTCCAACAAGGATTCCTATCTATTCCCCCAAGTCATTATCATAATGTCAACTATCTCCTATCAATATCCCCTGGCTAAGTCAAATCCTTATACTTCCAGGAGTTACAGCTTGCGATCTTAATTGCCCCACTAAATCCAATGTATCCAGGGGTAATGAAAGTCATGCTACTTCTATTAACTGATCCCACCAAGTTCATCTACCAACATGAAAGCCTTATAATCCATCGAAGAGTCTCAAATAATTCCTCAAGGTCTCTTGATATAAACTCATCAAGTCATTTGCCCTCTATTCCTATATCCTCAAATTGGTCTTCCCTATGGCATCGTCAGTTCTGGTGCTATATTAGGATGACAATGTGCTTGTTCACTACATCCACTAGTTCCATAATGAACCCAGTGTTGTGCAAGGTTTACAGAGGCTTAACTGGTTCTCTTGCAATTCTGTGGGTTAAGCACATGGTTAAGGACTCGAGCTGGGGTATCTCATGAAGTCTCGAAGGGTCTAGGAATGGGTTTCTAGTCTGGAGGTTTAAACATAACTCTACGGGGTTTCACTTGGTCGAGGAGGCTGCAACAAAAGTCTTCAGTGCTAGTTGGCTGCCGAGGTGGAATTCTTGGTGCATCTTGTCTTGCTAGCCTTCAGTTGATGAGAGAGATGAGAGGGAGTAGTAGCATAGAGGAGGGGAATGCCTAAAGGGGGTTCTATAGTGCAGGTGCAAACAACCAAGTGCCAAAAAGGGCCAAACAAAGGAAAACAAGGAAGGTGATATAGTCGCGTACTTGTTGCCTAGGGCAAAAAGTGTGACTTCTACCAAAACACAAACAAATAAAAACAAGCAACACACAATCATGGCTCTATTCGAACCATCATATAGACTCGACTGCGCATAGGGGGTACATGACTCATCCTACCCTAGGGGTTCTCGGATCCAGTAATCGTGCCTTGAGCCTCGTGCAGTCTTCTGAGTTTTCCTCAGTTGTTGCTACGTCTCTTGTAGTTGTTCGATGAAACAATCCAGGTTGAGCCTAAAGATTCTTCAACAACTTCTCGCCTATTGAAGTGATGGGGTGAAGGTGGCTCCTCGTAGCTGGCATTGACTCGGTCTTCTATTGTCTTCTTAATCATGACGATCCCGTTTTGTCTTCAAAGCCGTCGATGGTACCAGGTAGGTAATCCTTTATGCAATGATATTAACAAGGAATAGTAGAGGTCCAACATGTCAGTTATGTTGATGACAACATCGAAACCAAGAGCGAGGAATGAAGAGAACCGTTTTCCTGCTCACTATAGTGAGGCGGACCAAATGGCGAGGTTCTCATCCACCGGTGGTTGTCGATACAACAATGGTAAGGACATAGTTGCTCTATTAGCGATGTATATCATGATATTGCATATCCTATGCCCTGATCATCATGGGCTAAGATCACATCATCTTGGAGCATTGTCAAGGATGTCACCATCTTCTGGACCTTCATGTCGTGATTCCTCGAGGATGTATCTTCTGTTGGTATCGTCTTGTGGTGGTGTCGCCAATCTTGTGTTCAGAAGAGGTGGGTGAGTGTTTGGCAAGGTGTAATCCTCCTAGGCTATCCACGAGGATTACAAGGAATCCCGTGATCAGGGGCTTGAGGGTGCTAACGACCATTTGCAATAATTTTGAAGGGAAGAGATCGATGGGGAAAGTATACCTTAGTTTTTGAAAAACTAATAAGGGAAGAGAAGAATAGATAGTTTTGAAAACTTGTAATAGTTTTGGAAATAGTTTTACCCAAACTAACGACCATGCTAACTAAGGCTTCCTACAGTCAGGATGGCTCTGATACCAGCTCTGTGGGGACCCCGACTCATAAGTCGTTATCACCGAATGCACGTGTACAGTGATCCCAGAGATCAATGCTCATTGAACACACAAAAGCTGAATAACAAGAGTCTTACATCCATACATACCGTATTACAAAATTAGGACCATTATGGTCAAGTCTTGAGTATAACATAGCAGCGGAAATCTTCGTCGATAACTTGGGCCCATGCCATCTGCCTTAACCCTACAGGCATTCTGACTGGGAAGCGTCCTAGCTCGCATGTTCGTCACCACAGTATTCTTCTTCATATCCTGTTCTTTCATGCCTGGCCAATAAAATAACCAGTGGCAAGCCAATGAGTACTCTGAATGTACTCGCAAGCAACCCATGTTTTGGTTCAAGGCGCAACAATGCATGATATAGGTAAATTTTTGCGGAAAGCTAGTTTTGAGGGCAATAATATGTTCAACAACTTGTAAGACATGCATCAGGAGAATTCAAGTAACCATGAGGACAGGTTACAGATATCAACATAAATAGAGTGGGCACCAACCCAACTCAATCATGACAAGTCCTTGACTTGACCCAAGTAGTGCTTCCCACTTATCCAACACACACACTGGTTTGTAAACAAGTGGACATAGTTTAAGCAGCACCGCCCAATTGTCCTTGACCGTGGACTCGGCTATTCGAATAGTTTAACACTCTGCAGAGGTTGCACACTTTACCCAAAAGATCCGGGGAACTTCCGTGTCATCCACGACCCGCGATACCTCAAGTACCCGGGGTAAGCACCCGATCACTATCTTTCCCTAGACGACACTAACAAGGAGTCCACTCGTTGTTCCGTATCCTCACGATGTACATCATACGAGACTCACTCGAGACCGTAACATCCGAGAGGGGACACAATGGTGTATCCGGTGCCCTGTAAAAACAGTCATGGCCGCCCTACCTGGCATGACCCCGTCCCGAGAGAGCGCTCCAACAACTCTCCCGTCACTAGTAATGCGGGCTCCAAGCTAGTATCGGCCTAGGTAATCAATAATGCCCTTTCCCATATAAGGGTAGAGTGGTTGTGCATGTAAGGTTGGGACAGTCAACAAATCTTAGATCTAATCCATTTTCGAAAACAACGCACACACTTGCCTTGGTACACCACTTCGTCATCAAGTGGCTACCCATCTCATCATATCCCTCGGGCATAAGTGGCACCCGATGGGGTTTTCGAAAAGTCCTTTGGAAATACTTTGCCATGCATATACCCGTCCCTTAGCATAGCACTACTTAGCATCCTATCTACTCCCACCGGCATAACCCTCATAAGAAGGTAGGGTCATGCATAATGCAGGTATCAACGAGGAAGTAACGAAGGCAACCCACCAAAGTGGTTACCATCTCATCATGATTTCGAAGCAACACTAATAAAGTGCTATATGACATGCATAAAAAGGTTTTCATAGACATGGTCAAAGGGCTGCTTTCCTGGTTCATCAGAGTCTTGAGATCTTCTGGTCCTTCTCCAAGTACTCCGTCTACTTCGGCAACTAACGTCGGAAACAATCACAATAAGCAACACAACAAGGCAAGAATAAATGTGCTCTAAAAATATGAAGTTGACTTTTCTTGGATACCTCTGGTCATATGAGGAATGACCAAAGTGATTTCATTGGTAGTGGATCTATGGATATTTCTAAACATTTCGATATGATGGGATCAAGGGGTTTATGGAATTGCAAGAAGTGTACAGAAGAACTATTTTGAAAAATGAGCAAAGGCACCCATTTAACAAAGGATGATTTTAGAAGCATCTAGGAATTGGTTTCACTGGATTTGGAGTTGAGATGAATTTCCTATGAATTTGCAAAGTTGATAAATATGAAGAAATGGCTCAATAATTTATGTGGTACTGAAAGTATTAATAAAAATGTTCATAAACTAAGTTATGAACTTAGGAACACCTAGGAATTTGAATAACGGAATTTGGATCAATTTTGAGCTCTCTGGGATTTTCTAAAGTTCATCACAGAAAATGGGAAAAACAAGAATTGATAAATGTTTGTGAAGAAAAATTTCCTGGAAAAATGTGCAAGTTGCACCATGAGATAGATTATGATTTTATGAGCTACTAGAAATTTGAATCATCAAATTTGGAGTTAATTTGAATTGTTTATGGATTTTTGAAGTTCAATGGAAAAAGAAAAAGAAAAGGGAAAGGGCTTTACCCTTATCAAGCGTGCAACGCGAGAGATAGGCAGCGGCCCGGCCCAGCGGCTCGGCTGCACGCGCCCAGGGGCCACGTCGGAGGCGTACCGGGATAATACGCCTTCCCGCACGGGAGGCAACCCCGAGCTGGACCCGTGTCCACTTGCCAGCGTGGCCTGGAGGCTGGGCCACTGACGAGCGGGGCCCGCCTGTCAGGTTCGTCCTCCACCTCCCGCGTGGGTGCGACAGGAGACAGAGGAGGCACTCGACGCCGGTCGCCGGTGCTACAGGGCGTCTCCGGCGATGTTCTGCCCACCAGCGTGCTCATGAGGTGATTCCGCACCCATCCATGGGTGACACGAGCGCCGAGGAGCTCAGGGTCGAGCACGGCGTTGGCCGCGGCGGTGGAGGTCGGCGGAGGCGGTGGTTACGGCGCTACGGCCACCGGGAGGAGAGGGAGAAGCACGGGAGGGGCTCGCGGTGATGGTGGTGGCACTCTATTGCGGTCCAGAGGGAAGGAGGAGGAGAGGTGGGCGCGAATTTAGGCGGAGTCCGACGGCTCGACTCCAGCCATGGCGAGCGATGGAGGGCTCGAGGAGTGGAGTGGGTTGGTCAGGGGGTCACTGGGAGTGAGAGAGGGCGAAGGGAGGCCAGAGAGGGCTCGGGGTGGCCTTATATGGCGAGGCGATGGTGCACCGTGGGTTCGTGCGCCGGTGAGGTCGTGCTCGTTGCTACGGGCCACGGGAGCTCGTCGCGGTGTGTCTGGGGTGTTCCTGGATTCGGTCCAGAGCTAGGGGAGAGAAGAGAGAGAGCAGGGGGGTCAGGGGCACCGCGCATGTGATCTTGCTCACTGGTGTACTCGGGCGGCCGGCGCGTGTGCGAGCAGGGGCAGGAGGAGGGAGAAGGAGGAGGGGGCCGACCGTCTTGCGTGTCTCGGACGCAGAGGCGGCCTCGAGGGACACATGGGGGAGGCCCTAGGTGGTTAGAAGCCTCGGGCAGGATGCAGCTACAGTGCCCTGGTGCACTGTAGCGCGCTCCAGAGCATGCATATGGCATGCCATGGCATAAAGAAAGGGGAGTGGGCGCGACCACTTGTGTCCAGTAGTGCTAGCGGGTAGTAAAGAAAGGGGAGATGGCCTTGGATGCCCTGGACAGCCAGTAGGAGAGGAGAGAGGTTGAGGGAGAGGGGGAAATGGGCTGTCCAGAGAGAGAAGGTGGGGTTTTACCCCTCCAATAATTGAGCCATGGATTTGCCATTGCTACTGGAGGTGCAAGGGGACTAGTAGGGGCTGTGGTAAAAAGTTGAGGCCATGGAGATTAGTGGAAGGGTTCAAAAATGGAATTTTGGTAAATTGGCAGAAGGTGTTTGATTCTTGTTTGGGTAAGAAAATGAACTCCATTTGGAATGAGACTCCACAGGGTGAAATGTAACATATAATTAGGGTGTTCCACCAAATTTGAGCTCATTTGGTCAAAGTTGCCAATGCAACTTTTGTAAACCCTGGAAATCAACAGAAATGGCTTTGCCAAGATTTAGTGTTGCAAATCTATTCTCCTTGATGCACCACTTGGTGTAGTGTCATCATTTGAGGATTTGAACATGCTCACAAAAGTTGGGGTCAAGGAGAGGAAGTTGGTAGTACAAACTTGTTCAAAGTTGATTCTGGCCAGAGAGGGTTTTGGGGCACTTTGATCAAGATAAATTTCTCTCCAACTTGTGCCATTTGATCTAGATGCATTATTACACCATTTGAGAATGTGCACAAAGTTTGAGAGCATTTGGACATGTTTGACATTGCAAAGCTGTTCAAACTTGAAAAAGGACAGAAGTGGTTTTGAGAGGGTTTCATGGGGTTATACTGTTCTCCATGATATGAGACTTGGCAAGATCATCAAACATGTCATATGTGACATGCTAGAATTTTCTTGGATTTTTATGAAAATATTTCCTGTAGAAATATTTCAAATCCTTGAAATGAGCAGAAATGGTTTTGGGAGGTTTTGTCCAATATTTTGATCATGACCATGTGTTGAAACTCATATATATGGAAAATATATGTCGATTGAGTCTCCCTAATTTTTCTCAAATATTTTTAAAGCTTTAAAATAATTTTATACTATTTAAGACCAATTCTGGCCTTAAGAAAAAGCCTTTAAATAAAATAGGAAAATAACTTTTAAAATTATATTTTTGTGGTTTCTGGGTAACCTATCTCTAATAGGAGTCAAAAATATTTTTGGAAAGATTTTTACTTCCCTTAGTTAAGTACTTGTAGTGCAGTACCTCAACTCAGGGGTTTTTGGAAAACTAATTTTTGAAAATACTTTTTGGCCAAATTATTTTTGCAAGAAAATATTTTTATGTCCTATACACATGGCATGATCATTGGTTCAAGAGTTTGGAGCAAGGAGAAGGAGTATAAGAGTTGGAGGATTTATTTGATTTTTAGAGCACTTGCAAACAATAGTCAAACATTCAATCAAAACAAGGACAAATCACTCAAAAGTTTTTGTCAAACCTCATTTTATCATGATTTATTAGCTTAAGTGATGTGGCATGAAAATCAGGGTGTGACAGCCTTCCACAACCTGAACACCCACAACACCAGTGACTGCCAAGAGCCTAGAGCCATCCGCGAAGGACGCTTCGGTGGACGCCCCGAGCGCAGCGACCGTGGCTACGACCGAGGAGGAGGATGTGGTGGTGGACGCTGGGACGACCGTGGCCCACGTCAGGAGTGGCGCGACCGTCCTCGCGAGGACCGCTGGCAGGATCATCCTCGCGAGGGCACCTGGAGAGACCAGCCTCGTGAGGACCGTCCTCAGGGCAACGCCGGTCTTCCCCCGCTGCTGCCACCGCCAAGGAGGAACGACGACCACCATCAAGACGAGGGGGCTGGGGGCTTCCAGGAGCCATGCGCTATCGCCTGCATCTTGGGCGGAGCTCAGGCCCTAGCCTCGCAGCACATCTTCAAACAGTTTGCTCGTGAAGTGAATGCAGTCCTCCCCAAGCTCGAGGCCACGCGTCTGCTCAGGTGGTCCCAGTGCGCCATCACCTTCAACTTGGCAGACCAACTCAAGTGCGCAGCCACCGCAGGAGCCCTCCCAATGCTTTGTTCACCAGTCATCAGCAATGTGCAAGTTACCAAGACCCTCATCAACGGCAGCGCAGGGCTCAACGTCCTATCCGTCGACACATTCTACAACCTCCAAGTCCCGTATGAACAGCTTCAACCTACCAAGCCTTTCTCAGGAGTGACCGATGGTTCCACCATACCGATAGGGCAGGTCTTCCTTCCTGTTACTTTCGGGGAACGCAAGAACTACCGCACCGAGCTCATCGACTTCTACGTCGCGCACATCCGTTTGCCGTACAACGCCATCCTTGAGTATCCAGCCCTGGCTAAGTTCATGGCAGTCACCCACCACGGCTACAACGTCCTCAAGATGTCGGGAAGTGGCGGAATCATCATGGTCCCTTGTGAAGAGAGAGATGCGGTGTGCTCCCTCGAGCGTGCCTTCCAAGCTGCAGCAATCGACGACCCTGACAGCAAAAGTGAGGGCCCTCCGGAGGCCATCCCCAAGAAGAAGCAGCTGCGCCGTGCCGGATCTCAGAAGGGTGACGACACTGCTGGAGCCTCGTCAGGATCAGCGCCCGCTCCAGGGGCGCTTCCCTCCATTGCATAGGAAGGCGTGCCTGGCACCCTCCTCGCGCAGGGCTCGGGGGCTCTCTTTTGGAGAGCCTCAGACCTTTCCAACCTCACGAGGGAGGCGCTTGGGCACCACTTGGAGGCGTGCTTCGCGGCACGTTTCCCTCAGGAGATCACAGGAAAGGGAGCGCCCACCGCTCAGGAGTTCATCACCGAGACCACTCAGGAACTGCAAGACGCAAGGGCCATGCACGGCGACTGCCGCTCACGAGGCGCAGCTCCCCATCCAGGCGAGGATGTCGGGCTATGCGTCTGCATAGACGTCCCAGGGCTCAACAGGGCCGCATCTCAGGAGCTTTTCTGCCCTTCGCACGTGGGACGCTACGAGGGTCCTCCGCACAACTACGTTCGCATGCCCTTCGGCCTGCCGAGTGTGTCGTCAGCCTACCAGCACAACATGCGACACATCATGGCAGCTCAGAAGGCCAGTCACCACGTCATCCTGGCGGAAATGGAGATGGTCCTCAGGGAACCACTTGAGCCCCTAGAGCCTCCCGAGGCTCAGGGCCCCTATGGCTCGTGAGGAGCCATTCCTTCGCGGCGTACCTTCAGCTGCCCCAACTCTCCTTCGTCAACAGAATCAGGTGACATTTTTCAAGTTCGTTTAGCTAGGAGCCCCCCTCGGGCTGCATTATTCCCAGGCTGCATGGGTCCGTCCCTGTGGCGTGTATCCTTTTCTTATGCCTTTAGCTTACCTTGCTGGGGGCGCCCCTCGGGCTACATCATCCCCAAGCAGCTCGGGCCTAACCCAGTGGATTGTATCCTTCTGCACTTACCCAACTTGATTTACCCTCCATGCCTAATCTGCCTATGATTACCGCCTGCTCGGCTGCCACCTAGTCAATCGTCGCCTCCCACGGGGCCTCCTCACACAGGCACGACGCTGGAGCATGGGTCTGTCCATGCCACGTCGACAAACCTGAGCTGTCGAGCTCTGGCTCGCGGCACGCCCCGCGCACGTCACCTCACCAAGCCCTCAGTGCCTCCATCTCGTCTCAGAGCAAGGCTGGCAACCATAGCAGCAAAACCGTGTTTCTCCTCGTGATGACCTACAGGAACCTCCCGAGGATAACAGCAGGCGGAACCGCGGGCCCTCTCCTCTTACAAGCAATCCGCTTACACATTAAAGGGGGGGCTCCTGAGCATCGCGACTCAGGAGCTCTTACTGGCTCTCCAGCCCTCACCCCCTGGCCTTGACCACGGCATCGCGACCTGGCATACCAGCGGCGGCTGAGCTCGCTCGAGGGCCGGGACCTGAGGACATAGAGCACAAAGGAAAGCATTGGAAGGGGAAGGACCCGTACGGGCCTAACCTACACTGTGGATGGTGGCACACAGGCCTGGCGCATCGCGAAGAATCGACCCCGCACCAATGAGATAAGTCTCGCGCTCAGATCGGCTAATCGTTGGAACCTTAGAATCACGGTCATCGCGGCTCTGCCATGGCCACGTCGCCTCCCTTTCTTATCTTGCCGTAGCCGCTTGAGCGCTAAAGGGGACCTCCTGAGCATCGCGCCTCAGGAGCTCTTACCGGACCTCGGGCCGCACACCTCCTGGCTTTGACCACGGCACGTGACCTGGCATACCAGCGACGGCTGTAGCCTGCCTGGGGACTAGGACCTTTCAGCGTAGAGCAACAAGCCATCGCGAGGTTGGAAAGGGGAGACCGAGCCTTGACAGGACATGCGCTCGCAAATTTTCATAATAAGGAAGATATACACAAAAGGGGCATGATCCTTCGCAGGAAGCAAAAGCAGGAACTAAGAGGAATCCTATCTACACCCTCCCGTGGCGGATGCCATCATCAACAGTGGGCCACGGGAGGCCGGCGCCAACCTCATCCAGATCAGCGACGACGTCGGCTAGATGCAGCAGCCCTGTTTCGGGCCCGGCGAGAGCTCGGGGGCACGTAGCTGTCGTCGCATGTCTTCGGAGTCTCGTAAGGCTCAGAAGAGATTCTGGACTCCAGGGGGCTGCTGCTGCTGGAGTAGCCACGAGTGGAGCGCGCGTCAACCTAGCGCTCCCCTCCAGGGCAACACTATAGGCAGCAGCCCTCCACGTCGAAGAACTTGAAGAAGAGTGTGGTGGCGTCATCGTACTCGAAGTGGATCGTGGGAGCGCCCCTCACATGGCAAACCCGCGCGACCTCGCCCCAGCCGCGTGTCATGAAGATCTTGTCGGTAGGGACCACTTCAATCTCTGCTCCGGTCGCAGTCGGCATGCTACAACCAAAGCTCGAGGGGCCCCCTCGGCAGCATCACGTATGAGAAGAACCACGGGAAGCGAATCCAAGAGCATGGGGGCATCGGCGCCCACAGCACAAGCTCACCCGAGGAGTCTGCATCGTCGACTCCCGGAGTGATCGCACGCATGGTCGTCGCACGACGACCACGGCGCGGCGCGGGCGATGCTGCTCGTCGCTCCGCCCTCCTAAGCCCTCGGCTCGAGCGTACAAGGGTAGCGAATACCCTGGAGGAGGCCGCTCGCACCAAGGCCTCGTCACCACCTGCATCGCCGTCTCGTCGCGATGATGGACCGACCTCTTCTTCGGTGGGAGAGGCCCCAGATCATCGCGGGGGGCCTTTCCTTTCTCTTCAGCGGAGAACCTTCGGATGGGCGCCATTGTTGCAAGAAGAGGAGCAAGGAGAAGAAGCGAGTGAAGCAAGGGAGAGATGGGCGACGGGGGCTCCACCCCCTTCCCCATTTATAGCGAGAGGAGGCTAACAGGCGCCCCCACGATCACAGGTAATGATGGTTTTCCTTGCATGTCGCAGGGACTTGTCAAGTCGGGCAGTTGCCGAGGCGGCGTGGGGAAGCGGAGACGCCCACGTCCAATCAACCGCCACGTGTCAAGCGAGGCCGCAGGCTTTGGGGGCCCGCGATGCTCCATACTTGACCCTTTGCTTCACCTCAAAGCCAAGCCCGAGCGCTCCTTGGGCCCGGGGGCTACTGTCAGCGTTTTGGGAACGGGGGTCCCCATACTTGCCTGCCTACGGCCCATGGCGTGGCTAAGCTAGCGGGCCGTACGACCCATCTTCATCGGCAAGGCAACCAAGACCCTCGCGAGGGGCCAAGCCTCGCGGGGCGGACGACGCAAGACCTCCTCAGGGGCGGCCTAGCCAGGCAGGCTCACGAGGAGCAGAGATATCAAGGCAGGGCAAACCTCACGAGTATCTCGTGATGTGATCCATGACGCTCGGCACCAGGCGGGCGCCAGTGCGTGCAGCATCCTTGTTTCCTCTTTGGTGCTAAGGAGGCAGGCGCAGGCGCGGAGTATCGAAGCATCAGACAAAGGTTTCCATATCAGTGCAACGCGACGAAGACCAGCAGGACGGCAAGGCAGAGGTCACCGTGGAGCCCGAGACGGCGTCATCACCAGAGCCTTTAGCAGGCGAATACCACTTTTGTTAGGATAGCTTGTACTAGCTGTCGCCTTTCAAATTTGCCCGCCGTTGTTGTCTCCCTTCCCGCTCATTATTTGGGGAGAGGACCAAGACCTATATAAGTAGAACTAGCCACCACAGTAGAGCCAGGTTGAACCGATCGAGTACTCATCCACAAGTCCACAGAGCACAAGAACACCTCAACCTCAGCAGGTTGTTCTTCCCCTTGTATTGTTCATCATCAGACCTAGAGGCAATCCACCACCACACACTGGAGTAGGGAATTACACCACAATGGTGGCCCGAACCAGTATAAATATCGTGTCTTTCTATGTTGCGAGTTCGTCGAGTTCGTCCGTGAGATCTAGCGAGCTAGGGCTCGGATCGGTTGGAGGGAAAGAACTTCGCGCGCACCCCAGAGTTTGAACCTTAAGGGTTTTGCCGGAACCCCATCTCCGACAACCGTTTCCTGCCTCTAATGGACATACACATATTTTAGTTGCTGTTGATTACGTTACTAAGTGGGTAGAAGCTATTCCAACTAGTAGTGTTGATCATAACACCTCTATTAACATGCTTAAAGAAGTTATTTTTCCGAGGTTCGGAGTCCCTAGATATTTAATGATTGATGGTGGTTCACATTTTATTCATGTTGCTTTTCGTAAAATGCTTGCCAAGTACGATGTTAATCATAGAATTGCATCTCCATATCACCCATAGTCTAGTGGTCAAGCAGAATTGAGCAATAGAGAGCTCAAATTAATTTTGCAAAAGACTGTTAATATATCTAGAAAGAATTGGTCCATGAAACTTGATGATGCATTATGGGCCTATAGAACTGCATATAAAAATCTTATGGGTATGTCTCCGTATAAAATGGTATATGGAAAAGCATGCACTTACCTCTCGAACTAGAACATAAGGCATATTGGGCAATTAAAGAGCTCAATTACGATTTCAAACTTGCCGGTGAGAAGAGGCTATTTGAAATTAGCCCACTTGATGAATGGAGAACCCAAGCCTATGAGAATGCCAAACTGTTTAAAGAAAAGGTTAAAATATGGCATGACAAAAGGATACAAAAGCGTGAGTTTAATATAGGTGATTATGTATTGCTATACAACTTTCGTTTAAGACTTTTTGCAGGAAAACTTCTCTCTAAATGGGAAGGTCCTTACGTTATCGAGGAGGTCTATCGTTCTGGTGCCATAAAAATCAACCACTTTGAAGGCACAAATCCAAAGGTGGTGAACGGACAAAGAATCAAACATTATATCTCAGGTAATCCTATAAATGTTGAAACTAATGTTACTGAAAACGTAACCCCGGAGGAATACATAAGGGACACTTTCCAGAACGTTTCAGACTCCGAAAAGGAATAGGTACGTGGTACGGTAAGTAAACCGACTTCAAAACAGTTCTAATGGCAATTTTTCTTTGTTTTGGAATATTTAGAAAAATAGAAAAATAAGAAGCAGTCCGGGAAGGATATGAGGGCTCCATGAGGGTGGAGGGCGTGACCTACCCCCTGGGCGCGCGCCCTGTCTCGTGGGCACCTCATGCGCTCTCCGGACTTTGTTTTCTTGCACGATACATATTTTTGTCGGTAAAAATTCATTATATAATCTCCCGAAGGTTTTGACCACCGTATCACGCGAATATCCTCTGTTTTTGTTTCGAGTTGTTCCTGCCGCAGATTATAGCAAGATGTCTTCTCAAGAGTCAGTCAGGGAGAGTCTGGTGTCTCATCGGACACCAGGTCCAGGGGCAAACATCGATGCCTATCACTTTGGGCCCTCAACGGAGGAAGAGATGGAAGCTGACTTGAAAATGATAGATGCCATGGAGGAGGATCAAGAAGCTACTTCTCGTTTCCGGGCAGGCTTCACAATGGGGGAACTACAGAGCTCAGCTATCCCAAACTCGGTCATCCCATCCAATGTTGAATTTCTCTCTTATGAAAATATGAAAAATATTGTTAGTTGTTCTCCCGCATCTATGCAACATCCATGGGTGCAAGGAGCTTTAACCGTCACGGGTAAGCTCCGTAAGGAAATAAGGGATCTTAAGTCGCAAGTCACCAAGCTCGAGGAGGAGAATCGTATCCTGAGGGGTATCATAGCCAAGAATATCACATCACCACCACCGAAGAAGGAGATATAATCACATGGGTATGGGCACTCCCCTTGGCAACCGCCAAGCTTGGGGGATGTGCCCCGGTATCGTAT
The DNA here is from genome assembly GCA_032464435.1 of Aegilops umbellulata. Lineage (NCBI taxonomy): Eukaryota > Viridiplantae > Streptophyta > Magnoliopsida > Poales > Poaceae > Aegilops > Aegilops umbellulata. The sequence continues at coordinate 330,537,469 of CP136056.1, forward strand.
CACCATCACACTCCTATCTTTACCGTTTTTCTTAGTTCGGTCCTTTTAGTAATATCTTGATCTAGTAGAATAAAGTTTTTGGTATGATCTAGTTTTGAGTTTTGCTTTATGATCCCTCTATGTAATCGAGTCCGTGAGCTATATAATAAAGATTAGTATTTAGTCAAGGGCTTGATTATTTTTCCATGATCTTGAGGGAATAAAAGAGAAGAGAAAAGAATAAAAATGAACAAAGAGATCATATTGATCTTATGGAGAGTAATGACTTCACATAGAAAGAGTATGATGATTAAAAGTTGTTGAGAGTTGACAAACATAGCTTTGGTCATCGTTGCAATTAATAGGAAGTAATAAAGAAAGAGAGGTTTCACATATAAATATACTATGTTGGACATCTTTATGATTGTGAGCACTCATTAAAATATGACATGCTAAAGAGTTGATGTTGGACAAGGAAGACACCATAATGGGTTATGTTTTCTTATATCTGAAATAAAGTATTTGTCATGGATTATCCAACATGTTGAGCTTGCCTTTTCCCCTCATGCTAGACAAATTCTTTGCACCAAGTAAAGATACTACTTGTGCTTCCAAATATCCTTAAACCCAGTTTTTCCATGAGTGTCCACCATATCTACCTATGGATTGAGTAGGATCCTTCAAGTAAGTTGTCATCAGTGCAAGCAATAAAAAAATTGCTCTCCAAATATGTATGATTGATTAGTGTGGATGAAATAAACTTTATATGATCTTGTGATGTGGAAGAAATAAAAGCGAAGGACTGCATAATAAAGGTTCATATCACAAGTGGCAATATAAAGTGATGTTCTTTCGCATTAACATTTTGTGCATCCAACCCTAAAAGCGCATGGCAACCTCTGCTTCCCTCTGCGAAGGGCCTATCTTTTACTTTTACCTTCTACCTTATGCAAGAGTCATGGTGATCTTCACGTTTCCTTTTTACATTTTATCCTTTGTCAAGCACATTGTGTTGGAAAGATCCTGATATATATATATATATATATATATATATATATATATATATATATATATATATATATATATAAAATTGGATGTAAGTTAGCATGAGCTATTATTGTTGACATTACCCTTGAGGTAAAAGGTTGGGAGGCGAAACTATAAGCCCCTATCTTTCTGTGCGTCTGATTAAAACTCCGTAACCACAAGTATTGAGTGAGTGTTATCAATTGTGAAAGACTAAATGATAGTTGAGTATGTGGATTTGCTGAAAAGCTCTTATATTGACTCTTTCTGATGTTATGATAATTTGCAATTGCTTCAATGACTGAGATTATAGTTTGTTGGTTCTCAATGAAGTTTCTGATTCATACTTGACATTGTGAATAGATTATTACTTGAGCATAAGAAATCATATGACAATATCCATATATGTTGATGTTATGAGAATAATCATGATGCCCTCATGTCCGTATTTTATTTTATCGACACCTCTACCTCTAAACATGTGGACATATTTTTTGTTATTGGCTTCCGCTTGAGGACAAGCGAGGTCTAAGCTTGGGGAGTTATACGTCCATTTTGCATCATGCTTTTATATTGATATTTATTGCATTATGGGCTGTTATTACACGTTATGTCACAATACTTATGCCTATTCTCTCTTATTTTACAAGGTTTACATAAGGAGGGAGAATGCCGGCAACTGGAATTCTGGGCTGGAAAAGGAGCAAATATTAGAGACCTATTCTGCGCAACTCCAAAAGTCCTGAAACTCCACATAAGTCATTTTGGGAATTAATAAAAAATGTTGAGCGGGAGAAATACCAGAGGGGACCCACACCTTGGGACGAGGGTGGGGGGCGCGCCCTATCCCCTGGCGCGCCCCCTGCCTCATGGGCCCCCTGGTGGCCCTCCGGTGTCCATCTTATGCTATATGAAGTCTTTCATCAGAAGAAAAATCATAAGCAAGCTTTCGGGATGAGACTCCGCCGCCACGAGGCGGAACCTTGGCGGAACCAATCTAGGGCTCTGGCGGAGCTGTTTTGCCGGGGACACTTCCCTCCGGGAGGGGGAAATCATCGCCATCGTCATCACCAACGCTCCTCTCATCGGGAGGGGGCCAATCTCCATCAACATCTTCACCAGCACCATCTCCTCTGAAACCCTAGTTCATCTCTTGTATCCAATTCTTGTCTCTAAGTCTAGGATTGGTACCTATGGGTTGCTAGTAGTGTTGATTACTCCTTGTACTTGATGCTAGTTGGTTTATTTGGTGGAAGATCATTGATGTCTACTACGCAACCTTCTCCTTGTAGACGTTGTTGGGCCTCCAAGTGCAAAGGTTTGTAGGACAGTAGCAAATTTCCCTCAAGTGGATGACCTAAGGTTTATCAATCCGTGGGAGGCGTAGGATGAAGATGGTCTCTCTCAAGCAACCCTGCAACCAAATAACAAAGAGTCTCTTGTGTCCCCAACACACCCAATACAATGGTAAATTGTATATGTGCACTAGTTCGGCAAAGAGATGGTGATACAAGTGCAATAAGGATGATAGATATGGGTTTTTGTAAACTGAAAATATAAAAACAGCAAGGTAGCAAGCGGTAAAAGTGAGCGTAAACAGTATTGCAATGGTAGGAAACAAGGCCTAGGGTTCATACTTCCACTAGTGCAAGTTCTCTCAACAATAATAACATAGTTGGATCATATAACTATCCCTCAACATGCAACAAAGAGTCACTCCAAAGAAACTAATAGCGGAGAACAAATGAAGAGATTATGGTAGGGTACGAAACCACCTCAAAGTTATTTTTTCCAATCAATCCATTGGGCTATTCCTATAAGTGTCACAAACAGCCGTAGAGTTCGTACTAGAATAACACCTTAAGACAAATCAAGTTGGTCATTGGGCTATTCCTATATGCATAGGTTCATGGACGGAACCCGCAAGTTGATCACTAAAACATACATCAAGTGGCACGTGATATCCCATTGTCACCACAGATACGCACGGCAAGACATACATCAAGTGTTCTCAAATCTTTAAAGACTCAATCCGATAAGATTACTTCAAAGGGAGAACTCAATCCATTACAAGAGAGAAGAGGGGGTTAAGAAACATAAGATCCAACTATAATAGCAAAGCTCGCGATACATCAAGATTGTGCCAAATCAAGAACACGAGAGAGAGAGAGAGAGCGAGAGAGAGAGAGAGAGAGATCAAACACATAGCTACTGGTACATACCCCCAGCCCCGAGGGTGAACTACTCCCTCCTCGTCATGGAGAGTGAGGGAGTCCTGGATTAGGGGGTGTTCGGATAGCCGGACTATACCTTCAGCCGGACTCCAGGACTATGAAGATACAAGATTGAAGACTTCGTCCCGTGTCTCGAAGGGACTTTCCTTGGCGTGGAAGGCAAGCTTGGCGATGCGGATATTCAAGATCTCCTACAATTGTAACCGACTTTGTGTAACCCTAACCCTATCCGGTGTCTATATAAACCGGAGGGTTCTAGTCCGTAGGACAACTTCATCATATAACAATCATACCATAGGCTAGCTTCTAGGGTTTAGCCTCCTTGATCTCCTGGTAGATCTACTCTTGTACCACCTATATCATCAATATTAATCAAGCAGGAGTAGGGTTTTACCTCCATCGAGAGGGCCCGAACCTGGGTAAACTTCGTGTCCCTTGTCTCATGTTACCATCCGGCCTAGACGCACAGTTCGGGACCCCCTATCCGAGATCCGCCGGTTTTGACAACGACATTGGTGCTTTCATTGAGAGTTCCTCTGTGTCGTCGCTTTTAGGCCTGATGGCTCCTTTGATCATTAACGACGATGCAGTCCAGGGTGAGACTTTTCTCCCCGGACAGATCTTTGTCTTCGGCGGCTTCGCACTGTGGGCCAATTCGTTTGGCCGCCTGGAGCAGATCGAAAGCTACGCCCCTGGCCATCAGGTCAGGTTTGGAAGTTTGAACTACACGGCAGACATCCATGGGGACTTGATCTCCGACAGATTCGAGCCACAGCCCAGCACGTCGCACTGTCCCGATGGGCATGATCTAGCCTTGCCGCCGAACAGTGCCCTGGAGCCCACACGCGCGTCGGTTCCGACCCTTAATTCGGAACCTGTGGCGCTGATCGAGGGTGAGCGGTCGGACATCACCCCGGGGGCTGCGATCTCAAAAGCGATCGAGCCGAATGCCAGCCCCGCACTCTGCATGACCCGTGACTCCGAGGATCCGAATTCCCCTCCGGACTCCGAACCTCCCGCGCCCCTGCCAATCGAATCCGATTGGGCGCCGGTCATGGAGTTCACCGCCGCGGAGATCTTTCAGCACTCGCCCTTTGGAGACATCATGAACTCACTAAAGTCTCTCTCTTTATCGGGAGAGCCCTGGCCGGACTATGGCCAGCAAGGATGGGATACGGACGATGAAGAAATTCAAGCCCCACCCACCACCCACTTTGTAGCCGCTGTCGACGATTTAACCGACATGCTTGACTTCGACTCCGAAGACATGGACGGTATGGACGACGATGCAGGAGACGAACAAGAACCAGCACCTGTAGGGCGCTGGAAGGCTACCTCGTCATATGATATATATATATATATATATATATATATATATATATATATATATATATATATATATATATATATATATATATATATATATATATATATATATATATATATATATATATATGGTGGATACTCCAAAAGGTGGAGATGGCGATGGAATAGCGAAGGATGATACCTCCAAGAAACAGCCAAAGCACCGGCGTCAGCGGCGCCGCTCTAAATCCCGCCAAAGCAAAAACGGTGATTCCGGCACGGGAGATAATACTACCCTGGATAGCGCCGAAGAACACCCCCTCCAGCAAGATTCGGCATAGGAAGATGGAGAAGCCAGCCCTCATGAGAGGGCGGCAGACCGAGAGGTTGAGGATGATAACTACATGCCTCCCTCCGAAGACGAGGCAAGCCTCGATGACGACGAATTCGTCGTACCATCAGACCCCGCCGAATAAGAGCGTTTCAAGCGCAGGCTTTTAGCCACGGCAAGCAGCCTCAAGAAAAAGCAACAACAGCTTAGAGCAGATCAAGATCTGCTACCTGACAGATGGACTGAAGTCCTTGCGGCCGAAGAGTATGAACTCGAACGCCCCTCCAAGCATTACCCAAATCGCAGGCTGCTACCCCGATTAGAGGAGGAGACACCTACATCACCAGCGCATGACATGGCCGACCGGCCACCTCGTGGCCGCGACAGAGAGGCCTCTAAGCCCTCCACTCAAGCCATGCCCCGACGCCACTCAAAACATGCTAAGGCACGGGAAAACGCGCCAGACCTGCGAGATATACTGGAGGACAAGGCAAGGCAAACAAGGTCGATCTATGGATCGCGTGGGCGCCCCACGACACGTGACGGTGATCGTCACTCCGGATACGATAAATCCGGCCGGGCCGAACACAATGGACAAAGCTCCTCCGAGCTGCGTCGTGATATAGCCCAGTATAGAGGCGCCGCACACCCACTATGCTTCACAGATGAAGTAATGGATCATAAAATCCCTGAGGGATTTAAACCTGTAAACATCGAATCATACGATGGCACAACAGATCCAGCGGTCTGGATCGAGGATTATCTCCTTCATATCCACATGGCCCGTGGTGATGATCTACACGCCATCAAATACCTCCCACTCAAACTCAAGGGACCGTCCCGGCATTGGCTTAACAGCTTGCCAGCAGACTCAATCGGTTCTTGGGAGGACCTGGAAGCCGCATTCCTCGACAACTTCCAGGGCACTTATGTGCGACCACCAGATGCCGATGACCTAAGCCACATAATCCAGCAGCCAGAGAAATCGGCCAGGCAATTCTGCACATGGTTCCTAACAAAGAAAAACCAGATAGTCGACTGTCCGGACGTTGAGGCCCTAGCAGCCTTCAAGCATAATATCCGCGATGAGTGGCTTGCCCGGCACCTGGGACAGGAAAAGCCGAAATCTATGGCAGCCCTCACGACACTCATGACCCGCTTTTGCATGGGAGAAGACAGCTGGCTAGCTCGCAGTAACAACTTAGCAAAGAACCCTGGTAATTCGGATACCAAGGACAAAAGTGGCAGGACATGCCGGAAGAAGCAAAAGCGCCGTGTTAACAGTGACAGCAACGAGGATACGGCAGTAAATGCTGGATTCAGAGGCTATAAATCCGGTTAGCGGAAAAAGCCATTCAAAAAGAATACTCAGGGCCCGTCCAGTTTGGACTGAATACTCGACCGCTTGTGCCACCCCCGAAAGGCCAGCAAATCACACCAACAGGGATTGTTGGGTGTTCAAGCAGGCAGGCAAGTTAAGAGCCGAAAACAGAGACAAGGGGCTGCATAGCGATGACGAGGAGGAGCCCAGGCCGCCGAACAGTAGTGGACAGAAGGGTTTTCCCCCACAAGTGCGGACGGTGAACATGATATACGCAACCCACATTCCCAAGAGGGAGCGGAAGCATGCGCTACGAGACGTATACGCGCTGGAGCTACTCGCTCCAAAGTTCAACCCATGGTCCTCCTGCCCGATCACCTTTGATCGAAGGGACCATCCCACTAGCATCCGTCACGGCGGGTTTGCCGCATTGGTTCTTGACCCAATTATTGATGGATTTCATCTCACAAGAGTCGTCATGGACGGCGGCAGCAGCCTGAACCTGCTTCACCAGGATACAGTGCGGAAAATGGGCATCGATCCCTCGAGGATCAAGCCCACAAAAACGACCTTTAAAGGCGTTATACCAGGTGTAGAGGCCAGCTGCACAGGCTCAGTAACACTTGAAGTGGTCTTCGGATCTCCGGACAATTTTCGAAGCGAAGAGTTAATCTTCGATATAGTCCCGTTTTGCAGTGGCTATCACGCCCTGCTCGGGCGAACCGCATTTGCAAAGTTCAATGCGGTACCGCACTACACATATCTCAAGCTCAAGATGCCAGGCCCTCGAGGAGTAAGTACGGTCAATGGAAACACCGAGCGCTCCCTCCGAACGGAGGAACATACGGCGGCCCTCGCAGCAGAAGTACAAAGCAGCCTTCTTAGGCAATTCTCAAGTCCGGCCGTTAAAAAGCCAGACACCACCAAGCGCGCCCGGAATAACCTACAACAAGGCCGCCTGGCACGTTCTGACCAGGCATAGCAGTGCGACCCCAACCCCAACCCTCGCGACATAGCGAAACCAGTGCTTCGCGTACATAACTACGCTCTTGAAATACCATGGGCGCAGGGGGAGGGGCACAATAATGGCAAACCCAAAATACGGCCTAAAACGTACTAGGGGCTGCCGAATTTTTTTCTTTTCTCTTACTTTCAGGACTCCATACTTCGGACGACCTGTTCGGCAATTCAACCGCCGCACAAACGATGCAAGACCCAGGGAAGCAGACAAGCCATGCCGCACTATGGAACCCCAAGGTGGTCTCCATTACGAGCAGTAAACCTGTTTTTGAATACAATTCCGCGGCCTGCCCCTGGCAAGGACATGTTAAATAGTCCAACATCTTTTGCTTATCGCACTATTTGTGTCGTTCTGCTTTGATAGCAGCCTCTTTATAAACAATGCATAGCTTTTTGTCTGTTTTTTGCATTATCCCCTTTTTATATATATGTTCATTAATGACATGTGGCACCCGTACACTGTGGTACGGCAAATACGCCAGGGGCTTCAGTACCCCTTAATATGGTGTAAGAAGTCCAAACACTTTATAACTACGGCACCCCGAACTTATAACACTATATGCATCGGCTCCGAATCATGATTTGGGTCAATAGTTGGGTTTGCCCGGCTCCTATGTTTTGGTGCCTTAGGTTCCGCTATATCGGCTAAGGTAGCACTAGGAGAACCACTGCGATTGTGCCCCGGTTGAGCTGGGTTAAGCACCTCAGTGGAGAAAGCTAAAACTGACTGTCATGATGAGGCGAGAGACCGGTCGCTGTTCGAGAGGTTTTTCGAGTCCCTAAAGACTTATGCCGCTTCGAGCGAGGAGCCGGCTTTGTCCGGCCAAGGCGTGGATAGCGCCCCGAACTCGGTCTTCTGAACTAGGGGCTTCGCCGAAATTTAAAATTATAAAGTTCTATGGCTAAGTGATAGTGTTCAAGCATTATAGTCCGATTGCCTAGTTCGTTGTGCTGAGCGCCTCCCTCGAAGGACCCAAATATGGGAAAAAGAGCGCTCAGGTTTATCCCGAACACCCCAGCACTCGTGGCATGGGGGCGGAAGCCGACGACTCGCCATCTCTCAATTTTTTGATAAACGGCCGCACAGAAAATAATATTTTAAATTCAACAAGCATTGCTTAGCGCATATGAACAAGTTTTCAGCGCACAGGATAAACACGAGCGAGTTCATTCAAAAATTACATCCTTGGTACATTCATCCGCCACAAGGCGGGCACCCGCAAGAACATCCTTATAGTAGTTCTCGGGCTTGCGATGCTCCTTCCCCGGCGGCGGCCCGTACCTCACAAGCTTCTCACTGTCTAGCTTACCCCAGTGCACCTTTGCACTGGCAAGGGCCCTACGGGCACCTTCGATGCAGACGGAGCGCTTGATGACATCGAGCCTTGGACAGGCCTCTAGCAGCCGCCGCACCAGCCCGAAGTAGCTCCTGGGCAGGGCCTCTCCGGGCCACAGCCGAACTATGAAGCCCTTCATGGCCTGTTCGGCCACCTTGTGGAGGTCGACTAGCTGTTTCAGCTGGTCGCTCAAGGGCACAGGGTGTCCGGCCTCAGCATACTGAGACCAGAAAACCTTCTCCGTCGAGCTGCCCTCTTCTGCTCGGTAGAACACGGCGGCGTCGGATACGCTGCGGGAAAGATCTGCAAATGCCCCTGGAGAGCTCCGGATTCTGGTAAGTAACAAGTAGTTTACTTTTATATTTCTGCTTTGCATAAAGATTGCCTTACCCGCTGCTATCTTTTTCATAACATCCAACTCTTGGAGGGCCTTTTGGGCTTCGGCCTTGGCGGACTTGGCAGTCTCAGAGGCCGCCACGAGCTCGGACGCTTGCGTTTTTGACTCAAGCTCCAAACTCTCATGTTTTTTCATAAGAGCCTGAAGCTCTTGCCACACCTCGCTGACCTGGGCCTCAAGTTTCTCTCGCTCGCTGCGCTCCACGGCCGCTTTCTTTTCGGCCTCGGACAACGCCTGCTTAAGGGTCGCCACATCAGTCGTGGCCCCTACAATAAGCAGTACAATCCTATTATTTTTTGCAATCACGTCTTTTTATAGGCATTTTTTGTAAGGTATTTCTTACCTTCTTTCTCCTCGAGCTGCCACTTGGCAAGGCCGAGCTCTTGCTTGGTCTGCTCGAGGCCCTGTTTCAGGGCACCCACCTCTGCAGCCAGTGCGGCAGTGGCTAGCAGCGAAGCCTGCATACGCATATTTGACTCTTCTTTATTAGACTCCTGCGAAATTTAATAGATCCTCTATTCGGCTTTTCTTTCCGAACGCCAAACAGAGCATCAGAGGCTACTGTCTATGCGGTTATATTCTTACATATTTTTTACTTACCTCGAAGCCTGTTAGAAGGCTAGCACAAGCTTCGTTCAGTCCGCTCTTGGCAGACTAAACCTTCCGGATCACCGTACTCATAATAGTACGGTGCTCCTCGTCGATGGAGGCGCCGTCAAGCACCTCCAGCAGACTGTCCGGCACCTCCGGTTGGACGGAGGCCGCTGGCTCAGAAGGCTTGCTCCTCTTGACAGGAGTTCGCCTGCCGCGGTCCGGAACCGTTGAAGATTCCGGCGCGGTGTCCGGCTCAAAGCCGGACTTGGAGCCCTGGGAGGTTTTGTCCCCTTTACGCCTTGAGTCCGGGAGGTCGCCTTGCGGCTCCTCCAGGACCACCTCCTCCCGCCCCGGAGCTTGTTGCGACGCCGCTTCGGCATCGTCTGTGGTGCGGGGGGAGACAGCGGGCGGAACTGAGTTCACGTCCGATGAATCCAGGGAGCCGCTCGACGACTCGTCGAGTTCGGCCCGGGGCGGGCTGCACAATTATGTTCGGCATTAGGGAAAGCTGAACGACAAAGGAATATCATGAGTTACTCTAGTATCCAAATACTTACGATTTCGCCGGGCGCTTGGCCCTGTCCGGCCACTCCTCGTCGTCCTCGTTGGCGTTGGGGGAGTAGTCCGGCGGAGGGGTCTTCCTCCTCTTGGACCCTTCGGCCTCCCCCGTTGGGGCGGCTTTCCTTTTCTTTCCTCCCCCCGCTGGAGGGGGAGAGGTTTCTTCTTCCTCCTCCTTGTTTTCACGGGAGGAGAGCGCCTCGGACTTGTCAGATGACGAGTCCGACACCACCACGTTACGGGCACTCTTTCGAGTCCCCGTGGCCTTCTTCTTCTTGGCCTTCTTCTCCGGCACCACATAAGGCGCCGGAGCCAGCAGCTTCACTAGGAGAGCAGGGGCTGGGTCTTCGGGCAAGGGAGCCGGACAGTTAATCGGTCCGGATATCACCTGCCAAGCTTGTCAAAGGTAAGGGAGTTTAGATCCCGCATGGAGTCAAACTATGAAAAAACTTAAACATCCTGTGAAAGGTGAAAATAGCTTACCTCGCTAGCGTGACGCTGCGAGCTGTATCCGCGGTCCTCGGAGGCGGATGGGGGAGCCTCGGCGCCTTTGGTTAGCACCTTCCAGACGTCTTCATACGTCGTGTCGAAGAGCCTGTTGAGGGTTTGGTGCTGTGCCGGGTTGAACTCCCATAGAGTAAAGTCCCGTTGTTGACACGGGAGGATCTGGCGGACGAGCATAACCTGGACCACATTGACAAGCTTGATCGGCTTGTTCACCAGGGACTGGATGCATGTTTGCAGTCCGGTCACCTCTTTTTCGTCACCCCACGACAGGCCCGTCTCTTTCCAGGACATAAGCCGCGTGGGGGGTCCGGATCGGAACTCAGGGGCTGCGATCCATTTTGGATCACGTGGCTCGGTGATGTAAAACCACCCGGATTGCCACCCCTTTTGGGTCTCCACGAAGGAGCCCTCGAGCCATAGGACGTTGGCTATCTTGCCCGCCATGGCGCCTCCGCACTCCGCCTGGCTGCCGCGCACCACCTTGGGCTTGACGTTGAAGGTCTTGAGCCAGAGGCCGAAATGGGGGCGGACGCGGAGGAAAGCCTCACACACGACGATAAACGCCGAGATGTTGAGGACGAAGTTCGGGGCCAGATCATGGAAATCCAGGCCGTAGTAGAACATGAGCCCCCGGATGAATGGGTGGAGTGGAAAACCCAGTCCGCGGAGGAAGTGGGGAAGGAAAACTACCCGCTCATGGGGCCTTGGGGTGGGGAGAAGCTGCCCCTCCTCGGGAAGCCGGTGCGCGATGTCCTTGGACAAGTATCTGGCCTTCCTTAGCTTCTTGACATGGCCCTCCGTGACGGAGGAGACCATCCACTTGCCTCCCGCTCTGGACATTGCTGGAGAAGGTTAAGGTGGGAAGTACGGGCTTGGGCGCTGGAGCTCGGGTGCGCAGAAGATGGATAGGCAAAGGAGTAAGAAGGCGTAGGTAAAAAGGTGGATCCTTATCCCCTTATATGGGCGGATGCGGCTATGCGTCTCCACCAGCCTAGTAAAACTCGCTTGCCTCCCAAGCGCCGTGACAAATGGCACGGTTGGGTTACCCACGTCCGTATTGATGAGAATCCCGTAAATGGGGGACACGATCTCTGCTTTGACAAGACGTGCCAAGGAAACCGCCTCGCAAAACACGCTGAGGTGGAAGAGTAAAAACGATTCGAGAAAAGGACTTGGCCGTAGTGTGATGTCATGCTGCGGAATACGTCAGCAGATTAGATTTGTGTTAATACTATTCTCTCTATGGCAATATCTGGAAACTTATTTTGCAGAGCCGGACACTACTCTTGGTGTTTACAAATCTTTTTATGAAGAACTTGGAGGAGGAACCCGCCTTGCAATGCCGAAGACAATTGGCGCGCCGGAATCATCGTCATTGAAGCCTGGTTCAGGGGCTACTGAGGGAGTCCTGGATTAGGGGGTGTTCGGATAGCCGGACTATACCTTCAGCCAGACTCCAGGACTATGAAGATACAAGATTGAAGACTTCGTCCCGTGTGCGGAAGGGACTTTCCTTGGTGTGGAAGGCAAGCTTGGCGATGCGGATATTCAAGATCTCCTACCATTGTAACCGACTTTGTGTAACCCTAACCCTATCCGGTGTCTATATAAATCGGAGGGTTCTATTCCGTAGGACAACTTCATCATAAAGCAATCATACCATAGGCTAGCTTCTAGGGTTTAGCCTCCTTGATCTCGTGGTAGATCTACTCTTGTACCACCTATATCATCAATATTAATCAAGCAGGAGTAGGGTTTTACCTCCATCGAGAGGGCCCGAACCTGGGTAAACTTCGTGTCCCTTGTCTCCTGTTACCATCCGGCCTAGACGCACAGTTCGGGACCCCCTACCCGAGATCCGCCGGTTTTGACACCGACACAGAGCGTCGGGATGATGAAGATGGCCACCGGTGAGGGTTCCCCCCTTCGGCAGGGTGCCGGAATAGGGTCCCGATTGACTTTTGGTGGCTACAGAGGCTTGTTGCGGCGGAACTCCCGATCTAATCTCTGTTCTGGAAGTTTTATGATACGTAGGTATATATGGGTGCAAGGGGTATGTCGGTGGAGCTACGGGGGCCCCACGAGGCAGGGGCGCGCCCTAGGGGGGTGGGCGCGCCCCCACCCTCGTGGCCAGCTCCCGTATCTCTTGACGTATAGTCCTAGTCTATCCGGTGGCTTTCCTTCCAAAAATAACTTCTCCAGTTGATTTCGTTCCATTTCGACTCCGTTTGATATTCCTTTTCTTCGAAACACTGAAATAGGCATAAAACAGCAAATCTGGGCTGGGCCTCCGGTTAATAGGTTAGTCCCAAAAATAATATAAAAGTGGATAATAAAGCCCAATATAGCCCAAAACAGTAGATAACATACCATGGAGCAATCAAAAATTATAGATACGTTGGAGACATATCAAGCATCCCCAAGCTTAATTCTAGCTCGTCCTCGAGTAGGTAAATGATAAAAAAGAACTTTTGATGCGGAGTGCTACTTGGCATAATTTCATTGTAATTCTTCTTAATTGTGACATGAATATTCCGACCCGAAAGATTCAAGACAAAAGTTCATGTTGACATAAAAATAATAATACTTCAAGCATACTAACAAAGCAAATATGTCTTCTCAAAATATCATGGCCAAAGAAAGTTATCCCTACAAAATCATATAGTCTGGCTATGCTCTATCTTCACCACACAAAGTATTTAAATCATGCACAACCCCTATGACAAGCCAAGCAATTGTTTCATACTTATGACAGTCTCAAAACTTTTTCAATCTTCACGCAATACATGAGCGTGAGCCATGGATATAGCACTATATGTGGAATAGAATGGTGGTTGTGGAGAAGACAAAAAGGGAGAAGATAGTCTCACATAAACTAGGCGTATCAACGGGCTATGGAGATGTCCATCAATAGATATCAATGTGAGTGAGTAGGGATTGCCATGCAACGGATGTACTAGAGCTATAAGTATGTGAAAGCTCAACAAAAGAAACTAAGTGGGTGTGCATCCAACTCGCTTGCTCACGAAGACCTAGGGCATTTTGAGGAAGCCCATCATTGGAATATACAAGCCAAGTTCTATAATGAAAAATTCCCACTAGTATATGAAAGTGATATCATAGGAGACTCTCTATCATGAAGATCATGGTGCTACTTTGAAGCACAAGTGTGGTAAAAGGATAGTAGCATTGTCCCTTCTCTCTTTTTCTCTCATTTTTTTATTTTTTTATTTGGGCCTTTCTCTTTTTTTATGGCCTCTTTTTTTCTTTTTCTTTTTTTTATTTTTCGTCCGGAGTCTCGTCCCGACTTGTGGGGGAATCATAGTCTCCATCATCCTTTCCTCACTGGGACAATGCTCTAATAATGATGATCATCACACTTTTATTTACTTACAACTCATCAATTACAACTCGATACTTAGAACAAGATATGACTCTATATAAATGCCTCCGGCGGTGTACCGGGATATGCAATGATTCAAGAGTGACATGTATGAAAGAATTATGAACGGTGGCTTTGCCACAAATACAATGTCAACTACATGATCATGCAAAGCAATATGACAATGATGGAGCGTGTCATAATAAAGTGGAAAGTTGCATGGCAATATATCTCGGAATGGCTATGGGAATGCCATGATAGGTAGGTATGGTGGCTGTTTTGAGGAAGGTATATGGTGGGTGTATGATACCGGCGAAAAGTGCGCGGTATTAGAGAGGCTAGCAATGGTGGGAGGAAGGAAAAAGTGCGTATATTCCATGGACTCAACATTAGTCATAAATAACTCATATACTTACTGCAAAAATCTAGAAGTTATCAAAGCAAAGTATTACGCGCATGCTCCTAGGGGGATAGATTGGTTGGAAAAGACCATCGCTCGTCCCCGACCGCCACTCATAAGGAAGACAATCAATAAATAAATCATGCTCCGACTTCATCACATAACGGTTCACCATACGTGCATGCTACGGGAATCACAAGCTTTAACGCAAGTATTTCTCAAATTCACAACTACTCAACTAGCATGACTCTAATATCACCATCTCCATATCTCAAAACAATTATCAAGCATCAAACTTTTCTTAGTATTCAACACACTCATAAGAATTCTTACAAATCTTGTATGCTTAGCATATTAGGATCATGTAAGCAAATTACCATGCTATAAAAGACTCTCAAAATAATCTAAGTGAAGCATGAGAGTTCATATATTTCTTCAAAATAAAACTAACACCATGCTTTAAAAGATATAAGTGAAGCACTAGAGCAAACAACAAACTACTCCAAAAGATATAATTGAAGATCAATGAGTAGCCGAATAATTATGCAACTATGTGAAGAATATCCCATTTAATAATTTCAGATCTTGATAATTTATTCAAACAGCAAGCAAAACAAAAGAAAATGACATGACGCCCCAAGCAAACCACATATCATGTGGTGAATAAAAATATAGCTCCAAGTAAAGTTACCGATGAACGAAGACGAAAGAGGGGATGCCTTCCGGGGCATCCCCAAGCTTAGAAGCTTGGTTTTCCTTGAATATTACCATTCCTTGGGCATCCCCAAGGTTAGGCTCTTGCCACTCCTTATTCCATAGTCCATCAAATCTTTACCCAAAACTTGAAAACTTCACAACACAAAACTCGTGAGCTCCGTTAGTGAAAGAAAACAAAACACCACTTCATGGTAATGTAATGAACTCATTCTTTATATATATTGGTGTTAAACCTACTGTATTCCAACTTCTCTATGGATTATAAACTATTTTACTAGCCATAGATTCATCAAAATAAGCAAACAACACACGAAAAACAGAATCTATGAAAAACAGAACAGTCTGTAGTAATATGTAACTAACGCAAACTTCTGGAACTCCAAAAAATCTACCAAAATAGGACTACCTAGACAATTTGTTTATTGATCAGAAGCAATTGGAATCAGTATTTTATCACGTTCTGGTGATTTTTAACAATTGTTTTCGTGAACAGAAAAATTCTGGAAATTACAGCAAGATCAAATAACTATCATCCAAGAAGATCCTATAGGCCTAACTTGGCACAGACACTAATTAAAACACAAAACCAAATCTAAACAGAAGGTAGATGGGTTATTTATTCCTAAAAAGAAGCAAAAACAAAAAACTTAAAATAAAATTGGGTTGCCTCCCAACAAGCGCTATCGTTTAACGCCCCTAGCTAGGCATGATGATTTCAATGATGTTCACATAAAAGATAAGAATTGAAACATAAAGAGAGCATCATGAATAATATGACTAGCACATTTAAGTCTAACCCACTTCCTATGCATAGGGATTTTGTGAGCAAATAACTTATGGGAACAATAATCAACTTGCATAGGAAGGTAAAACAAGCATAACTTCAAAACTTTAAGCACATAGAGAGGAAACTTGATATTATTGCAATTCCTACAAGCATATATTCCTGCCTCATAATAATTTTCAGTAGCATCATGAATGAATTCAACAATATAACCAGCACCTAAAGCATTCTTTTCATGATCTACAAGCATAGAATTTTTATTACTCTCCACATAAACAAATTTCTTCTCATGAATAATAGTGGGAGCAAACTTAATAAAATAATTATCATGTGAGGCATAATCCAATTGAAAACTAAAATCATGATGACAAGTTTCATGGTTATAATTATTCTTAATTGCATACAAGTCATCACAATAATCATCATAGATAGGAACTTTGTTCTCATAATCAATTGGAACCTCTTCCGAAATAGTGGATTCATCACTAAATAAAGTCATGACCTCTCCAAATCCACTTTCATAATTACCACAATAATATTCAACATCCTCCAAAATAGTGGGATCATTACTTCCTAAAGTTGACACTATTCCAAACCCACTTTCATCAATATAATCATCATAGGTAGAAGGCATGCTATCATCATAACAACTTTGCATATCAAAACTTGGGAGGCTAAAAATATTATCATTATTAAACATAGCATCCCCAAGCTTGTGACAAACATTAATTACAACAAATATATTCTCAAATATGTCATCCTCATCAAACATAGCTTCCCCAAGGTTGGGCCTTTTCATATCATAAGCATAATCACTCGTATCATTAATAGTATGGATAGCACCAATAGTATAGAAATTATCATATTCTTCCAAGCAAGTGCCAAAAATATTTTCAAGATCATAAGAAGTATCATTATCTTCCCAATCATAATCATCACAACAAGCAATAGGCATAATGAGATCATCATTAAGTGCATCATCTTCCACAACTATTTTCGATTCATTTTCATGAGGCACAACAATAATAGGAGCAACTTTATTTGGGAGAGATACCTTTTTAACTCTCTTCCTTTTTCTTTTCTTCTTCTTCACCACATCATGTGTGGGTTCAATCCTCTTTTTGGAGCTCCTTATTAATGAGATTGGTTGAATAGAGGGATCCTCCTCGTTACCTGATTCATCATAATAAATAATAGGATGATATTGGGAAGTCTCTTCCCTTTCATTAGTATTGTCTTCATCCTCTATTTGTTTTCTTTTCTTTATGTAATTGGCAATATAAGGATTTTTAATGCAGTTCACCGCACAATACATATAATTTTTCTCTAGATCAAAATGAAGAACTT
The DNA here is from genome assembly GCA_032464435.1 of Aegilops umbellulata. Lineage (NCBI taxonomy): Eukaryota > Viridiplantae > Streptophyta > Magnoliopsida > Poales > Poaceae > Aegilops > Aegilops umbellulata. Next base: position 330,554,708 of record CP136056.1, read on the forward strand.
TATCAAGGGCAAATTTTGGAATATCCTTAGTTATACGTTTAATTTCTTCGTAACCCAAGAGCAAACTAAGTTCATTCTGATGTGCAAGGGAAATCAAGTCATCACAATTTTTGGAAACAATACGATCATGAAACAATTTGCATTGGGTACTAAAATGATCACGTTCATTGCAAAGTTCACAAGTAGGGCTAAGAAAAAATAAATTTTCAGCACATGCGTCTAGCTCTTCTTGCAACAATTTGGTTTCTAAGTACTTATGCCTCTTGCAATATCTATCTTCCCTATTTGGTGTGTACTTGCAAACCCAATCTACTCCACAAAAATTGACATGCTTATAGGAGGCATTTTCATCATAACTAGTGCAATCATCATTAGTACCATGGATATTCAAGGAGTTCATACTAACAATATTGCAATCATTTTCAGCATTCATAGATTTAGTGCCAAACAATTTAATGCATTCTTCTTCTAACACTTTGGCACAATTTTCCTTTCCATCATACTCACGAAAGATATTAAAAAGATGAAGCGTGTGAGGTAAACTCAATTCCATTTTTTATAGTTTTCTTTTATAAACTAGACTAGTGCTAAAACAAGAAACAAAAAGATTCGATTGCAAGATCTAAAGATATACCTTCACTTACATAGCCTCCCCGGCAACGGCGCCTGAAAAGAGCTTGATGTCTACTACACAACCTTCTCCTTGTAGACGTTGTTGGGCCTCCAAGTGCAGAGGTTTGTAGGACAGTAGCAAATTTCCCTCAAGTGGATAACCTAAGGTTTATCAATCTGTCGGAGGCATAGGATGAAGATGGTCTCTCTCAAGCAACCCTGCAACCAAATAACAAAGAGTCTCTTGTGTCCCCAACACACCCAATACAATGGTAAATTGTATAGGTGCACTAGTTCGGCGAAGAGATGGTGATACAAGTGCAATAAGGATGGTAGATATGGGTTTTTGTAAACTGAAAATAAAAAAACAGCACGGTAGCAAGCGGTAAAAGTGAGCGTAAACGGTATTGCAATGGTAGGAAACAAGGCCTAGGGTTCATACTTTCACTAGTGCAAGATCTCTCAACAATAATAACATAGTTGGATCATATAACTATCCCTCAAGATGCAACAAAGAGTCACTCCAGAGACACTAATAGCGGAGAACAAACGAAGAGATTATGGTAGGGTACGAAACCACCTCAAAGTTATTCTTTCCAATCAATCCATTGGGCTATTCCTATAAGTGTCACAAACAGCCCTAGAGTTCGTACTAGAATAACACCTTAAGACACAAATCAACCAAAACCCTAATGTCACCTAGATACTCCAATGTCACCTCAAGTATCCGTGGGTATGATTATACGATATGCATCACACAATCTCAGATTCATCTATTCAATCCAACACAAAGTACTTCAAAGAGTGACCAAAGTTTCTACCGGAGAATCACGACGAAAACGTGTGCCAACCCCTATGCATAGGTTCATCGACGGAACCCGCAAGTTGATCACCAAAACGTACATCAAGTGGCACGTGATATCCCATTGTCACCACAGATACGCACGGCAAGACATACATCAAGTGTTCTCAAATCTTTAAAGACTCAATCCGATAAGATTACTTCAAAGGGAAAACTCAACCCATTACAAGAAATAAGAGGGGGAGAAGAAACATAAGATCCAACTATAATAGTAAAGCTCGTGATACATCAAGATTGTGCCAAATCAAGAACACGAGAGAGAGAGAGAGAGAGAGAGAGAGAGATCAAACACATATCTACTGGTACATACCCTCAGTCCCGAGGGTGAACTACTCCCTCCTCATCATATAGAGCGCCGGGATGATGAAGATGGCCACCGGTGAGGGTTCCCCCCTTCGACAGGGTGCCAGAACAGGGTCCCGGGAGGTTTTTGGTGGCTACAGAGGCTTGCGGCGGTGGAACTCCCGATCTAATCTCTGTTCTGGAAGTTTTACGATACGTAGGTATATATGGGTGCAAGGGGTATGTCGGTGGAGCTACGGGGGCCCCACAAGGCAGGGGGCGCACCCTCCACCCTCGTGGCCAGCTCCCGTATCTTCTGACGTAGAGTCAAAGTCTATCCGGTGGCTTTCCTTCCAAAAATAACTTCTCCAATTGATTTCGTTCCGTTTCGACTCCGTTTGATATTCCTTTTCTTCGAAACACTGAAATAGGCATAAACCAGCAAATTTGGGCTGGGCCTCCGGTTAATAGGTTAGTCCCAAAAATAATATAAAAGTGGATAATAAAGCCCAATATTGCCCAAAACAGTAGATAACATAACATGGAGCAATCAAAAATTATAGATACGTTGGAGACGTATCAATCATATGTTCAGATCCAATATGCATATTAATACTCCTCTAATTATGAACATGAATATGCTTTGTGAGTAGTTACGTTTGTTCCTGAGGACATGGGAGAAGTCTTGCTATTAGTAGTCATGTGAATTTGGTATTCGTTCGATATTTTGATGAGATGTATGTTGTCTCTCCTCTAGTGGTGTTATGTGAACGTCGACTACATGACACTTCACCATTATTTGGGCCTAGAGGAAGGCATTGGGAAGTAATAAGTAGATGATGGGTTGCTAGAGTGACAAAAGCTTAAACCCTAGTTTATGCGTTGCTTCGTAAGGAGCCGATTTGGATCCATATGTTTCATGCTATGGTTAGGTTTACCTTAATACTTCTTTTGTAGTTGCGGATGCTTGCAATAGGGGTTAATCATAAGTGGGATGCTTGTCCAAGTAATGACAACACCCAAGCACCGGTCCACCCACATATCAAATTATCAAAGTACCGAACGCGAATCATATGAACATGATGAAAACTAGCTTGACGATAATTCCCATATGTCCTCGGGAGCGCTTTTCTCTATATAAGAGTTTGTCCAGGCTTGTCCTTTGCTACAAAAAGGATTGGGCCATCTTGCTGCACTTTATTTACTTTTGCTACTTGTTACTCATTACAAATTATCTTATCACAAAACTATCTGTTACCTATAATTTCAGTGCTTGTAGTGAATACCTTACTAAAAACTGCTTATCATTTCCTTCTGCTCCTTGTTGGGTTCGACACTCTTACTTATCGGAAGGACTACGATAGATCAACTGTACTTGTGGGTCATCACTGTCCTTACTTGGACAAGCATCCCACTTATGATTAACTCCTATTGCAATCATCCACAACTACAAAAGAAGTATTAAGGTAAACCTAACCATAGCTTGAAACATATGGATCCAAATCAGCCCCTTACGAAGCAACGCATAAACTAGGGTTTAAGCTTCTGTCACTCTAGCAACCCATCATCTACTTATTACTTCCCAATGCCTTCCTTTAGGCCCAAATAATGGTGAAGTGTCATGTAGTCGATGTTCACATAACACCACTAGAGGAGAGACAACATACATCTCATCAAAATATCAAACGAATACCAAATTCACATGACTACTAATAGCAAGACTTCTCTCATGTCCTCGGGAACAAACGTAACTACTCACAAAGCATATTCATGTTCATAGTCAGAGGGGTATTAATATGCATAATGGATCTGAAAATATGATCTTCCACCAAATAAACCAACTAGCATCAACTACAAGGAGTAATCAACACTACTAGCAACCTACGGTACCAATCTGAGGCTTTGGGACAAAGATTGGATACAAGAGATGAACTAGGGTTTGAGAGGAGATGGTGCTGGTGAAGATGTTGATGGAGATTGGCCCCCTCCCGATGAGAGGAGCGTTGGTGATGACGATGGAGATGATTTTCCCCTCCCGGAGGGAAGTGTCCTCGGCAAAACAGCTTTGCCAGAGCCCTAGATTGGTTCCGCCAAGATTCCGCCTCGTGGTGGCGGAGTCTCGTCCCGAAAGCTTGCTTATGATTTTTCTTCTGACGAAAGACTTCATATAGCATAAGATGGTCACCGGAGGGCCACCAGGGGGCCCACGAGGCAGGGGGCGCGCTCAGGGGGTAGGGCGCGCCCCCCACCCTCGTGCCCAACGGTGTGGGTCCCCTCTGGTATTTCTTTCGCTCAATATCTTTTATTAATTCCCAAAATGACTTTCGTGGAGTTTGAGGACTTTTGGAGTTGCGCAGAATAGGTCTCTAATATTTGCTCCTTTTCCAGCCCAGAATTTCAGTTGTCGGCATTCTCCCTCCTTATGTAAACCTTGTAAAATAAGAGAGAATAGGCATAAGTATTGTGACACAACGTCTAATAACAGCCCATAATGCAATAAATGTCAATATAAAAGCATGATGCAAAATGGACGTATCAACTCCCCAAGCTTAGACCTCGCTTGTCCTCAAGCGGAAGCCGATAACAAAAAATATGTCCACATGTTTAGAGGTAGAGGTATCGATAAAATAAAATACGAACATGAGGGCATCATGATTATTCTCATAACAGCAACATATATGGATATTGTTATATGATTTCTTATGCTCAAGTAATAATCTATTCACAATGTCAAGTATGAATCAGAAGCTTCATTGAGAACCAACAAACTATAATCTCAGTCATTGAAGCAATTGCAATTTATCATAATATCGAAAAGAGTCTATGTCAGAGCTTTTCAGCAAGTCAACATACTCAACTATCATTTAGTCTTTCACAATTGCTAACACTCACGCAATACTTGTGGGTACGGAATTTTAATCGGACACAGAGAAAGATAGGGGCTTATAGTTTCGCCTCCCAACCTTTTACCTCAAGGGTAATGTCAACAATAATATCTCATGCTAACTTACATCCAATTAGATATATATATATATATATATATATATATATATATATATATATATATATATATATATATATATATTTCAGGATCTTTCCAACACAATGCGCTTGCCAAAGGATAAAATGTAAAAAGGAAAGGTGAAAATCACCATGACTCTTGTATAAGGGTAAGAGCTAAAAGTAAAAGATAGGCCCTTCGCAGAGGGAAGCAGAGGTTGTCATGCGCTTTCAGGGTTGGATGCACCAAATCTTAATGCGAAAGAACGTCACTTTATATTGCCACTTGTGATATAGACCTTTATTATGCAGTCCGTCTCTTTCATTTCTTCCACATCACAAGATCGTATAAAGCTTATTTCCTCCATACTAATCAATCATACATATCTAGAGAGCAATTTTTATTGCTTGAACCGATGACAACTTACTTGAAGGATCTTACTCAATCCATAGGTAGATATGGTGGACTCTCATGGCAAAACTGGGTTTAAGGGTATTTGGAAGCACAAGTAGTATCTCTACTTAGTGCAAAGAATTTGTCTAGCATGAGGGGGGAAAGCAAGCTCAACATGTTGGATGATCCATGACAATATACTTTATTTCAGTAAGAAAACATAACCCATTACGTTGTCTTCCTTGTCCAACATCAACTGTTTAGCATGTCATATTTTAATGAGTGCTCACAATCATAAAAGATGTCCAAGATAGTATATTTATATGTGAAACCTCTCTTTCTTTATTTCTTCCTATTAATTGCAACGATGACCAAAGCTATGTTTGTCAACTCTCAACAATTTTTAATCATCATACTCTTTCTATGTGAAGTCATTACTCTCCATAAGATCAATATGATCTCTTTGGTTCTTTCTATTCTTTCTCTTTTCTTTTATTCCCTCAAGATCATTGCAAAATAATCAAGCCCTTGACTCAACAATAATATTTATTATATATAGCTCATGAACTCGATTACATAGAGGGATCATAAAGCAAAACTCAAAACTAGATCATACCGAAAACTTTATTCTACTAGATCAAGATATTACTAAAAGGACCGACTAAGAAAAACGGTAAAGATAGGAGTGTGATGGTAATACGATACCGGGGCACCTCCCCCAAGCTTGGCAGTTGCCAAGGGGAGTGCCCATACCCATGTGATTATGTCGCTTTCTTCGGAGGTGGTGATGTGATATTCTTGGCTATGATACCCTTCAGGATACGATTCTCCTCCTCGACCTTGTTGACTTGCTGCTTTAGATCCATTATCTCCTTACGGAGCTTACCCATAACTGTTAGAGCTCCTTGCACCCATGGATTCTGCATAGCTGCGGGAGAACAAGTAACACTCCTTTTCACATTTTCATAAGAGAGAAATTTAACATTGGAGGGGATGACCGAGTTTGGGATTGCTGAGCTCTGTAGTTCCCCCATCGTGAATCCTGCCCGGAAACGAGAAGTAACTTCTTGATCCTCCTCCATGGCATCTATACTTTTCAAGTCAGCTTCCATCTCTTCCTCCGCTAAGGGCCCAAAGTGATAGGCATCGCTATTTGCCCCTGGAGTGGTGTCGGATGCGACACCCGACTCTCCTCGACTGACTCTGAGAAGACATCCTGCTCTAAACTGCGACAAAAACAGCTCAAGATGAAAACAGAGGATATTTGCATGATACAAGAGTCAAAACCTTCGGGAGATTATATAATGAATTTTTACTGACCGAAAGAAGTATCATGCAAGAAAACGGAGTCTGGAGAGCACACGAGGTGCCCACGAGGCAGGGGGCGCACCCAGGGGGTAGGGTGCGCCCTCCACCCTCGTGGAGGCCTCGTGTCCTTCCCGGACTACTTCTTATTTTCCTATTTTTCTAAATATTCCAAAACGTAGAAAAATTGTCATTAGAACTATTTTGGAGTCGGTTTACTTACCGTATCACGTACCTATTCCTTTTCGACGTCTGAAATGTTCTGGAAAGTGTCCCTTATGTATTCCTCCGGGGTTACAGTTTCAATAACATTAGTTTCAACATTTATAGGATTACCTGAGATATAATGTTTGATTCTTTGACTGTTAACCACCTTCGGATTTGTGCCTACGAAGTTGTTGATTTTTATAGCACCGGAATGATAGAGCTCCTTGATAACGTAAGGACCTTCCCATTTAGAGAGAAGTTTTCCTACAAAAAATCTTAAACGAGAGTTGTATAGCAATACATAATCACCTACATTAAACTCACGCTTTTGTATCCTTTTGTCATGCCATCTTTTAACTTTTTCTTTAAACAGTTTGGCGTTCTCATAAGCCTGGCGTCAAATAACCTCTTCTCATCGGCAAGTTTGAAATCATAATTGAGCTCTTTAATGGCCCAATATGCCTTATGTCCCAGTTCGAGAGGTAAGTGACATGTTTTTGCATAAACCATTTTATACGGAGACATGCCCATAGGATTTTTATATGCAGTTCTATAGGCCCATAATGCATCATCAAGTTCTTGGACCGATTCTTTCTAGATCTATTAACAATCTTTTGCAACATTAATTTGAGCTCTCTATTACTCAATTCTACTTGACCACTAGACCGCGGGTGATAAGGAGATGCAATTCTATGATTAACATCATACTTAGCAAGCATTTTACGGAAAGCACCATGAATAAAATCTGAACCACCATCGGTCATTAAATATCTAGGGACTCCAAACCTTGGAAAAATAACTTCTTTAAGCATTTTAATAGAAGTGTTATGATCAGCACTACTAGTTGGAATAGCTTCTACCCACTTAGTAACATAATCAACAGCAACTAGAATATGTGTATATCCATTAGAGGTGGGAAAAGGTCCCATATAATCAAAGCCCCAAACATTGAATGGTTCAATAACAAGTGAATAATTCATAGGCATTTCTTGGCGTATACTAATATTACCAATTCTTTGACATTCATCACAAGATAAGACAAACTTACGAGCATCCTTGAAGAGAGTAGGCCAATAAAAACCGGATTGCAATACCTTATGTGCAGTTCTGCCTCCAGCGTGGTGTCCTCCATAAGATTCAGAGAGACACTTGCGTAGGATTTGTTCCTGTTCATGCTCAGGTACACAACGTCTAATAATACCATCTACTCCTTCTTTATAAAGATGTGGGTCATCCCAAAAGTAATGTCTCAAATCATAGAATTTTTTTTCTTTTGCTGGTATGTGAAGCTAGGTGGTATAAATTTAGCAACAATGTAAGTAGCATAATCAGCATACCATGGAGCAGTACGAGAAGCATTTATGTCATTTAATTGTTCATCAGGAAAGCTATCATCAATGGGTAGTGGGTCATCAAGAACATTCTCTAACCTAGACAAGTTGTCTGCAACGGGGTTCTCGGCTCCCTTTCTATCAATAATATGCAAATCAAATTCTTGTAGCAAGAGAACCCATCTAATAAGTCTAGGTTTAGGATCTTTCTTATCCATAAGATATTTAATAGCAGCATGATCAGTGTGAATAGTTACTTTAGAATCAACAATATAAGATCTGAACTTATCACAAGCAAATACAACTGCTAAGAATTCCTTTTCAGTGGTAGTATAATTTCTCTGAGCACTGTCTAGACTTTTACTAGCATATTGAATAACATTTAATTTCTTATCAACTCTTTGCCCTAGAACATCACCTCCAACATAATCACTAGCAACACACATAATTTCAAAGGGTAAGTTCCAATCAGGTGGCTGAACGATAGGTGCAGAGATCAATGCTTTCTTAAGTATTTCAAATGCTTCTACACAATCATCATCAAAAACAAATGGTATATCTTTTTGTGAAAGATTAGTCAGAGGCCGATATTTTTTTGAAAAGTCCTTAATGAACCTCCTATAAAAACCGCCATGACCAAGAAAACTTCTTATACCTTTGATGTCCTTGGGACATGGAATTTTTTCAATAGCATCAACTTTAGCTTTATCAACCTCAATGCCTTTTTCAGAAATTTTATGCCCCAAGACAATACCTTCATTAACCATAAAGTGGCACTTTTCCCAATTCAAGACAAGGTTAGTGTCTTCACATCTCTCCAAAACTCGATCAAGGTTGCTCAGGCAATCATCAAAAGAGGATCCATAAACGGAAAAATCGTCCATGAAAACCTCACAAATCTTTTCACAAAAATCAGAGAATATAGCCATCATGCATCTTTGAAAGGTAGAAGGTGCATTACATAAACCAAAAGGCATACGTCTATAAGAAAAAGTACCAAAAGGGCAGGTAAAAGTGGTCTTTGCTTGATCATCAGCTAACACAGGTATTTGAGAGAAACCAGAATAACCATCTAGAAAGCAAAAATGTGTGTGTTTGGATAATCTTTCTAGCATTTGATCAATGAATGGCAAGGGGTAATGATATTTTTTCGTAGCTTTACTTAATTTGTGGAAATCAATTACCATTCTATAACCTGTAATAATTCTTTGCGGAATCAATTCATCTTTATCATTAGGAACGACAGTAATACCTCCCTTCTTAGGGACACAATGGACATGACTTACCCACTGACTATCAGCAACGTGATAAATTATACCTGCCTCAAGGAGCTTTAGTATTTCCTTTCTTACCACTTCTTTAATCTTAGGATTTAACCGTCATTGGTGATCAATAACTGGTTTGGCGTCTTTCTCCAGATTTATTTTGTGTTGACATAGAGTGGGACTAATGCCCTTAAGATCACCAAGAATATATCCAATAGCAGCACAGTGCTTCTTTAGAGTTTTCAATAATTTCTCTTCCTCCTTCTCTGAAAGGTAAGCACTAATAATAACAGGATATATCTTCTTTTCATCAAGATAAACATATTTAAGAGTATCAGGTAATGGTTTAAGCTCAAACAGGGGATCACCCTTGGGTAGAGGAGGATCCCCTAAGATTTCAACAGGCAAATTGTGTTTCAGAATGGGTCCTTGTTTAAAGAATACTTCATCTATTTGCCTTCTTTCATTCATAAACATATCATTTTCATGGTCTAGCAAATATTGTTCTAAAGGATCATTAGGAGGCACGGCAATAGAAGCAAGACCAATAATTTTATCTTTACTAGGCAATTCCTCTTCACGGTGTTGTCTACGAAATTTAGAGAAATTAAACTCATGAGACATATCACCCAAACCAATAGTAACAACATCCTTATTGCAGTCTGTCTTAGCATTAACAGTATTCTAGAAGGGTCTACCAAATATAATGGGACAAAAGCTATCTTGTGGGGAACCAAGAACTAGGAAATCAGCAGCTTATTTAGTTTTCCCACACAAGACTTCAACATCTCTAACAATCCCAATTGGTGAAATCGTATCTCTATTGGCAAGCTTAATGGTAACATCAATTTCTTCTAACTCAGGGGTGCAATATCATGCATAATTTCTTTGTATAAGTCAACGGGTATTGCACTCGCACTAGCACCCATATCACACAAGCCATGATAACAATGATCTCCTATTTTAACAGAAATAGCAGCCATGCCTACCACAGGTCTATGTTTATCTTTAGCACTGGGTTTACCAATTCTAGCAGTCTCATCACAAAAATAAATAACATGCCCATCAATATTATCAGCCAAGAGATCCTTAACTATAGCAATATTAGGTTCAACTTTAACTTGCTCAGGAGGTGTATAAGTTCTAATGTTGCTTTTACGAACCACGGTTGAAGCTTTAGCATGATCCTTTATCCTAACAGCGAAAGGTGGTTTCTCAACATAAGTAGTAGGAACAATAGGATCATTATAAGTGATAGTCTTTTCTTCAACTTTAATAGGTGCGACTACTTTTACTTCAACGAGAGGATTATATTTAAACCACTTCTCCTTAGGGAGATCGACGTGAGCAGCAAAAGATTCACAAAAAGAAGCTTCTATCTTAGAGTCAAGTCCATATTTAGTGCCAAATTTACGAAAAACATTGCTATCCATAAAAGATTTAACACAATCAAACTTAGGTATTATACCTGACTCCTTACCTTTGTCAAGATCCCAATCTTCAGAGTTGGGCTTAATTCTTTCCAATAAATCCCATTTTAATTCAATAGTCTTCATCATAAAAGAACCAGTACAAGAAGTATCGAGCATGGTGCGATTGTTGTCAGAAAGCCGAGCATAAAAATTTTGAATAATAATTTCTCTCGAGAGCTCATGATTGGGGCATGAATATAACATTGATTTAAGCCTTCCCCAAGCTTGAGCGATGCTTTCTCCTTCGCGAGGCCAAAAATTATATATATAATTACAATCACGATGAACAAGATGCATAGGATAAAACTTTTGATGAAATTCCAATTTCAATCGCTTGTAGTCCCATGATCCCATATCATCACATAGCCTATACCATGTCAATGCATCTCCCTTCAAAGATAAAGGTAAGACCTTCTTCTTGATAACATCATCGGCCATACCTGCAAGCTTAAATAATCCACAAACTTCATCCACATAGATTAGGTGTAAATCGGGATGCAATGTTCCATCTCCTGCAAAAGGATTAGCTAGCAGTTTCTCTATCAAACCCGAAGGAATTTCAAAGTAAACATTTTCATTTTCAGTAGGTTCAGTAGGTTGAGTAGCAACTCTTTGCTCTACTGGACGGGGTGAAGATACCCCGAACAAGCCCCTCAGAGGATTACTTTCCATAGTAACAAGTGAAAGTAAATTTCAGCACTCTATATAAATTTTTCCTTACCAAATTCCACCTACCAAAGGCACTTCACTCCCCGGCAACGGCGCCGGAAAAGAGTCTTGATGACCCACAAGTATAGGGGATATATCGTAGTCCTTTCGATAAGTAAGAGTGTCGAGCCCAATGAGGAGCAGAAGGAAATGATAAGCGGTTTTAAGCAAGGTATTCACTGCAAACACTGAAATTATAGGTAACAGATAGTTTTGTGATGAGCTAATTTGTAATGGGTAACAAGTAACAAAAGTAAATAAAGTGCAGCAAGATGGCCCAATCCTTTTTGTAGCAAAGGACAAGCCTGGACAAACTCTTATATGGAGAAAAGCGCTCCCGAGGACACATGGGAATTATCGTCAAGCTAGTTTTCATCACGTTCATATGATTCGCGTTCGGTACTTTGATAATTTGATATGTGGGTGGACCGGTGCTTGGGTGCTGTCCTTACTTGGAAAAGCATCCCACTTATGATTAACTCTTGTTGCAAGCATCTGCAACTATAAAAGAAGTATTAAGGTAAACCTAACCATAGCATGAAACATATGGATCCAAATCAGCCCCTTACAAAGCAACGCATAAACTAGGGTTTAAGATTCTGTCACTCTAGCAACCCATCATCTACTTATTACTTACCAATGCCTTCCTATAGGCCCAAATAATGGTGAAGTGTCATGTAGTCGACGTTCACATAACACCACTAGAGGAGAGACAACATAGATCTCATCAAAATATCGAACGAATACCAAATTCACATGACTACTAATAGCAAGACTTCTCCCATGTCCTCAGCAATAAACGTAACTAATCACAAAGCATATTCATGTTCATAATAGGAGGGGTATTAATATGCATAATGGATCTGAACATACGATCTTCCACCAAATAAACCAACTAGCATCAACTACAAGGAGTAATCAACACTACTAGCATCCTACATGTACCAATCTGAGGCTTTGGGACAAAGATTGGATACAAGAGATGAACTAGGGTTTGAGAGGAGATGGTGCTGGTAAAGATGTTGATGGAGATTGGGCCCCTCCCGATGAGAGGAGCGTTGGTGATGACGATGGCGATGATTTCCCCCTCCCGGAGGGAAGTGTCCCCGGCAGAACAGCTCTACCGGAGCCCTAGATTGGTTCCGCCAAGATTCCGCCTCGTGGCGGCGGAGTTTCTTCCCGAAAGCTTGCTTGTGATTTTTTCTCTCGGACGAATGACTTCATATAGCAGAAGATGGGCACCGGAGGGCCACTAGGGGGCCCACGAGGCAGGGGGTGCACCCAGGGGGGTAGGGCGCGCCCCCACCTTCGTGGCCAGGGTGTGGGCCCCCTTTGGTATTTTCTTTGCTCAGTTTTTTTATTATTTCCAAGAATAACTTCCGTGGAGTTTCAGAACTTTTGGAGTTGTGCAGAATAGGTCTCTAATATTTGCTCCTTTTCCAGCCCAGAATTCCAGCTGCCAGCATTCTCCCTCCTTATGTAAACCTTGTAAAATAAGAGAGAATAGGCATAAGTATTATGACATAATGTGTAATAACAACCCATAATGCAATAAATATAGATATAAAAGCATGATGCAAAATGGATGTATCAAGGAGTCAGAGGCAGATGCCCTATCTTATTCACCCATCAAGGCGCTTGCTCTAACTTTCCACGGTTATATTGGTCGCGCATATCTTGCAACTGATGCTTTGCATTGCTTCTACTTTGTTGCACCGCCATTAGCTTAGTTTACACATTGTGTATGTGAATATGCCCTGCCTATCCATTTTCAATACATATTCCATCTGTCATCATACCATATTTATCCATTCAAATGTTGTTCTTGTGTATCAGACGTTCAAAAGGAAGAGGGCGATTGCTGATCGCGGAGGAGCACAAGCAAACTATTCGGAAAAGGTAGTGAAACCTGATAAATCAAATAGCCCATTAGGTGTAGTTGCAATATCACCTGACCAGCAAAACACCCCAACTCTAGTAGACTCTAGACCTACTACACTGGTCATTTATGATGCCCCAACTCAGCAGACCCCAACTGCAGCAAACAGTATGATGATGCCAGTTGACATAGCACCAACTCTACGACGCAAAACCCCCATTGCAGCAAAGAGTACACCAAATCCAGTTGCCAAATCCCTTTTCGAACCAGAGAGAGCCCCAATTGCAGCACATAGGACCCCTGTTCCATTTCTTCCCAGTTTAGAAGACAAAGCTTATATTTTTGTCAGGAACTTTGTGCGCATCTTTCCTTCATGGAAAGATTATACCGCAGACACAGAACAATTTCCAGTCTTCCTCCGCAATTTATGCGTAAGTAATGTACTAATGTTATTCATTGTAATTACTGCATATGTTTCTACTGATAGAAGACACAATATTTCATTCTTTTAAATAGGCGAGGACCAAACTGGATTGTCAAGACGAGCAAGGGTTGGTTGCGCTTTTCAAGCACTCGTTGATGAAGTATCGTTCCTACCTGAGGCAAGCGCACTTCAATGGCAAGCCTCTAAACAAAATTTATGTGAAGTATCCGGTGCTACATGTATCCGACAGTGGCTGGAATAATTTTGTTAAACATTGGTCTCATCTGTACCGTAAGGTACTGTCTATGATATCACATCACAATTTGAACTACATTTCTGCATTTGCCTTAACGTCTCACTTGTACGAAAATTGTTAGCAGAAGAAAATTCATTCTCAAGGGACCACATAATATCGCAACTATACTGCACACTGCATTGCTCTTGTGAGTACCTCTTGCCCTGTATGAACACACTTACTTTCATAGTTGTTTGATTATGTAGCATCACTGCACATGTTAGCCTGGTTATCGTCCATTTGGTGGACATTATAAGATCCGTATGGACTCTTACATAATTTTAGAATCAACCCAATGCTTTTGAAGAGGTTTAGCTCTGCAGTCCTCTTGTAAGGACTGAACATCGTCTATCGCTGTACTTACATTAACATCTACTCCCTCTGTCCAATAATATAAGAACATTTTTTACAGTACGCTAGTGTTCAAAACACTCTTGTATTATGGGAAGAGGGATTGGTTCATTGTGTAGCATTCTGCATCTTATCTCCCTCGCCCACCATTTACTAAAAGATATCAGATCTATATTTAATCTTACCAAAAAGTTGAATACACAGACAATGCCAGTGCAGAAGTGTAGCCCATTGGTCTTGTCAGTACATTTTGTCCTGTAACGCTTGTACTTCCACGGATTGGTAGTTGATTATGTAGAATGAATCTGCCTCTTATCTTCATTATTCTCTATCCCGTCCAGTATTATCATATCTATAATTACTCTCTAACAAATGTAGAGTACATGCAATGCTTATGAAGAAAATTCTTGAGTTATCCTTCCCTTGAAATGGAGAAGGGCATTATAAAGCCGATGTTAACTATTAATGTAAGTCAATCCTTCTAAAGCCTTTATCCTCAACTACTATTTAATTTCCTCATACTCCCTATCGTTTATTGCTGTTTAGTTTGTTGTTTCTATCAAAATGCATGTTCGCAAGAACCGTAAGTTCCAAGTTTTACTTCTAAAACCAAATTCCTTATTCATACCATGCACATTACTCAATACTCCCTATATGTATGCTTGTTTTTGTGGATCTATAGTCCAGTGTGTGGTGAAGCAGCCCACGTATGCACCTTGTCATCTCCTGTTTTATCTTACTGATGTGGCTGATGATATGAACAACATGCCATGCACATTAACCAAAATAGATACAATGATTGTCTTTGCCCTTCATCTATGCTTGTTATGTTGACATGGTAATCTAGTAGTGTGGTGAAGCTCCCCGCATTATGAACAATGCCAGATTATGCTATTGATATTTTGAACTTACTCTTTATTTTCTAATTTGAAATTTGATGGAATTGACAGCACAGTTATCATCTTTGTTTATACACGTGGAAAACCTGTCTCTCTGCTTGTTTCAGGGTGATATGCCTAATGGCATGCGCAAGTATGCCGAAGGCTATGAGACAAACCCAACATATATTGCAGCAAAGAAGGCAAAACATCTTGAAGATAGCGAGACAACCCCAAAGTCTTATCTCGATGCAATGTTCAAGTTACTTGAGACTAGCAGTCACACAAGCTCACAAAATTCGATGTCTGAATCAGTTCGACTTCTTCAGTCCCAAGTTCTAGCAGAAAGGCACATTCTACAACTCAACTTCGACTTGAAGTCCTATCTCTAAGAAAGATTGCGGAGAAGACCAATGAGAACCTCATTGCTAAACAGCTACACCTGGAAGCTATGGCCGACATGCTAGGCCGGTCTCACAGCCTTGCTCAGCAACTTGCGCAGCAGTTCCCGCGCAAGGCTAATCTTTCTTGAACTGTCTTGGAAGTGGTCTCGGTTCAGTATTATTTTGTTACGCTGCAATGGTGCCCAGTTTTTGTAATTTGCTTCTTCGTTGCGCTTTATGATCACTGGTGGCGAACTTCGATGCCCAGTGGATGTAATATACCATAAATCCTTTATTCTATAGTGTAGGTTTATTCTAAGTTACTATGCCATAATTTCTTTATTGTATAGAGTAGGTTTGTTCTTAATTCCTACTAGTTACTGCCATCATTCGCTATCTGACAAAAAATCTGATGTAGTCGACCGGGCCGAAACATTCGCCTCTAAGGGGCCTGGTTTTTAGCGGGTCACAATTGGGCCAGCCTGCATCTTTCTGGGCCCAAATGGCCATTGGGGCCTTCACACTTTGCGCCAGTCCCACAACTTACTCCGCCCTATATTCGGCCCAAATTTTAGTTGGGCCTTTTGTGGACCCATCGCTTAGATTGGCCCAGGTAGCGTTGGGCCATTAACAGGCTGAATATTCTACCGGCCTGTTACGGCCCAGAAGAAACCATGGGCCTTTAGAAGGCCGAAATGCATGTTGGGCCTCAATTTTCACTAGTCGTCGACGGGCCTTCAGCAGGCTGAAATGTAGACAGGGCCTTTTTTGGACCAGTTATATGACGGGTTGTTACCAGGCCGAAACATATCTTGGGCCTTAGTTGGTCCACTAATATCATGGGTCTTTAAGAGGCCGAAAGCTTAGTACATGCATCAACGGGCCGAATTATACGACAGGCCTTTAACAGGCCCAAAGTCACGTTGGGCTAAACCGTCGCCACCTTTATCACGGGCCGTTAGTGGGCCGGATGTCGCGTCAGACCATATATGGCCCATGGGCAGCACGGGCCATTCCCAGGCCAAAAGACACACCGGGCTGAAATGGACGCATGTCTACATCGGGCCTCTAACAGGCCGAAATTCACTGGGTTGTAATTGGGCCCAAATATTTGGCGAACAATTAATGGGCCAGATCTGGCTTCGGGCCATAAATGGGCCTTTATTAAACAGGCCGTTATTGGGCTGGACCACTAGTACCTGAGTAAGTACTACGGGCCTTTGACTGGGCCAGCCTTTTTAACCTATATGGGCCTCTGTTGGGCCCTGCCACATGTCGACGTATCATAGGCATGTCTCCTCCAATGGACGGGTGACATCTGGCCCACCAAGGAGCAGACACGTGTTTCCTCTAGCCAATAAGAATTTTACACGTGGAAAATCACCATTGGTCCGGGCTGTTAACGGGTTATCAGATCCAAAACCGGACCCGATAGCTTAACGGCGAGCCATTATGGTGGATGCCACGTGTCGGTCACCCATGATGAAAGCACTTCTATGACGCGCGATTTATCGTCATGGAAGTGAACACTTCCATGATGATAATTTTGGTAATGTCATGGAACACTTCTACGATAGCACAAGTATGACTATCTTGATTTTGTCATAAAATTGTCATGGTTGTACATGCATGACAGAAAACGTGACCTATTGTGACAAACACATATCATCACGGAAGTGTCTTTTTTTGTAGTGACAAGAGATTTCTTGTATTGGGTTGCAGGGTCATTTGAGAGAGACCATCTTCATCCTACACCTCTCACGGATTGATAAACCTTAGGTCATCCACTTGAGGGAAAATTGCTACTGTCCTACAAAACTCTTTGCTTGGAGGCCCAACACGTGTCTACAAGAATAAAATTGCGTATTAGACATCAACCACCTCTTGAGAATTCTTGATAAAAGTGATACTTATCGCCATCACCATTCTTTTCTTGGTCCCCGTATTGCTACTAACCAGAATACCAACAAATGGACTGGGATGTGTAAATTCAAAACTTCTAGCAACCCTATTGCTTGTAAGTTATGAATGATTGTTTCATTCTTCATGTGTTCGTTATAGAATCAACATTCTAACATTGATCCTGCTACCTAGTCCAGATTTCCGAGTGCACCTTTCGATCAATGTTTAATTATGGATTTTTTTTTCCTTGAGCATATACGTTAGTATATCATTTGATCTGGCAAATGCTATCACCTTGTTCACTTAACGGTGGAAATCCATGTTTATGGAAATCTTGATAAATGTTATTGAGCCCACCGGCCACCTCCTCATCTTTTTATGATGAAATTGCATGAGTTGTTCTAGAAGTTCCTGATGGATCCTTTGTATTCCCAAAGTGTGACATTTACCTGATGACCATGTCAACGCTAACCCGAAGCATGTCAGTGGTAATCCAAATATCCACAAGAACATTGGAAGCGCAATGCTAAATGTTTCTTGATCAACTAACCAAACACTGTCGTATGGGTAAACATCATAAATTCCTTGCCCCTTTGTCTAAGTGGTTACATACTTGGAGTCTATCATGCATACCATGCTCAGCTTTTCCTTGGGAAATATATACTCTTGATACTCGAGTATAAACACATTTTCCTTTCAGTTGGTATGTTTAATCTGATAATCACATTTTCCTTTCCATTGTTTTCTTTAACCTTTCTTGTAATCCAACTTATCTGAGCAGTGATACTCCCCTGCTTATGTCACCACCTTGGTTGTACAACTCTATCATCAAGATAGTGTTACTATTGTTGATGACATTCCGGTAACCACCGATGGACGAGAACTTTGCCTATTGGTCCGCCTCGTTTCAGCGAGCAGGAAATGGTTCTCTTCATCCCTCACCCTTGGTACCAATGTTGTTGCCAACATAACTGACAGGCTATCGTCTGACATGCCTTGCTATCATGACCGTGCAAGACATCAGCGCCCTTCCTACATTTAACCATGATACGTCTCCAACGTATCTATAATTTCTGATTGTTCCATGCTATTATATTATCTGTTTTGGATGTTTAATGGGCTCTAATATGCTCTTTTATATTATTCTTGGGACTAACCTATTAACAGGAGGCCCAGTGCCAGTTTCTGTTTTTTTTCCTATTTTAGAGTTTCACAGAAAAGGAATACCAAACGGAGTCCAAATGGAATGAAACCTTCGCGATGATCTTTCTTGGACCGAAAGCAATCCATAAGACATGGAGTCGAAGTCTGGAACTCCACGAGGCAGCCACAAGGAAGGAGGGCACGCCCAGGGGGTAGGCGCGCCCCCACCCTCGTTGGCCCCTCCTAGCTCCACCGACGTACTTCTTTCGCCTATATATACTCTTATACCCTAGAAACATCAGGGGGGCCACGAAACCACTTTTCCACTGCCACAACCTTCTGTACCTGTGAGATCCCATCTTGGGCCCTTTTTCGGCGATCTGCCGGGGGGGAATCAATCACGGAGGGCTTCTACATCAACACCATTGCCTCTCTGATGAAGCATGAGTAGTTTACCACAGACCTTTGGTTCCATAGTAATTAGCTAGATGGCTTCTTCTCTCTCTTTGATTCTCAATACAAAGTTCTCCTCGATGTTCTTGGAGATCTATTTGATGTAATACTCTTTTGCGGTGTGTTTGCGAGATCCGATGAATTGTGGATTTATGATCGAGATTATCTATGAATATTATTTGGTTCTTCTCTGAATTCTTATATGCATGATTTGATATCTTTGCAAGTCTCTTCGAATTATCGGTTTAGTTTGGCCTACTAGATTGATCTTTCTTGCAATGGGAGAAGTGCTTAGCTTTGGGTTAAATCTTGCGATGTCCTTTCCCAGTGACAGTAGGGGCAGCAAGGCACGTATTGTATTGTTGCTATCGAGGATAAAAAGATGGAGTTTATATCATATTGCTAGCGTTTATCCCTCTACATCATGTCATCTTGCTTAATGCGTTACTCTGTTCTTATGAACTTAAATACTCTAGATGCATGCTGGATAGCGGTCGATGTGTGGAGTAATAGTAGTAGGTGTAGAATCATGTTGGTCTACTTGACATGGACGTGATGCCTATATTCATGATCATTGACTTAGATATCTTCTTAACTATGCGCTTTTCTATCAATTGCTCGGTAGTAATTTGTTTACCCACCGTAATACATGCTATCTTGAGAGAAGCCACTAGTGAAACCTATCGTCTCCGGGTCTCTTTCTTATTATATTGCATCTCTTTTATCTACATCGCATCTCGTTTACTATTTTGCAATCTTTACTTTCCAATCTATACAACAAAAATACCAAAAAAATATACTTTACTATCTCTATTAGATCTCACTTTTGCGAGTGACCGTGAAGGGATTGACAACCCCTATATCGCATTGGTTGCAAGGTTCTTGATTGTTTGTGTAGGTACTAGGTGACTTGTGCGTTGTCTCCTACTGGATTGATACCTTGGTTCTCAAAACTGAGGGAAATATTGTCGGTGTTCTGGGAACGGGGGTCCCCAGACTTGCCTGCCGGCGACCGACGGTGTGGCTCGGCTAGCAGGCCTGTACGGCCCATCTTCATCAACAAGGTATTAAGACCCACGCGAGAGGCCAAGCCTCGCGAGGTGGACGACACAAGACCTCCTCAGGAGTGGCCTCGCCAGGCAGGCTCACGAGGGGCGGAGAGATCAAGGCAAGGCAAACCTCACGAGGCTCTCCTGACGTGAGCCATGACGATTGACACCAGGCAGGCGCCAGCGCGTGCAGCGTCCTTGTTTCCTCTTTGGTGCTAAGGAGGCAGGCGCAGGCGCGGAGTACCGAGGCATCAAGCAAAGGTTTCCATATCGGTGCAATGATACCAGGACCCGAAGGACGGCAAGACGGAGGTCACCATGGAACCCAAGGCGGTGTCACCACCAGAGCCTTTTGCAGGCAAAGACCGCTTTTGTCAGGATAAGCTGTACTAGCTGTCCCCTTTCAAATTGGCAGTTGTTGGCTCCCTTCCCGCTCAATATTTGGGGAGAGGACCAGGGCCTATATAAGTAGAACTAGCCTCCACCGTGGAGGATAATTCATTCAGAGGCATTTCACCTACACAAGTTCGCCAAGCACAAGAACACCTCAACCTCAGGAGGTTGTTCTTCCCCTTGTACTGTTCATCGCAGCCCAAGAGGCAATCCACCACCACCACACTGGAGTCGGGTATTACACCACAACGGTGGCCCGAACCAGTATAAATCTTGTGTCTTTGTGTCGCGAGTTCGTCGAGTTCGTCCGCGAGATCTTAGCGAGCTAGGGCGTGGATCGGTAGGGAGGAAATCTTCGCGCGCACCCCAGTGTTCAAACCTTGAGGGTTTTGCCGGAACCCGTGATCCGACATTTGGCGCACTAGGTAGGGGTGCGACAGAGCCTCTTCCCTGCCGATCGACCCGCCGATGCTCTGCGGCCCCGATGTCCGGCAACCCAAGGGCTGACTCCGACCACTGGGTCGCCTGGCCAGCCCGGGCGGCGCCACCTACCCACGAAGATTTCAACCCCACGCTCCAGGCGGCACGAGCTCTGCCTAACACTGCGGGGCGCGGGCGGCGTGGCGAGGCGTCGTCCACCCTCACTCCATGACACGCGCGAGCCGCAAGCCACGCCGCAGCAACGGCACCACGCACCCGGCCGGAGCAGGCGAACATGCGGGCCGCGCTCATGGTGGATGAATAGTAGCCCGTGGAGGCTGGAGTTAGGCAGTAAACGGTGGATGAACAGTAGCCCATGGAGTCCCATTTTACGGAACGCCACACCCCTCCTGATGAACAGGACCCCGTTTCGACCGTAGGCGCTCAAACATAAGTCCGATTCCTCGGTTTTGCGGTACACCAGACCCCCCCAATCAACCAGACCCTGTTTTGACCATAGGCACTCGAACAGAAGTCTGTTTCCTCCAATTTGAGCTACGCCAGACCCCTCCTGATCAACAAGATCTCGTTTCGACCATACGTGGTCGAACAGAAGGCCATTTCCTCCGTTCTATGATACACTAGACCTCTTTTCGGTTGTACCGTCCAAGCCGATCGGCACCCGTAGAACGTGACATTTTCCGTTGTCTCCAGATGAACACAACGCAGTTTCTTTGTCCGGCCCAGCCGGTTGGCTTCCGATGAACATGACGCTGTTGCTGCCGTCTGTTGCCTCGCCATGTACACGAGCCCTGGGCATACGTATGCACGAGTAGGCGTTCGAGACCCCGCCCGTATGTACGTACGTGGCTGTATTTTTTGGCATGTGGCTATACGTACGTGTACACGGTTTAGAAGGCACTGCATAAACTACGACGTCGGGAGCTCTACTACTACACGTGTTGCTGCTTGCTTGGCCATGAATCATCGTTGTAGAGAGACCGATCGACCAGTATGTTTGTACATGTTCGCCACCAGACAAACAATGCTATGTACGCTTCGACCGAGTGGGTCCCTGTCAGGGAAGATAAGGACGCACTTCCTTGCATGTGAAGATATAGCTGGTGGGTCCCAGCTGTCAGGGGGAGGAATCATTTTTATTTTGCGAGTAATAAGGAGGTACTTCCTTGTGTTCAAGATATAGCTGGTGGGTCCAGCTGTCAGCCTCACCGCCTAAAGTCCACTTCTGATGACTGTCGTTCGTTGACCTTGTTGACCTTGTTGACCATGCCGAATCAAGGTCGTGGGCGACGTCGAGGTCTAGGAAGGGAACGACATAGAGCCAGAGAAGACGAGGAAGGTGGATGCCCACGCGAAGGGGAGTACAAGGGTTCACAGGTTCGGCTGCGAAGTAAGGCTGTCGTCGCTGGAGAATAACAGGGGCTGTAGGTGAGTAGAGGGATGGCCTAGCCAGTGGTAGTATGGTAAGGTGGTGAGGCCTGCGTGGCAGCACAGCCGACCACGAGAGGCTGGAGCAGGTGGTGCGGCGAACGCTGGTTTGGGCGGCTGGAGCAAGAAGACCAGAGGTTGAAGACGCGACACGGCCGTTGGATTAACATCCAACGTTCTCTGCGGCTAGAATCATTTGGACTAAGTTGACAAAGCCATGCATACGCGTCAACTTAGTAGGCCCACAAGTCAGCCTCCAAATCTAGTGGGTCCCAGCTAGCATGGGGACTCATTTTTTGCTCGTAATAAGGTGGCACTTCCTTGCATGCGAAGATGTTTTCTGTTTTTTTATTTGTTCTTTTTCAAGTTAGAATAGAAAGAAAACAATTTAGCATCTTTGGTACAATCTATATTTTCAGCTGGTGGGTCCCAGCTGCCAGGGAGAGGTAACCATTCTTCCTGCATAATAAAGGAAGCACTTCCTTGCGTGCGAAGATGTAGCTGGTGGGTCAAACTAGTTAGGGGGAGAAATCTTTTATTTTCGCATAATAAGGAGGCACTTGCTTGCGTGCGGCCATGGGCCATGTGGGTCCCTACTGTTAGCCACTCCACGTACATGCCTCTTCCGATGGATGTCGTTTGTTGACAAAGTTAACCATGCCATGCCGAGAGAACCAACGCGGTGGATGATGGCTAGGCTTAGGAAGGGAATGATCCGGAGCCGGCAAAGACACAATAGTGGATGCCCATATGGAGGAGAGTACGAGGGTTCACTGGTTCGACTATGGTGTGATGTTGCCGTAACCGGAGAATAATAGGAGGTGTTGGTGAGTAGGGGAATGGCCTGGACGGCGAAGGGAGTAGGGAGGGCCGGTGAGGCCTGCGCGGTAGCACAGCCGGCCACGGGAGGCGGTACCGCCGGTGGTGGTTTGGGCGGCTGAAGCAAGAATATCCATGATTGAAGAAGCACCACAGCCGTTAAATGGACGTCCAATGGCCATTTCTGCTAGAATCGTGTGTTGACTATAAGTTGACAAAGCCTTGCGTACGCGTCAACTTGGTAGGCCCATAAGTGAGCATCACATCTGTGGCAGAGAACATATAGCCCATTCGCGATTTGTTATAATGTACAACCCATTTCTGAATTCTGATGGAATTTACAGCAACTCATTTATTGTTTGTTAAAATTACAGCACATTTTCTAGCCAGGACAACGGTTAATAATTTCAACCAACCGCTCAAAAAATCAACAAAAATTCCCACATTTTGATGGCATTCGAAAAAAATTATCCTGAAATTTCGAGTCAGATTAAATATAATTTCAAAATAAGTTTGTATTAGGTAAAAATCCAACGAAATTTTGCTCACGCAACAAGTAATTAAATTTAAAAAATCTAAATATAATAATTTTGAAACTAATTACCTATTGTCGGCGTTCTAGGAATAGGGGTCCCCATACTTGCCTGCCTGCGGCCTGCAGCGTGGCTCAAAGGGGGCCCAGCACGGCCCATCTTCATCAACACAGACCCAAGACCCTCGCGAGGGGCCAAGCGTCGCGGGGCGGACAACACGGAGCTTCCTCAGGCACGGCCTCATTAGGCTGGCTCGCCAGCAGGCAGAGAGATCAAGGCGGGTACCTCAGGAGGTGCCCGTGATGCAAGCCATGACGACCAAGGGCGCCAGGCGGGCGCCAGCCCGCGCAGTGTCCTCCTTTTCTCTTTGGTCCAAAGGGAGCAAGCGCAGGCGAGAGCATCAAGCAAAGGCACCCGTTTCGGTGCAACGAGACCAATACCAGCCCAACGGCAGGGAGGAAGTCATTGTGGAGTCCAAGCCAGCGTCACCACCAGAGCCTTTGGCAGGCGAGGACAACTTTAGTCAGTATAAGTGTACCAGATGTTCCCCTTCAAAATGGCCAATTGTTGGCGCCCTTCCCGCTCAATATTTGGGAAGAGGCCCATCACCTTTGGCTATAAATAGGACTAGCCACCCCCAGGGTAGGGGGAGATCGGCCAATCTAGAAACAAGCTGGGATCGGATCGAGTAGCATCACACAGAGAGAGAGAGAGGGAGAAGGGTGACTGAACTCCTCCTAGCAGTTCATCGCCCCAGCCAAGAACAGACCCTCGCGAGGCTGTTCTTCCTTGTATTGCTCATCATCATCAGCCCAAGAGGCAATCCACCACACCACAAACTAGAGTAGGGTATTACACCACAATGCTGGCCCGAACTAGTATAAACCCTGTGTCTCTTGTGCTATTCTTTCCATAGCATAGATCGGAGCGAGGCGGTGGGGTGCAGGTAGGTAGAAGGCGAAATCTCCGCGCGCACCCCAGTGTTCGAACCTCAAGGGTCTGTCGGAACCCGAAATCTGACATTTGGCACGCCAGGTAGGGGTGCGCCGGAATTCGGCTTCCACCGCCCCGTTCTCCTCCGACCATCGCGTCCATGTCTGACGCTCGTCGGGCCCGCGCCGAGCGCCGAGCCGCTCTTGCTTCCCGCGTCGCCCAGACGGCTCCTGTCGGCGGGCGTCCTCGCCGTTCCCCGTCACCTGCCGTCAACGCCGCCACCGGCCCGGCGGGAAACGAGCAGCAAGCGTCGTCTCAGCATCCGTCCATGCGGCAAGACGGACGCACCGCTACTCCCTCGCTCACCCCAGCTGGTTCTTCGTCCCGCGCGTTCCGCGCGCCCATGGAGGCTCGAGTTGCGCTCATCGCGGCAAACGAGCTCCTGCACTACCGTCCCGTCGACGACGTCTACGAAGAATGGCTCGACCGCTTCGCCGAGCTCGTTCGCGCCGCAGGGGGCTCTCCTGCGCCGTCCTTTCCGCTGCACCGCACCCCGCCCTGCGTGGGCGACGAAGCTCCGGGGGCGCCCCAGCCGCCTCCTCCTCAAGAAGGCACCCTGGCTCCAAGGCGCGTGGCCCCTGGGCGGAACCCGCTCCGTCAGGTGCCAGCGCGGCAAGAGCAGAGCTGCCAAGAAGTCCCTCGCCCGCAAGAAGCTGCCCAGGCGCTCCCTGCTCTAGCACGTCGCGACCATGCTCCTGCTCCCGCACGTCAAGACCCCGCGCTGCTCCCAGCTGTAGCGCATGGGGACCTGCAAGACCAAGCTCTCCGTCACCCAAGGCCTCCCGTGGCCACAGCAGGCTGCTGTGCCTTCACCACCGAGCTATGCAGCGTCACGTGGCCCGGCAAGTTCAAGCCAGACCTGCCTCCTCGTTACGACGGCGCGGCCGACCCTGCGGAGTTCCTCCAACTCTATGAGCTGGGCATCGAAGCTGCCAACGGAGACGATAAGGTCATGGCGAACTGGTTTCCCATGGTGCTCAAGGACGGGGCTCGCACCTGGCTCCTGAACCTGGCTCCAGGCACGATCTCCTCCTAGGACGAGATGCGCACCCGCTTCATCGCCAACTTCCAAGGTACTCGCGACCGGCCACCCACCATGAGCGACATGCGCTACATCAAGCAACAACTCGGAGAGACCCTGCAGAAGTACATCCAGCGCTTCAACAACGCACGCCTCAAGATTCCCAAGGTGACCGAGGAGGCCATCATCTCATCCTTCTCCGACGGCGTGCGCGACGTCAAGATGAAGGAGGAGCTGGCGATGCATGAAGACCTGTGCACTTCCTTGGAGCTGTTCAACTTGGCGAACAAGTGTGCCAGGGCTGAGGAAGGGCGTCTCTCCCTCCTCGAGCTGCCTGCCACGGACCCAGAAGAGAAGAAGCCCAAGGCCAAGGATGTGAAGCGCAAGGGGGCTGCTGTGCTCGCGGCAGAACCAGACACCAAGCGGGGCAGAGATCAGCCCGAGTCTTCCAAGGGCAGTCGGTACTGTGTGTACCACGACCTCCACACCCACAACACCAATGAATGTCAAGAGCTCCGAGCCGTGCGAGATGGAAGGATCGGCCGTCGTCCCGACCGCGGTGACCGGGGCTACGGTCGAGGAGGAGGAAGGAACGCAGGACGCTGGGAAGACCACGGCCCGCGCCAAGGGTGGGCGATCGACCTCGCGAGGACCGCTGGCAAGACCCGCCTCGCGAGGGAGACTGGAGGGATCAGCCTCGCGAGGATCGCCCGCAAGGCAACGCAGGCCTCCCTCCGCTGCCACCGCAACCAAGGAGAAACGAGGACCGCCATCAGGACAAGGGGGCTGGGGGCTTCCAGGAGCCACGCGCGATCGCCTGCATCCTGGGCAGGGCTCAAGCCCCAGCCTCTCAGCGCATCTTCAAGCAGTCCGCCCGCGAAGTAAATGCAGTCCTCCCCAAGCTCGAAGCCACGCGCCCTCTCAGGTGGTCGGCGTGCGCCATCACGTTTAGCTCAGCGGATCAGCTCAAGTGTGCGGCCACAGCCGGAGTCCTCCCGATGCTTTGTTCCCCAATCATCAGCAACGTGATGCTCACCAGGACCCTCATCGATGGCGGGGCAGGGCTCAACGTCCTGTCCGTGGAAACATTCAACAATCTCCAAGTGCCCTACAACCAGCTTCAGCCAACCAAGCCTTTCTCCGGAGTCACCGACGGCTCCACGGTCCCGATTGGGCAGGTCCGCCTCCCTGTCACCTTCGGGGCATGCGACAACTACCGCACCAAGCTCATCGACTTCGACGTCGCTCACATTCGCCTGCCGTACAACGCCATCCTTGGGTACCCAGGGCTGGCCAAGTTCATGGCCGTAACTCACCACGGCTACAACGTCCTCAAGATGCCAGGAAGTGGCGGAGTCATCACGGTGCCCTGTGAAGAGAAGGACGCGGTGTGTTCCCTGGAACGAGCCTTTCAGGCCACATCACTGGAAGACCCAGATCGCGGAAGCAGGAGGCTTCTCGAGACCACCCCCAAGAAGAAGAAATCGTCCGGCCCGGCCCCTCAGGTGGCAGGCCCCTCAGGGCCCGTGCCTGCCCAGGGGGAACCTCCTTCCATCGCATAGGAAAGCGCGCCCGGTGCCCTCCTAAGGCAGGGCTCGGGGGCTCTCCCCTGGAGGGCCACCGACCTGGCTAGTGTCACGAGGGAGGCGCTTGGGCACCACATGGAGGCGTGTTTCGAAGCACGTTTCCCTCAAGAAGGAGTAAGGCAAGGAGGGCCAGACCCTCAGGAGTTCGTCAGCAAGGCCATTCAGGAGCTACAGGAGTCAAGAGTCATGAGAGGCGGTCGCCACCTACCAGCTGTGGCTCCCCATCCAGGCGAGGATGGTGGGCTGCGCGTCTTTATCGACATACCAGGGCTCAATCGAGTCGCCTCTCTGGAGGGCCTCTGGCCCCGCGAGTGGGGCGCTGCGAAGGTCCACCCCACAGCTACATTCGCATGCCTTACGGCTTGCTGAACGCGGCTGCCACATACCAGTGCCTCATGAGGGGCATCACGGAGGCTCAAGAGGCCAGGCGTTCTGCAGCCTTGGCGGAGATGGAGATGGTCCGCGAGGAGCCACCAGCGCCTCCGGAGCCTCCCGAGGCCCCTGGGCCTGGGGGCTCGTGAGGATCGGCTTCCGCAGCCCACCGAGTCTGCTACACCAACACTCATTCGTCCTCAACATCATCAGGTGACATCTTTCAAGTTTCATTTCCAGCTGGGAGCGCCCCCCAGGGCTGCATCATTCCCAGGCCGCGTGGGTCTGTCCCTGCGGCATGTATCCCTTTTATTTCATGTTGTTAGCTTACTTTGTTAGGGGCGCCCCTCGGGCTGCATCATCCCCAAGTCGCTCGGGCCAGACCCAGCGGCATGTATCCCTTTTGCGTTTATTTCCGACTATGCGTTCGACCCACCATGCTTGATTATTTGATGCCGGTCCATGGCACCTCTTCTTCTCCATGCCGACCACTTGCACGTTAAAGGGGGGGTACCTGAGCATCGCGAGTCAGGGCTCTTACTAGCTCTCCAGCCCTCACCCTCTGGCCTTGTCCACGGCATCGCGACCTGGCATACCAACGACGGCTGAGACCAGCTCGAGGGCCGGGACCCGAGGACGTAGAGTGCTGGCATCTAACCAAATTTGCATGAACACATCACAAGATAAGGCCCACTGCCAGGCGCAACCCGCCTAGAGGTAGGGCCCCGTGAGTCCCGCGCTGGCTCACGGGTGCCCAGATACACCTCGCCAGGCCCTACCGTGCCAGCCACGTGTCAGGCGGGGCTGTACACGCCCCGGGGGCTCCTCCCGGAGGGGAGCCCCCTCCCACGTACCAGTGGAAGCACCATGCTCCGCGCTGGCTGACGACACTGCCGAGGAGCGGCTATGCCCGTACACATACGGAAGCGCTATGCTCCGCACTGGTGATAAACAACTGAGGGTGGCCCCCGGGCCGCATCAACCTCAGGGAGCCCAGAGCTTAGTGTCTAGCCTCATCGTAACGCCTCCCCTCGGGAGTGCCGTGTGAGGGGGCTGGGCACGTGGGCTGCGCCTGGGTCACGCCCAGACGCACGCCACCCAGCCAGCCCCCCTGGGCCTGGTTCGTCGCGCGTCTCTCCCCGAGCGGAGCCAAGGTACGAAGGCCGTTTGAGTGTCAAGGGGGACTCCTGAGCATCGCGACTCAGGAGCCTAACTGGTCACGTAATCCCCTCACTCCTTAGTTCCGAAAGGCTAACGGCGGTTGAGGTATGCACGGGGTCGGGCTCTGCAGACGTAGAACGGTAGATCCACCCACATCTCACCTCCCTACTTGTTGTTCGTGCGCCAAGGGGGACTCCTGAGCATCGCGACTCAGGAGCCTAACTTGTCACGTAGCCCCTCACTCCTTGGTCCCGTCCTGGTTTCCGGTCGGGGCTAACGGCGGCTGAGGTATGCGCGGGGCCGGGCTCTGCCGGCGTAGAGCATAAGCAAGTAGGAAGGAAAAGCGTAAATTTCAAGGAATTCAAAAGCAAATATTACAGTCCACACTGTTATCTCAATGCCAAACGCAAGTTTAAACGCCTCCCCGAGGCATGATACACGTGCAGGAATTGAAGGCAGGACATGAGCCACAACGGAATCACTTGACGGCGGTGGAGCAGCGCGGAGTGGGTTCGCCTCATGGAGCAGCAGGGTCGGCAGCGCCTCGCTTCGGCTTGGTGCTGAAGGCCCGGAACTTCCCCAACAGAGCCTCCGCGTGACCCTTCACGGCCTCGGCAGCGACAGCGGCACGCTCGCCGCTTGCTGGCTCCAGCAGGCTGTCGAGGTCGACGCTGGGATCGCGAAGGTAGATGTGGGTGAGGACCCGTGTCAGCGCTGCAGAAGACAGGACACGCGCCTTGGCCTCGGCCGTGGGGCCAAGGCCAAGGGCGACATCTTCAAGAGCACGAACTAGGAAGGGAAGCAGCTTGGCGGGGCCGTCCTCGGCGCCAGCCAGCGGGCTCTCCAGGCCGCTGTCGTAAAGCATCCTCAGCGAGGAGCGAGCCTTCGCCTCCATCTCCGCGAAGGCCACGCGGTCCTCGGCAAGAACCTGGGCCTTGTTGTCCAGCTCGACCTTCCTCGCCCCCAACTCCTGCTCCAGTGCGCCTAGGCAGTCACGGCGCTTCCTGAGCTTGGCCTCCCGGTCCTTGACGGCCGCCTCGCGAGCCTTCACGCCTTCCTCCTGCTCTTGGCGAAGGCGGGCCTCTTTCTTGAGCTGGTCCCGCAGGCCTTGCAACTCGTCCTCCAGCGCCTTGCAGCGACCACGGACGTCGACCACCTCCCCAGGGCTGCATCACGAGCAGCCTTCGCCTCAAGGACGGCCTGCCTCTCCTCATTGCAAGCCGTCGAGGCCTGGACCAGCGCCGCCCGAATCGAAGCGTCGGAGTGAATCCATCCTGAAGCCAGCTCCAAGCGCCCGACCACCAAGCGAGGGTCGGCGCCAAGAAGATCGTGCCGTAGCTGGTCCAGCTCAGCAGCAGCACGATCTAGAACTGCAGGAGGAGTCGGAGAGACAGCAGTCGGTGGAGTAGGAGGACAAGGCGGCAGCACGACCATAACATCCTGAGGCGGAGCCTGCTGCGCCCCCACGGCTGTGGTGGCGGCAGCACACAAAGGCACCATGGGGCTGAGCTCGCCCCGGCCAGCTCAGCTATGCCTCGCGAGGACGACCGGGCAGGAGAGGCCCGTGCGTCGCGGTCACCTTCCTTCGCGGGCAGAGGCGCTGCCCCGGATGGAACCTCAGGATCTCCCTTCGGCTTCTTTGCTGCGCGCGCCAGCCTATCCAAGAGATGCGGACGTCAAGCCTCAGCAGCAGAACAAGAAATAAAGACAAGAATCAAGCGCTTACGGGTCGTCGCTAGTGAGCTCAAGCAGCCTCCGGCCAAATTTGAAGCCCGAAAGCCGGCTGGAAGGGTCAGCCTCGGGAAGCTCGGGAGCGGAAGGCGCATCTGCGGTCCGCCTCGGGGCCAGGGCAGACCCGCGGGAGATCAGCCCGGTCCTGTCCTTCTTCGGGATCGGGGGCAAGCTCCCGCCGCCCTGCTCGTCATCATCCTCGTCGTCATCGCTCGGAGAGAGGCGGAGAACGCGGGACCTGCACTGGGGAAGGGGAGCCCTCGACTCTCCGTCAGTCGCCTTGGAGTCAGGCCCTTTTTCCCGCTCCCCTCCTTCCTCCTCTTCGCTGGAGTCGTCGGAGGACACTCCCACCGGTTCCTCGGGAGCTTCCGTGGGCACGAGCCCGTCCCCGTTGAAGATGGGCATGGACTCCACTACCTGCTCCCAGTCGTCGTGGAGGAACAAGGGCGTAGGAGCACCCTCCAACCTCACCACATCACCCCCGACCAGAGATTTGAGGACCGCAACCAGATCTTCCTCGGCCAAGGCCGCGGGGCTCGGATGGGGCCTCCACATCGTAGGTGAGTACTGCCGAAGCGGAGCCAGCTGGTGCTCCAGGAATTCCCTCAGCAGCAACGCGCCGGTCAGCTTCGCCGCCGCCATGTTGGCCGGCCTCAGATCCGCGTCCATCTTCTCCAACACCAGCTTCGCGTGGGGGTTCGTGAGCTCCGCTCGACCCCAATCGCTGGAGCTCGTGGGTTGCTCCGTGGGCAAGATCAGCCGAGGGTGGATGCGCCCAGCATCTGCCAAGACCCACTTGCTCCTGAAGCCCTCAATCCTTTTCCCGGGGTTCAAAATGGCAATGGCGCCACCGTATGCGACGAAGCTCGCGCACACGGAAGCAGGACTGCGGGAGGTCCGGAGGTAGAAGTAGTGGTGCAGCAAGGTCACTGAGGGCTGCACCCCTACGTGAGCCTCGCAGTAATAGGCGAAGATTGCCAGGAGAAGGATGGAGTTGGGGTGGAGATGCAGAGCCTGTAGCTTATAATGGCGGAGGACAGAGAAGAAGAACTCGGAGAAGGGAGGCACCAGGCCAGCAGCAATGGCGCTTACAAAGAGCGGGTAGAAGGTGCTCCCTTGTCCCTCAGGGGTGGCGGAGCCGGCCTTGAACACCTTCGCCCCGTCAATGCCCTGCGTCGCCGCCATCCAGCGCAACCGGGCGAGGCTCGCCTCCGACACGTTCGGCGAGTCCAGGGCAGACGAGTACCAAGCTCCGGCCGGGGACTGACGAGGCGCCACACGGTCGAAGTAGATCTGGAAATTTTGGAGGAAGGAAGGAGAGGCACAAGAAAGGGGATCTGAGCAGCAGCTGGAGAAAGCAAAAAAAAGCAAAGCCTAGGAAGATGCCGCTCCTTTATCAACTCGCGCGGTTGCTGAGGTGCTCACGTCCAATCAACCGCCACGCGGCGCCCAAGGCCGCAGGCTGTTAGGGCCCGCGGCGCTTCGCCCTTGCCGTTTCGCCTCCCTGCATGGCCAAGTCCGGGCATGCCTTGGGCCCGGGGCTACTGTTGGCGTTCTGGGAACGGGGGTCCCCAGACTTGCCTGCCTGCGGCGTGGCTCAAAGGGGGCCCAGCACGGCCCATCTTCAACAACACAGACCCAAGACCCTCGCGAGGGGCCAAGCCTTGCGGGGCGGCTGACACAGAGCTTCCTCAGGCACGGCCTCATCAGGTTGGCTCGCGAGGAGGCGGAGAGATCAAGGCGGGGTACCTCACGAGGTGCCCGTGATGCAAGCCATGACGACCAAGGGCGCCAGGCGGGCGCCAGCCCGCGCAGTGTCCTCCTTTCCTCTTTGGTCCAAAGGGAGCAAGCGCAGGCGAGAGCATCAAGAAAAGGCACCCGTTTCGGTGCAACGAGACCAATACCAGCCCAACGGCAGGGAGGAAGTCATTGTGGACCCACGCCAGCGTCACCACCAGAGCCTTTGGCAGGCGAGGACCAACTTTAGTCAGGATAAGTGTACCAGATGTTCCCCTTCAAAATGGCCAATTGTTGGCGCCCTTCCCGCTCAATATTTGGGAAGAGGCCCAGGGCCTTTGCCTATAAATAGGACTAGCCACCCCCAGGGTAGGGGGAGATCGGCCAATCCAGAAACGAGCTGGGATCGGATCGAGTAGCATCACACACACACACACACACACACACACACACACACACACACACACACAGAGAGAGAGAGAGAGAGAGAGAGAGAGAAGGGTGACTGAACTCCTCCTAGCAGTTCATCGCCCCAGCCAAGAACAGACCCTCGCGAGGCTGTTCTTCCTTGTATTTCTCATCATCATCAACCCAAGAGGCAATCCACCACACCACAAACTAGAGTAGGGTATTACACCACAATTGTGGCCCGAACTAGTATAAACCATGTGTCTCTTGTGCTGTTCTTTCCATAGCATAGATCTTAGCGAGGACGTGGGGTGCAGGTAGGTAGAAGGCGAAATCTCCGCGCGCACCCTAGTGTTCGAACCTCAAGGGTCTGCCGGAACCCGAAATCCGACACCTGATCGGTGCGCTTTTTATGTTTACGGCCCAATTTTTATAATTACAGCCCATTTATTATTTCTTAAAGCTCATTTTCTTGGCAATACTTATGTATCCCTGCTTGGAAAGATTTTCAGCCCAGCGGGCAGAGAAAAACAAGTTTACCTGGGTTGGGTATTCCGCAAAAAAGTGTAGCTGGGCTAGCCATTTTCACCTTGAAAAATTAAGATCTGGACTGGATATTTGGTCGACATAAAATAATAGCCTGGGCTAGACGGGCCACAACCCGCCCAGTTGATACCCTGCTCCTTTGAACAGCAACAAAAACATCGCTCAAGAAAAACTCTGCTCACACCTCAAAAAACAAATACTACTTTAGTTGCTGGGTCCCAGCTGTCGGCCTCTCCTTGTGCAATTATCTCGTCTATTTGACTATATAGGTTGACAATGGTGTGGGACCGTGATGTTAGGAAACCAGGAGGAAGCAATTTTTTATAGTTGTATATAATGAGGCACTTGCGTACGTACGGCTATGGCCCTGGTGGCTCCATACTGTCATCCTCTCGACGTAAAGTCATCTCCTGATTCCTCATGTTCATTGACCATGTTTACAATGTGAGAAGGTTGCGCCACGGCGAGCGGAACAACTCAAAGGATGACGGAGAGGTCCTCGCGAGCCCTATGAATGTGGACTGATACAGCGCCTGCTGCTCATTAAGGAAGCCAGGATAATAGGGCCACATGTCTATGACGGCATTGTCATTCGCTTGTTCGCCAATGATTTGTCCCTCCACGAGCCGGTGCTTGTTGAGGAGACGAAGGTTGTAGCACTGGTCCTCCTAAGCTTGCCATAATGCCGATTCCGGCGGCGCTAGTAGCTCTTCCGCCATTAGGGCGTCGAAGTGCGGCCGCACCTGCTCTATGGTGAACATGGCATGAACCGGCTTGGGCGGTGGCGCCGGCTACTGGTTAAAAGCCTTGTCCATCGTCTATTTGTCGTTGCTGAGCTCGGCGAGCTCGGTGGCGAGCCAGCATGTCCAGCTGCTGGACCGGACCACTGGCAAGCACGAGTCTGACCACCCTGGCCCACCCGGACACCCTCCCTCACCCACACACGCTTTTCACCCAAAACGATCAGCGCCGCCCATGCCTGTTTTGGGAAGCAGGGTACCCAAACTTGCCTGCCTGTAGCCCAGGGCGTGGCTCCATTGACGGCCTGACACTGGTACGCGTTGGTGCTATACAAACGGTTTTTAACCCCTTTCCGCCACGGCGTTCGGAACCATCGCCAAGTGAGTGACTGCGATAGGGGGTCCTTCCCACACGACCCAGAAACCGCCAGGGATATGCCCTCCTAGCACACATGCTCCGCAAAATGAGGTCGTGTGCGACTGGCGAGTGCTCAAATACGGTTATACATACAGTAGTGCTAAAACTACAATTATACAGGTGAAATCGTTTCCGATCATAAGTACATCCCACATAGTCAGTCCCCGCTAAACGTTTCTGTTCATATGTACATCCCACACAGTCGCTCCAAGGAAAACGTTTCCCTTCGCAGGTACATCACACATAATTTTCACCATTAAATGGTTTGTGATAGCGTTGCCATTGCACATGATATTAGCAATTTTTTCGTTTGTGTTATTGAATGCATCACACATGGTGCATAGAAGAAACCATGTGGCAAAGGTTGTCCATCACACACAGTTTTTATGTGGTAAACGTTTGCGCAAGGTGGCCTAATGCAAACAGTTTTCAAGAGGATGTCGTGTGTGATTGTGTGTGAAGTGGAGATTGATCGCACACGTAGTGGTCCTAGAAACGTGTCTGATCTCCATGTCTATCACACATGTTTCGCTTTCGCAAACCATGTGTAGTGTAATCCCTAATTTAAAAATCACATGTTTTGAATTTGAAAGTAGGCAATCACTTATTTCATATCCAACCATTTTTGTTACAAATATAGGTTCAACCACGAATGCATAACTCAATGCACAGGTACATATACTGAAGAACTACAGAAGCACCAAGTAAAGAATGATGAACTACAGTTGTACTAAATACTGTAAAGAGAGAGGCGAAAGACATTCTGGTTGCTGGAGAAGGTGAAGCGGAATGCCCATATTGTGCCCTCCTCCATGCCTAATGCGCGCACGACTCTAGGCCAACCCCTTGTGATGGTTGCCCGTCCATCCTTCACTGTCTTAATTATGACTTCTCGATGCTCATTGTAGTCTGGATGAAATACTTTAACCTTCATTGCGTGTCCACCAATCATGTACTTTGCGAGGAAATCTTGAGTGAACTTCTTCGGGAACCACCGCGAACGAAAAAGATTCAGACATTGTTGTCTAGCAACTCATTATGGGCAGTAAAAAGAGAAGGCTACAGAGTTTGTAGTTACCATCCTACAGCTCACTGTTGTGTTAGATAGAGCATAAACAAATAATTTGCTTTCCACCATTCGTATATTTTTGCTAATAATCCTTATCAGTTTCCTCACTTGATGCTTGTTCATGAATATCTCATTGCCCCATACGCAAAAAGGGTCGATGCGTGGATCCTTGCCAAGGGCATATGTACCTACAAGCAACAAGTCAATATTAGAAGCTAACAAGTGTCTAGTCATGGATCTATATGCACTACATTATGGAACAATGGGGGGAGTACAAGCCGAGGGATGAATCTAACCTCGGCGAGAAATTGTGGCCACTCACGTTGTTATCCTGCATAAGCAGTGGAAAGGCATGATAAGTACAACAACCTTAACATCAAACAAATATAGCAAAGGTAAACAACATCATCTCCAAATGATAGCTTGAATGTGTTGGTTTCAGCATGCTGTTAAAGCAGATATAAAATGGAAGATAATGTTACCGACAGATGGCTTAACAGCCATAAAAAATTGCAATTCAAACTGGTATTGTTGAAAATGAATAGAACATAGGTAATGCTGAAACATCACACTAGATAAATGTGTAAAACTGAAATAAATGGCATGTGTTAACTACACCAGGCATAACTGAAACCAAATATAGTCGTTCAAACTGGTATTGATGCAGTCGAGCGGCACAGTTCCGACTTGCACATAATGAACAACACATTGTGAATGACTGAAATAAACAAGGCATAAATGATTAGTATAACAACCAAATATAGACATTGAAAACTGGACAAAGTCTCACTGCAACCAACCTAACAAGCAAATATAGATAAACAGGGCATATGCTTGAAAACTAGACAAATGTTCACTACAACCAACCTAACAAGCAAATACGGATAAACAAGGCATTTGCTTGAAAACTGGACAAATGCTAAAAAAGGCAACCTAACAACCAAATACAGGTAAATAAGGAATCTGCTTGATTACTGGACAAATGCTCACTGCAACCAAACTAAGAACCAAATACATATAAACAAGACATCTGCTCGATAACTCGAAAAATGCTTACTGCAACCAAATACAGATAAACAAGGCATCTACTCACTATAAACTCAGGGGAGTGGGGCGACGATATGGGATTCGCTGGGTAACCTGAACTTTATTATCTAAGCTAGGAGGAACGGGCAGATCGGCTGGGGTTGGCGGCGGTGGTGGAGACTGTGAGCTAGGGTTCAAGGGGGGAGCGGGCCGGGTGGGGACTGTGGAGGGGGTGGTGTTTGAGGATATGCCGCGGCCACTGAAAATTTTAGTAATGGTGGGTGGAGATGGTGGTGGACGAGGGAGGGCAACGGTTCAAATGCCTCGGCTACTGCAATTTTACTATAAGGTCGGTGCTGGAGGCGTGTGGTCGATGGTTGAAGTACGACGGCTACTAAAATTTGGGTAAAGGAATTGATGTGGGGCGGGAGTGAGGGAGTCCTGGATTAGGGGGTCCTCGGGTGTCCGAGCTATTTGATATGTGCCGGACTGATGGGCCGTGAAGATACAAATAGAAGACTTTCCCCCTGTGTCCGGGTACGACTCCCCTCTGTGTGGATGGCAAGATTGGTGTCCGGATATGTTATTTCCTTCCCTTACAAACCGACTCTGTACAACCCTAGGTCCCTCCGGTGTGTATATAAACCGGAGGGTTTTAGTCCGTAGAGGCTATCAGAATTCTCATAGGCTAGACAGCTAGGGTTTAGCCAATACGATCTCGAGGTAGATCAACCCTTGTAACCCCAATACCCATCAAATACAATCAAGCAGGACGTAGGGTTTTACCTCCATTAAGAGGGCCTGGACCTGGGTAAACATCGTGTCCCACTTGTCCCTTGTTACCCTCAATCCTTAGAAGCATAGTTCGGGACCCCTTACCCGAGATCGGCCGATTTTGACACTAACATTGGTGCTTTCATTGAGAGTTCCGCTATGTCGTCAACAGAAGGATCGATGGCTCATCTTGTCATCAGCGACGATGATGTTTCTGGGGAGACCTTTCTCCTTGGTCAACTTTTCATGTTTGGTGGCTTCGCTCTGTGTGCCAATTCAACTGGTCACCTTAAGCAGATTGACAGCTACGCCCCTGGTCACCAGATCAGGTTCGGAAGCCTGAATTACATTGCTGATATCCGAGGAGATTTGATCTTCGAAGGGTTCTCGGCCTCGGCCGCCGCTCCTCATCTACATGAAGGAAGCCCGTCGGATTCACCATCAGACTCCGTTCAAGGATCAACTCTCATTCCTTCCCTGGCCTTAGATCCAGAGCGGACCACTCTGTCCGAAAACAGGAGGTTAAGGCACGTTGGACTCTCTCTTGTTACAGAGCTCCCTACCCGAGACCCAGAGGTGACCATGTTGTCAACAGGCCTGGAGTCAATCAGGACTCTCTCTGTCATCGGGAAACCGAACTCATCTCTGGAGGCCAACTCCAGACTCTCGAGGTCTGCGTCCATTGAGCATGGTCAAGTGGCGTTTACAGGCCCATCTCCGCAGATCCTCAGTCACCCATCCAGTTTTCACTCCTAAACGAGGCTCTGGACTTAATGTGATCTCTCGCCATCACGGAAGTGACACTTCCGAACTATGCCCAGCCTGAACTAGGGGCTGAGAGAAGGGAATTTTGCATCCCACCCACCACCTACTTAATAGCCATTGTCGAGGACCTAACCAACATGCTAGACTACGCCTCCGAAGACATCGACGGTATGGACGATGATGCGGGAGCCGAACAAGGCCAAAACCCGCCTATCACCGGGCGTTGGACGACCACTTCTACATATGATGTGTACATGGTGGATACGCCCAAAAAGAAGGACGGCGGTGGCACTCAGGATCCAATCGAGGACAAACCCATCGGGGCACCACCAAAGCACCGACATCAGCGGCGTCGCTCACAATCATGTCGGGAAAAAGAAAGTAACACCGGCACCGGAGATAACAACACTCTGGACAACGCGAAGACTCCGACCACCCAGTTGAGCCTGCGTTCGAGCTGGATGAGCGAGAGGAGGGACAAGTCAACCCAGATGGACTTGTCAATCACGAGGATTCGGAAGATGATAACTATCTACCGTCCTACAACGAAGACGTTAGCTTCGGTAACGAAGATTTTATCATACCAGAGGAACCCCTCGAACAAGAACGCTTCAAGCGACAGGTTATCGCCACTGCAAGGAGCCTGAAAAAGAAATAGCAACAGCTTCAAGCCGAACATGATACGCTCAATGACAGATGGACCAAGGTCCTGGCCGCCGAAGAATATGGCCTTGAGCACCCAATAAAGAGCTACCCAAAATGCAGGATACTACCACAATTCGATGATGGGGCCCTTGAGCCAAATTCGTCAAGATACCACCATGCTGATGAACTAGACCGACCACCACGTGGAAGGGACAAAACGGGTAATTATATCGAATACCAGCCCGCGCCACCCCGCCATAGAGGCAAAGAGGCATCAGCTCCGGGTTACACATATGACTTACGTTAGGACCTGGACAATAGAGCTGCCAATACCAGATCAATCTATGGATCAAGGGGACGTGCTCCAACACGAGACGACGGCCATCAAGCCTGGCGTGACAATCATAACCAAGTTCGGGCCGAGAACTGAATATGGACATCATCCGAACTCCATCGTGATGTGGCCCGATATAGAGGCGCCGCACACCGCATGTTCTTTACTGATGAGGTAATGCGGCACCAATTTCTAGAGGGTTTAAACCCATAAACATCGAGGCATATGATGGAACTATAGATCCCGCCGTATGGATTGAAGATTTTCTTCTCCACATTCATATGGCTCATGGCGATGATCTCCACGCCATTAAATACCTTCCCCTAAAGTTAAAAGGACCAGCACGACACTGGACGAATAGCCTCCCAGAGAACTCCATTGGTAGTTGGGAGGACTTGGAGGATGCTTTTTGAGATAACTTTCAAGGCACATATGTTCGGCCACCAGACGCTGACGACCTCAGTCACATACTCCAGCAACCCGAAGAGTCAGCCCGCAAACTCTTGACTCGGTTCTTAATTAAAAAGAACCAAATCGTTGACTGTCCGGACGCCGAAGCCTTAGCGGCCTTTAAGCACAGCGTCTGTGATGAATGGCTCGCTCGACACCTCAGTCAAGAAAAGCCAAAAATTATGGCAACTCTTACGGCATTTATGACCCATTTTTGCGTGGGAGAAGACAGTTGGTTGGCTCGTAGAAGCAATAGCACCAGTGACCCCGGCACCTCTAAGGCCAGGGATGCCAATGGAAGGCCACGACGTAACAAAAACAAGCGTCGGAACAATAACGAAGAAACCGAGGATACGGCGGTAAACGCCGGATTCAGTGGCTCCAAACCCGGTCAGCAGAAGAAGCCATTCAAAAGAAATAGAGACAGTCCATCCAACTTGGACAAAATACTAGATAGGCCTTGCCAGATTCAAGGCACCCCTGACAAGCCTGCCAACCACTCCAACAAAAACTGCTGGGTTTTTAAACATGTCGGTAAATTAAATACCAAACACAAGGGGAAAGGGCCTCAAAGTGAGGACGATGATGAGCCCCGTCCTTCGAACACAGGGGGACAGAAGAAGTTCCCGCCTGAGGTGAAAACAGTGAACATGGTATATGTCACACATATCCCAAAGAGGGAGCGCAAGCGCGCACTAAGGGACGTCTACACCGTAGAGCTTGTCACCCCAAAATTCGACCCATGGTCGGCTTGTCCGATCACCTTCGATCGCAGGGACCACCCAACTAGTATCCGTCATGGAGGTTCGGTGGCCCTGGTACTCGATCCCATCGTCGATGGATACCATCTCACTAGAGTCCTTATGGACGGCGGTAGCAGTCTGAACCTGATCTATCAAGGCACTATCCGTAAGATGGGCATTGACCCGTCAAGAATTAAGCCTAGCAATACTACCTTTAAAGGAGTAATACCCGGCATGGAGGCCCCTTGTATGGGCTCCTTAACATTGGAGGTAGTCTTCGGTTCTCCGGACAACTTCCAAAGCGAAGACTTGATCTTCGATATCGTCCCTTTCCGAAGTGGTTATCACGTGCTGCTTGGACGAACTACCTTCGCCTGCTTCAATGCGGTCCCACATTATGCTTATTTAAAGCTAAAAATGCCCGGACCGCACGGCATCATCACAGTCAATGGAAATATGGAGCACTCCCTTCATACTCAGGAGCACACCAAGACCCTCGTAGCTGAGGTACAGAACGGCCTCATCAAGCCGAGCAACTCATCGGTCATTAAGACCAACGACACTGCCAAGCGAGTCCGACCCACTTTACAGCATGACAGCTTGGCGGACCCAGAACTTGAATAGCAGTTCAGCCTCCATCGATCACCCCATAAGGCTGCGGCATGTGTACCATGCGTGCAAAACTATGCACTTAAAATACCTTGGGCAGCACCGGAGGCATACTTCGGAAAAGGTCTATAGTCCGGCTTGACCCTATTTAGACCTCACCCCTTCCTTCTCTCTTTTTTTCTTCACCACAGGTTTACTAAAACCTACCTGCTATGCGGTTGTATAGGGGCTCCCCTCCAAGCTCTAACTTCTCCTAGACGACCATTAACTTCTCCTCTCAAAGGATTTCTCATCAAGGGGAAACGTGTTGGGGAACGCACTAATTTCAAAAAAAATCCTACGCACACGCAAGATCTATCATGGTGATGCATAGCAACAAGAGGGGAGAGTGTAGTCCACGTACCCTCGTAGATCGTAAGCGGAAGCGTTATGACAACGCGGTTGATGTAGTCGTGCGTCTTCACGATCCGACCAATCCTAGTACCGAAAGTACGGCACCTCCGCGATCTGCACACGTTCGGCTCGGTGATGTCCCACGAACTCTCGATCTAGCTGAGTGTCGAGGGAGAGCTTCATCATCATGACGGCGTGATGACAGTGATGATGAAGCTACCGGCGCAGGGATTCGCCTATGCACTACAACGATATGACCGAGGTGGATTATGGTGGAGGGTGGCACCGCACACGGCTAAGAGATCAATGATCAACCTGTGTGTCTATGGGGTGCTCCCCTCCCCAGTATATAAAGGAGTGGAGGAGGGGGGAGGGCCGGCCCTCTATGGCGCGCCCTGGAGGAGTCCTACTCCCACCGGGAGTAGGATCCCCCTTCCCTAGTTGGACTAGGAGAGAACGAAGGGGGAGAGAGGGAGGAAGGAAAGGGGGGTGTCACCCCCCCCTTCCTAGTCCAATTCGGACCAGAGAGGGAGGGGG
Organism: Aegilops umbellulata; assembly: GCA_032464435.1. Lineage (NCBI taxonomy): Eukaryota > Viridiplantae > Streptophyta > Magnoliopsida > Poales > Poaceae > Aegilops > Aegilops umbellulata. The sequence continues at coordinate 330,596,575 of CP136056.1, forward strand.
CGCGCGGCCTGCCCTGGCTGCCTCTCTCTCTCTCTCTTTCCACTAAAGCCCATTAGGGCCCATATACTCCCCGGGGGGCTCCGGTAACCCCCCCCCCCCGGTACTCTGTATATGCCCGAAATCACTCGGAACCATTCCGATGTCCAAACATAGTCATCCAATATATCGATCATTATGTCTTGACCATTTCGAGACTCCTCGTCATGTCCGTGATCATATCCGGGACTCTGAACTACCTTCGGTACATCAAAACACATAAACTCATAATACCGATCGTCACCAAACGTTAAGCGTGCGGACCCTACGGGTTCAAGAACTATGTAGACATGACCGAGACTCATCTCCGGTCAATAACCAATAGCGGAACCTGGATGATCATATTGGTTCCTACATATTCTACGAAGATCTTTTATCGGTCAAACCGCATAACAACATACGTTGTTCCCTTTGTCATCGGTATGTTACTTGCCCGAGATTCGATCGTCAGTATCTCAATACCTAGTTCAATCTCATTACCGGCAAGTCTCTTTACTCGTTCCGTAATGCATCATCCCGTAACTAACTCATGTTACAATGCTTGCATGGCTTATAGTGATGTGCTTTACCGAGAGGGCCTAGAGATACCTCTCCGACAATCAGAGTGACAAATCCTAATCTCGATCTATGCCAACTCAACAAACACCATCGGAGACACCTGTAGAGCATCTTTATAGTCATCCAGTTACATTGTGACATTTGATAGCACACTAAGTGCTCCTCCGGTATTCGGGAGTTGCATAGTCTCATAGTCACAGGAACATGTCTAAGTTATGAAGAAAGCAATAGCAACAAACTAAACGATCATCGTGCTAAGCTAACGGATGGGTCAAGTCAATCACATCATTCTCTAATGATGTGATCCCGTTTATCAAATGACAGCTCTTTGTCCATGGCTAGGAAACTTAACCATCTTTGATTAACGAGCTAGTCAAGTAGAGGCATACTAGTGACACTATGTTTGTCTATATATTCACACATGTACTAAGTTTCCGGTTAATACAATTCTAGCATTAATAATAAACATTTATCATGATATAAGGAAATACAAATAACAACTTTATTATTGCCTCTAGGGCATATTTCCTTCAGTCTCCCACTTGCACTAGAGTCAATAATCTAGATTACATTGTAATGATTCTAACACCCATGGAGTCTTGGTGTTGATCATGTTTTGCTCGTGAGAGAGGCTGATGCGGAGCATCCCTCTCCTACCCGCACCGACACTACTTCACCACCGCAAGCACCGCGAGGACCGATGACAAGATCACGTGCACACGCCATCGAGAACGAGGTTGATTCTCTCCTCTTCGAGTTTCGTTCAGAATCGCATGAGAATTGGGTTCTACCTCATAAAGACATGTTATGCATTCTAGGGTACCAAGGAGATGATCGTGAGAAGGAGAAGGTGAAGCTGCGAGCATCCATGGAGCAAGAGAAGGAAGGAGAGATCGAGAAGAGTGAAGGAGGAGGAGGGGAAAAACCCCCTGGACACCCCGGGTGACCGGCACCTGCAGCCCCCGGGTGCCCGGGCTGCTAATCGTCTCCAGCCGCGCCCCCGGGTGCCCGGGCCTTGGCCGGCTGGGTGCCCGGCCCCCGCACCTCCAGCCGCTGGGCGCTGCCCTGGGTGCCCGAGCTTGAGGCCCCGGGTGCCCGGCCACCCCACCTGGCGACCTCCAGCGCTCCCCCGGGTGCCCGGGCCTTGGGCCCTCGGGTGCCCAGCCACCCGCCAGCCGCCCCCTGAGCAGGCCGGGTGCCCGGACCCCTTCGACCCAGCCGCGTGTATTTGGCCTTTTGGCCTTTGTACCCCCCTTTCCTAACTTGTTTCATCCCAAGACTATATAAGGGCACTTCCTAGGTCATTTGTAGGGAGGCAAAGTATTTTAGAACACCAAAGAGAGCTTTGCTCCTTGTATCCTCCTCCTCTTGGAGATCAAGACCCCTCTTTGGGAAGAATCCTTGGGATTATCAAGCCCTCCTTTTGAAGGAGATCAAGATCAAGACCTCACCTAGTGGGAAGAACTTACCTAGTGTTATTTTCCTTGAATTGTTCATGTAATCTTGTGGATCTATTGTATGCTACCCTAGTGGATGTGATATTGGGTTTGTTTTGAGTGATTTGTGCCTTGTGTTCTTGAGTGTTCTTCCTCCTTTTCCCCCTCCTAGTGTGAAAAGATCCCTTCTAGGGTTTCACCCTACAACATCTTGGTATCATGAGCAAGGTTGATTCACATCTTGGAGTCCCATCCCCCCATTTGTTGGCTTGATGTTGTTGTTTTTCGTCCAAATTAGAAAATTCCCCACAAAAATAGCCCAAAAAATTTTCTTGCAATTTTTTGGATCTTGTGATATTTGCTTGTTTTGGTCCATGGATTTGATGTTTGGTAAGTGGATCTAGCCCCTCCCCAACAATCCCCACCCTTCCCACCACGAAATCCTCCGAATTTTGCTTTTCCCCCAAATTTTCCGCCCAAATCGGAGACCACTGGGTGCCAGCACCCTGAACCACAGTGCATCCGCACCCCTGGGCCACTTTCCCCTGACCACCCCGGGCACCCGCGCCCTCCACCACCGGGTGCCCGCACCCTCCAAATCAGCCCACTACTAACACCGTTTTGGCCATAACTTCCACCTCCCAAGTACGTTTTTTGTGTTCTTTAGCTCGTTTGGAAGCTCTTGACACCCCCATCCACATATATCATTACCACCACCATTAGCCTCCATCCAAAAATCATCACAAAACACCCACCTTCCGCATTTGATCGATTTTGAGTTGCGGTTTTCGTTTCCTAAGGTGTTTCAGCTACTTAGGAACGTGTGACATCGACTTCTCCGCCATTCATCATCACCTCGGAGTCATCTTCACTGCTAACCATAAGAAAGGAACGTAACCTCGACAACACTTACCTTTGCTTTTGCATTAATAGCCCGAGCCTTTTGTGTTGCTTACCCATCGAGACTAACGAGTTGAGAATTGCCGGGCCACGCTATTGTGCACTGTAGTGATTTTGTTATCATCTTAGTGCCATAAGTCTCTCCCGTGCATATCTTACATACTTGTATCATATCATATTTGGCTCAAGCATCAAGCGTAAGGAAAAAAAGAAGAGAAAGAAAGCAAAGCTTTTAAGCACAAGAGGAGAAACAAAGAGATTGTAAGCAATAGCATTGAGCCATTGTGCATACTCATATCACCTTGGTCACCTTATACATAGAATAGTAGGGATTGAAGATGGCACGTTTCTCTTATAGGTTGGTGCACATGCGTATCTTGCCCATTTGAGCAATCGATCTAGCGTCTATCTAGCATTCGAACAACAACAGCATTTTCCATGGTTGCACATTTTGAGCTCACCCCTTGGTTGTGCAGATCCCATCTATCTTATGTGTGTGTGTTCCTAGTGATATCCTTGGCTTTGATCTATTTGCTTTAATTGCATTTTTGTGAACCTTCTCAATCTTATCGATATCTTAACTAACATTTGCTTGAATATTTTTCCACCATCCTAACCGAGCTCCTCCATAAGCCTTTTCCTTGTAGGTGTGAGAAACAAACCCGGTTCCAATTCTACTATTGTGGCATTACATTGAGTGACACTTGTTACATCCTCAATCCTCGGAAAAGGTAACTTCGGTATTATTCTCTCACTTTCCTACTCAGCCCACTTGGTTATGATGGATAGGCCAAGTTCGTCGGCGAACCCACTTTTCGAGGAGCAAGGTGATGATAACGACTACGTCACCAAGAACCAATTCTTCATCGCACAACGAGATCTACATCAAGAAGCGTAGCATTGGGTGAACGCTTGGAGCAACTCGCCTCCGACCTTCATCAATCGATCGATGACAAGTTCACTACACAAATGTTAGAACTTTGCAACATGATCGTGTGACGCCCGTCTTCCTCATCATCATCAACAAGACGGCGCCACTCAAGCCACCGCTCAAGTCGACACTCTTCGGACTACTCCGCCTATGATACAAGTCCTCCCCGAGCTCAAGTACCTCGACGTCAAGCACCTCAAGATCGCCAAGCTCAAGAAAATCTATTCTATGGCAATGGCTTACAAGACCGAGTACGAGCACATGAAAGGGCGCGACAACAAGCGCAAGAATCAAGGGAGCAAGAGCAAATGCCTCCACAAGCGCCACAGCAACAACCTCAAGACGAAGACGCCATCTGTCAAGAACAAGAGGAACGAGAGCGCCTACACCAAGAGGAGCAAGATGATGAAGCACTTCGACAACAATAGCTACGGTGAGAAGTTCAAGCTCAAGCGGCCCTAGATGCACTCCAAGATTCCACACGTGTCATTGCCCAACGCGGTCAGGAAGCACGAGAACAAGAGGAAGCTCTTCGTCAAGAGATACAAGAAGAAGCCACGAGACGCGAAGAACAACAAGAAAGGCGCAACCAAGCGCATATCCCTCGTCCTCCACCACGACAACAATGACACCAAGTGGACCAAGTGCTTCAAGTCCCTCCTCCACGCCAAGAGCAACATCTTGAGGAACAAGCATTCGAGGACATTCCTCCACGACAAGAGCGACATCAAAACCACTACTTTGATGAAGAACTCTGTCGAATGCGGGGTTCCGGCAAAACCCTTAAGGTTCAAACTCTGGGGTTCGCGCGAAGATTTTCCCTCCTACCGATCTACGCCCAAGCTCACTAAGGTCTCGCGGATGAACTCGACGCACTCGCAACATAGAAAGGCACGAGATTTATACTGGTTCGGGCCACCGTTGTGGTGTAATACCCTACTCCAGTGTGTGTGTGGTGGATTGCCTCTTGGGCTGATAATGAATAGTACAAGGGGAAGAACAGCCTTCTGAGGTTGAGGTGTTCTTGTGCTTGTCAAACTTGTGTGAGTGAGGACTCGATGCCTCTACTGTGGTGGCTAGCTCTACTTATATAGGCCCTGGTCCTCTCCCCAAATATTGAGCGGGAAGGGAGCCAACAACGGCGGGCAAATTTGAAAGGGGACAGCTGGTACAAGCTATCTTAACAAAAGCGGTCTTCGCCTGCAAAAGGGTCTGGTGGTGACGTCGTCTTGGGCTCCACGATAACCTCCGTCTTGCCGTCCTTCTGGTCTTGGTCTCGTTGCACCGATATGGCAACCTTTGCCTGAGGCCTCGGTACTCATCGTCTGCGCTTGCCTCCTTAGCACCAAAGAGGAAACAAGGACGATGCGCCCTCCTGATCTCGATCGTCATGACTCACGTCACCCGAGCCTCACGAGGTTTGCCCCGCCTTGATATCTCCGCTCCTCGTGAGCCTGCCTGACTAGGCCACTCCCGAGGAGGTCTTGTGTTGTCCGCCTCACGAAGCTTGTCCCTCGTGAGGGTCTTGGATGCCTTGTTGATGAAGATGGGTCGTACGACCCGCTAGCTTAGCCACGTCGTGGGCCGCAGGCAGGCAAGACTGGGGACCCCCGTTCCCAAAACGCCGATAGTAGCCCCCGGGCCGAAGGCGCGCCCGGGCTTGGCTTCGCGGCGAAGCAAAGGATCAAGTACGGAGCGCCGCGGGCCCCAAAAGCCTGCGGCCTCGGTTAACGTGTGGGGGTTGATTGGACATGGGCGTCTCCGCTACCCCACGCGGCCTCGGCAACTGCTCGACTTGACAAGTCCCTGCGACATGCAAGGAAAACCATCATTACCTGCGATCATGGGAGGCGCCGGTTGGCCTTCTTCCGCTATAAATGGGGGGCGGAGACCCCGTTGCCCATATCTTCCCGGTTCACTTGCTTCTTCTCCCTTGCTTCCCCGCCAGCAGCAATGGCGCCCATCCGAAGGTTTTTCGTGGACGAGAAAGGAAAAGCTGCCCGCAACGATCTGGGATCGCTCCCGCCGAAGAAGAGGCTGGTCCATTGCCGCGATGAAATGGCGATGCAGGTGGTGACGAGGCCTTGGTGCGAATGGCCTCCCCCAGGGTATCCGCTACCTGTGTATGCCCGGGTCGAGGACTCAGGAGGGTGGAGCGATGAGCGGCGCTGCCCACGCCGCGCCGGTGGTCCTCGTGCAGTGGCGACCCGCTCAGTCGCTCCGAGAGTCCATGTCCGGGACTCCTCGCACGAGCTAGTGCTATGGGCGCCGATGCCCCCAAGCTCTTGGATTCGCTTCCCGCGGTTCCTCTTCGACGTGATGCCGCTGAGGGGGCCCCTTGAGCATTGGTTGCAGCATGCTGACTGCGACGCTCCTTCGACCGGAGCAGAGATTGAAGCGGTCCCCGCCGGCAAGATCTTCATGACCCGCGGCTGGGGCAAGGTCGCGCGGGTTTGCCGCGCGAGGGGTGCCCTCGCGATCCACTTTGAGTACGACGGCGCCTCCACACTCTTCTTCAAGGTCTTCGATGCGGAGGGCCGCCGCCTAGAGTGTTGCCCTGGAGGGGAGCGCAAGGCAGACCCGCGCTCCGCTCGCGGCTACTCCAGCAGCAGCAGCCCCCGGGAGTCTAGCGACTCTCCCGAGCTTTGCGAGACTCCGGAGATGAGCGACGACAGCTACGTGCCCCCGAGCTCTCGTCGGGCCCGAAGCAGGGCCGCGCGTCCAGCCGCCGCCGCCGCTGAGATGGGGTTGGCGCCGACCTCCCATGGCCCACTGTTGATGATGGCGTCCGCCACGGGATGGTGTAGATAGGGTTCCTCTTAGTTCTCGTCTTTTATTCCCTGCGAAGAATCATGAGGTACCCCATGGGTGCATGTAAGGATCTGTAATGCCTTTTGTGTATATTTTCCTTATTATGAAAGTTCGCGAGCGCATGTTCTGTCAAGGCTCGGTCGCCCCTTTCCAACCTTGCGATAGCTCGTTGCTCTATGTTTATAGGTCCTAGTCCCCAAGCAGGCTATAGCCGTCGCTGGTATGCCAAGTCGCATGCCGTGGTCAAGGCCAGGAGGTGTGCAGCCCGTGGTCCGGGAAGAGCCCATGAGGCGCAATGCTCAGGAGGTCCCCTTTAGCGCTCAAGCAGCCATCGTAAGGCAAGAAAGGGAGGCGATGTGGCCATAACAGGGATGCGGCGAGCATGAACACCTAGGTTCCAATTGGCTAGCCAATCTGAACGCGAGACTTATCTTGCCGAGTCCGAGCCAATTCCTTGCGATGCGCCAGGCCTGTGCGCAACCATTCGCAGCGTAGCCAGGTTAGGCCCACACGGGTCCTTCCCCTTCCAACGCTTTCCTTCGTGCTCTACGTCCTCAGGTCCCGGCCCTCGAGCGAGCTCAGCCGCCGCTGGCATGCCAGGTCGCGATGCCGTGGTCAAGGCCAGGGGGTGAGGGCTGGAGAGCCAGTAAGAGCTCCTGAGTCGCGATGCTCAGGAGCACCCCTTTTAACGCGCAATTGGATCGCATGTCTGAGGAGAGGGTCTGTGGTACCGCCCGCTATTGTCCTCGGGAAGTTCCTGCAGGTCATCACAAGGAGAAACACAGTTTTGCCGTTATGGTTGCGAGCCCTCCGCTGGTTGCTCTGAGATGAGATGAAGGCACTAAGGTCCTGGTGAGGTGACGTGCGCGGGGCGTGCCGCTAGCCAGAGCTCGACCGCTCAGATTTGTCGACGTTGCAGGGACGGACCCAAGCACCAGTGTCATGCCTGTGTGAGGAGGCCCCGTGGGAGGCGATGACCGACCGAGTGGTAACTGGGGAGGTTAAGCAGGGGAGGCAAATCAGCTTGGGTAAATGCAGAAAGATACATGCCACTGGGTCAGGCCCGAGCGGCTTGGGGATGATGCAGCCCGAGGGGCGCCCCCAGCAAGGTAAGCTAAAGACATAAGCAAAAGAGATACACGCCACCGGGACGGACCCATGCGGCCTGGGAATAATGCAGCCCGAGGGGGGCTCCCAGCTAAACGAACTTGAAAAATGTCACCTGATTCTGTTGACGAAGGAGAGTTGGGGCAGCTGAAGGTACGCCGCGAAGGAATGGCTCCTCACGAGCCATAGGGGCCCTGAGCCTCGGGAGGCTCTAGGGGCTCAAGTGGTTCCCTGAGGACCATCTCCATTTCCGCCAGGATGACGTGGTGACTGGCCTTCTGAGCTGCCATGATGTGTCGCATGTTGTGCTGGTAGGCTGACGACACACTCGGCAGGCCGAAGGGCATGCGAACGTAGTTGTGCGGAGGACCCTCGTAGCGTCCCACGTGCGAAGGGCAGAAAAGCTCCTGAGATGCGGCCCTGTTGAGCCCTGGGACGTCTATGCAGACGCATAGCCCGGCATCCTCGCCTGGATGGGGAGCTGCGCCTCGTGAGCGGCAGTCGCCGTGCATGGCCCTTGCGTCTTGCAGTTCCTGAGTGGTCTCGGTGATGAACTCCTGAGCGGTGGGCGCTCCCTTTCCTGTGATCTCCTGAGGGAAACGTGCCACGAAGCACGCCTCCAAGTGGTGCCCAAGCGCCTCCCTCGTGAGGTTGGAAAGGTCTGAGGCTCTCCAAAAGAGAGCCCCCGAGCCCTGCGCGAGGAGGGTGCCAGGCACGCCTTCCTATGCAATGGAGGGAAGCGCCCCTGGAGCGGGCGCTGATCCTGACGAGGCTCCAGCAGTGTCGTCACCCTTCTGAGATCCGGCACGGCGCAGCTGCTTCTTCTTGGGGATGGCCTCCGGAGGGCCCTCACTTTTGCTGCCAGGGTCGTCGATTGCTGCAGCTTGGAAGGCACGCTCGAGGGAGCACACCGCATCTCTCTCTTCACAAGGGACCGTGATGATTCCGCCACTTCCCGACATCTTGAGGACGTTGTAGCCGTGGTGGGTGACTGCCATGAACTTAGCCAGGGCTGGATACTCAAGGATGGCGTTGTACGGCAAACGAATGTGCGCGACGTCGAAGTCGATGAGCTCGGTGCGGTAGTTCTTGCGTTCCCCGAAGGTAACAGGAAGGAAGACCTGCCCTATCGGTATGGTGGAACCATCGGTCACTCCTGAGAAAGGCTTGGTAGGTTGAAGCTGTTCATACGGGACTTGGAGGTTGTAGAATGTGTCGACGGATAGGACGTTGAGCCCTGCGCTGCCGTTGATGAGGGTCTTGGTAACTTGCACATTGCTGATGACTGGTGAACAAAGCATTGGGAGGGCTCCAGCGGTGGCTGCGCACTTGAGTTGGTCTGCCAAGTTGAAGGTGATGGCGCACTGGGACCACCTGAGCAGACGCGTGGCCTCGAGCTTGGGGAGGACTGCATTCACTTCACGAGCAAAATGTTTGAAGATGTGCTACGAGGCTAGGGCCTGAGCTCCGCCCAAGATGCAGGCGATAGCGCGTGGCTCCTGGAAGCCCCCAGCCCCCTCATCTTGATGGTGGTCGTCGTTCCTCCTTGGCGGTGGCAGCAGCGGGGGAAGACCGGCGTTGCCCTGAGGACGGTCCTCACGAGGCTGGTCTCTCCAGGTGCCCTCGTGAGGATGATCCTGCCAGCGGTCCTCGCGAGGACGGTCGCGCCACTCCTGACGTGGGCCACGGTCGTCCCAGCGTCCACCACCACATCCTCCTCCTCGGTCGTAGCCACGGTCGCTGCGCTCGGGGCGTCCACCGAAGCGTCCTTCGCGGATGGCTCTAGGCTCTTGGCAGTCACTGGTGTTGTGGGTGTTCAGGTTGTGGAAGGCTGTCACACCCTGATTTTCATGCCACATCACTTAAGCTAATAAATCATGATAAAATGAGGTTTGACAAAAACTTTTGAGTGATTTGTCCTTGTTTTGATTGAATGTTTGACTATTGTTTGCAAGTGCTCTAAAAATCAAATAAATCCTCCAACTCTTATACTCCTTCTCCTTGCTCCAAACTCTTGAACCAATGATCATGCCATGTGTATAGGACATAAAAATATTTTCTTGCAAAAATAATTTGGCCAAAAAGTATTTTCAAAAATTAGTTTTCCAAAAACCCCTGAGTTGAGGTACTGCACTGCAAGTACTTAACTAAGGGAAGTAAAAATCTTTCCAAAAATATTTTTGACTCCTATTAGAGATAGGTTACCCAGAAACCACAAAAATATAATTTTAAAAGTTATTTTCCTATTTTATTTAAAGGCTTTTTCTTAAGGCCAGAATTGGTCTTAAATAGTATAAAATTATTTTAAAGCTTTAAAAATATTTGAGAAAAATTAGGGAGACTCAATCGACATATATTTTCCATATATATGAGTTTCAACACATGGTCATGATCAAAATATTGGACAAAACCTCCCAAAACCATTTCTGCTCATTTCAAGGATTTGAAATATTTCTACAGGAAATATTTTCATAAAAATCCAAGAAAATTCTAGCATGTCACATATGACATGTTTGATGATCTTGCCAAGTCTCATATCATGGAGAACAGTATAACCCCATGAAACCCTCTCAAAACCACTTCTGTCCTTTTTCAAGTTTGAACAGCTTTGCAATGTCAAACATGTCCAAATGCTCTCAAACTTTGTGCACATTCTCAAATGGTGTAATAATGCATCTAGATCAAATGGCACAAGTTGGAGAGAAATTTATCTTTATCAAAGTGCCCCAAAACCCTCTCTGGCCAGAATCAACTTTGAACAAGTTTGTACTACCAACTTCCTCTCCTTGACCCCAACTTTTGTGAGCATGTTCAAATCCTCAAATGATGACACTACACCAAGTGGTGCATCAAGGAGAATATATTTGCAACACTAAATCTTGGCAAAGCCATTTCTGTTGATTTCCAGGGTTTACAAAAGTTGCATTGGCAACTTTGACCAAATGAGCTCAAATTTGGTGGAACACCCTAATTATATGTTACATTTCACCCTGTGGAGTCTCATTCCAAATGGAGTTCATTTTCTTACCCAAACAAGCATCAAACACCTTCTGCCAATTTACCAAAATTCCATTTTTGAACCCTTCCACTAATCTCCATGGCCTCAACTTTTTACCACAGCCCCTACTAGTCCCCTTGCACCTCCAGTAGCAATGGCAAATCCATGGCTCAATTATTGGAGGGGTAAAACCCCACCTTCTCTCTCTGGACAGCCCATTTCCCCCTCTCCCTCAACCTCTCTCCTCTCCTACTGGCTGTCCAGGGCATCCAAGGCCATCTCCCCTTTCTTTACTACCCGCTAGCACTACTGGACACAAGTGGCCGCGCCCACTCCCCTTTCTTTATGCCATGGCATGCCATATGCGTGCTCTGGAGCGCGCTACAGTGCACCAGGGCACTGTAGCTACATCCTGCCCGAGGCTTCTAACCACCTAGGGCCTCCCCCATGTGTCCCCCGAGGCCGCCTCGGCGTCCGAGACACGCAAGACGGTTGGCCCCCTCCTCCTTCTCCCTCCTCCTGCCCCTGCTCGCACACGCGCCGGCCGCCCGAGTACACCAGTGAGCAAGCTCACATGCGCGGTGCCCCTGACCCCCCTGCTCTCTCTCTTCTCTCCCCTAGCTCTGGACCGAATCCAGGAACACCCCAGACACACCGCGACGAGCTCCCGTGGCCCGTAGCGACGAGCACGACCTCGCCGGCGCATGAACCCACGGTGCACCATCGCCTCGCCATATAAGGCCACACCGAGCCCTCTCTGGCCTCCCTTCGCCCTCTCTCACTCCCAATGACCCCCTGACCAACCCACTCCACTCCTCGAGCCCTCCATCGCTCCCCATGGCTGGAGTGGAGCCGCCGGACTCCGCCTAAATTCGCGCCCACCTCTCCTCCTCCTTCCCTCTGGACCGCACTAGAGTGCCACCACCATCACCGCGAGCCCCTCCCGTGCTTCTCCCTCTCCTCCCGGTGGTCGTAGCGCCGTAACCACCGCCGCCGCCGACCTCCACCGCCGCGGCCAACGCCGTGCTCGACCCTGAGCTCCTCGGCGCTCGTGTCACCCATGGATGGGTGCGGAATCACCTCCTGAGCACGCTGGCCAGAGCTCGACCGCTCAGATTTGTAGACGTTGCAGGGACGGACCCAAGCACCAGTGTCATGCCTGTGTGAGGAGGCCCCGTGGGAGGCGATGACCGACCGAGTGGTAACTGGGGAGGTTAAGCAGGGGAGGCAAATCAGCTTGGGTAAATGCAGAAAGATACATGTCACTGGGTCAGGCCCGAGCGGCTTGGGGATGATGCAGCCCGAGGGGCGCCCCCAGCAAGGTAAGCTAAAGACATAAGCAAAAGAGATACATGCCACCCTCCTGAGGCCCGCCACGGCGCAGCTGCTTCTTCTTGGGGATGGCCTCCGGAGGGCCCTCACTTCTGCTGTCGGGGTCGTCAATTGCTGCGGCTTGGAAGGCGCGCTCGAGGGAGCACACCGCATCTCTTTCTTCACATGGGACCGTGATGATTCCGCCGCTTCCCGGCATCTTGAGGACATTGTAGCCATGGTGGGTGACGGCCATGAACTTGGCCAGGGCCGGATACCCGAGGATGGCATTGTATGGCAGGCGAATGTGCGCGACGTCGAAGTCGATGAGCTCGGTGTGGTAGTTCTTGCACTCCCCGAAGGTGAAAGGGAGGCGGACCTACCCTATCGGTGTAGTGGAACCGTTGGTCACTCCTGAGAAAGGCTTGGTAGGCTGAAGCTGCTCATACGGGACCTGGAGGTTGTCGAACGTGTCGACTGATAGGACATTGAGCCCTGCGCCACCGTCAATGAGGGTCTTGGTGACTTGTACATTGCTAATGACCGGGGAGCAGACCATCGGGAGGGCGCCAGCAGTGGCTATGCACTTGAGCTGATCTGCCGAGTTGAAAGTGATGGCGCACTAGGACCACTTGAGCGGACGCGTGGCCTCGAGCTTGGGGAGCATCGTGTTTACTTCACGAGCGACTTGTTTAAAGATGCGTTGAGAGGCTGGGGCCTGCACGCCGCCCAAGATGCAGGCGATAGCACGCGGCTCCTGGAAGCCCCCAGCCTCCTCGTCCTGATGGTGATCATCGTTCCTTCTTGGTGGTGGCGACAGCGGGGGAAGATCGGCATTGCCCTGAGGGCGATCCTCACGAGGCTGGTCCCTCCAGGCGCCCTCGCGAGGATGGTCCTGCCAACGGTCCTCACGAGGCCTGTCGCACCACTCCTGGCGCGGGCCACGGTCTTCCCAGCATCCGCCTCCACGTCCTCCTCCACGACCGTAGCCCCGGTCGCTGCGCTCGAGGCATCGACCGAAACGTCCTTCGCGAATGGGTCTGAGCTCTTGACAGTCGCTGGTGTTGTGGGTGTTCAGGTTGTGGAAGGTGCAGAACGATCGGCTGTTCTTGGATGACTCGGGCGATCGCTGCCCCGCTTGGTGTCCAGCTCCGTCGCAAGCACACCTGCTTCCTTGCGCTTCACGTCCTTGGCCTTGTCCTTCTTCTCCTCTACACCCACAGCTGGCAGCTCGAGGAGGGAAAGACGCCCCTCCTCAGCTTTGCGCATTTGGTTGCCAGGTTGAACAGCTCCTGAGACGTGCACAGCTCCTCGTGGATAGCGAGCTCTTCCTTCATCTTGACGTCACAGACGCCGTCAGAGAACGCAGAGATGATGGCCTCGTCCGTGACCTCGGGGATCTTGAGGCGAGTGTTATTGAAGCACTGGATGTACTTCTGGAGGGTCTCTCCTGGTTGTTGCTTCATGCGGCGTAGGTCACCCGCGGCCGGAGGGCGGTCGCGAGTGCCCAGGAAGTTGGCGACGAAGTGGTCGTGCATCTCATCCCAAGAGCAGATCGAGCCGTGTTGCAGGTTCAGGAGCCAGGAGCGGGCTCCATCCTTGAGAGCCATGGGAACCCAGTTCGCCATGACTTTCTCATCGCTGTTAGCAGCCTTGATGCTCAGCTCGTAGAGCTGCAGGAACTCCACAGCGTCAGCGGTGCCGTCGTAGCGAGGGGGCAGATCTGGCTTGAACTTGCCCGGCCAGGCGACGCTACACAACTCGGGGGTGAAGGCGCGGCAGCCGGCCGTGGTTGTCGGGGCCGCCTCGGAGGTGGAGCTTGGTCTTGGTGAGGTCCACACGCCGCCACTGCGGGCAGCACGCGGTATTGATGAGGCGGCGCAGGGAGCACGGGTGCAGCTTCTCGCGGCCGAGGGATTTCTTGGCAGCTTCTCTCTTCATGCGCGGGCACCGGGCATGACGGATCACTCCATGGGGCCACGCGCCTTGGCGCCAAGGCACAGTCTTGAGGCAAAGGTGGCAGAGGTGCGCCATGAACCACGTCGCCTGTGGCTGGCAGAGGGTGAGGCAGAGAGTGGAACGGCGTCAGGGAGCCCCTGCGGCATGGACGAGCTCGGCGGCACGGTCGAGCCACTTCCCGTAGAGGTTGTCAACCAGGTGGTAGTGCAGGAGCTCGTTCACAGCGAGGAGTGCGGCCCGCGCCTCCATGGGAGCGCAGCGTGCATGAGACGAAGAACCAGCCGGGGTCAGCGATGGAGTGGCGGTGCGGCCGTCCTGCCGCACCGATGGGAGCAGCGAGGACGCTTGCTGCTCGTTCCCCGCCGGGCTGGTGGCTGCGTTGGCGGCGGGAGACGGAGAGTGGCGCGGCGGCCCTCCGACAAGAGCTGTCTGGGCGACGCGGGCGGTGAGGGCAGCCGGACACTCAGCTCGTGCACGGCGAGCGTCCGCCATGGAGACCACGGAGCGATGAACCGACGGAAGGGAAGCTGCGGCGCACCACTACCTGGCGCGCCAAATGTCGATTGGGGTTCTGGCAAAACCCTTAAGGTTCAAACTCTGGGGTGCGCGTGAAGATTTTCCCTCCTACCGATCTATGCCCTAGCTCACTAAGGTCTCGGGCACGAACTCAACGCACTCGCAACAAAGAAAGACATGAGATTTATACTGGTTCGGGCCACCGTTGTGGTGTAATACCCTACTCCAATGTGTGTGTGGTGGATTGCCTCTTGGGCTAATGATGAAAAGTACAAGGGGAAGAACAGGCTCATGAGGTTGAGGTGTTCTTGTTCTTGTCGAACTTGTGTGAGTGAGGACTCGATGCCTCTGCTGTGGTGGCTAGCTCTACTTATATAGGCCCTGGTCCTCTCCCCAAATATTGAGAGGGAAGGGAGCCAACAACGGCGGGCAAATTTGAAAGGGGACAGCTGGTACAAGCTATCCTGACAAAAGCGGTCTTCGCCTGCAAAAGGCTCTGGTGGTGACGCCGTCTTGGGCTCCACGATGACCTCCGTCTTGTCGTCCTTCTGGTCTTGGTCTCGTTGCACCGATATGGCAACCTTTGCCTGAGGCCTCAGTACTCCTTGTCTGCGCTTGCCTCCTTAGCACCAAAGAGGAAGTAAGGACGCTGCGCCCGCCCGATCTCGATCATCATGACTCACGTCACCCGAGCCTCGCGAGGTTTGCCCCGCCTTGATATATCTGCTCCTCGTGAGCTAGTCTGGCTAGGCCACTCCCAAAGAGGTCTTGTGTTGTCCGCCTCGCAAAGCTTGGCCCCTCGTGAGGGTCTTGGATGCCTTGTTGATGAAGATGGGTCGTGCGGCCCGCTAGCTTAGCCACGCCGTGGGCCGCAGGCAGGCAAGTCTGGGGACCCCCGTTCCCAGAACACCGACAAACTCCGCTACGGCAAGCTCAAGTTCACCATGCCCAAGTTCTCCGGAAGCAATGATCCCGAAGAGTATCTCTCATGGGCCTTGAAGGTGGACAAGATATTCCGTCTTCACAACTACGACGATGAGAAGAAAATCGCCATGGCCTCCCTCGAGTTCCAAGACTACGTTCTCATTTGGTGGGAACAAGTGATCGAGCGACGACATACAAAAGGCGAACCACCAATCACAACATGGACGGAAATGAAGGATGTCATGAGAGCTCGCTTCATGCCTACACACTACACCCATGATCTCTTCAATAAGTTGCAACTCCTCAAACAAGGCAGGAAGACGGTGGAAGAATACTACCAAGAAATGGAGATTGCCATGATATGAGCCAATGTCAAGGAAGACGACGAGCAAACAATGGCACGCTTGTTGAACGGACTCAACCACCCAATCAAGCGGATTGCCGACTTCCAACCATACTCAAACCTTCTTGAGCTATTTCATCAAGCGACCAAGGCCGAGCGACAAGTCCAAGATGACTTCAAATATCCCAAGTACTCGTCCAAGACCTACGACTCCTACTCTCAAGCTCCCGCGACTTCGGCAACTCCTGCCTCAACTAGAGAATCACCAAGTATCGGCAACAAGTCAAGTTCTAAGCAAGCTACGCCTTCCTCGACTCGTCCTCCGGCAAGCAACTATAAATCCAAGACTCCCTCATCTTCGGCGCCACCGAATGACCCCGTCAAGACAAGTTCTCTCAAGTGATTCACATGTGGTGTCCGGGGACACAAGTCCTTCGAGTGCACAAACATGCGAACCATGATCTTCAACGATGATGGCACATATGACTCAATGAGTGAAGAAGAAATGGAAGCCCTTGAGCACGTGGCCATGCACCGGCGCATCAACGAAGATGAAGATGACCAAGTGGTTTCTGACAATGATTCAAGTCATGTTCTTGTGATCTCCAAGGTCTTGACGCTCCAACACCATCAAGATGAAGACCAACGGTGCCACATCTTCCACACAAAGGCCGGCATCAATGGGCGTTCCGTGAAGGTCATCATCGACGGAGGAAGTTGTCACAACTTGGCAAGTGAGGAGCTATGTTCCAAGCTCCAATTGGTCAAGAAGAAGCACCCTCGTCCCTACAAGGTGCAATGGCTAAGCGACTCTGGCACCATTCAAGTGGAGCACACGATGCAAGTTTCTTTCAGGATTGGCGCCTACGAGGACACCTTGGAGTGTGATTAGTTCCTATGTTGGTGTGCCACCTTCTCTTGGGACAACCTTGGCAATTTGACCATGGAGTCATCCACAACGGACAAACCAACTACTATAGCTTCAAGATGAAAGGCAGGGAATATGTGCTTCAACCAATTTCACCAAGCCAAGTGATCGCCGATAAGCAAGCATCCACCCATCATGGAGATCCTAGTGAGAGAGCGTTCCACCAAAAAGAAAGTGAGAGTCACAAGCCAAAATTGAGCGCCTCCTCGCCAAGAGAGAAAAACTTAGTCCTCCTAGCCACAAAAAGAGAGATGAGAGAAGTGTGTGAGAACCCATCGAGTGTCATCCACTTTGTTCTCCTATGCAAAGATGAGGTGGAAAAAACTAACACTCCTAATCCTCTTCCTCTAGTGTTTTCTAACTTGTTGCAGGAATTCGAGGATGTCTTTCCCGATGAGCTACCTCCCGGTCTTCCTCCTCTACGTGGCATTGAACATAGGATCGACCTCATCCCCGGAGCACCTCTTCTGAACAAGGCTCCCTACCGCATCAACCCCGAAGAAACTAAGGAGATCCAACGGCAAGTCCAACAACTCATCGACAATGGCCATGTACGTGAAAGCTTAAGCCCTTGTGCCGTTCTGGTTATACTTGTACCCAAGCAAGATGGTATTTTCGCATGTGCTCCGACTGTAGACCCATCAATGCTATCACCGTTCGTTATAGGCATCCCATACCTCGACTTGACGATATGCTAGATGAACTTAGCGGTGCTACTATTTTGTCAAACATTGATCTTAAAAGTGGCTACTATGAAATCCGCATACAAGAAGGTGATGAATGGAAAACCGCTTTCAAAACTAAATTTGTCTTGTATGAGTGGTTGGTTATGCCTATGAGTTCATCGGAAGCTCCTGGTACTTTCATGTGTCCTATGCATTTTGTGCTTCGTCCTTACATTGGAGTGTTTGTTGTGGTCTACTTCGATGACATACTTGTTTTTAGCAAATCCATCAAAGAACACATAAAGCATGTTAGGGCTATTTTGCAAACTCTTAGCAAAGAACATCTTTATGCGAACATGAAAAAGTGCACTTTTGGTGTTGACAAGCTTGTTTTCTTGGGTTTCGTTGTTTCCTCAAAGGGTGTCCATGTTGATGAGTCTAAAATTGAAGCAATTAAAACTTGGCCACAACCCACCAATTTGCAACAAGTGCGTAGTTTTCTTGGTCTTGCGGGTTTCTATCGTTGCTTTGTGAAAGATTTTATCACTATTGCCGCACTGTTGCATGCCTTGAGTAAGAAAAATGCTCCTTTTGTTTGGGGACCTTTGCAATCTACCACTTTTGATGAGCTCAAATCTTTGCTTACTCATGCTCCGATTCTTGCTTTACCCAACTTTGACAAAACTTTTGAAGTTCATTGTGATGCAAGTGGTAATGGAAATTGGTGGAGTTTTGATGCAAGAAAAATGAGCTATTGCATATTTTAGTGAAAAACTCTCCAATGCTCAAATTAACTATCCCATCTATGACAAAGAATTGTATGCTTTAGTGCGTATCTTACATGTTTGGAAACATTACCTTAGACCGCATGAGTTTGTCATACATACCGATCATGAGACACTTAAGTGCCTTAAAGGTCAAACCAAGTTGAATAAACGACATGGTAAATGGAGTGAATTTATTGAATATTTCCCCTATGTGATCAAGTACATTAAGGGCAAAGAGAATGTTGTGGCAGATGCCCTTTCCCGCAAATGCATGTTACTTACTCAACTTGAATTGAATGTTGTTGGATTTGATCATATCAAAGATTTATATGAGCATGATGTGAATTTTGCTAGTCCTTATGCTAAGTGTGTGATGCATACTTCTTGGGAACGATACTATATCAAAGATGGTTATCTTATGAGAGCTAACAAATATGCATTCCCGAGTCTTATCTTCGTTTGTTACTTTTGCAAGAGGCTCATGGAGGTGGACTCATGGGACACTTTGGACGCGACAAGACTTTTTCCACGCTCTCCAAGAACTATTTTTGGCCCAAGATGTTTCGCGATGTCGCCCTCTTCACCAACTGGTGCTCTACATGTTGCAAAGCTAAGTCACAATCTCAATCCCATGGTTTACATATGCCTTTACCTATTCCATACCAACCTTGGGAAGACATTAGCATGGATTTTGTGCTTGGATTACCTAGGACTCAAAATGGCAAGGACTCCGTATTTGTTGTTGTGGACCGATTCTCTAAAATGGCTCATTTTATACAATGCAATAAGATAGACGATGCTTCACATGTTGCCAATCTCTTTTGTAGGGAAATATTGAGGTTGCATGGTGTGCCAAAGACAATTGTATCGGATCGAGACGTCAAGTTCTTAAGCTACTTTTGGAAGATGCTATGCGCCAAGCTCGGAATCAAGCTACTCTTCTCCATGGCATACCACCCTCAAACCGATGGCCAAATGGAAGTCACCAACCGGACGCTCGCAACTCTCCTACGCGTGTTGATAAAGAAGAACATCAAGGAGTGGGAGGAGTGCCTACCCATTGTCGAGTACGCCTACAACCGCGCAAGACATTCTACAACCGGCAAGTCCCCCTTTGAGGTTGTCTACGGCTTCAACCCTTTGTTGCCATTGGACATTCTCCTTCTACCGCTTCAAAATGAGCAAACTTGGACGCAAGCGCAATAGCCACCTACCTCAAGAAGATGCATGAAGAAACACGTTCCACGATCGAGCGCCAAGTACAATGACTAGCCTCCAAGCTCAACATCAACAAGTCTCCGATGGTGTTCCAACCGGGTGATCAAGTATGGATACATCTCCGCAAGGACCACTTGTCGGTGTACAAAACTAGGGGCACATTATTGTACCCCTTTACCTATGCACGGGCAGTCGGAGCCACGCCCGCGACCACACCAAGCCGAGCGAGGGAGGTGAGCTAAGGTAAGATCGAAGCCCAAGATAGCCAGAGCAACGCCAAGGCCAAGACCACAAAGAGCAGAGGGAAGAAGCAGGTTCCCCCCGGCAAGACCCTTGCCGGGCAGCCTCGGCAGCCCTGGCAACACCCTTGCCGGGGCAGCTCTCCCCACACCAACGAAGTGAGCCACCCTTGAGCCCACGGCCCCCAGCGCCATCATTAGCATGGGCCCAGGGCTCGTGAAGGCACCTCTGTGGTGGCATGCAGATCTTTGTGAAGACATATTCAAGATCAGATTAGAAGACGGCGACTCTCGACAAGATCCTTGCCGAAGAAGGTCGCCAGACCCCCGGCAAGATCCTTGCCGAGGACGACAGTGCGCCACGGCAAGACCCTTGCCGGGCCACCCGGCAAGACCCTCACCAAGGACGCCAGCGGGACCACCGCCAGGCCTACACCAACCAAACTTCCACCACCATTCCCATGCAGCTGCCAGCCCAACCAGCTAGGCGGGCACCTGCGTGGCAGTGTGCGGCCCTTCGTGGAGGCTTCACCATCGCGCCACCTCAGCTGCCTGCCTGCCTACATGGCACCACATGCATTGATGGCCAGGGCGCGTGTTGAAGCTTGGAGGGGCGGCGATGGACGGGACGGGCCTCGCCCCTGTCCCCGATAAAGCAAGAGGACACCTAAGCGATGCATTAAATGCACCTTGTCCTGTAATACGAGGGATAACCTTGTGCCACTGTAGACCTTTACACCTCCTGTGTGCCACTGTGGCAGCCCCTTTCGCCTATAAAAGGAGGCCCATGGCGCACAGGAAAAGGATTCGGCTTTTTGGAGCTCGTTACACTCTGTAGCTAGCTCAAGAACACAGAATACATCCACCAAAGCAGGAGTAGGGTTTTACGCATCCTCGCGGCCCGAACCTGGATAAACGAACCGCGTGCTCTCTGTTAGACCCGCTCTTTTCTCAACCCTGCGCCCCGCAACCGCAGTAGGGATTCTTGTGATCCCATAGGTGTCGTTTCCCACCGACATCTTTGGCGCGCCATGTAGGGGGCGCGTTTGTGAGAATCGGTTTTAGCAGTTAAGTGAGTGTTTCTTAATTGCGATGGCTCTAAGAGAAGAAGGAGAGGGGGTCAAAAGATCGACGCCGGCGCGACTACAAGCATAAGCTAAGTCACACCGAACCCTGACTACTTTCTTTCCTTTTTCCATGAGGTTATCGTCCTCGGAGATCTGGCCTTTGGATGGAAAACCTGCATGCCAGGGGCCTCTCCCACTGTCGGCGACGCCCTTGCCTTGTTTCGAGTCCGCTCAACAGCTCAAGCGGCTGCGTCGAGGGCGGCAGGGTAGCCTTCCGTGGTTGACAACGCTCTCGATTCTGACTCGAGTCAAGCTCGACAGTTCGAGCGGTCGCGTTAAGGTAGCCTTCCGCAATTGACAACGCTCTCGATTCTGACTCGAGTCAAGCTTGACAGTTCGAGCGGCCGCGTTAAGAGCGGTAAGGTGTCTCGCCCGATAGCACACACACCCGGCAGGCCAATGGGGATCCGTCCCCAACACGCTGCCTTGGGCTTCCGCGCCGGCGAGCCCGCCTAGTTGGCGTAGGGTGCGTATACAAAGGAAAAATCGAACAGGAAAATAACATGCATGATACTAAAAAGTGCTGCAGAGTTATGTTACATCAAATTGTTGTTGCAGTTCTAACTAGAGATAGCAATTGTCTTGGTTATGAACCTGCAGCGGCGACAAGAAAACCGGGTGCCTAATCCCGACGCTGGCCCTCCACCCTCAGAATTCCGCTGACTCAGCTGATGATGGGCTCAATGCGCTCCCTGGGCGGTGCAAGGTCGGTCCCGTCCAGCAAGCTCTCCGTCGTCGAAGTCGAGGTCGGGGTGCCAGTGCGCCACCTTGGTGAGAACCTTGGTCATGGCGCCCTGGCAAAGCATTCGGGACTCCTCGGCCAGTGAGGCCGCCCGGTTGGCGTGGAGCCGCTCCAGAGCACCGACAACCTTCTCAAAGAACATGGTCAGGCTGCAATTGGCGCTCACGCTCCGCTCCAGGACAATATCACACGTCCGGCATCCCCATGTTGGCCAGCTGGGCGACGGCCTGGTTGGCAACGGTGGCGAGGCGATCGAGCCAATGGTTCTCGCCCTCCATGTGATCCGCAAAGTTGAGGCCCTCATTCTCCCGCAACAGCTTCTCGGCCTCCAGCTCCTTCGCCATGGTTCCCTCTCGGGTTGTCGCCTCCTCCAGCACCTTCTCGAGACCCTCCAGCTTCAGCTTGAGGTCTTTGATGGAGTTGTTGGCCTCGGAGAGCTCCCCAGCCTTGCTGACGACTGTGCCCTGCGCCTCTGTCAGAGCACTGTTGAGCGTGTCCTTTTTCTGGGACAGCTTCCGGGCCTGCTCCTTCAGCCTGTCACGCTCTGCCTCCAGCTCCTCCACCTTGCCGGCGTGAACCTGGGCCTGGGCATTGAGTGCCTCCTTGTGCCTCTACTCCAGCTCACTGGTCCGCTGCAAGACAAGCTTCTCCACCTCTGCATCCTTGTCGCGAAGCATGGAGGCAAGCTTCTCCTCGCGTGCAGCAAGGTCCTCCTCCTGGGAGTTCACCACGGCCTCGCGCTGGGTCCGAACGGCCTCGGCCGAGTTCTTCACCGCCTCCTGAGTTTTCTCGACGTCGGCAAGTGAAAGTGCAAATATCCCTAGGTGGTTTTGGTAATTCATAACAACATATAGCTCATTGAGCTAATGCTATTCCAAGATAATTATTTCAGGAAAGCTCAATGATTGGCATGGCATAGATGGTGAAAGTGGAACCCTCAAAATGCTAAGGACAAAGGATTGGCTCAAGCTCAAAAGCTCAAGACTCTTCATTTTACAGTTTAGTGATCCAAGATCACATTGAGTCCATAGGAAAAGCCAATACTATCAAGGAGGGATGAGGTGTTGCTTAATGAGCCTTTTGCTTCATGTGCTTAATGATATGCTCCAAAATCCTCAGCTACTTTCCCATATCCACAAATGACCTAAACTCCAAGCCAAACTCGGTCCTACCGATTCTTTCCATCCGGCGCCACCGAGTTTCACATGTCATAAGCCACTGCCAAACCCTAGCAAATCGGTTCTACCGATAGGGATCTCGGTCTTACCGAGATGGGATTGCGATTTCTCTGTTTCCTTTTCGTAACTTTTCGGTCTCACCGAAAGAGCGTATCGGTCCCAACGAGATTGCAATGTAAACTCTCTGTTTCCCCTTTGTAACTTTTCGGTCTCACCGAAAGAGCAAATCGGTCCCACCGAGTTTACCCGACCAACTCTCTGGTTAGCTAATTACCAAACCGGTCTCACCGAGTTTGTGTAATCGGTCTCACCGAGATTACGTTATGTCCTAACCCTAACCATATTGGTCCTATCGAGTTGCATGTCAGTCCCACCGAAAATCTCTAACGGTCACTAGGTTTACAATTTTGGTCCGATCGAGTTTGTTGATTCGGTCCCACCGAGATTGGTAAATTGTGTGTAACGGTTGGATTTTGTGTGGAGGCTATATATAACCCTCCACCTCCTCTTCATTCGTGGAGAGAGCCATCAGAACACATCTACACTTCCAACTCATATGTTCTGAGAGAGAACCATCTACCCTTGTGTTGAGGCCAAGATATTCCATTCCTACCATATGAATCTTGATCTCTAGCCTTCCCCAAGTTGCTTTCCACTCAAATCTTCTTTCCACCAAATCCAAATCCTATGAGAGAGAGTTGAGTGTTGGGGAGACTATCATTTGAAGCACAAGAGCAAGGAGTTAATCATCAACACACCATTTGTTACTTCTTGGAGAGTGGTGTCTCCTAGATTGGCTAGGTGTCACTTGGGAGCCTCCGACAAGATTGTGGAGTTGAACCAAGGAGTTTGTAAGGGCAAGGATATCGCCTACTTCATGAAGATCTACCGCTAGTGAGGCAAGTCCTTCGTGGGCGATGGCCATGGTGGGATAGACAAGGTTGCTTCTTCGTGGACCCTTCGTGGGTGGAACCCTCCATGGACTCGCGCAACCGTTACCCTTCGTGGGTTGAAGTATCCATCAACGTGGATGTAGGATAGCACCACCTATCCGAACCACGGGAAAAACATCCGTGTCTCCAATTGCGTTTGAATTCTCCAAACCCTTCCCTTTACATTCTTGCAAGTTGCATGCTTTACTTTCCGCTGCCTATATACCCTTTGCATGCTTGCTTGAATTGTGTGATGATTGCTTGACTTGTCCTAAAGTTGCTAAAATCTGCCAAGAACTAAAATTGGGAAAAGGCTAAGTTTTTATTTGGTCAAGTAGTCTAATCACCCCCGCCCCTCTAGACATATTTCCGATCCTACAAGTGGTATCAGAGCTTTGGTCTCCATTTGCTTTGATTTCCATAGCTTTTGGTGGTCATAGCCTTGGTTTCACAACCTAGGAGAGTATGGCGTCTAGCGAGGGAAATTATCACCGTAGAGGTCCTTACTTTGATGGTACTAATTTTGCTAGTTGGAAGCATAAAATGAAAATGCATACTCTTGGACATAACCCAGACGTTTGGGCCATTGTGTGTGTTGGTTTGCAAGGTGACTTCTTTGATGGGAAAGAACCAAACCGTGAAGCTATCGTGGATGAGTTGAAGATGCTACAATACAACGCTCAAGCTTGTGATATTCTCTTCAAAGGATTGTGCCTCGAAGAATTCAACAAAATCAGTCGTCTTGAGAATGCAAAGGAAATTTGGGATACTTTGATTGATATGCACGAAGGTACCGACTCCGTCAAGGAATCCAAATTGGATGTGCTTCAAAGTCAACTTGACAAGTTCAAAATGAAGGATGGTGAAGGTGTCGCTGAAATGTACTCTAGGCTAGCTCTCATCACAAACGAGATTGCCGTCTTAGGGAGTGAAGAGATGACCGACAGATTCATCATCAAGAAGATCCTAAGAGCCTTGGATGGAAAATATGATACCGTGTGCACATTGATCCAAATGATGCCCAATTACAAAGATCTCAAGCCAACGGAGGTCATTGGAAGAATTGTTGCTCATGAGATGTCGCTCAAGGATAAAGAGGAACTTCACAACAAATCAAGTGGTGTCTACAAAGCCTCATGTGAAGTCCCCACATCATCAAGTGAGAAACAAAACTTCAACGAAGAATTGAGCCTAATGGTGAAGAACTTCAACAAGTTCTACAAGAGTAGAAGCAAAGATAGAAGCTCCAAGTCAAGGTCCTACAATGACAAAAGATCTTCTAGTAGAGAGCGAAACTGCTACAATTGTGGAAGACCCGGACACTATTCCAATGAGTGTACGGCTCCCTACAAAAGAAGAGAAGATTCTCCAAAAAGAAGAGGCAAAAGAGAAGAATCACCATCAAGAGAGAGAAGGAGTAGAGATGATAGTTATGAACGAAGATACTCACGGAGAAGCAAGGATTCGGAAAGAAAGGAAAAATCATCAAGGAGCTACACAAAACGAAGACATCAAGATCATGTTGGTGAATGGGTATCCGACTCCGACTCCGACAACCACTCCGAGAGAAGTTATCACTCCGATTCCGAATATACTCAAGATGAAGGTGTTGCCAGTCTAGCACTTGTGTCAACCAACTCCTTCGACATATTTGACTCACCAAATGAAGGAATTGGAAGATGCTTCATGGCCAAAGGTCCTAAGGTAACTCACCCTGAGTATGTTGATTTCAATAGTGATGAAGATGACTTGTTAGGTGATGATGATTTACTTGTTGACAACTCTAGTGATGAATACTATGATGAAACGTCAATTAATCATGCTAATCAAGATAAAATGAATGACAATGATAAGGAGAAAATTGAGGCTCTAACTAAAGAACTAAACACTCTTAAGTTAGCTCATGAAACTATCTTCGAAGATCATCGAGAACTTTTAAGAGCTCATGAGAAGTTACGCTTTGAAAAGCTCAATCTTGAGCAAGAACATGAGTTTTTAAAGGCAATCAATGATGATCTCCGCAAGAAAAGTTCTTCTTACATTGCCAAGCGTTTACTCTTATCCACTTACATGCCTCAAGTCAAGTCTAATAACAAGAACAAGAAAGATTCTTCCTCTAGTAGTAACAATGATCATGTTAAATCCAATATTGTTGCTTCTAGTAGTTCTCTTGATTCCACTAACGATTCTCTTAGCCAAGTTACACTTGAGCAAGAAAATAGCTTATTGAAGGGAATCATAGAGAAAGGAGTGTACAAAAGCCTTGCCGGAAGTAAGCAATTCGAGGAGATTGTACGCAAGCAAGGAAGGCACCGGAAGAATCAAGGTGTTGGTTTTGAACGAAAGTTCAATGCCAATGGAGTTGAGTGGGAAGAAGATCAATACCCCAAGACAAAGTTTGTTCCTCAACAAGAGAAGTATGATCCTACTTCTTTCAAGGGGACACAAACTCAAGATGATCTTCCACCAAAAGACTACAAACAAAAAGGCAAGGACAAGCTTCAAGAGGAAATTGATGCATTTGAAGAAGCTCCTAAGACCTTAGTCAAGTGGATTCCCAAGACTACTTCAAGTTCCACTTCATCAAGTACGACTACAACTCCAAGGATTCCCATCAAGATGGTGTGGATCCAAAAGAAGAAGAACTAGAGAGTTCTTGAGGGTGACTCCGCCAACATACTTCACTCTTATCATTTTGGCAAGAACAAGTGCAATCAACTTCCACATCTTGCACTAGTTCAAGGAGTCACAAACCCTCTTGTTGGTAAGACAAGGGACAAGGTAACCTAAAAGCTTTCATAGACATCATCTTGTGTGTGCATCACTCCATGTCTATGGATATCCTTGTTTGTTCCTTGTGGGACTAACCCATGTAGGTATTGAAAGTGCAATTCACTCAAAAGGATAGCTCCAAGTGATCTACATTGAGCATCCACATCTTCAACATCTACATGAAGTCATCATCGACAAAACCCAAGGTTAGTTCATCCCTCTTAGGGGGGGATATCACATCTAGGGGGAGCTTTACTCTAAGACTTGAGTTAAAGCAACTCTAATGATGTGAACACAACAATGCTTTATGTAAAAGTGGTAACCCCACTTGAGCTTAAACGATGAGTATGACCTATGATCAAATGTTTCCATTTTTGACTCCTATGTCAATATACTCATATATAGATGACCTAGTCATCGCCAATTGCTTGATAGATGCTAGAATTGGTTGTGCATGCTTTTTCACATATTTCAATTGCCATTTTATTGTGTGAGCATGTTGGTTGCATATTTTACTCATTCGAGGACATCCACTTGTTGTTTTGATTGTTTGGCTTTATTTTTCTTTTGCCAAGTGGATGGACAAGAATGCCTAAGAACCTTCTCTAGCTATCTATGCTTTTCTCGTCTCAAACTCTATTCATGCTACATCACAAAATTGATCAAGTCAGATTCGAACCACTCTGTGTGAGGAGCACTCGGAGTCCCCAATTCGTCATAGACTTAAACTTCCAAAACCTCTTTGTGATTCTCGGTCTGACCGATACCCCACTTTCGTTCTTACCGAGATCATTAAGTTGATCTATGTTTTCGATCTCGGTGCAATCGATTTGAACTATTCGGTCACACCGAGTTGCAATAACTGTACACAGTTTTGCATCTCGGTGCCACCGAGTTGTTCCACTCGGTCACACCGACAGGGTCGGGTTATATATAGACACGGGCAAAAATTTGGAAATTTCTCCAAACCCCTTCGCCCGCGCGATAGCTCGCTCTGCCAACGTGGTCTCCGGATCGTCTCCTCGCCGCCAGCTGCCTCCAGTCGCTGGTCTCCGTCGCCGTCAACGGGAATCAACCCCGCCGTTGCCGCCGTAGCGAGTCTTCGCCGAACTAGGGTATGGACTCGATCTTTGTGCTATTCCCCAATCCGATTCCTAGCACATTGTGATCATATTGATTCTTGTCACGTTTGATAAACTCCTATCCAGTCAATGAACTCGTAGAATAGGTTTGATCCAAAAAATTTAGGGTTAGGTTTCTGCCGAAACCATCTCGGACCCACCGAGTTGAAAAACTCGGTCCCACCGATTTGGCTTATGCCATTGCACAAGTAAGACTCGGTCTGACCAAGTATTGCTAATCGGTGTGACCGATTTTGGAACTTTGTGAAACCCTAGCAGTCTCGGTGCCACTGAACTGTGACTCGGCCTGACCGAGTTCACTAGTTTAGGTTCCAAAAGCTGCTTCGGTATCACCAAGTTTAAAAATCGGTAGATCTGAAATGCTTTCTGTGGGAAACTAAAACTAAGTTTTTGAATCATTCTTTTGCAAAAATCTCTGCATTTTGTGATGCTCATCCACTCTACCTCATCTATAAACTATTCACAGGGTCAGCAGTCAGCTTGTTCATCATGTCAGACCAGAGTGATAGCCAGAACATATCAGAATAGCCAGTGCAGATGAGTGAGGGCACTAGTCCCTCCAGCTCTTCAGATGAAGGCAGCAGGAGCACCCCCAGCAACCTGCCAAAAGCTGCCACAAGACAAAGGAAAAAGAGAACCTCAGAATCAGAGGATGAGGACTATGTGGCAGAGGAGGAAGCAACTTCCAAGAAATTTGAACTAAAGAAAGAGCATGGCTCAAGACAGAGCACCAAGCCAGGCTTAAAGGTCAAAAGGCTAGCAGGCAGGCAGCCCATGCCAAAGGCCAGAGCCTCAACAAAGATTCCTGAGAAGCCTGCACCCAAAGAGCCAGTTGCTGTTGAAACAAAGAAAGAAAGGAAAAGAGGCAGATGGTGCAAGAAAGTTGATCCCATGGCTAAATTTGAACAGCATTCTTCTGATGAAGAAGAGGAAGAAGAAGAGGTTGTTGCACCAGCACCTAAGGCACCCAAGCTGATAGGTGATGCTATAAGATCAGGGGCAACTGCATCTAAGCCCAAGGAAGCCCCCAAGGCTGCATCCAAGGCCAAGCCAGCTCCAAAGCCAAAACCAAAGAGAAATACAAGGAGCATCCGAGTTGCTGAGAAGAACGAGGCCCCAGTGCCTGAAACTGTAGAAGAAGAGGAAGGCCAAGTGCTGAGAAAGTTGAAGCCCAAGATCCCAGACCACAATGATGCTCATCCTGTGGCCGAGGATATGAAGATCAGAAGAGACTCTGGGCTAAGAAAATGGAGAGAAGAGGATCCATATGCTACCAGGAGGAGGACTGCTGTTGACTACAGGTTCCACACTAAGGAACAGCAGGACTTCTATGAGATAGTCTTATTGGACAAGAAGCCAGTTGTGTGCGATATGAGATGGGTTGACTGGGCATACATCAAGGAAAATGAAGAGCACTACCCTGGAGTGCAAGATAGCTTCAGAGCTTGTGGAGTAGCTGACTTTGTTGGGCAGAAGCTCACAAAGTGGAATGAGGAGCTGATTATGCAATTCTACTCCATAGCACACTTCTATCCAGATGGAAAGATCACATGGATGTCTGAAGGTACAAGGTACCACTCAACTATTGAGGAATGGGCAAGGTTGATCAATGCCCCAGAAGAAAATGAAGATGACTTGGATGTCTATGCCAAGAAAAAGATGGATCATAACACTATGGCAAATATGTACAAGGAGATTCCAGCAGAAGATCTTGATACTCACCAGTTTGGGTCTGTGAAACACCTGTTATCAGGACTGCCTACGATCAATTGGATCCTTAGGCACACACTTTTGCCCAAGTCTGGAGATCACAGGATGATCAGAGGTCATGCCATTAACCTGCTACATATATTTGATGTGCCTCAGAAATTTAAGGTCATGAGCCTCATAGTAGAGACTATCAAGAGGACTGCAGCAGATCAGAAGAGGAGCTGTGGTTATGCCCCTCAGATCCAGATGTTGATTAACTCAAGAATGGGCACAGACACATACTTGTTGGACAAGGAACATTTGCCTATTCATCCAGATTTCGAGGACAACCAAGTTGTGATGAATGAAAATGAACCATCATCAGTCCAAGCACAAGCTAAGAAGGAGAAGGCAAGGAAGGAGAAAGCTGCCAAGATGCCAACTCAAGAGGAGGCATCTGGTTACTTCTTGAAAAACAAGCAAGAGCAGCTCAGTGACCTGATTGCATCCACCCTGAGGGTTGAGAAAGGTCTGGCCACCCTCACTCAAAACCAGGAGAGCTTAGAGAAAATTGTAGAACAAAAGTTCTATGACTTGGATGTCAAGGTGACAGAGATTCAAACAGCAGTGGAGCAACTTCAAGATGACATGCAGGAGAGGAAAGGGAAGACTACCACTGATGCATTTGCCAGAGTGCCACGAGGTCCGAGGTCGTCTGCAGTGCCAGTTCCTGACACAAGAGCCACCGCCTCAGCTCCAGCCACAGCACCAGCCCAACTAGCTCCAGCATCTACTTCAGCTCCAACTCCAACCACTTCAATAGAAGCCTTCATCCTTGGAGTGATCCGGACTCCACCACCACCAGAAGATCAAGCCTGAGTGTCGATCTAGCACTATGCATTTTCTAGGAACTTTTTGGTAACTTGTTGCCAAAGGGGGAGAAAAATGTATAGATCATAGGCTTCGAGAGAGAGTGTGTTGTTTTTTCTCTCTTGCTTTATTTGGTGGTTTTTCAAACATTGTTTGCTTTTGGTTGAGATACTTTGATATGCTTGTGAGACATTGATGATCATGTGTTTGATCATAAGCTACACTTATGCACGCTTGATATATCTTATCTATCTTATGTGGTCATTCACTTTTCCTTGGTGATGAGTGCATGTATTTCATTATTATCATTTTGAGCGCTCCACCAAGATGTATGTGACATGGAAGAGTAACCCATAATTCTAACTCTTTCTGCATTTGCAGTCCAAAGCAAATTTTAAATATGCACAAATTTTGGGGGAGCTCTTACTTATCACATACTTCTCAAAGCGACGATATAATTCATTCTTATTATCATTTGTCAAAGCTTTGATCTATATGTTGTCATCAATTACCAAAAAGGGGGAGATTGAAAGTGCAACTATCCCTAGGTGGTTTTGGTAATTCATAACAACATATAGCTCATTGAGCTAATGCTATTCCAATATAATTATTTCAGGAAAGCTCAATGATTGGCATGGCATGGATGGTGAAAGTGGAACCCTCAAAATGCTAAGGACAAAGGATTGGCTCAAGCTCAAAAGCTCAAGACTCTTCATTTTACATTTTAGTGATCCAAGATCACATTGAGTCCATAGGAAAAGCCAATACTATCAAGGAGGGATGAGGTGTTGCTTAATGAGCCTTTTGCTTCATGTGCTTAATGATATGCTCCAAAATCCTCAGCTACTTTCCCATATCCACAAATGACCTAAACTCCAAGGCAAACTCGGTCCTACCGATTCTTTCCATCCGGCACCACCGAGTTTCACATGCCATAAGCCACTGCCAAACCCTAGCAAATCGGTTCTACCGATAGGGATCTCGGTCTCACCGAGATGGGATTGCAATTTCTCTGTTTCCTTTTCGTAACTTTTCGGTCTCACCGAAAGAGTGGATCGGTCCCACCGAGATTGCAATGTAAACTCTCTGTTTCCCCTTTGTAACTTTTCGGTCTCACCAAAAGAGCAAATCGGTCCCACCGAGTTTACCTAACCAACTCTCTGGTTAGCTAATTACCAAACCGGTCTCACCGAGTTTGTGTAATCGGTCTCACCGACATTACGTTATGCCCTAACCCTAACCATATCGGTCCTACCGAGTTGCATGTCGGTCCCACCGAAAATCTCTAACGGTCACTAGGTTTACTATTTCGGTCCGACCGAGTTTGTTGATTCGGTCCCACCGAGATTGGTAAATTGTGTGTAATGGTTGGATTTTGTGTGGAGGCTATATATACCCCTCCACCTCCTCTTCATTCATGGAGAGAGCCATCAGAACACATCTACACTTCCAACTCATATGTTCTGAGAGAGAACCACCTATCCTTGTGTTGAGGCCAAGATATTCCATTCCTACCATATGAATCTTGATCTCTAGCCTTCCCCAAGTTGCTTTCCACTCAAATCTTCTTTCCACCAACTCCAAATCCTATGAGAGAGAGTTGAGTGTTGGGGAGACTATCATTTGAAGCACAAGAGCAAGGAGTTCATCATCAACACACCATTTGTTACTTCTTGGAGAGTGGTGTCTCCTGGATTGGCTAGGTGTCACTTGGGAGCCTCCGACAAGATTGTGGAGTTGAACCAAGGAGTTTGTAAGGGCAAGGAGATCGCCTACTTCGTGAAGATCTACCGCTAGTGAGGCAAGTCCTTCGTGGGCGATGGCCATGGTGGGATAGACAAGGTTGCTTCTTCGTGGACCCTTCGTGGGTGGAGCCCTCCGTGGACTCACGCAACCGTTACCCTTCGTGGGTTGAAGTCTCCATCAACGTGGATGTAGGATAGCACCACCTATCCGAACCACAGTAAAAACATCCGTGTCTCCAATTGTGTTTGAATTCTCCAAACCCTTCCCTTTACATTCTTGCAAGTTGCATGCTTTACTTTCCGTTGCCTATATACTCTTTGCATGCTTGCTTGAATTGTGTGATGATTGCTTGACTTGTCCTAAAGTTGCTAAAATCTGCCAAGAACTAAAATTGGGAAAAGGCTAAGTTTTTATTTGGTCAAGTAGTCTAATCACCCCCCCCCCTCTAGACATACTTCCGATCCTACAGCAAGCTTCATGGTAAGATCCACGTCGCGCCTGGCCTACTCATCCTGGGCCTCCTTGAGCTCCTTGTGGGCCTCGCGGAACCAATCCTGCGCTTCAGCGATGCGCTCCTGGAAATCCGCCTCCGCCATCTCCACCACCGCCGTCCTGGACTTAACATTCTCCAGGCGGGCGCGGTGGAGCGCCTGGAGCTTCTGGAAGCTGGTGCTCATGGCATGGAGGAGCCGCTCTTCCTACAAACCGTCGCCGCCGACGATTGGCTCGCCAAAAACTTCGAGCCCGGCGGCGGCAAGCACCTCGTCGTCGAACACCTCTCCCTCAACAGGCGTCCTGGTGCTCGATGCGCCTAGAAGGTGGACAAACAAGTCGTCGCCCACCCTTAGGTACTTGCCAGAGCTGGAAGCAGCAGAGGAGGAAGGCCGGTCACCAGCCTCCTCCTCCGTCTCCCCGGCAAGCCCCTTGCCGGCCTCCTTGGCGGCAGCCTTGTCGGCCTCCTCGGCAGGCCCCTCGGCGGCCTCCTCGGCGGCGGCCTTGGCGGCCTCCTCGGCAGCGTCCTTGGCGGCCTCCTCGGCGGCAACCTTCTTGGCATCCACCTCGGTGGCCTTGGCGACGCCCTTGATGACGGCGTCCACGTCCTCTGAGTCCATCAAGGGGGAATCTGGGCGCCAAAGACAGGGGTGAGGCGAAGCCAAGACTAAGAACCGGAAAGAAGAAGAAGCAGGTACGAACGGCGAACGGCTTAGCGGTGCCGGCACCTCGCTGGGAAACGAAAGTCCCCTCCCCGCCAACATTTGGCGTTGAGGCAAAGCCGCCGGAGCCCAAGTTCTCTTCCTCCTCCTCCATGTGTGTGGGCCCGGTGCTTGGCGCCCTTGCCGGGGACGCCCCTTGGGACGGCGTGGTTGAATGGGGCGGCGTGTTGGGAGTGGCCCCCTGTGGCTCCTCCTGCTATCGCTCCCCTCCTGCACACCTGGCAAGGTCAGCACCAAGGTGTCGCCCCCTGTCACATGTCGAAGAGAGAAGAATGGTGAACTTACGTTGGGGGCTTTGCCGGGGGCTGCTGTCCGGGCTGCTTAACACCACCAATGGCGCCCTCGAAGCACCAGTCGGGGGCTGGCCACCCGCCGAGACCTTGGCCCTCTTCACCCTCTGGGCCAGCGTCTCCGTGTCCCTGCAAGGATTGCGACAAGTCAAGATAAGCAACACAGGGTGAGGGGGCAGAGATGACAGAGAGGCACCGGATGCTTACTCATCGTCCTCCTCCTCTGCGGTCTTCCTCTTCCTCCTCGGACTGAGGGATCCAAAATCAAAGGTGGTCCCCGCGCCGACGTTTGCCGGAGGAGGGGAAGGAGGCGGCATCTGGGCACGCTTGGATGAAGAAGGGGCGGATGTCTTCTTCTTCACCCCGACCTTCGCCGGCTTCTTTGCCGCTGCGGCCCTCGTGTGGGGCCGCAATGCCTCCATGGTCAGTTGCGGCTGCGCAGCCCTGCCGGGCCGGACCGGCTAGCCGGAGCTGGCCCGCCGCAAGACACGCCCCCTCCCTGTAGGTGGCGCCTGGTCTGCGGTCTCTTCCTCCTCCGACGACGACTCGCCGGTCACGTCCTCAACCAGAGGAGCTCCGGTGTCGGCGCTGCTGGCTCCCTCGGCGGCCTCCACTCACCGGGCGAGCTCCTCCGCCTCTGCGGCCGTCGCGGCCTTGTACTCCACACCACCAGCGTTGCCGGCCTCCCTGGCGAGCTGCGCCTCCCTTGCCCTGGTGGCGATGTAGTCCAGCTCCGCCTGGGAGGTGTCCTGGACAAGCAGCTGCTCGGTGTGAGCATTGATATACACCTCATGCAGGGAGTCGAAGAACTGCCGCACTTCAACATCCTTCGGCTCCTTCTAGCTCGGGACGGGGCCGTGCGCGTTGCAGTCCGGCATCATGGCAATGATCTCGGACCGACGCGAGTTGTTGCACAACGGGACCACCCCCGTCGGCAGCTTGAACAGAGGTCCCTTGGGGGCCTTGCCGGCCTTCGCGACGGCCCTCACGACCTTGCCGGTCCGCTCAACCTCGCCGTCGCGGCCCACGTCGAGCTGGAAGATCCGCTGGCAGAAATGGGCGTGCGCCATCATTGTGAAGTTGTGATCGAGGCCGGGGCGGAGCCACATGATGTCGACGGGGTTCGTGAAGAGCCAGGCCGGCCTCCCCTTGTTATGTAAAGGAGCGATCCGGCGATGGATGAAGTCCGCCCCGATCATCTCAAGGGTGACCCCGGCCTGGGTAAGCCGGAGAATCCTGGTGTTGGCGACCGTGAGCTTTTCGTTGTCGGCGTCGACATCGCTCCAATCACTACCGCGAACCGGCGGCGCCCGGTGAACTTTGTAGAACACCGGCGGGTCCTTCTCTTCAATCCAGCACAACCGGCCCTGCCACTCCTCCTACCTCTCCTTCATGGCGTCGTCCGGGTACACCTCCTTGGATCTTGGGATCCAGGTGATGCGACCAGAGATGGCACCCCCCCGTCTGGATCCGAGGGAAGAAATAGTGGCGGAAGAGCGTCGTGTTGGGGTGCACCCCGGCGAAGCCCTCGCAGAGATGCGCGAAAAGGGCCATGCATGCCACCGCTTTCAGAGTGAAATCCAAGAAGCGGAAGCCAAAAGTGTGCATGACGTCGCTGAAGAAATCGGAGAAGGGAGAGTATATTGACATAGGAGTCAAATGGAAAAATTTGATCATAGGTCATACTCATCGTTTAAGCTCAAGTGGGGTTACCACTTTTACATAAAGCATTGTTGTGTTCACATCATTAGAGTTGCATTAATTCAAGTCTTAGAGTAAAGCTCCCCCTAGATGTGATATCCCCCCTAAGAGGGATGAACTAACCTTGGGTTTTGTCGATGATGACTTCATGTAGATGTTGAAGATGTGGATGCTCAATGTTGATGTAGATCACTTGGAGCTATCCTTTTGAGTGAATTGCACTTTCAATACCTACATGGGTTAGTCCCACAAGGAACAAACAAGGATATCCATAGACATAGAGTGATGCACACACAAGATGATGTCTATGAAGGATTTTAGGTTACCTTGTCCCTTGACTTACCAGCAAGAGGGTTTGTGACTCCTTGAACTAGTGCAAGATGTGGAAGTTGATTGCACTTGTTCTTGCCAAAATGATAAGAATGAAGTATGTTGGCGGAGTCACCCTCAAGAACTCTCTAGTTCTTCTTTTGGATCCACACCATCTTGATGGGAATCCTTGGAGTTGTAGTCGTACTTGATGAAGTAGAACTTGAAGTAGTCTTGGGAATCCACTTGACTAAGGTCTTAGGAGCTTCTTCAAATGCATCAATTTCCTCTTGAAGCTTGTCCTTGCCTTTTTGCTTGTAGTCTTGTGGTGGAAGATCATCTTGAGTTTGTGTCCCCTTGAAAGAAGTAGGATCATACTTCTCTTGTTGAGGAACAAACTTTGTCTTGGGGTATTGATCTTCTTCCCACTCAACTCCATTGGCATTGAACTTTCGTTCAAAACCAACACCTTGATTCTTCCGGTGCCTTCCTTGCTTGCGTACAATCTCCTCGAATTGCTTACTTCCGGCAAGGCTTTTGTACACTCCTTTCTCTATGATTCCCTTCAATAAGCTATTTTCTTGCTCAAGAGTAACTTGGCTAAGAGAATCGTTAGTGGAATCAAGAGAACTACTAGAAGCAACAATATTGGATTCAACATGATCATTGTTACTACTAGAGGAAGAATCTTTCTTGTTCTTGTTATTAGACTTGACTTGAGGCATGTAAGTGGATAAGAGTAAACGCTTGGCAATGTAAGAAGAACTTTTCTTGCGGAGATCATCATTGATTGCCTTTAAGAACTCATGCTCTTGCTCAAGGTTGAGCTTTTCAAAGCGTAGCTTCTCATGGGCTCTTAAAAGTTCTCGATGATCTTCGAAGATAGTTTCATGAGCTAACTTAAGAGTGTTTAGTTCTTTAGTTAGAGCCTCAATTTTCTCCTTATCATTGTCATTCGTTTTATCTTGATTAGCATGATTAATTGACGTTTCATCATAGTATTCATCACTAGAGTTGTCAACAAGTAAATCATCATCACCTAACAAGTCATCCTCATCACTATTGAAATCAACATACTCAGGGTGAGTTACCTTAGGACCTTTGGCCATGAAGCATCTTCCAATTCCTTCATTTGGTGAGTCAAATATGTCAAAGGAGTTGGTAGACACAAGTGCTAGACCGGCAACACCTTCATCTTGAGTATATTCGGAATCGGAGTGATAACTTCTCTCGGAGTGGTTGTCAGAGTCGGAGCCGGATACCCATTCACCAACATGAGCTTGATGTCTTCGTTTTTTGTAGATCCTTGATGATTTTTCCTTTCTTTCCGAATCCTTGCTCCTCCGTGAGTATCTTCGTTCATAACGATCATCTCTACTCCTTCTCTCTCTTGATGGTGATTCTTCTGTTTTGCCTCTTCTTTTTGGAGAATCTTCTCTTCTTTTGTAGGGAGCCGTACACTCATTGGAATAGTGTCCGGGTCTTCCACAATTGTAGCAGTTTCGCTCTCGACTAGAAGATCTTTTGTCATTGTAGGACCTTGACTTGGAGCTTCTATCTTTGCTTCTACTCTTGTAGAACTTGTTGAAGTTCTTCACCATTAGTCTCAATTCTTCGTTGAAGTTTTGTTTCTCACTTGATGATGTGGGGACTTCACATGAGGCTTTGTAGGCACCACTTGATTTGTTGTGAAGTTCCTCTTTATCCTTGAGCGACATCTCATGAGCAACAATTCTTCCAATGACCTCCGTTGGCTTGAGATCTTTGTAATTGGGCATCATTTGGATCAAAGTGCACACGGTATCATATTTTCCATCCAAGGCTCTTAGGATCTTCTTGATGATGAATCTGTCGGTCATCTCTTCACTTCCTAAGCCGGCAATCTCGTTTGTGATGAGAGCAAGCCTAGAGTACATTTCGGCGACACCTTCACCATCCTTCATTTTGAACTTGTCAAGTTGACTTTGAAGCACATCCAATTTGGATTCCTTGACAGAGTCGGTACCTTCGTGCATATCAATCAAAGTATCCCAAATTTCCTTTGCATTCTCAAGACGACTGATTTTGTTGAATTCTTCGGGGCATAATCCGTTGAAGAGAATATCACAAGCTTGAGCGTTGTATTGTAGCATCTTCAACTCATCCGCGGTAGCTTCACGGTTTGGTTCCTTCCCGTCGAAGAAGTCACCTTGCAAACCAACACACACAATAGCCCAAACGGCGGGGTTATGTTCAAGAATATGCATTTTCATTTTATGCTTCCAACTAGCAAAATTAGTACCATCAAAGTAAGGACCTCTACGGTGATAATTTCCCTCACTAGACGCCATACTCTCCTAGGTTGTGAAACCAAGGCTATGACCACCAAAAGCTATGGAAATCAAAGCAAATGAAAACCTGGCTCTGATACCACTTGTAAGTACGGAAGTATGTCTAGAGGGGGGGTGATTAGACTACTTGACCAAATAAAAACTTAACCTTTTCCTAATTTTAGTTCTTGGCAGATTTTAGCAACTTTAGGACAAGTCAAGCAATCATCACACAATTCAAGCAAGCATGCAAAGAGTATATAGCAGCGGAAAGTAAAGCATGCAACTTGCAAGAATATAAAGGGAAGGGTTTGGAGAATTCAAACGCAATTGGAGACACGGATGTTTTTCCCGTGGTTTGGATAGGTGGTGCTATCCTACATCCACGTTGATGGATACTTCAACCCACGAAGGGTAACGGTTGCGCGAGTCCACGGAGGGCTCCACCCACGAAGGGTCCACGAAGAAGCAACCTTGTCTATCCCACCATGGCCATCGCCCACGAAGGACTTGCCTCACTAGCGGTAGATCTTCACGAAGTAGGCGATCTCCTTGCCCTTACAAACTCCTTGGTTCAACTCCACAATCTTGTCGGAGGCTCCCAAGTGACACCTAGCCAATCCAGGAGACACCACTCTCCAAGAAGTAACAAATGGTGTGTTGATGATGAACTCCTTGCTCTTGTGCTTCAAATGATAGTCTCCCCAACACTCAACTCTCTCTCATAGGATTTGGATTTGGTAGAAAGAAGATTTGAGTGGAAAGCAACTTGGGGAAGGCTAGAGATCAAGATTCATATGGTAGGAATGGAATATCTTGGCCTCAACACAAGGGTAGGTGGTTCTCTCTCAGAACATATGAGTTGGAAGTGTAGATGTGTTCTGATGGCTCTCTCCACGAATGAAGAGGAGGTGGAGGGGTATATATAGCCTCCACACAAAATCCAACCGTTACACACAATTTACCAATCTCGGTGGGACCGAATCAATAAACTCGGTCGGACCGAAAAGGTAAACCTAGTGACCGTTAGAGATTTTCGGTGGGACTGACAAGCAACTCGGTAGGACCGATATGGTTAGGGTTAGGGCATAACGTAATCTCGGTGAGACCAATTACACAAACTCGGTGAGACCGATTTGGTAATTAGCTAACCAGAGAGTTGGTCAGGTAAACTCGGTGGGACCGATTTGCTCTTTTGGTGAGACCGAAAAGTTACAAAGGGGAAACAGAGAGTTTACATTGCAATCTCGGTGGGACCGATTTGCTCTTTTGGTGAGACCGAAAATTTACAAAAGGGAAACACAGAGATTGCAACCCCATCTCGGTGAGACCGAGATCCCTATCGGTGAAACCGATTTGCTAGGGTTTGGCAGTGGCTTATGACAAGTGAAACTCGGTGGCGCCGGATGAAAAGAATCGGTAGGACCGAGTTTGGCTTGGAGTTTAGGTCATTTGTGGATATGGGAAAGTAGCTAAGGATTTTGGAGCATATCATTAAGCACATAAAGCAAAAGGCTCATTAAGCAACACCTCATCCCTCCTTGATAGTATTGGCTTTTCCTATGGACTCAATGTGATCTTGGATCACTAAAATGTAAAATGAAGAATCTTGAGCTTGAGGCTTTAGCCAATCCTTTGTCCTTTGCATTTTGAGGGTTCCACTTTCACCATCCATGCCATGCCAATCATTGAGCTTTCCTGAAATAATTATCTTGGAATAGCATTAGCTCAATGAGCTATATGTTGTTATGAATTACCAAAACCACCTAGGGATAGTTGCACTTTCACCGACCGTTAGCGTGCGGAGTGACTTTAGATCTCCTGGCTTTCGAGTGGTTAGCTCCATGGTCGAATGATAGTCTTCATGGTCGAGTGTCTTCGAGTCCGTCGAGTGGAACATTTCTGAGTCGATTGAAAGGTGATTTCTTCTAGATATGTCCTAGGGGAAGGCAGCTTGGACAGGTCCATGACCCTACCCTAGGTACCTAGCTTCATCACTGAGGACTTCGGGTGGCCATATGATTACCTTCTGGCCTTGACGGATCATGAGAAACCCTCCGCGGCGACACCTCAGGGTCGCCCCCTCATGAGGCGGTATGGCAGGGGGATGCATTTCGCTCTCCATCATCTCTGGAAGAAGATCCCCTGAAGACGAGCTCTGCTGAGAAGGGCTAAGATCCAAACTGCAAGATAAATGCTTCGGTTATTTTTCTCAGGAGTAAAGGAAGGTATTTTCATTATTAAAGTACCCTTTTTACTTACAGCTCGGTGGAGGGATGATCCCCTTGAGGGCATAGTGCGGCCGGGGTATCCCCGGTACTGGACCCTCTGGTGAAGATTTCTTCCCCCGTTTGGAGACCATTGTCTCCGGGTCCTCAGAGGCGGTCCTCTTCCTTCCCCGGGGAGAGGAAGTTTCGGCTCCTCCCCTTCGACTAACCTCCTTTGCGGAGGCGCTAGCCTCCTTGTTCCCCCCTTTATCTTCTCCTAAGGGCACCTGATAAGGTGCGATCTCCAGCATCCTGGTTAGTACGGGATTTGGTGAAGTCTCAAGGAGGGGGGCCGGACACCTGATCAACTTTGCCTTCGCTATCCAATCTTGGTCAAAAGGTGGCCTTTTAGGGCGACGTTGCGATAAATAAACGGACAGTGTGTTCGGACGCGGGGCTACTTACTTGGGTATCCGGGCAATTGCAGCTCTGACCTGCATCCTCGGTGATGTCCAGACACGTTATTCGTGGTCCGAAGAACAATTTGTACATCTCCTCGGGCGTCATGCCGAGGAAGTGTTGAATAGCTCGTGGTCCCTCCGGGTTGAACTTCCACATGCGGAGGGGACGACGTTTGCAGGGTAGGACTCAGCGAATCAACATAACTTGTATTACCACGGTCAGACTGATGTCTCTCTCAAGGAGATCTCGGATGCGGCCCTGCAATGTGGGCACGTCCTTTACTAGCCCCCAGTCCAGCCCCTTGTTGACCCATGACTTTAGTCGTGGCGGGGGACCCGAGCGCAAGACAGGGGGAGCCACCCACTTGGTACCCCTGGGGGCTATGATGTAGAACCACTCTTGTTGCCATAAGCTAGACACCTCCTGGAAAGAGCCCTCGGGCCATGGGGCGTCGGTGTTTTTCCTTATCATAGCGCCTCCGCACTCTGCGTGCCGCCCTTCGATCATCTTCGGCACCACTTCGAAGGTCTTGAGCCACAGTCCCAAGTGAGGGGTAATATGGAGGAAAGCTTCGCACATGACGATGAATGATGAGATGTGGAGGATGGACTCCGGAGATAAATCATGGAAGTCCAGCCCATAATAGAACATCAGCCCCGTCACGAAGGGATCTGGCACGAAGCCTAGCCCTCGGAGGAAGTGAGATACGAACACGACGCTCTCACCGGGCTGGGGAGTGGGAACAACCTGCCTTGGGGCAGGCAGCCTATGTGGGATTTTGCTGGTCAAGTATCTGGCCTCCCTTAGCTTTATTACGTCTTCCTACGTGATGGAGGAAGGCATCCACTGACCGTGAAGGTTGGATCCGGACATAATCGGAGGTCCGAAGCACCTATACCTGAGCTTTGGGTGTTGGAACTCGAGGCGGGAGGCGGATTCGATTAAGATCGAGAGGAAAAAGAATAGGCCTTGGTCTCTTTATAAAGAGGTTGAATACCAAGAGCCCTCCTCGTGACCATTTGGGACTTGCCTTCAATCGAGGGGTCATGCCAGCGGGCACGATTGGGTTACCCATGTCCGTATTGATGGGAATCCCGTAATAAAGGGAACACGATCTCTACTTTGACAAGACGTACCAAGGAAACTGCCTCACGGAACACGCTGAGATTGGTTATGAAAAACGATTCGTATAAAGACCTGGCTGTGGTGTGATATCACACTGTGGGGTAAGTCAGCAGATTAGATTTGTGGAAATATTGTTCTCTCTACGGTTGTATGTGGAACTTGTTTTGCAGAGCCGGACACGTTCCTCGTGTTCAAAACCTTTTATGAAGTATTCAGAGGAGGAACCCGCCTTGCAATGTCGAAGACAATCTGCGCGCCGGACTCATCGTCATTGAAGCCTGGTTTAGGGGCTACTGAGGGAGTCCTGGATTAGGGGGTATCCGGACAGCCGGACTATATCCTTTGGCCGGACTGTTGGACTATGAAGATACAAGATTGAAGACTTCGTCCCGTGTCCGGATGGGACTCTCCTTAGCGTGGAAGGCAAGCTTGGCAATACGGATATGTAGATCTCCTTCCTTGTAACCGACTCTGTGTAACCCTAGCCCCCTCCGGCGTCTATATAAACCAGAGGGTTTAGTCCGTAGGACCAAGAACAACAATCATACCATAGGCTAGCTTCTAGGGTTTAGCCTCTTCGATCTCGTGGTAGATCAACCCTCGAGTGTCTGAGCTATTTGATATGGGCCGGACTGAGGGGGCGTGAAGATACAAGCAGAAGACTTTCCCCATGTGTCCGGGTAGGAATCCCCTATGCGTGCATGGCAAGATTGTTGTCTGGATATGCTATTTCCTTTCCTTACAAACCGACTATGGACAACCCTAGGTCCCTCCAGTGTGTATATAAATCAGAGGGTTTTAGTCCGTAGAGGCTACCAGAATTCTCATAGGCTAGACAGCTAGGGTTTAGGCATTACGATCTCGAGGTAGATCAACTCTTGTAACCCCTATACCCATCAAATACAATCAAGCAGGACGTAGGGTTTTACCTCCATTAAGAGGGCCCGAACCTGGGTAAACATCGTGTCCCACTTGTCCCTTGTTACCCTCGATCCTCAGACGCATAGTTTGGGACCCCATACCCGAGATTGGCCGGTTTTGACACCGATAGGGAGTGCCCAAGATTGCGCACGGTCCAATAAGAATATGCGTGTATGATAATAAGGAAAAGTGGCGGAACCGCCGATTTTTGCAAAGCTCAAGGCGGGTAGTTTGGTTTTATATTTCTAGCTAGCTGGTCTATCGCACACGGTTCGTCCTAATTTGTAAATAAACTTACCCGCCTTTAGCTTGCACAGGTGGTGATTTTACAGTGCACTTGCATCGCACGCGGTTAAGCCAGTACCTCCACCCTTTGCTCACGCTTGCGCAGTCGTGGTGATTTTACAACGCACTTGCATCACACACGGTTGAGCCAGTACCTCCACCTTTGCTCACGCTTGCGCAGTCGTCGTGAGGCACAGCGCACTTGCATCGCACACGGTTAAGACATTATACCCGTGTCCGTTGAGCGACATCAGAATCTTTGCAGCAAAAAAAAGTTAGAGACGGTCAGAAGACAGCCACACCAGCATGTGGCCCAAATATATATGAGTGAAAAGGGTGGTCTGCGATGTTCAAAATTCCAATGCATAACTTTGACTGCGCGGGCCCACGGTTGGGCGCGTTGTCGAAGATCGATGAGAGGGGCCAGAAGTCAAGAACCACCTGGAAGTGGCCAAATATATGTAGGAATATTGGGTGTGATGTTTAGAACTTTAAATACACAATGCATAACTTTGGTGGCACCTGCCTCACAAACCCGAAAGCACCCTTGGATATATCTATAATGACATAATGTCATAGCTAGCTAGGATGCTTGGCCCACCACCCCCCACTTCGTGTCAGCGGGGTAGATGCATGTAATGATACTTTGGTCATACATGTATGTCGCCATGACCTACCATAAGACGGACCAATGAATCTATTATTTGATGCTTGGCCAACCGCTTGGGCCAATAGATTGAACCATCATAAAAATCGCACGAGAGGGACAACAAAACCAGCACCTCTTGCATGCGTCCCAAAATGATGTACGTTGGGAAGGGGTGATGTGTGTTTCAATATAGAATAATGTACAATTTAGATGTGGTGCCTACCTCTCGATAAAGACAACAACCATGAAAGCAAGGTAGTTAAGGACGAGATACGCAGGGTACAATGTAGGTCGAACCCAGCAATCCGAGCATGTGGGAGGGAATCCTGACAATGCGTGAGCTCGAGCTTTGGTTGAGCGACATGTGATAGTGACCGGCCCTAACACGGACTAGGAGGAATCCATTCATGGCCAACACATACCCCTCGTTATCGGTCAAAGGGATGATATATATACACTCGGGGAGCCCAGAGATATGTGTGTCGTCACAAAAAACTGCACAAGGGAGACGTGGTCGATCAGAAGACCCCGTATACACTGCATGTGGCCCGAAAATATGTATGGGTACGGTGGTGTGTGATGTGTCTAAATCCTGAATGCACAACTTCGATGGGCCACCAACTACATTACAAACCGAACACCGTACCCCACTCCAAGCCTGGTTCAATACGTACGATGTCGGTTTCCCAACTTTGAGGCGGCGGGGGGGGGGGGGGTCGTCGTCCCACGCATGTGCTCAAAATTTATTTAGTTTAGCATGGCACACATCTATACCCCTATATAGTGTGCGAATAACTTTGAAATTTGGTCGTTGGATGAAGCCAATCCGATAGTACAGAGATGGCAAATCCGAGCACTACTGGCCGTTGGATATCATCTACATTCCACCAGATTCTGCCACATGTACAATCTAGAAGACTCCATGGTTGAACTTAAGCATAATGCACAAACCTCAAAACAC
This sequence comes from Aegilops umbellulata, assembly GCA_032464435.1. Lineage (NCBI taxonomy): Eukaryota > Viridiplantae > Streptophyta > Magnoliopsida > Poales > Poaceae > Aegilops > Aegilops umbellulata. Next base: position 330,640,853 of record CP136056.1, read on the forward strand.
AAGCACTTCTCCTTTGTTCTAGAATCTTCCATATCTTAATTGCCCAAAGTTTTTTTCTAAACGAATTGTCACTATTTGTTTTTACTTTATGCTTTACAATGCACAATTCCATGAATCTTAAAATAGACTTTTTTATAAAAACAAATTGATTTTGAATGAGATGAACTATAAGAATTAAACGAACATCTACATCATGGATATATGACTCAAAGCTTACATGCTATAATCTAGTATTTATTCATAAATTGGTTACCAAATCTCATGTGTGCAATGCACGTGTACCTTACTAGTATCAATAGGAAACCATCATGGTCAAACCCTTCTCGTTGTTGGGTCAAAGGGATAGATTGTGTGGGGCCCCCTCATTGTCGTTAAAGGATAATACATATACCTCGGGGAGCCCACAGATATGTGCAGCGTCTATAAGCCGCACAAGGGAGACATGCTCGATAAGAACACCCTACCCCCTATACCCTGCATGCGACCTGGAAAAGGTTTATATAATCGCCATGACAGGTCAAGTCAATCATTCTTTAATTTTTTAGAGCAAAAAATAACCAATAAAAACATGGTCTACAAATTAGCAAAACGAGGATCCCAAGGTTTATATAATTTTCATGATAGGTCACTATAGAGATATTTATCTCTATAATGACCGTGTCATGGCATTTAAATGAAGCTTGAGATATGCAACTTCCCACCGGGTCACCCATCCTTGGACTACTCCAGCCCGAGCACGCTTAACTTCTGCGTCCTATTCGACTAGGCTAGCGGATGGGAAGCCGCCCCTTGCGGATAGGAATTGCCTCCTTTCCATTAAGGCGCTTCATGTTGGTCACCCTATGGGACCTACTCCCTCCTATCACACACATTTGTGATTTTAGAAACTGTGTATGATATTTACATGGCTGGTGTGTCGCCGCCTAGCCTTCAATGAGCACTGACACTGGTAGCGGGAAAACGATGGGAGAAGAGGTGGGAAACCGATGAGACGAGTGGCAGGAAATGATAGCATGTTTAGGAAACGTAGTAGAAAAGGAAGCATGAGCTAGCACGACGCATGCGCATAGTGCTTAGCCATGTACTGCATGTGTTGTCGAAAGGGCTGAGGCTTGCCGTTCGATCTAGGAGCATTCAATGGTGCAGACGAACGATCCGTGGGCTTTGGGTCCTGGCCAATCAGAATGCATGACTCAGATCGCGCGCGCAGCAGGGGGAGGGGGCATCGGCCACGGTTTGGTAGGCACACGGCTTTCGTGAGTGTACCCTATGCCATTTGAAACCATTTCATGAGAAGAATCTTGGTTTTTAAATCCCCGTTAATCCAAAGCTCACCCAAAAATCGTGAAACTTGGCATGGTGTCATGACATGGCACATATATGTCGAGCAATTTTTTTCGTCCATTTTGGCGCAAGTTTTATTACTAGCCTCTTAGAAACCGGAGCTTCTCTCAAAGAAGCCTCGTGGTTCCAATAGGGAAACGTGTCCCCCTTGTGGGCGAAACGTAATCACTGCCTCTTTTCGCCTTGTATTTTCTTCTACAAGCAACATGGAACGACGGGATATTTGTGCTGAAATTTAAACCTATTCAGGGTTCGCTTGGCCTTTTTATACACTAATTGAGTTTCCTAGGCATTTAATGTCCATAATTCAAATTTGAACTTCAAATACATGCTCCGGTTCACCAAAATGGCTAGAAAAATTATACATGTGACCTTGGGTGCATGTTTTGGTCCCATGCCAGGAATGGGAACGAATTACAACCGTACCGGCGTCCTGACTCATCCTCAAACATTTGGAATCTCGGTTTTTAAATCCCCGTAAATCCTAAACTCACTAAGAAGTCATCATAGGTGGCATGGTGTCACATCATGGAACATATATGTCATGGTAAAAACATTGTCCAATTTGGGCCAAGCTTTATTACAAACCTCTTACAAACTAGAGCTTCTCTCAAAGAAGCCTCATGGTTCCGATAGGGAAACGTGTTCCCCTTGTGGGCGAAATGTAATCATTGCCTCTTTTCTCCTTGTATTTTCTTCTACGGGCAACATGGAATGGTAGGATATCCGTGCTAAATTTAAACTTATTCAGGGTTCGTTTGGTCCTTTACTAATGAGTTTCCTAGGAATTTAATGTCCATAATTCAAATCTGAACTACAAATACATGCTCCAGTGCACAAAAATGGCTAGAAAAATTATACATGTGTCCTTGGGTGCATGTTTAGGTCCCATGCCAGGAATGGGAACGAATTACAACCGTACCGGTGTCCTAGCTCGTCCTCAAACATTTGGAATCTCAGTTTTTAAATCCCCATAAATCCAAAACTCACCAGAAAGTCATCAAAGGTGGCATGGTGTCCGTCATGGAACATATATGTCGTGGTAAAAACATTGCCAATTTGGGCCAAGATTTATTACAAATCTCTTACAAACCAGAGCCTGTTGCAAGAACCCTCGTGGTTTCGATAGGGAAATGTGTCCCCTTGTGGGCCAAAGGATAATTGCTTCCTCTTCTAGCCTCGTATTTTCTTCTACACACAACACGGAACAATGGGAGATTCGCGCTGAACTTTGAAATTATTCAGGGTTCATTTGACCTTTTTTAATTCATTAATTGAGTTTTCTAGGCATTTAATGTCCATAACTCAAATCCAAACTACAAATACATGCTCCAGTGCACCAAAATGGCTAGAAAAAACGTACATGTGTCCTTGGGGTGCATGTTTAGGTCCCATGGAATGAATGGGAATGAATTTAACTGTCTTGTCGTCCTAGTTTGGCCACAAACATTGCGAATCTCGATTTTTAAATCTCTGTAAATCCAAAACTCACCAGGAAATCATGAAACTTGGCATGGTTTCACTACATGGTACATATAATTGTCAATTTGGGCGAAGCTATATTACAAGCCTCTTACAAACCAGAGCCTATCACAACCCTCGTGGTTCCGGTAGGGAAACATGCCCCTCTTGTGGGCAAAACGATATTTGCTGCCTCTTCTTGCCTTGAACTTTGTTTTCTACAGGCAACATAGAATAACAGGAGTGTCGTGCTGAATTTTGAACTACAAGCACATGCTCCAGTGAAGCAAAATGGGTGGGAAATCATACATGTGTCATTGGGTGCATGTTTAGATCTGATTTAAGGAATGAGAATGAATTATAAAGTTCTCATCGTCCTGAAACATTCAGAATCTCAGTTTTTAAATCCCAGTAAATCAAAAACTCACCTAAAAAACATGAAACTCGGCATGGTTTCATGACACGGCACATATATAATGTGGTAAAAAAATCGTCCAGTTTGAGACAAGGCGCACACATTAATAGCCAACGAAGTCCTTTTTGAAACAAATAGCCGACACGTTAATATCGCAAACGGTTGTATTATATGAACTGTGTCAAAATTTAACCATACTCGGTAGCGTGCGTGCAGCTATCTGATTAGACGGGATGAGCGCGAAAAGTCCGCCGTGCAGGCTCGACGGGACGTGTGCGAGCAGTCCGCCGTGCAGGCTCGACGGGACGCGTGCATGCATCCTGTCCACCTCGCAGGCTCAACGGGACACGTGCGAGCAGCAAGGCCGCCCATGCTCACCGGGAAGCGAGCTCTTTGACCTCCATGCACCAGCCGCCGCCAGCCTCGCTCACAACTTCTCCATTAATGGGTTAATTAAAGCACCTGGACGGAGGGTGTTTGCTTGTGATCCCATGGCAGCATTTGCTTTATTCGTGTTTCCAACTCGTATTCCAGACTAATTTAAATTGCCACATAGGGCAATGGATAATATGACGACAAATAAAATGGCAACGGATAATACGATGGCAAATTTACAATGGCGCAGATAATAATTGTCTTACATATTCCGGATAATTTAAAATGCCACATGCGGCAAAGCCCGGAAGACACATGGGCAAGAGAAGAAGGAAATCGCAGACAACGATCTGGGTCGCTACTGTCTCTACTCGTCAATGGATCGCGTGGCGATGACATCCTCCAGCTCTTTCTTCAATTCCTCATGACTTTGCTTGAAAGCAGCCATGGATTCCTCCACCTCCTGCTCACGCTCGATCCGGAGCTTCCTCAAGTCACCCATCAGTTCCTCGACGACCGTTGCCAGCATCATCCCCGAGGCACTCCTCTGCTCATGCAGCATCTTCCAGTCGGCGGCCTCCTCCTCCTTCTCGGCAAGCACCTTGAGGAGCGTCACATTGTCACCCATGAGTTGCTCGACGAGGCCGGTCGCCATGTCAACCGAGGCATTGCTGATCTCGAGCAGCTTCATTAAGCCGTCGACCAGCTCCTGCTGCTTAATGAGGTCAGCGAGAATGTTGTCATCGCCGGCCAAGGACTTCAGGAACGCCAACTCGTCGTGATGGCCGACGCGACGAGTGCACTTGTGAGAGCCCTCGTGTGCCCGTGAGAGCTCGTTCGAGGGCTCCGCGACGCGCCGGGACATGTCTGATGCGGCTGCCGCTTCGCGGCGGGACCTCTCTAGTGCTTCGTGGCCTTGGTCTTTGTTGCCTGGTTATATTTCCACCCGAAACTCCTCCTACCGGTCATGGCGGAATGACTTGATAGGAAAGACTAGCTTTGTGGGTGATGAGGAGAGGAACTATGAAGTAATTTTCGAGTGGGTAGTTTTTATAGCCCAGTGCTAAGTGTGAACACATATTAGTTTGATAGGTGTGAACAGATTTGCCATTACTTATTATGTTGTAATATGCAATGTGACGAGAAACAAGGTCAAAATTTATTGATGGCAGAAAGTTGACCATGTGGTTGCTCGCCGTTGAGGCGGCCGTGACGCGCTCTGCTCCTCGTTGAGGCAGCCGCAGCGCGCTCTCCTCGCATCCGTCCGCGTGTTTTGCTCGCCATTGAGGCGGCCGCGGCGCGCTCCGCTCTGGCGTCCCTGCGCGCTCTCTGCTCGCTGTTGAGGCAAATTTAAAATGGCAACGGTTAATAATTGTCTTACATATTCAGGATAATTTAAAATGCCACATGCGGCAAGGTCCAGAACACTCACGACCTACATATGCATACAATTATAATAAAATATAGGCTAAAAGGCTGAGCTGGTGCTGGGAGGCTCTTGGGGCTGTTGGGCCTCTTCCAGAAGAGCTTGACTGCGTGCAATCGCGTGCATGATATCTCCGCGAAACCGCTCAATTTCCATGTGTCTGGCCTGGTAGCAAATTCCGTCCATCACCTGCATCCTCAAGATATCACATTGGCGATGTTCTACTTCGTCGGGGACGTCAACTCCGCCAAAGATGTGCTCGAGCCTAGCCACCACATCATCGGGATCGAGGTTGACACGGCCGTCGCGAGCAATGATGAAGCTGCATGCTGCCTGTGTCTTGACTGAATCGCAAAGGTCCTCTGTCCATTCCTTGCGGGGCATCAGGCTCTCGATGAGCACTGGTGACGGTGGCTCTTTGGGTGGGTCGTCGATCATGCTGCCGAGCAGCTCTGGATCTTTTGCACGATGGATGGCAAGCTGCTCATCACACCTTCTCTGCAATATGTCGATTGTGCGCCCAAGGACTGTCACGCCGATATTGTTGTCGATGGGCCATGGTTCCTGCACCAGTTGATGAAGCTCTTTCTCCCCGACTTGCTCTGGCTCGTTCTCCTCGCCGAAGATGTAACGCAGGTAGGGGTCGACGTGGAAGCTTTGGTCATTGCCTGGCATGCTTGGAATAACTAATGGTAGATGGGTGAGGACTAGATCTGCGCAGAGTGTCGCGATGGTGCGTTGCCACCTGGGTTATATGCAGCAAGCCATTAGCTGGTGGTGGGAAACCGATGAGGGGAAGAGGCATGGATTTTACAATTCACCCATGTGGAGCGTGGGAAGCATTCACTGGAGCGCGGGTGGAGCACACACACAACCCGAATACCGTATGCGGTGCCATGTGTTATTTATCACACACGTGTTAACATAAGGAAACATATGTGTAACTTACTAATTATCACACACGAGTACTCGCAGACGCATCGTGTGCGATACTCCTAGCCACTGCAAGCAACTAGTTTGCATTTTTCTAAGTTTTTTGTACGAATAGAATCGCACACGAACTAACTATAGTAACAGTCTGTGTTATAATTTCTCATCACAAACAGTTCATCCGAGTGGGTTGTTTGCTGGGTATCACACACATCTTGTTTACACGAATCGTTTGTGTTCTTTTGGCTAATCGCAAATAGTTCATCTATGTGAATTGTATGCCGCATATCACACACATCTTGTTAAGTTGATCCGTTTATGTTCTCTTCTCTAATAAAAAATAGTTTGTCTGAGTGAACCGTATGCCGTTGGTCCGGGCTATTAACGGGTTATCAGATCCAAACCGGAACCCGATAGCTTAATAGAGACCCATTGCGGTGGATGCCATGTGTCGGTTACCCTTGACGAAAACACTTCCATGACGCGCCATCTATCGTCATGGAAGTGGACACTTCCGTGATGATAACTTTGGTATTGTCATAGAACACTTCTACGACAGCACGGGTATTACTATCTTGATTCAGTCATAAAATCGTCATGAATGTACATGCATGACGGAAAATGTGACCTACTGTGACAAATACGTCTCATCACGGAAGTGTTTTTTTGTAGTGTATAGAGCTGGAATTAGGTCAAGAGGTGCCATGAGGGGCCCACAAACCTAGGGGCGCTCCCCCTGGGGCGTGCCTGGCAGGCTTGTCGCTCCCTCATGACTCTTCAGGTCTTCTCTCGAAGATTCTAGGGTCCCTTCTGGCCCAAAAAAATCATCAAAAAGTTTCATAGTGTTTGGACTCCGTTTGGTACTGATTTTCTGAAAAGCCAAAAACAAGCAAAAACAGTAACTGATATTGGGCGCTAGGTTAATAGGTCCCAAAAATGATATATAATTGCATAATAAACATCCAAGATTGATACTATAATACATGGAATAATAAAAAATATAGATAAGTTGAAGACGTATCAAGCATCCCCAAGCTTAATGCCTGCTCGTCCTCGAGTAGGTAAATGATAAAAACAGAATTTTTCATGTGGAATGATACCTATCATATTCATCATGTAATCTCTTTTGTGGCATGAATATTAAGATCCGAATGATTCACAACAATAGTCTATAATTTGACATAAAGACATCAATACTCAGGCATGCCATCAAACAATCATGTCTTTCAAAATATCAATGCTAAATAATGTTATTCCTAGAAAATTGTATAGCCTTGTCATGCTCCATCTTCTTAACACAAAGTATAAATCATGCATTACCCCGGTGAGCCAAGCAATTGGTTCATACTTTTTAACGCGCTTCAGCATTTTGAACCCTCACGCAATACATGAGCGCAAGCCATGGACATAACACTATGGATGGAATAGAGTGTGGTGGTAGAGATAATATGGAGAAGACAAAAAAAGGAGAAAGTATGACATCGACGATGCTAATCTATGGTCTATGGAGATGCCCATCAATCTATATGTCAATGCAAGGAGTAGGGATTGTAATACAACGGATGCACTAAGAGCCATAAGTGTATGAAAGCTCAAAAAGAAAACGTAGTGGGTGTGCAACCAACTTGCTTGCTCATGAAGACCTCGCGCATTTGAGGAAGCCCATCATTGGAATATACAAGCCAAGTTCTATAATGAAAATTTCCCACTAGTATATGAAAATGAAAGCATAGGAGACTCTCTATATAAAAAATATGATGCTACTTCGAAGCAAAAGTGTGGAAAAGGATAGTATCATTGCCCCTTCTCTCTTTTTCTCTCATTTTTTTGTTGGGCTCTTTGTTGCCTCTTTTTTATGGGGTCTTTTTGGCCTATCTTTTTCTATTTCCTCACTTGGAACAATGCTCTAATAATGAATAATGATGATCATCACACTTCTATATACTTACAACTCGATACTAGAAAACAATATGACTCTATATGGATGCCTCTGGCGGTGTACCAGGATGTGCAATGATCTAGCGTAACATGTATAAAAAATGATGGACGGTGGCTGAGCCACAAATACTATGTCAGCTATATGATCATGCAAAGCAATATGACAATGATGATGTGTGTCATAATAAGGAACGGTGGAAGTTGCATGGCAATATATCTTGGAATGGCTATGGAAATGTTATAATAGATAGGTATGGTGGCTATTTTGAGGAAGATATAAGGAGGCTTATGTGTGATAGAGTGTATCATATCACGGGGTTTGAATGCACCGGCGGAGTTTGCACCACATCTCGAGGTGTGAAAGGGCAATGCACGGTACCGGAGAGGCTAGAAAATGGCGAAAAGGTGAGAGTGTGTATAATCCATGGACTCACATTAGTCATAAAGAACTCACATACTTATTGAAAAAGTTTATTAATCGTCGAAGCAAATTACTACTACGCATGCTCCTTGGGGGAGGTTGGTAGGAGTTAACCATCACGTGCCTCCGACCTTCACACAAAGGAAGACACTCAATAATAAATCGTTCTTAGCATAACTAGAGACCATACATGCATGCTTCGGGATTCACAAACCTTAACACCAATATTCTTACTAAACCACAATCATTCACTAGTACCTCCCACATATTACCATCTTTATAACGCAAAACTATTGCAAGGAATCAAACTTATCATATTCAGTGATCTACATGGAAGTTTTTTATTATATCCCTCTTGAATACCTATTATATTAGGACCAAATTCATAACCCGTGCTTATTGCCATTACTATTTACCAAACTGTCAAAATGATATAAGTGAAGCATGAGAGTGCAACTATTTCTTTAAAATATAACCACCGTCGTGCTCTAAAAGATATAAGTGAAGTACTAGAGCAACTGCCTAGCTCAAAAGATATAAGTGAAGCACATAGAGTATTCTAACAAATCACGAATAATATGTGTCCCTCTAAAAAAGTTTTTTTATCAAAGATGATTGTGGCGAACTAAAAAGCAAACAAAGCAAAGACTCGTATAATACACGACGCTCCAAGCCAATGTCATATCATGTGATGGATAAATATATAGCTCCAGGTAATTTACCGATGGTTGGTACAAGAAAGAGGGGATGACATTCGGGTCATCCCCAAGATTAGAGTCTGGGGTGTCTTTGAATATTACCTTCGGGTGCCTTGCGCATCCCCAAGATTAGGGTCTTGCCACTCCTTATTCTTTCATCCATCGTGATCTCACTCAAAACTAGAAAACTTCAGCACACAAAACTCAACAGAAAACTCGTGAGATCCGTTAGTATAACAAGCAAATCATAAACTTTAGGTATTGTTGTAAACCCATCATATTTTATTATTGCATAATACCTATTGTATTCTAACTTCATCATGAGTTATAGCCCCCTAGACAATCCATAGATTCATTAAAACGAGCAAACAATGCAATGAAAATAGAATCTGTCAAAAACCAAAATAGTCTGTAATGATCTGGCAAAGCGCAATACTTCTGTAACTCCAAAAATTCTTAAAACTTAGTACAATGTGTGCTATTTTTATATCAATTATGTGTAAAAAATCATAATTTTATCACGTTCGAGTGAATTTGGAAAATTTCTGTTACTGGGCGCAAAATTTTAGATTTTCTCACAGAATCAAAGCAACTATCATCCAAATCATCACAAAGGTTCTACTTGGCACAAACACTAATTAAAACACAAAAACACAACCATAAAATTAGCAAAATTTTGTGTGCACATAAAAAAACTGGAAAGAAACAAGAAAAACTAAGATAACTATTAGGTTGCCTCCCAACCAGCACGATTGTTTTACACCCCTAGCTAGGCGTAATGCATAGTTTAAAGTGTTGTCATTCTTAAAATTAATTCCATAGATGGCCCTCATAATACATTCATATGGTTTCTTAATTTTCTTTCTATGGAAGTGTTCCATTCCTTTCTTTAATGGAAATTGAAATCTTATATTACCTTCTTTCATATCGATAATAGCACCTATGGTACGTAGGAAAGGCCTACCAAGTATTATGAGACAAGACGGACTGCAATCAATATCAAGCACAATAAAATCAATGGGCACATAATTCCTATTTGCAAGAATAAGGACATCATTTATTCTACCCAAAGGTTTCTTAATACTAGAATCCGCTAGGTGCAAATTAAGAGAACATTCATCCATATTGGTAAATCTTAGCATATCACATAAAGATTTTAGGTATGGTGGAAACGCTACAACCCAAATCACACAAAGCATTGCACTCATAATTTTTAATTTTAACTTTAATAGTAGGTTCCCACTCATCATATAATTTCCTAGGTATTGAAACCTCCAATTCTAGTTTTTCTTCTAAAGCTTTCATCATAGCCTCTACAATATTCCACTACTATTAAACAATTAAACAAGAACTTTCTTATGTGCACCCAACAATTAGTCCCACAAAACATACAAACCAATCAACGCCACACAATTAGTCCCACAAATATCAATCTAACGGCCATCCTTGATCTAATACCTCTATGGTGTGCACTTAGCAAATCCCCATGACTGACCGTACTCCACCACCGGAGGAATATTCCAAGTATGAGCCCACGTCCCCTGCAATCACGCAATTGTGATCGCAAACTAATAAGGAAACTCAACTAAATCAGATCCCCTCGCCCTTGACCTCGACGCCTCCCTCCAACCCCATCTCCTGCCTGCACCGATACCTAGCGGCACTGCACCGCTCAGTCGCCTCCCTGCACGATCGCCGCCGCCGATTGTTGCCGCTCACAGCGATCCGTCAGCGAGATAGCGGGCGCCCACGACCCTGCCCTCGCAGCGTGGCCCGTCCGCGAGATAGCCAGTGCCCAGGAGCCTGCCGCCCGCGCTGCACATCCCCTGAACCAGCCGGCGACACGAAGCTGTAATTCTTCCCTATCCTTCTTCAGGTTCTACTTCTTCCTTTGACCTGTTGCAGCATTACACAGGATTAGAATTTTCAGAATAGAGTTCTAAAAAACAAGGTATGTCTGTAACAGTCGGTCATTACATAATCAGAAATACATATTACTTTTATATTACCAGATTCATGATGATGTAGTGGGCAGAGAAAATCCATGAAGGAAAACAGCCCCAGCTAAAAAATATCATAAGTGCACAAAATCACAAAGGTCCTCTTGAGAAATTAATTCTCTAGCTATCAAAGCAACAGGTTTATGAAATCAAAGCATTACCTTTGCAAGATCATCAACAGCATCACCATGGACATCAAACAGCAGGGCCAACGACTGAATGTGGTCCAGTAAGGGGATCTACCATTCAAAATTGTTATTAATGTCAAGGTAGAACTCTGTTGAAAGACAATATCACAGTGCACTATGTTTGCATCTGGTGGTGGTGTTCATGATTAATTTCCACAATTTCCATGTTTCTCAAAATTTAATGGCATGAATATTCACATGAAGGCAAAGGTATGTCACCTCCCAATAGTGCGGGGACGCGCACCCCATTTTAGGATATAAGCAACAACCAATCATCGGGTAACTATCATCAACCAGTTCCTACTTTGCGCTACTGTTTTTGCTGTTGCTTACTCCCTCCGTTTCAAAATAGATAACTCAACTTTGTACTAACTTTAGTACAAAGTTGGGTCATCTATTTTGGAACGGAGTGAGTATGTGCTAACTTGCGGTATGTATTTATACAGACCCTGAATAATTGAAGAGGCAGAGGAAAAAAGAGTATTCTGCACGCGATAAAGATGATATTCTTAAAAGACGTCGTGAAGCCCGTGAGAAGAAACATGCTTCAACAACACTGCTTAATGACGAGCAAAATGTACCATATACACCCCTGGCCATGTCCCAAGGTAAAAGTGCCCTTGTACTGCAAGCTTATTTATTATTCAGATAACTGATGAGATGCCATGTACCAAGGTAAAAATGCCCTTCTACTGGATGCTTATGTATTATTCGGATAACTGGTGAGATGCTAAACTAACTGGAATGTATCATAGATGTAGACCCTAAGGAGCTGAAGAGGCAAATGGAGAGGGAACGGTAATTAATAGTTCTCTATGTGGAAAATGGTTAGTGCTTTGGGTACTGCAATTTTGTAACTAACTGAATCATTCACTCTATCTCCTCAGACTGGTGTCAGAAAAGTTGGCTTCCAGAATTTACGAAGGTGACTTGAGTTGTTGCAGAACTCCTGAGATATTGAATTTAGCTTAGCGAATTACAAAGGTGCCAACGGTATTAATGTAAGCACACATCAGAGAGCGACCAAATTAATCATAATTAGTTTCAGCTCCGGGATTTTACAATGAATTGTATAGATCTGTATAAACCCACATTTTGCACACATGATGATTGAGAATGTGCATAATTATTTAAGACCGAAAACATCTGAAGTACACCTGATCCATTCTAAACACTAAAGAAGTTGCACTTCCTACTTTCAGAGTGTAAAATGGTGCATTTGAATGTCTGTTTGTTGGAACTACGCAGTTTGATTTAGTTTCTTAGAGCAATAAAAATACTGTGCAATGCAACTCAGAATCAAGACATACTCTTTGAATTATACTTTTTGCTCCCATCCCCATTCGGCACCTCCTTCTCCTCCCACGGGAAATCTGAACCATTAAGGGCCTTATCATCAACATAGCTACCAACAAAGCGGATGATTTCTCATATAACAGTCTTGAAAGGGAACATTGTAACAGAAAACTCACTTTCTAAAGATTAAACCAGACACTCATTCATGGTAACCACCATGACAAGCTTAATAGTATTACAAAAAGAATTGCCAGTTTTGCGCTTCTTGTTCCATTTTAGCTCTTGAGGAACACATGACACTGAATTTCTCTTCAATAATAATTCTCCAACTTCCTTTATTTCATGAAGATAATCTATCATCTTTTGAGAAGGTACTGTATCATGTTAACTCTTGGATCCATTCACAACCAGAAGGTGCAGCAATCTAGAGCAGAATAATACCCAGTTAAATCAGCTTTTCTAACAAAGCCCTATGACAGAACAATTATACAGAGTCTTGGAAACATTCATGGTGATTTCTCAATAGGAGCAGGTGGCAGGTTTGGAGAGAGGGACTTACCTGGACCCGGACGACCGCACGGGAGAGGGTGGAGAGGCTCATGGAGGCGACGGCGACGACATCAGGAGGAGGGAGGGGCCCGGGGTCGCCGGCGAGCACCCCGATCTCGAGCGCCTTCTCGAGCACTTCGGCGAACGGATTCTGAGAAGGTGCAGGGTAGAGCAGGTGCGTGCGAGTGCCACACATCCGCGTACACCTCCGCCGGCGCCTAGCGCTGGGGCGAGCATGCCGAGCTCGAGGGCATCCTCGGCCACTTCCGCGAGCGATTTGACATGAAGGGGAGGAAGAGTAGCGGCTGCGAAGGGCAGCCGCGGCCTGACCAGGAAGCACCGACGGTAGTGACCAAGGTGAGCGGCGGCTAGACCAGGGAGCGCCGACGTTGGTGACGAAGAGGGCCGGCTGTGGAGTGAGGGGTGTGGCCACCATGGGAGAATGGGGAATGGGGAGAGAAATGTGAGGGACTCACGGGGCGGTGGGGAGGATAACTAACGTTTTTAAAAATAAAATTAGGCAGTGACCAGAGAGAGTGTGACTGTGCGGCTTGTCTAGATCAATATTTTTATCTTCTAAAAAGACCCATTCTTTTTTATCCGATTCGCCTGCATGACTGCCATCTTTTTTATCTTCTAAAAATCATAAGGGCTGTTTAAACTCATTTTTGTTTGATGATTTTAATTTTTTTATATGAATCTCTATAAAAGTTGATATTTTTTTATTGAATATGTTCAAGTTCTGTAATCATGTTGGTCATCTTGTGGTCTATGAATGTTAAATTTTGTGAAGTACTTCACATAAGATATTTTTTCTGACACTCCTACACAGGTATTTTCCGCCGCGTATCATTATACTTATCCTATGTTGTACCACTATTTCGAAACTAAGTCTGGTTCCTACTTTATTGGCTCATAGGACATATTGTAGAACAAAACTAGCTGACATTTTAGTGGACTTGAATTATGATAATTTAAGAAATTGAGACTTGAAAAATGATTCAAACAACACAGATCCCACGGATTGTATGTTACATGTGCGATCATGTTGTTTGGTATATAACACATTTAAATGCTTTGGTAAAAATAACTTGCTAAAATAGAAACTATTTTTAAAATAAATGTTTTTATAAGAGTTAGATTATGATACGTGCGTTGCACGTGCACGCTTACTAGTGTTTACTAAAAGCCTTATTTTGTTCATAAGCATTGGGTGAATTTAGCATGGATTGCAACAAGGAAATAAACTCAATTAAAGAACAACATCATAATTAAAATCATTGAAATCCAAAGTAGTGGGCACATCACTATTTAAAGTTTTGACCTCTCCAAACCCACTTTTATTTAAAAAAAATCATTAAAAATTCACCCTCCGAACAATGGGGAAGCCTTCTAGCTAAAATTGACTCATCTTCAGTCCCTTTTTAATCAATTTTATATTACTAAACAAAGATTCAATGGGTGAAACACCAATCATTTTAATATCTTCATCATGGTTACGATAAAAATCAGGCGGAATCATTTTTTCTAAGAATTCTCGCTTAGCCCTCAACCTTGCGGTTCTTTCTTTACTTTCATCAATGGAACCACAGTGAGATTTAATGGACTCATTAAATATCAAGCTTGGGTGGCAAAAATTTAGATTTTAAGATTTTCTACATCATAAACAATTCTATCTATACTCCTAGACATATCATCAATTTTACTCAATTTTTCCTATATCGTGGTATTGAAAATCTATTGTTATTATAAGAATAACCATAGGAATTGCCATAGTTATTAGAGGAATTTCCAGGAAACGGCCTAGGATTAAAATTGCCTCTATAAGCATTACTATTAAAATTGTTTCATGAGCCAAAATTCACATCTACCGGATCATTATTTTGCTCAATCAAAGTATACATGGCACATCATTAGGATCAATATGAGCACTCTTACTAGCAACCATGTTCATAAGCGCATCTACTTTATCACTCAAAATACTAATTTCTTTAACAGAATTCACCTTTTTACTAGTAGGTATTCTTTCAGTATGCCATTGTGAATAATTTGCTATAATATTGTCAAGCAATTTTGTAGCTTCTCCTAGTGTGGTCTCCATAAAGATCCACCCACGGCGGAATCAAAGATTTCTAGAAACAAAGTTCAATCCCACATAAAATTTATGTATGATCATCCATAAACTTAAACCATGAGTGGGACATTTTCTTATCATTAATTTCATCCTCTCCCAAGAATGGGACACATGTTCATGACAAGTTGCTTAAAATTCATAATTTTATTTATAAGAGAGATAATTTTCATGGGA
Organism: Aegilops umbellulata; assembly: GCA_032464435.1. Classification (NCBI taxonomy): domain Eukaryota; kingdom Viridiplantae; phylum Streptophyta; class Magnoliopsida; order Poales; family Poaceae; genus Aegilops; species Aegilops umbellulata. The sequence continues at coordinate 330,656,202 of CP136056.1, forward strand.
GGGAAATACTTGGCAATAAAAGCATCCTTACACTTATCCCAAGAATCAATACTATTTCGTGGCAAGGATGAAAATCAAGTTTTAGCACGATCTCTTAGCGAGAACGGAAATAATTTTAATTTAACAATATGATTATCCACATCTTTTTTCTTTTGCATATCACACAATTCAATGAAAGTATTAAGATGGGACGGAACATCTTCATTAGGACCGAAATTGAAATATTTTGAAAAGAAGGTTAAAATGGTACACATTTCAAATAGCTATGTATATTTTTACATGAAATAGCTGTGTATATTAGGAATGTAAGAACCTTGCTCGAAAATGGTCTTTCGGAACCGTTGAACACAGAAGGCAGGACTGTCGGTATTTGTGTACAGGTACACTTGTATACTGTATACTTTGGCATGGATGATAAGCCTTTAGTGCAGGCAGGATGCACCTGACAGGATGAAGGTCAGGCTCATGTCCATTTTTACAGATTATAGCACTAGACCTAGTAAATTGCACGCTATGCTTGACAAAAATGACTGGCTATGGGATGAAAAAATATGGTAGCTATTCTACACAAGGTTCTGTAAGACTATATTTACAGAGACAAAAACTAAAAAAGAAAGAATATTCCCCTCGCTAGTTTGGGGTAGAACAATCTGCCGTATCAGTTTTGATAACTCTGGTATTGTAAGAACCACAGGAGCCGCATTTGTGGTACAGCCAATGAAACTGAGATCTCCCTTTTCTTTCACAGTCATTACAAAGAATGTCCTGCATGAATAATGCAACAGAACATAAATACAACAGCATGAAAATAATGAAACAAGAACAGAACATGAATACCTGACACCTATCGCGGTATTCCTCCGGAAGCTCTTCAGCAGCCAACAACGCATCAAGCATGCCAAAGTACACCTGTACATAGACAAATAGAGAAATAAATATTAGTTCAGTAAGAATCTTGTACGTGCTTACAAAATTTAGACAAGCAGCTCACAACCCACACTTCAAGGAATAACTAACCACAGAAGAACATCAGGATGTCCATACTATTCTGAGACTACCATGGTAACTTTAAAGTATTGGATAAAATAGTTTCACGGGAGCTAACTGATTGGAAGCTAGATCTCAAACAAGTCAAAATGAAACTGGCAGTTTTCAATTGGCATCTCATATAATGGCAACAATTTAAAATGCTTCCTCTTCTTTTTTCAGATACCAATACCACTGAAGTTTGTCTACCATTACATTCAGTCACTCAACATGACTCGAGCAAAATGTCCGACTGTGTATTCCCCAAATACCAAAACAGCCTTCATTTTGCATTTTAGGAACGAGTTTAAATAACAAAACCACAAGTAAATTCACCCCCAGGAGTCAGGAATCAGCATTGTATTGTCCCTGGAGAATAATCATACAATACAACTGAAGAGATAAAACATTTGATTGTGTACTCTTGAATGGAGGTACAGGCTTCCGGTATCAAAGTAATGAAAAATGTGTCGGTTTCAAGCTTTATGAAACATCACTTATCAGCTAGTGGAATGCCCTCTAGATGAAGAGCAAAATAGGAGAAATAATAGTTTTCACTAAGACATGAAAACACTCATGGGACTCAAGATGAAGATTAACTTCATTGACATAAATGCAAAGATTTGCAATGCCGTAAAAAGTAATGCAGCTTACCGCCATATCTCCCAAGGATTTGCAGCAGATAGGACAAGTGTAGTGACTGCAAGTGTATGCCTGGGGTTGACAATTGTCAGAAGCATTTGTGACAGCCAGTAGCCAGACATATATTATCAGAAAAACAAATTATTATTGCTAATACCTGAAAGCAAGCTGAATGCATGAAGTGACCACAAGGAAGAGCTCTAACTGCCGCGCTTGATGTGAATAGGAAGTCACAGCAGATTGGACAGTTTGTCTCTAGCCCCTTTTCCCGACATTTGTGTTCTGTTAGTTTCATTCCAAGGCAGCAATTGCACTTCATGCAATGGAAGAAATCAACACCAAGACCTTTACCAAGACGACACAGATTACAAAACGGACAATGGTACACAGTCCTGTAAAATATCCCAGCATTAGTAGGGGCCCAATTGCTTGCCATGGAAACGGTATTTCAATGTCCAATGTAAACTATCACACAACATGGCCACTTGGGAAACCAACAGGTTCTAGCTTGTGTTATTGCATTTGAACAACTGAGCACAGCGTTGGCGAAAATAACCCAAGGTGACATCCAAATATCTAAAAGTTGAGCAAACGCGGCATTGTTTCTTCTTAAGGGTCTGTTAATGCAATTTTCATGATGAAGCCAATTAGTAAGTATACCTTGTGGAAATCAAAAGCTAGGAGAAACAAACAAAAGTATCTCATTCTCTGACAACTTACAAAAAGTGTGGAAGATTAAAGTAATCATGGACATCGAATCCCTCAAGAGTCATTTCTCCTAACACTAGCCAACTTTTAGCTTAAATTCAAAAGGTAGTACATTCGACAGACTATTTTATTTACCGATGATGACTACTCATTGGTGAATGGAACTGGTTTGCACTAATTGTTCCCTTAAAAGTAATCATGGACATTGAATCCCTCGCTGTCGTTTCTCCTAACACTAATCAACTTTTAGCTTAAATTCAAAAGGTAGTACATTCGACAGATTATTTTGTTTGTTTACCGATGATGACTATCAATTGGTGAACGGAACTGGTTTGCATTAATTATTTCCTGTTGTAAATATCTTATAAAACTAATGACAGTAATGCTGGTTATGCTGCTCTATCAGACGTACAAAATTTTACTCAGATTTGCATGTGGGCTAGATTATTACTGACTAAAGATACATACGAGTCTTTTTATATGTACATCCGGTATGTATCAGATATAAATAATGTCAATGGCAGTTTTTTATGTAATCTAATCCGAATCTGAATTTAAATTTGGACGTGGAGGTGGCTACATATCAAAAAAATACATAGAAACTAACACGTAAACAATAATTTGGGACAGTTGTTCGATGGCCCAAAAAATTCAAAATCCCAGTGCCAATTATATAGCAGAGAAAGTATGACCTTTCAATGACGTTGGCTAATGTTACCTTTCGTCATCAAAAAATTTGCAGATATTACAGTAATACTTTGCCATGGATAGTCCATTGCAAGATGGAGTTTGGCAATTCAGACCAACAGGTTGAACCTTCAGGCATAGCATGCACATCATCTCCTGTGTTGCTTTCCTACAGGCAGAAGTAATGTTGGCACATTTACATTTTGATATGATTGCAACCATCTAGAAAAAAGAGCATACACTAGGGAAGTCATTTCTTTCTTTTCAACAACATAAGAAACTATACTCATTAGTCCTCATTTTTATATATTATAGATTGGTGAAGCACTGCCACAGAATTCTGAACGGTAATAGCAATAAATAGAAAGGTCAAGGAACAGAAAACGTATCAACTCAGACAGAACTGATGCGTATTTGTTCATCTGAGCAATGCAACCACATATGAACAAGCAAAGCCAACTAAGCAAGAGAAGGGATAAATAAGAAATCAATTGAAATATGAATGAAATAACCAATCACAAAATGTAGGAAACTTTATGCTTTTTATATGAAGACAAGAAACTGCATGTATATCTGTTTCTTACGTATCTTTTTTTACTAGAGCTGATTGGCAGTTTGAAATTGGGTTTACAGAAAACAAAAAGCAAAGCACTCTAGTATGATCAAACAATACAAATACCCTTCAGGGTAACAAGATAAGTGTTTTTGCATAATACAGAATTCACCTTTCCATTGTATGGTCGCTAACTTTATCATGGCAGAATCTGCATGTAAAGAGCTTGTTACAGCAAGCAGCAACAAGCTTACAGTTCCGTTTGTAGTGCTCACAACCGAATATTTGCTTCTCCTGGTCACGATAAGAAGAACAACATCCAGGTATACCGGCACCTTCACTACACTCTTCTGATCTTGGATCCGGTAGCTTTTGCTGAGCAGCTATCCAGCGGCTAAGGTACACATGTGTCAATCAAATTCTATTGATATATTTCTTAACAATTTATTCATTGAAATATCAAGATGACAAACCTGGTCATGAGATTTTGGATTAGATAGGCCTTTCGCCTTGGATCAAGTGTTGGATCCCGTGAAACCTTTCGAACCTCTGCCTCAAGTTCACTCTGGTTCATTCGAAATATGTCCTTCCAGCCAGGCTTGAACATCTGGTCATTCTGGTCAAGCTTGTCTTGTGAATGACTGTCTGTAAATGGCAAATTATAGTTGTCAAAGAAAGAATCATTGGAAAGAAAGGAACCCATTGTAGAACTAGTTCTGATACCGGGAATAAGGGTCAAACATGCATCAAAATGTGTCATTTTGTATTAGAATAACACCGGTTAGGCAACAAACTATTTTCTAAGTATTCTGATAATACTGCAGTTTTTTCAACTACTACCTCTGTCTCGGTTTATTGGTCACCTTCCTATTTTGTGCCAAAATTTTGACTGTAGATTAGACTAACAAACATGGTATTAACATGTGGGGCGCACTGCAGATGAAAACATTGTTAATAGTAGAGAGCAAAGCCATAAGAGACCAACAGCACAAACCTTCCGGAATGGGGGATGTCTCTGACGAAGAATCAGATGGTGTTGGAACTCCCTTCCACCACTCATTTAGCCACTCACCGAACATTGTATTCTTAGTTGCTTGCTTCCATGTATCCAGCATCTTGTTCTGTTCTTCTTGATTAAGCGCTGATGTAACCCAGGGTAGCATTGATTGGAGAACCTCAGCACCTGTTGTACCAATTATACGACCTACAAGCTTATCCTGTTCCTCGACCGAAAAATGTTTATCAAACAATGGCCACAGCTCAAGTTCTTCTCTGTGGACATGATTAGACAAGGCGACCCGAATAGACTTGCACATTCCTTGAAGCTTCGTAGCAAGCTCATTGTACTTTCTAGTCGAATCAATCACATTAGACGAATTCAAATAGTGTTTCTCTGCTTCATTCGCTTCAGTATGTGGCTGGTTCAAGCTCTCATGTAGCTGTGAAAGCTCACAGAGAACATTAGATATATCTTCAAACAATTGCTCTTCCTGCTTGTGGTCAAGAGTGTATGAATGGCTCACATTGTGCAATGGCTCTCGTGATTCTAAAGCAGGAAACACAATTTCATCCTCAGCATTGCTGTGCGCCCTATAAAGACCCCACAATAAACGAAATCGTCCAATGAACTGGCGAAGGCAAGATTCATCACCATCAATGAGCTTTCCAGATTCAACATCTAAGTATTCCAAATCCTTGCGAATCGCCTTGTGAAATTTGAATATGGTATCAATTGGTCTTGAAATGCCATCAGAACAAGACAATGCTGTATCTGTGTCCCATGAAAAAAGGCTTGAATATAATGAGGGCGCAGAAGAATTGTATGACAGGGAGAGAAAGGACTTTGCAGAAGCCAGTGAACCGATGCCAAGATTGCTGGTGTCTACTCTCAACCCAGGAATACAACAAGGTTTTTTGCTACATGGACGTGCTACAGTGTCAGTAATTTGAGAGCAGTGACTTCCATTAGTACCAGGAACAGATTCTGCATCATTTCCTCGCTTGCCTGGCCTAGAACCATTTTCATTTTCCAGATGAAGAGCAACATCTGCACTGGTACGTGAAGCACATGGGCAGAATGATTGACATTTTTTCAGCTCTTCTACATCATCCAACAGGCATCTTGCTGCTCCTGATGTTAAGCATATATATTCTCCAGAATTGGATTTATCCTCTGAGCGAGCCTTGCATGCCCAACCAGAGAAAAGAGTGACCAATGCGGTGTCACATAATGGTGCTGTTTCACATGAATCTTTCAGCAAACATTGAATTCCCAATGAAAACTTCAAAACATAAAGACAGGAACTTAAAATAATCAGAGTAAGGAGATGACCTGCCAAGCGCATATTCTGAAGAAAAGAAGATGCCTCCTCATCGCTCAGTTTTGACACCAACCATGGTAGAACACGTTCCAATAGCTTCAATGGCATGACACAAAGACTTCTGTATAGAAGTTCCCTTTGCTTCTCAGGAGAGAAAAGAACCCTAGCTTGGGGAAGCACCTAGGTAAATTAAACCAAAGATGACATTCTAACAGACAAAGCAATAATTCTACTGGCCCAGAAACATCACTACGAAGTACTAACCTTGGTTTCTTCGTTACAGAAGTGTTTCTCAATTGCCTCCATGATCTGATCAGCATGTGAACACAATTCAGAGTAAAACTCTGCTGCAGTTGATTTTGCTCCTGCCATTTGGATTTGCTGAATTAAGCATCTAAAATTGTTAAATCGACGTTCTTCTTCAGCATGCTCCAGCACAAAGGACAGCTCACTATTGACTGCAGGAAATACAACCTGATCCTCGGCGATACTGTAGATAATAATAAAAAATGCAACAGGTGAAATTAAAGAAGGTACATAGTCTACTTTCAGAACGTTCTGTTTTACCGGTGAAAGGTGTCAAAAAAGAACCAGGAGAAAACAAGTTCTAGTACACAACAAGGTGTGACTAGCAGGACACCAGTACATGCACAGAAAAATATACCTTTATGTACAACAAAACAATAATACATATGTGCAGAACTCTTCTCAGTTAAACTGTTCCTATATTTTAGGAGAATTAGCACGTTTGTGATACTGCTTGCTCAAGTGTTTGTAATCACCCGTACCATACTAGGATAAAGAAAATAAAACTCATGTGTGTAGCAAAAGTGCAAAAGCCATCAGTGCACCACAATGTCAAAAATAGTGCATAAGCCACATAACTGCCCAAGCAACAAGCAGCAGCAGGGTATGTTAAACAAGGCAGACAGTGTAACACTACAAATGATGAATGGGAGTGCCAATTATATTATTAATAACAAACAAATGGTATACTAAATGTCAACTTGCATAGAAAAGCAGCATTGAAAAGGAGTGTATATACCATAGTTATAAAATCTTAAATTAAAGTGTGAATAATTGAAGATTAAAACTACATACCTGTGGAAGATGCACACATCTGCAATAAACTGAAGTCTCGCATTGAAGGCTGATATATCAGCAAAATCTCCAGACTGCTGCATCCTTCTTGTCTCCTCTGCTATATCATTTAGTTCTTTACGGATAGCATTATGCCAATATAAAATCTCATCTATGGGGTGCCTGTCAGCCTGACCATCATTAGATTCTGTATGCTTTATATGCCCGACTTTAGACTGTTCAAGTGGATAAATAAGTTTCTCCGCTTGATTAACAAAGGAAGCATCCTTGCAACAATGACTTCTTTCCAAATTATCACTGACAACACTCTGTGCCACTTCTCTTGTTGCTTTCCCTTCGATCCAAGTGAATACAACCTTCACAAATTTTAAAACTCAAATTTAACAGGACACCAAGCAAGTTATTGCCAGAAACTGTAAAGAGGCGCAATTATGAGACCTGTTTAAGAAGTTTCTCTTCAGGAACTATTTTAAATAAACAGTTACGAATATCCTGATGCTCGTCAGATGAAACAGAAGTTGAGAGCCACGGAAGGAACTCCGCCAGCATATTCACAGGAATGTTGCATAAGAACTGCCACACTAAATCCGACTGCTCTTCGTATGAAAATTTCTTGGTAAGCAACGGGAAGACCTAGAAAATCAGATGATCAGACACCAATAGATATGAAATATGATCAGTCACAAACACCAAACATCTTGAGTAATCACACCATCTAGATATGATTTTAGAATTCAGACACCACAACAAATACATGACCATGCAAAGCGCGTAATCCAAAAAAAAAAATTGCCACATTTTCTGAACTCCCAAAGATCTAGTTCATGCAAGTTACTATCGCAACCCAGCTGTCCCACTTGTTTGTCTGGATTATATTAGTCAAACAAACAATTAGTCCAAGCTTCTGATCAATGATGGGAAGCCTCTTTAGAGTGCAACAGCAAGGGATACAAGAACAGACACACAATTTTATATTTACTAAAAGGAGGCTCCCTTCAAGCCACCACACATTTGCCAACATCATCAGAATTAGAGTAAATTGCACTTTATACCAGGTAGATTTCCACTTGTGTCACCTTGCAGCAGGCCCCTGCATAATAATATTACACTTTGCACTTGGAAAAATCAGGGGGGGGGGGGGAGCATAGGTTTGTGTTGTGGGACACACATGGATTTTGGCTATAAAGTTGGATGTATATGCACCTAAAAAACTGAGACAGAAGACAGAGATGGGTAAATAATTGTATATATGTACCCTACAGACTACAGTGCAGATCAAAATTCAAAATAAAGTGAAAATCCCAATTTAGAGATAGATGTATATACAAAATACTCCTAATTTCATCACGAAAAGAACAAGGCTCCTAGTTAAGAATAATTACAAAAATATCAAACATTAAAGCATACATGTGACCATGCAAGACAAAATGAGTAATTGATGCCAATCATAATGGTAGGATCAAATTTAAAATGTAATTGAATTTACAACTGCCATTTATTTCAGAAAGTAATATAATAAAATCAAAATCATTATGTATTACTCCCTCTGTCTCATAATATAAGATTTTTGGCAAGCTATGTTAGCTTGCAAAAACGTCTTATATTGTGGGATGGAGGGAGTATGAAAGATTTACTAATCAGAGGCTTGCCATTAATTTACAACGGCCGGATTTCATATCACAAGACGAGGAATATTCGCTTGACGAATTAAGAGTTGTAGTAGAAAAAAGGCAATCAGATATGTGAGAAGTGTAATCAGATAGAAAAATGCACATCAATCAAATATCCTTAGAGACTCCCCTTTACGTTAAGAGGTGTTTATATGCAGCCCGTTTAGGTGCATAGGTTGATAACTAGCTTATTTAAATGGGATCCACATATAAGCTGAACACTTCTGATCAGAACATGCAGTCCGGGATTTCAAAAATGCAGAATAAGAGTAATACAATCCAAGATGCCTGCATGACACCGAGAGCTGTGTGACCCTTTAATCAGAATACAGAAACTGGCGTACGAACCCTTGGTAATGACTTAAGAAAACAATGACGATAGAGTAGCAACTAGAAGACCACATATGTCCCACTACCATCACTTCTCTGTTTCCACCTATCCTTACTGAGTATACCATAGAATCTCTCAAAATACTTAAAGTAAATGTTTGCCACCTTGATTTGCCATCCTATAACTGTTAGCACCGTCATAAAGGAGATCGTGAGCATTCAAATGTTGTAAAAAGGGGCAAGAAAGTTGGACAGCCTAATAATAAGATGCTTTAGCTAAGGACTTCTCAACACAAATACAACAAATGAGCACCTTCATAAAATGCCTAATAAGAGGATGAACAGACATTAAGAACAACTTTTGAATGGTGACATTGTCATAGAATCCACTTGCCCTAGAACAAAATTGGTTCAAACATAAGAGACTGAGCAGCATACTGTTTTCCTTATCTAGTTGGATATGAACTGCTTAATATGATAAGAGGCCGTTTAAAAAGGAAATATGCTACTGACCTGTTCTTCTTCCTTGGACATATGCTGGGTGAGGCACGTTTGTATGGCTCCTGTGCAGGATGCAAGTTCCCTCCGAAGAGCATCGTCATTTTGTATATCAAGTTGTAATAAAGCAAGAAGCTGGGTAAAGAGGTCATTTTCGCCTTTGTGCTCTAGAGAATACGTTCCAGCGACATTTTTGACTCGAATATCAAGTGCTGGAAAGATAACCTGCAATAGTCAAAACAAAAAAGTATGAGCATGTTTTAGTATGATATGAAGAACTCCTAACTAATCTGCGCAATATTTCTAAAAAGCAAAGCATAAACAATAAAGCATTAGAAAGATGGATTGCCAAAATAGATTTGAACAAGCAGCTATGACAGCTCTTCCCATGAAGAAAATGGTCAAGGTAAAAGAAGTTTACAACAGCACTAATGTTTTTGTGCTTCAAAACAGAACTTCTATTTTTGCAGCATTTGAGGGAAAATAGGGCATCAAGGTGCATTTACTTGTCAATTAGATTCTCTGCCACTAAACAATAGTGATGATTTATTATCATTCTGCAGGGTAACAAGATTTAAGCACAAAAGTCTTGAAGGACCTGACCTCCATTAGACCCTGACTCTAACAGGTTGAAACTAAGAAAGCTCTATCCGACTCGATCCGTTAAAGTACGTTGTGCTCTAATGAAAGTGGGAAAACATCGCCATGGAAGCAAGAAAGAGAAGGCCTCACATGATGATGTCAATATCAAAATTACCATTGTGGTTTCAATTGAACGGAGGCTTTTGTATCACGGCTCATACAATTTGGGCATCATCTCCTTATGTCAACATCAGAAGCCAGAAGGGCAAAAAGTGCGACCAATTATTCATGTGAGCATAGGCTGATTCAGCCAAACAACCTTATACTGTCCACTGCTGCATCAAAAGCTACCCGAAGAAGATTCAACATCATGGTATGGAGTCCACCGGATTCAGATCCTAACAGTGGTCGAACGATTCAATCCCAATCCCGCCCAGCTCCTTCAGACCGAAGGGAACAATTCCGCAACCCTAAACCCAAAACAACACCAATATTCGTACGCGCCCACGCATCTCCATAGTCCATACCCAAATTCACAACCGGCTACAGGGGGATAAAACAGAGGAAAACGAAATGCCTCAAAGAAAACGGAGCTCTGCAGAGGGGCAGCGGCCGTACCGCGTCCTCGGCGTCGCAGTGGTGCTTGTAGATGTTGACGAAGAAGCGGCAGCGCTCGGCCAGTGCCCCCACGTCGCCGGTGCGCTCCGTGGCGAGGCGCACGGCGGCGCCGTGCAGCCCCTCGAGCTCGGCGCGGATCGCCTTGTGGAAGTAGAGGAATATCAGCATCGGCGCCTCGGCCGCCGACCCCGCGGCCGCCTCCGCCGCCGGCGGCGGGGGCGGCGACAGCGGCATCACCGCGGCGAGCGTCCCCTCGCCGGCCATGGGCGTGGGCGTCGCCATCCGCTGCCTACGGCGAGCCCGACGACTCCGCCACGGCTCTGAGCGCGCGCGCCTAGGGTGTTCGTGCTCGCTTCGGTTGGCTTCGTCTCAGCCTGTGGAGAGGGAAGAGGAATGGATTTGGCGTCGCGTTGGCTTCTGCGGGGGTCTCTTTCGCTCGCCGTGCTCAATTTATTTGTATTTCCCCTCTTCTTGTCCTCTGTGTGGTTATTTTTCTACCTAGGAGAAGACTAGGTTGAGGAGACGCTCCTGTTCTTGTAGTTCTTGTTTTGAAAGTATTCTCGGTGTTTGATTAGGCCTTCTAGGATGACATGCTGAAATTGTTTTTTGGCCTCTTGTCCTCTGTGTGATTATTTTTTATACCTAGGTTGAGGACACGTTGTTTTTGTCCCAAAATATTTTGAGTATTTGGTTAGGTATTCTGGGATAGAAAATTTGCAACTACATTATACTTTCCCCGTTCCATAATATAAGACTATCGTGTAAAACGCTTTTATATTATGGGACGAAGGGTGTACTAGATTGAAGCAGGAAAAATTAGAAAGTATGAAATAGAATGAACCCACTTGAAAGGGATTATTTTCATGGATTTGTGTCATTTGTCCTTGGGGAATGAACCCATGGAAAAATACAATGTGGGTTATAGCATTGATCAAGCATGAGCAGATCGAGGCGTGTTATTTTGGTAAAATTATATAATTTCATATTAGCAAACAATAAGAATGCTCCATAAGCGAACAATCTGATTGATCAAGGTGTGAACAGTCATCGAGACTTTGGAAATTTTGTTTGCTTAGCATATGGAGTAATCCTCTAACTACGGATGAATTGTGAATCCACAAGCACCATGTGACATGGCAAATTAATGGTACTCGAGAAATCAAGCACGCACACTTTTTAGATTGAAAATTGTACCAGAAGATAAAATACCGATGATACGACTTCTTCCCGAGGACAGAGAAGATTCAACATCTAGAAATTCCATAAGCTCGCCACAAATCCATACCATGTATGACCAAGAAAAACAATTTTCAGGAAAGCCCATGATTTTGCTTGGAGTTCAGATCTACCTTTTGAAATTAGCCCGAGAGAGAGGGGGGAGGTGGATTGTATGCGAATCATGACGGATTCGGGGACAACCAGCGTCGCCATGGGGTGACGCACGTTGAGGGCCTTGGCGGCCTCTCGCGCTGCCTGCTCTTTCAGGCCCAACGCGTGGTTGTCGCCGACCATTGCCTCGCCGCGAGAGAAGTGGGGAGAGAAAGGGAGATGGGTGGCGCAGTGGTGGGCCTATGGCGGCGTGTGCCTTCTTGCGTGTGCGGGGGTGTGATGTGGAAGAGCTAGATCTGGGGACGGTGCAGATGCCTTACTCTTTGTATCAGTGTGGTGCATCTCGAAGACAACAAGCATGCAGCAAACCGACAAGCCGCACGCGTACTTTGAACACACAAGACCATCGTTTGGGGACGGGCCCACAAATTGGGCAGGTCCCACCACGCGGACGTTACCCTGATCGCTTGCAATGCTCCATTACTGTAAAGCATGGTGTCTTTAAGGACAGTGACCTCATATGAATACTTCACTACTTGAGCGATCTCTAGAGCAACTTGATTTGTTCTCTTTTTCACATGATTAATCATTGCAATTAGAACCGATACCAACTTTAATGCTTCTTATTCCCCATCTCTCCCTCTCTCTCTCTTTCTCTCTCTCATGCGTTCATTGCCCTTTTCACCTACTCTGCTGCCTCCTCTTCTCTCTATCGGCTTTGCCGGCTGGAGAGGAGAGGGGGAGGGGATTGACCCATCCCTCCCCTCTCCATCATGTCTATATAGCCTCTGAGTTTGCGTTTGTAGTGGTTGTTGGCTTGTATCCAGCTAGATCTTGGAGGAGACTTTCATTGATGAGGCGTCTTGGTCTTAGATTCGTTTTTCTACCTTTTCTTCGGCACCGTCTTCCTCAGCGACTGCTACATGAAAGTGGGATTTGAAGCATCCACAGTCAAGAACCTCCCGAGTGTAGCAGGATTCGTCGTCCCTTTCTCTTCGTTGGAGTTGGGGGAGATGACTATGTCGGTTGGTCCCTTTCTTCCCTTTTCCTCTAGGTCCCAATAATAATTCATGATGCATACTCTCAGTCATTCCGTCGTGTGGTCTTCCGGTGGAGCATATTCTTTATCTTCATCTCCAGTTATTTTCTTGCGCTCTCCACGTTGTTGCCCGGTGGATAGCACAAGTTGGTTGGAAATCGGTACACGTTTATTCCCAAACTTTGGTGATGGATACTTTGAACTACGGGAATGTTATTATTGTTTTTCTCATGCGTCGGAGCGAGGTTGGTTTTTCGCAGTGGCTTCCCCTCTAGCCACTATCTATTCCCTTCAACCTCCTTTGGAGGCCTGCCTTGTGGTTTCTGGACGAGGTGGCCAAGTGGACTGATGGCATGCTTTCTTCCTCGTGGTGGCGTTCCCGCATTCCCTCTTCTCCTCGATCTTGTTATCGCAGTGGTAGCGATTTTGGAGAAGGAGATGTGTTGTTCCCATACTTTGATGGTCGACGTGGCGGTGAGCACAAAGTGGTAAGAGATGGAGGTCTATATTGGGAAGGAGCGCGACCTTAGTGGCTGTTTTGGGAAGGCCTTGGTGCATGTTGCAACATTTGGGTGCCGACTTGCTTCAAGACGTACACTATCGCGTTTCCGGGCCGAAGGGCGGCCAAATATATTCCTCCTGGCCATGGAGCCTAATGGGAGGCAGCATTTCTTCATCACAGAGTCTGCGACATGGTGTCTCGAAGGTCTTGCCGTCCCAAGTGGCATTGTCCCCGGCACCGGTGAGGTTATTCTGGTGGAGAAGAAGCTTCGGTCCCGATTGCGTTTTCCATCTTGGTTCCAGGGTCCTTTTTTAAAAGTTGGGGACTAGTTTGTTATTTCTTTCTAGTCATTGGTCATGTTGTAATATGTTGTGTACTTGCTATGTCGCTTAATTAATGCTGCTCCGAGGTCCTTCTGGACTCTTCTTTTAGCGAAGAAAAACTTCAATGCTTCTTTGAGGAGATAGTCAACATATGAAACACGAATCAAGGGTAAGTGTTTGACATGCATGTATTATGATACACATGTGGAAGAAGATTTTAAACTTATGGAATATTTACTCTTTCAAATGGTTTTATGTATATTCCATATTTTTGGTAAAGATTTTATGATTTAACAAATATTTGTGCTAATTTCCAAGTTGGATTTATTTTTATATCCATATGGTTAGACCAATAATGTAGCAAATCCGCATGATAATCAGTGGCGGAGCTTGGGCAAGAATCATGGGGGGGCCAATGGCTGGGGGGGGGGGGGGCAAACAAAATGACTATAGGCTGATTTTTGGTGCAAAAATAGGCCTAAAACTAAGATGTATACATGTATTTTCGTGTGAGCTGGGGGGGCCACTGCCCAGGTTGGCCCCATGAAGCTCCGCCACTGATGATAATGCACTTTCATTTTTTATGGATTTTTTGCACTCGGAGATTGGTATTTATACCTAGCTTGATAATGTTTGCTTAGATTTGTAGGTAATATTTACTTCAAGGCTCGAGTATTTTTTTTTGTGTGGATTTAAATCGACAACATTGTTGTAACAACACAGATTTATTCTTTGAAACAATATGCCCAATCTCAGGTGGTATATGTGAATGATGCTACTTTATGTTGTAGGTATAGATATCAATCTAAAGCGGTTTCCTAAATAGAGAGGTGAACTGTAGCAAAAACCAATACTTTTTGCATATGAATTTGTTTTGATGAAATGTGCATAAGTTTTGTTGTTCAAGTTGGGAAAAGCTAGTGATTGTTAAATTGCTTAACTAGTACGGCAAGCTCGGTCCCTTCCTAAAATACAAGGCACATTATTATGAGTGTGATCATCATTTTAAATCTTTGACATCTAATATGCATGAAAGTATATGGATTGGTCATATCAGAATTTCATTATATCAAAATACTCCTGTGTTCATTTACCTTTTACTAGGTTAGCCATAGTATAAGTAAAGGTTGTACATTAGAGAATGAATAGTCAAGCACCTGTATATTGGGAAGGATAGAGTAGTATATTATTTTGTGAAAACATTCATATTTTTATCTCCATTTCAGTATCACCAATTAATGTACATTTTTTTTGTCTCTTCCTGTCATAGAAGAGTGTTAGCACGCCAATATCCAACCAATATGTTTGTGTAAATTATTGGTGTTGTATCAGATAATGTGAACCTCCTTTGGCTTGAAAAATATTACTTTGTTTTACAGATAATTTATGAATAATAAGCTAATACCTCCTTTTGTGTTTACAAGGCGCACACACAATTTTTTAGTCCATTCGACAAAATTATAATTATTATGCCATACTAATATATCACTATCTATAGCAATATAAAAAGACCTAAAGGGGCAGATTCAATAAATCTCGACCATCAAACCATATCGATCGAACAACCTATATTGTTTCTGTGGTGAGCACTCTACATGTTAGCGTGCAATTAACATCGTACCAAATATAAACATCTACACTGTCCAAGTAATTAACACATAACTGATATCCTATATAATATCAACGTGTTAATTAATTTTCTCTTTAATATCGACGTGCATTGCACGTACGCATTTACTAGTTCATGTTAAAACATGTCTCCAATGCTGTATTTTTTATGGCACGCAACTCATATATTATTTGGTTTAACTGATTTTGTTTTTTGAAAAGGAGGGTTTACCCCTGGCTTGTGCACCAATGATGCATACAACCATTTGGTCTAACTTATGGTAAAAATAATTCTCAAACGCATGTGTGCTTGTAAACCTAAAAGGATGGAAAGATGAGTTTTAGCTCAGTTTTCTCACATTAACTGGACAACTATCTTCTTCTAATATGAAAGATGAGTTTTAGCTCCTGCCCTCACCTCGGCAAGCATTAAAAAAACACAGGGAGAGATGAAGGAATGAATTAGCCCGGCTGATATATTTAAGATTGTGTGATAGATTAGCAGGGGCCGGATGAATGCACAAATCAGAACTGAATACCATAACACAAAAGGCAATCCAATTTCTCTATACCGTCCCTTTCGGTCCAACTCTAGTTAATCTTATCGCCAACCTCCTCCTCTTCATATACAGCCTTATCGCCAACTTCAGCGGTCATTTTTGGCATGGACACTTGGCGGAAAAGAAAGGAAGGCTACCATATGTGTGCAGCTGCCAAGAAGGAAAAGCTATAGCAAGGGAAAGGGAGTGGAATGCGGTTGCTTCTTCCACCTGAAAAGAAAAGGCGCTTTGAGCTAGCAACAGTCTCGGGGGACGGGGGTGGTTGCTGCGGCGTGGGGGGAGAGTGATGCGCGCATTCTCGTCGGCACCGGAGTGCGAGGAGAGAGTACGTGATGGAGATCAGTGGTTGCTGCGGCGTGCGCGACCACCAAAATCTAGCCCGAGTTTGCGCGGTCGTGGAGTAGTTTATTGGGTCGGAGAACGGGCGCGCCGAAGCCTCGCGGCTTTCGATACAGAGAAATGCGTTGCATGCGCGCGTGAAAGAGCACGCTGGTTTGAATTTCGGTGGGCATCTTGGATGGTTTCCGTGGGTGGTGTGGTGTGGTGTTGCTTGCCATCGTGTGTAATTCCGGGGGCTGATTAGACTAGTTGATTGACACACGCGCGCTTAACAAGCCACGCCCGCCTCTTCCAAGAGACAAGCCAAATTTGATACGGCATGCATCTTGCTAATTGAGAAGACACTAAGTTGGGTATGTGAAGCATGCATGCCGAGTACTAGTGGGTAAGCTTACGTGAGTGAGGAACACGATGAGGTGCACTCTTCGTTGTAGAGATGATCAGCATGCCAATCTAGCTAGCACTCTGGCGCGACAGAGGCTAGTAGGATCTGAGTGTGTCTCTGGATCGATCCTTGTGTCGGACATGTGCAGGGTGGTGGGAGGCAAAATGCTTGCCCCTGGTCAAACGGAAGTGATATCGCCGTCAACCAATCCAATATATGCATGGCTACGCAGATAACATTATCTTTTCTTTGTATCTTCCACTCCTGCGGTCCTACCTTGTTAGTGTAGTACTTCTTTTCTTCGATCTAGTACTCCCTCCGTCCGGAAATACTTGTCTTAGAAATGGTTGTATCTACTTGTCTTAGAAATGGTTGTATCTAGACGTCTAGATACAACCATTTCTAAGACAAGTATTTCCGGACGGAGGGAGTAGATCCGAAGAGATATTGTTAGTTGTTACTTTCTCTGTCCGGGTTTATCGTCCCTCTTCGTATTTTTGGTTGATACTTGATCATTTGTATTAACTAATAAAATACAATGCATATGTTAGTAAAGCATACAATTTAATTATTTGTATTCGAAAGATGATTCACATGGTATATTTTTTATGACATGTATTATATATTTTATTAGTTAAATTTATGATCATTCTTTTGTTTGCTCATAAATAATTTTGATTGCTTACACATGTGTTACGTGGTACAGAGACGCTCGATAAGCCCGGACGGAGGGAGCACATACCTTTTTCTCACAGAAGGAGAAAGCTTTGTAATTAATTACTCAACATCGTGATTACAATCATTGAGCAGCTAATGCTCAACACACTAACATAAGGTAGGTATTTTACACGATACACTAGCAATTAAGCGTTTATGTTCTATCAATGAGCATTAATGCTCAAGTAGAAACCAAATTACTTTTCTAAGCATATCTCTCATTTGGCTAATTAGTACTACCTCTGTCCTGAAATTAACTGTTGCTGAAATGATTGCATTTAGACGTATTTCAGTGTGTAGATTCACTCATTTCAGTGACAGTTAATTCTGGACGGAGGGAGTATATGTCAGCGGAAAAACTATACATCTAAGCGATGATTTACCGTGCAATTTCTCTCTACTAGCTATCGGCCCTAGGCGCAAGCGGCACTCAAAAAGGAGGCTATATATGCCTAGCTCAATGGAGCTGCACTTGCTAAACCGAAGTTGCACTTTTAAGAAATCGAATCAAACATAGGAAACTCCAAGGCAATTTAGGACCAACAAAAAAATGCCTATTCACATGCGACCCTTTGGATTAGAAAAAATGTCTCAAGTGTAAGGTCATGACTAATATGCTCGAACATATTAATCAAAGTCGTCAAGTCATGTGGAAGTTGATAACCAATTGTTTTCCTTGTCGCCTATGTGGGTAATGGAGGCGTTAATCAGGAATGTCCACATCATGGTGATCCATGCGGGTTATAGCTAGCTGACAAACACAAAGAGCATTACCACTCCATGGCAAGAGAAATATAACATTTTATGTTGTCCTTGTGATGATGATACAAGGATGCATGTTTGCTTGTTGCCTGTCGTTGCTTGCATCGGCTCCCTTTATATTTCCTCCTTCTTCTTCTTCTTCTTCTTCTTCTTTTTCTTCTTCTTCTTCTTCTTCTTCTTCTTCTTCTTCTTCTTCTTCTTCTTCGTGTTTTTTTTGGCTGTGTGCATCCCCAATGTATTGACTAGGTACTATGTAGTGTTGTTGCAAAAGCTGGTATAATTCGTTGATACCCTGATTATGTACCTACTACTTGGGATGATTTAAAACTTGTCATGAGAGATAGATTCATCGATGTTTATTATACTCGTGGCATGATTAGAAAACTACAACATTTAAAACAAGGTAGTGACACTGTAAGAAAATATTATGATGATTTACAAACTACCTTGTTGCATTCCTTTTTAGAGGAAAGTGAAAAAGATTTTATGGATAGATTTTGGGGAGGATTAAACCGTGATATTCAGGAGATACTAATTCATGAAGAATGTTATCCTATGGACCATTTGTTTCATCTTGCTTGCAAAGCTGAACAGGAAATAAAGAGGCGTGATGCCCACAAGACAAGCATAAGGTGCACATCCAAGGAGTTGAGACGGTCCTTCCTTCTACCACTGCGCCTACTATGACAACAACATCCGTTGTTGTGAGCACTGCATCAGCTCCATATTATGACCCGTCACTGCCGAGATTTCCAACATCGTCTGAGTTGATAACACGAGGTAATGACAAAGGTACTGATCTTCTAACTTCGCATGCGAATGATGAATGCCTTGTCGATTTAAATACACCATGTGATGCTCTAGCCACTACATTGATCACACCACCTATTTTAGATGATTATGCTGATGATTTGACTTTGCCATGTGATCAAACAACTGAAATACCAACAATTTTGAGTGCACCCAATGAATTAACTGTTGATGCAAAAGAACCAATGTTTAATCATTTTGATATGACCTCTAATCTTGGTGATGATTCTGTGTCAAATGACTTATCGCATGTTGGCTTATTTAAGCATGTTGTAGCATGTAAATTTTATGCAAGTAAGGTTTATTCACCAATATTGGGATGGTTTAATGATGAATATTGTCAATCTTTTCATATGAATAAGAGCTTCACTTATATGTGCAAACTGAGTTGCAATACTTTCATGCCTTCTACTTCTTGTGATAATATTTTGGCTTTATATTTTATTCACTATGAAAGTTACTCATGTATACATGTGTCATATGTGCAAATTCCACGGGAAGTAAAAATTGATGACATATACATATACAACATGTACACCTTGTCTCTTTTGTTAGCCACATTTCAGATAAAGTAACGCCGAGGACGGCTTTATTTTTAAGAAGGGGAGGATGATGAGGACACGACTACCTTGGATACGACCAAAAATATTGCATACATGCATATTTGTCAGGTGATTTCTAGTGTCAACTATTCAATAATCTATTTATATTATCCAGAACAAAAATACTTCACACACTTTTGTGTTTTGTCTAATTGCAGGTGTATGGGACATTTGTACAATTCACATATGAAGATAAGGGAAAAAGAGAAGTTTAGGTGCTTTTCAAAAAGTCCTTTCACGTCACTTTTGGACCAAGAGAAGATAGAGTTCAAGTCTCTCACGTTCTGGATTTAGATTCGGACTGCACAGACATACCTGACTCAAAACGGCAAGAACGTTTTCATACGGACTCCGAATTGGGTGATTCTTTTTTTGTTGGAAAGTAGATTTCATCATCTTTCCACTCCAATTGGATTCACCTTTAAATTCGTCCGGAGCATTAAGATATGAACGAAACAATTGACGCTGCAGCAGAATACGAGTCAAACAACAAGTATAAAGGTGTTGCATCACCTCCACTTGGGCCCATGAGCCTTGTACGACCTAGGGTTGGTTTTAGGCTCTCTTGGGAAGTCCTTCCACCTCCTTGGCCGCCACCCCTTGCTCCTATATAAGTAGATCCACCTAGTAGCTATTTCCTTGGGATTTGTTTAGTTAAAAGTTAGCCATTGCAACTTCGTGTACTTCGTTTGTGTCCAACGACCAGACCAAGACCGCTTTTGGATCCCCACCTTTATCAACACTTCATCTATATTCGCAATATTCAGATTGCATTATCATATTCTTGCTTGTTTGTCGATTGCTTGCAGGAATAGACCTTCGTGGTCAGGTTGATTGTGCTGCGGCGTGGTCAATAACCTCTCGGAGTTGGTTTAGCGATTGCTAAGGTGCGACGTCTTCGCACGTTCGTAGTCGGATCGTCAAAGTCGACTCCCACAGAAAACGATTGCTATCTCATCGAAACATCGGGACACCCTCGCCTCTATCAAGTGGTATCAGATTTTCAGGTTGCTCGGTGAGATTTTACAGTTTTTCGTAGATTAGATCGAGTCTGTTCTTCATACCTACAGTCCACGAAAAAGCCACAAAAAATTAGGGTTAGTTCATCATATCCGAACCAATCTGAGCCTTTGCATAATCTTTTTAGAGTTTTTGCTTTGTTGAATTTGCGGTTGCATCGTCGTGTCAAGTTGCTGGTCTTAGAGTCTAGTCTTTTAGAGTTTCGAGTTCTGGTCATAAGTTGTCACGCCGCCGCCGCACCATCATCATCGCCTTGCCATCTACCATCATTGCTTCTCTGCCACCGCTCTGAATCCATATCCATATACCACCACCAATCTGTATCCATATACCACCAGCGCTACCATATACCACCACCGCTGCCATATACCACCACCCTATACCAACCACCAATCCGAGTTCTTCTCATGTTAGGTTTGTTTTCGAGAGCCATCTAAATTCCGATTCATGTTTTCTTGCCTGCGTAGGTCTCGAAAAAAAAGAGTCTGGAGACCCCCGGGCAGTTTTTAGGCCAAAATTTCGGCGACCGAAAATATTTTTTCCCTATCCTATTTTTAGGCTGTTTTGAGTCTTTTGAGACACTCGCCATCATAGTGATTTTTGGTCGCACTTTTTTCGTCGTCGCTGCCCTGATTTCCGAAAAAAAAATTGTCAAAAAAATTTCGTACCCATCTTGTCAGTTTGACCTGGGAAGAGTTTTGAGACATTCGCCATTATAGTGATTTTTCGCAAAAAAAAAGAGGAGCGCAAAAAAAAGAGCGCAAAAAAAAAACAGAGCAAAAAAAAAATCCAGAGTGTGCTTTTCCCTTGTTTCCGTGCAGCGCCGTGATTTTGTAGTGTTCTAGGCTCGCGTCTCTAGCACGGTCTAGCCTAGGACCAGCACAGTACCGTCGTTGAGCGTTTATTCAACTTTGCATCTCTGATTTGATTATTGCTGACCCTTTTTGCTACCATACTATAAGCCTTCCCAGCTCCACATACATCTACGTCGTGCGTTTGACTCTCCCTGGCAATCGCTCTATCCAAGCTTTTGAGAGTTTTGACTACAACGGTTGCCGATCACCGCCTGCTGCTGGGTAAGAACTGGTAAGAATTTGAGTTTTGCTTGACGGATTTGTGACTCCCACCACCACTTCTTATTAGTAGTCTGTAGGATCATATTCTTGTGTGTTTCTATTGCTGCTAACCATGGCAGGATCACAAGCCGACGAGACTGACTGGGAGAACATGACAAACAAAGCGTTACATGATAAGTTTCAACAAATGATGAGTGGACAGGTGGAAGATGTGCTCAATAGATTTGAAGAGGCCATGGAGAAGATAGATGGCATTGAGAAGGCGTTCGAAACAAAGCTCGATAACAAGTTCAATGAGTTGCTCGCGCGTCTACCACCACCACCACCGGCTGCACCTAACGCACCTCTACAACAACAACAACGACTACCTCCACATCGCGAAACAGCCCTCCGCCGAGCGACCCGTGTCCCTCTTCAGCCTGGCCCTGCTGGTGCTGCTGTTGATACTTCTGTGGCTCTTGCTGCTGATATGGGGGAGGATGATTATGTGGGAGATTATGAGGATGAGGTTGATCAACATCAGAACTACGTGCAACCACCAGCACCACAACCACCAGGTCGTCCACATGCAAATAATGGCAATGTTAGGGCCCCCCTCAGGTACGAGATCATGACCATCTCCCTAAACTAAAATTGAATATTCCACCATTTGAGGGTAGATATGTTCCTGATATATATCTTACTTGGGAGTTAGAAATTGAACAACGATTTACATGTTTACAATATCCTGAGGAGAGACGTGTTCCTGCTGTTGTTTGTGCTTTCACTAGCTTTGCATGTGTTTGGTGGTCTGAATATTGTAGATTATATCCTGTTCCAGCTACTTGGGCTGCTTTGAAAACTGCTATGCGTACTCGTTGGGTTCCACCATATTATCAACGTGAATTACTTCAAAAATTGCAGCGCTTAAGACAAGGAAAAAATTCGGTAGAAGAATATTATCAGGAATTACAAACTGGCTTGATTAGATGTGGTATTGTTGAGGAGAATGAAGCTATGCTTGCACGTTTTCTGGGTGGATTAAATAGAGAGATTCAGACCATTCTAGACTATAAGGATTATAATAATATAACTCGTTTATTCCATCTTGCTTGTAAAGCTGAACGTGAAGTGCAGGATCGACATGCATTGGCGCGAACTAACTTTTCTGCAGGTCGACCTTCATCATGGACACCACGTGCATCATCTACTTCCACACGTTCTGCTACACCGGCACCTCCGTCGGCTACCACCTTCAACCGTGATACAGTAAAGCAGGCGCAATCACCACTATCTGCCAAGAGCACACCTTCTGGGCCTTCAAAGAGCTCTTCTTCATCCATGGCATCAACAGGGCAAACACATGATATTATTTGTCGACGTTGCAAGGGTGGAGGTCATTATGCGAGAGAATGCCCATCTAAGCGTGTGATGATTGTTACTGAGGATGGTGGGTATGGGTCCGATAGTGACTATGATGAGGAGACTTTGACTCTTATTACACATGAAGAACATGGTGGAGATGATTCTGATCATGAGATGCAATACATGGCTGCTGAAGATGCTGACAGGTATGAATGTTTAGTTGCTCAACGTGTTTTGAGTGTGCAGGTTACACAAGCTGAGCAAAATCAGAGGCATAATTTGTTCCATACAAAGGGAGTTGTGAAGGAACGTTCTATTCGCGTCATCATAGATGGAGGGAGCTGCAACAACTTGGCTAGCATGGAGATGGTGGAGAAGCTTTCTCTCACCACAAAACCACATCCACATCCTTACTACATCCAATGGTTCAACAACAGCGGCAAGGTTAAGGTAACACGTACTGTTCGTGTGCATTTTAGTATCTCTACATATGTTGATTATGTTGATTGTGATGTGGTACCTATGCAAGCATGTTCCTTATTACTTGGTAGACCATGGCAATTTGATAAAAATTCTGTACACCATGGTAGAAACAATCAGTATACTCTTGTTCATAAGGATAAAAATATTACTTTGCTTCCTATGACTCCTGATTCCATTTTGAAAAATGATATTAATAGAGCTAATAAAGCAAAACAGGAGAAAAATAAGAGTGAAAATCAGATTATGGCAAAAGAATTTGAGCAACAAATGAAGCCTAATAATAAACCATCTAATGTTGCTTCTGAAATTAAACTAAAAAGTGCATGGTTACTTGCCACCCAATCTGATATTGATGAGCTAGATTCTAGCAAATCTGTTTGCTATGCTTTTGTGTGCAAAGAGGCATTATTTTCATTCGAGGACGTGCCTTCCTCTTTGCCCCTGCTGTCACTAACATTTTGCAGGAGTTCGCTGACGTCTTCCCACCAGACGTGCCACCGGGATTACCACCTATTCGAGGGATTGAGCATCAAATTGAATTAATTCCCGGTGCATCGCTACCCAACCGTGCACCATACCGTACCAATCCAGAGTAGACGAAGGAGATTATGCGTCAAGTACAGGAGCTGCTCGACAAAGGTTATATACGCGAATCTCTTAGTCCTTGTGTTGTTCCTATTATACTAGTGCCTAAAAAGGATGGTACGTCGCGTATGTGTGTTGATTGTAGAGGCATTAATAATATTACTATTCGTTATCGTCATCCTATTCCTAGGCTAGATGATATGCTTGATGAATTGAGTGGCTCTACAATATTCTCCAAAGTTGATTTGCGTAGTGGATACCATCAAATTCGTATGAAATTGGGAGATGAATGGAAAACAACATTTAAAACTAAGTTTGGTTTATATGAGTGGTTAGTCATGCCTTTTGGGTTAACTAATGCACCTAGTACTTTCATGAGACTAATGAACGAAGTTTTACGTGCTTTCGTTGGACGATTTGTGGTAGTCTATTTTGATAATATACTGATTTATAGCAAATCTTTGGAAGAACATTTGGAACATTTACGTGCTGTTTTTAATGCTCTACGTGATGCACGTTTGTTTGGTAACCTTGGGAGGTGCACCTTTTGCACCGACCGAGTATCTTTTCTTGGCTATGTTGTTACTCCACAGGGAATTGAAGTTGATAAAGCCAAGATTGAAGCTATTGAGAGTTGGCCGCAGCCCAAAACGGTCACACAAGTAAGGAGTTTTCTTGGACTCGCTGGTTTCTATAGGCGCTTTGTGAGAGATTTTAGCACCATTGCTGCACCTCTCAATGAGCTTACAAAGAAGGATGCGCCTTTTGTTTGGGGTACCGCACAGGAAGAAGCCTTCACGGTATTAAAAGATAAGTTGACACATGCTCCTTCACTCCAACTTCCTGACTTTAATAAGACTTTTGAGATTGAATGTGATGCTAGTGGAATTGGATTAGGAGGTGTGTTATTACAAGATGGCAAACCTGTTGCATACTTTTCTGAAAAATTGAGTGGGCCTAGTCTGAACTATTCTACTTATGATAAAGAATTATATGCTCTTGTTCGGACTTTAGAAACATGGCAACATTATTTATGGCCCAAAGAATTTGTTATACATTCTGATCATGAATCTTTGAAACACATTAAAAGTCAAGCAAAACTAAACCGTAGAC
Source organism: Aegilops umbellulata (assembly GCA_032464435.1). Lineage (NCBI taxonomy): Eukaryota > Viridiplantae > Streptophyta > Magnoliopsida > Poales > Poaceae > Aegilops > Aegilops umbellulata. The sequence goes on from CP136056.1 coordinate 330,681,535, forward strand.
ATGCTAAATGGGTTGAATTCATTGAGACTTTCCCTTATGTCATTAAACACAAGAAGGGTAAAGAAAATGTTATTGCTGATGCATTGTCTCGTCGTTATACTATGCTTTCACAACTTGATTTTAAAATATTTGGTTTGGAGACCATCAAAGATCAATATGTGCATGATGCTGAATTTAAAGATGTATTGCAGAATTGTAAAGAAGGTAGAACATGGAACAAGTTCGTCGTTAACGATGGATTTGTGTTTCGTGCTAACAAGCTATGCATTCCAGCTAGCTCCGTTCGTCTTTTGTTGTTGCAGGAGGCGCATTGAGGAGGACTAATGGGACACTTTGGCGTGAAGAAGACGGAGGATATACTTGCTACACATTTCTTTTGGCCAAAGATGAGACGGGATGTTGAGCGTTTTGTTGCTCGCTGCACTACATGTCAAAAAGCTAAGTCACGACTCAATCCTCATGGTTTATATATGCCTTTGCCTGTATCTAGTGTTCCTTGGGAGTATGTATCTATGGACTTTGTTTTAGGTTTACCTCGAACAAAGAAGGGGAGGGATAGCATATTTGTTGTCGTGGATAGATTCTCGAAAATGGCACACTTTATACCATGTCATAAAAGCAATGATGCTGTTAATGTTGCTGATTTGTTCTTTCGTGAAATTATTCGCTTGCATGGTGTGCCAAATACTATTGTTTCAGATCGTGATACTAAATTTCTTAGCCACTTTTGGAGATGTTTATGGGCTAAGTTGGGGACTAAACTGCCTTTTAGTACTACTTGTCACCCCCAAACTGATGGACAAACTGAAGTAGTCAATAGAACATTGTCTACTATGCTTAGGGCTGTTTTGAAGAATAATAAGAAAATGTGGGAAGAATGCTTGCCTCATATTGAATTTGCTTATAATCGTTCATTGCATTCTACTACTAAGATGTGCCCTTTTGAAATTGTGTATGGTTTCCTACCTCGTGCACCTATTGATTTGTTGCCTCTTCCATCTTCGGAGAAGGTTAATTTTGATGCTAAAGAACGTTCTGAATTGATTTTAAAAATGCATGAGTTAACTAAGGAAAACATTGAGCGTATAAATGCTAAATATAAACTTGCTGGAGATAAGGGTAGAAAACATGTTGTGTTTGCACCTGGAGATCTTGTTTGGTTACATTTGCGTAAAGATAGATTTCCTAATTTGCGCAAATCAAAGCTAATGCCACGTGCTGATGGTCCTTTTAAGGTGTTAGAGAAAATAAATGATAATGCATATAAACTTGAGCTACCTGCAGATTTTGGGGTTAGTCCCACTTTTAACATTGCAGATTTGAAGCCTTATTTGGGTGAGGAAGATGTGCTTCCGTCGAGGACGACTTCATTTCAAGAAGGGGAGGATGATGAGGACATCAATACCATTGTTACACCCACAGCCCCTACTGTTACATATACTGGACCAATTACTAGAGCTCGCGCACGCCAAATAAATTACCAGGTACTTTCATTTCTTGGTAATGCTTCTAATGTTCATGAGAATATGATGCTGCCTAAATTGGATACATTTGTTTTGCTTACAAATGAAGGGCCTAGCTTGGAGAAGGATGAACATTGGAGCAAGAACACACATGGAGTTGATGGCATGCGCAAGGGGATCAAGAACGGAGTTACAAGTGATGATTTCAGGACTTTGAAGCCACCATAAGGAGTGCATGAAGCCTTGGACGAAATATACAAGATGTCACTTCATAATATTCGTCCATAGGCTATTTTAGGTGCTGCGTCACCTTATTATTGGGCCAGACCCATGTAATTTCGAAATACTTAAGTATAGGCTATTTTTAGAGTCCGTATGTGTGGGGAAACAAGAGATAGGGTTGGTTTCAGACCCCACCCTCAAGGGCCACGAAATTCCCTCCTCTTCCTCCGTATATACAGCCCTTAGGGCGTCGTTTAGACTTTGGGTTTTGTTTAGATCAAAAGTTCGCCATAGCTGCAACTTCGCGTACTTCGTTTGTGTTCAACGACCAGACCAAGGCGTCATAGAACCCCACCTTCATTAATAAAGCTTTCCTCTTATATTCGCAATATCCAGATTGCAATCTTAGTTTCTTGCTTGTTCTTCATTTGCTCGCAGGAAACAGACCCTCGTGGTCAGGTTGATCGTGCTCCGGCGTGGTCAATAACCCTCGGAAGTTGGTTTAGCGATTGCTAAGGCGCGACGTCTCACACAAATCCATCGTTAACGACGAACTTGTTCCATGTTCTACCTTCTTTACAATTCTGCAATACATCTTTAAATTCAGCATCATGCACATATTGATCTTTGATGGTCTCCAAACCAAATATTTTAAAATCAAGTTGTGAAAGCATAGTATAACGACGAGACAATGCATCAGCAATAACATTTTCTTTACCCTTCTTGTGTTTAATGACATAAGGGAAAGTCTCAATGAATTCAACCCATTTAGCATGTCTACGGTTTAGTTTTGCTTGACTTTTAATGTGTTTCAAAGATTCATGATCAGAATGTATAACAAATTCTTTGGGCCATAAATAATGTTGCCATGTTTCTAAAGTCCGAACAAGAGCATATAATTCTTTATCATAAGTAGAATAGTTCAGACTAGGCCCACTCAATTTTTCAGAAAAGTATGCAACAGGTTTGCCATCTTGTAATAACACACCTCCTAATCCAATTCCACTAGCATCACATTCAAGCTCAAAAGTCTTATTAAAGTCAGGAAGTTGGAGTGAAGGAGCATGTGTCAACTTATCTTTTAATACCGTGAAGGCTTCTTACTGTGCGGTACCCCAAACAAAAGGCACATCCTTCTTTGTAAGCTCATTGACAGGTGCAGCAATGGTGCTAAAATCTCTCACAAAGCGCCTATAGAAACCAGCGAGTCCAAGAAAACTCCGTACTTGTGTGACCGTTTTGGGCTGCGGCCAACTCTCAATAGCTTCAATCTTGGCTTTATCAACTTCAATTCCCTGTGGAGTAACAACATAGCCAAGAAAAGATACTCGGTCGGTGCAAAAGGTGCACCTCCCAAGGTTACCAAACAAACATGCATCACGTAGAGCATTAAAAACAGCACGCAAATGTTCCAAATGTTCTTACAAAGATTTGCTATAAATCAGTATATCATCAAAATAGACTACCACAAATCGTCCAACGAAAGCACGTAAAACTTCGTTCATTAGTCTCATGAAAGTACTAGGTGCATTAGTTAACCCAAAAGGCATGACTAACCACTCATATAAACCAAACTTAGTTTTAAATGCTGTTTTCCATTCATCTCCCAATTTCATACGAATTTGATGGTATCCACTACGCAAATCAACTTTGGAGAATATTGTAGAGCCACTCAATTCATCAAGCATATCATCTAGCCTAGGAATAGGATGACGATAACGAATAGTAATATTATTAATGCCTCTATAATCAACACACATACGCGACGTACCATCCTTTTTAGGCACTAGTATAATAGGAACAACACAAGGACTAAGAGATTCGCGTATATAACCTTTGTCGAGCAGCTCCTGTACTTGACGCATAATCTCCTTCGTCTACTCTGGATTGGTACGGTATGGTGCACGGTTGGGTGGCGATGCACCGGGAATTAAGTCAATTTGATGCTCAATCCCTCGAATAGGTGGTAATCCCGGTGGCACGTCTGGTGGGAAGACGTCAGCGAACTCCTACAAAATGTTAGTGACAGCAGGGGGCAAAGAGGAAGGCACGTCCTCAAATGAAAATAATGCCTCTTTGCACACAAAAGCATAGCAAACAGATTTGCTAGAATCTAGCTCATCAATATCAGATTGGGTGGCAAGTAAACATGCACTTTTTAGTTTAATTTCAGAAGCAACATTAGATGGTTTATTATTAGGCTTCATTTGTTGCTCAAATTCTTTTGCCACAATCTGATTTTCACTCTTATTTTTCTCCTGTTTTGCTTTATTAGCTCTATTAATATCATCTTTCAAAATGGAATCAGGAGTCATAGGAAGCAAAGTAATATTTTTATCCTTATGAACAAGAGTATACTGATTGTTTCTACCATGGTGTACAGAATTTTTATCAAATTGCCATGGTCTACCAAGTAATAAGGAACATGCTTGCATATGTACCACATTACAATCAACATAATCAGCATATGTAGAGATAATAAAATGCACACGAACAGTACGTGTTACCTTAACCTTGCCGCTGTTGTTGAACCATTGGATGTAGTAAGGATGTGGATGTGGTCTTGTGGTGAGCTTCTCCACCATCTCCATGCTAGCCAAGTTGTTGCAGCTCCCTCCATCTATGATGACGCGAATAGAACGTTCCTTCACAACTCCCTTTGTATGGAACAAATTATGCCTCTGATTTTGCTCAGCTTGTGTAACCTGCACACTCAAAACACGTTGAGCAACTAAACATTCATACCTGTCAGCATCTTCAGCAGCCATGTATTGCGTCTCATGATCAGAATCATCTCCACCATGTTCTTCATGTGTAATAAGAGCCAAAGTCTCCTCATCATAGTCACTATCGGACTCATACCCACCATCCTCAGTAACAATCATCACACGCTTAGATGGGCATTCTCTCGCATAATGACCTCCACCCTTGCAACGTCGACAAATAATATCATGTGTTTGCCCTGTTGATGCCATGGATGAAGAAGAGCTCTTTGAAGGCCCAGAAGGTGTGCTCTTGGCAGATAGTGGTGATTGCGCCTGCTTTACTGTATCACGGTTGGAGGTGGTAGCCGACGGAGGTGCCGGTGTAGCAGAACGTGTGGAAGTAGATGATGCACGTGGTGTCCATGATGAAGGTCGACCTGCAGAAAAGTTAGTTCGCGCCAATGCCTGTCGATCCTGCACTTCACGTTCAGCTTTACAAGCAAGATGGAATAAACGAGTGATATTATTATAATCCTTATAGTCTAGAACGGTCTGAATCTCTCTATTTAATCCACCCAGAAAACGTGCAAGCATAGCTTCATTCTCCTCAACAATACCACATCTAATCAAGCCAGTTTGTAATTCCTGATAATATTCTTCTACCGAATTTTTTCCTTGTCTTAAGCGCTGCAATTTTTGAAGTAATTCACGTTGATAATATGGTGGAACCCAACGAGTACGCATAGCAGTTTTCAAAGCAGCCCAAGTAGCTGGAACAGGATATAATCTACAATGTTCAGACCACCAAACACATGCAAAGCTAGTGAAAGCACAAACAGCAGCAGGAACACGTCTCTCCTCAGGATATTGTAAACATGTAAATCGTTGTTCAGTTTCTAACTCCCAAGTAAGATATATATCAGGAACATATCTACCCTCAGATGGTGGAATATTCAATTTTAGTTTAGGGAGATGGTCATGATCTCGTACCTGAGGGGGAGCCCTAACATTGCCATTATTTGCATGTGGATGACCTGGTGGTTGTGGTGCTGGTGGTTGCACGTAGTTCTGATGTTGATCAACCTCATCCTCATAATCTCCCACATAATCATCCTCCCCCATATCAGCAGCAAGAGCCACAGAAGTATCAACAGCAGCACCAGCAGCTTGGCCAGGCTGAAGAGGGACACGGGTCGCTCAGCGGAGGGCTGTTTCGCGATGTGGAGGTAGTCGTTGTTGTTGTTGTAGAGGTGCGTTAGGTGCAGCCGGTGGTGGTGGTGGTAGACGCGTGAGCAACTCATTAAACTTGTTATCGAGCTTTGTTTCGAACGCCTTCTCAATGCCATCTATCTTCTCCATGGCCTCTTCAAATCTATTGAGCACATCTTCCACCTGTCCACTCATCATTTGTTGAAACTTATCATGTAACGCTTTGTTTGTCATGTTCTCCCAGTCAGTCTCGTCGGCTTGTGATCCTGCCATGGTTAGCAGCAATAGAAACACACAAGAATATGATCCTACAGACTACTAATAAGAAGTGGTGGTGGGAGTCACAAATCCGTCAAGCAAAACTCAAATTCTTACCAGTTCTTACCCAACAGCAGGCGGTGATCGGCAACCGTTGTAGTCAAAACTCTCAAAAGCTTGGATAGAGCGATTGCCAGGGAGAGTCAAACGCACGACGTAGATGTATGTGGAGCTGGGAAGGCTTATAGTATGGTAGCAAAAAGGGTCAGCAATAATCAAATCAGAGATGCAAAGTTGAATAAACGCTCAACGACGGTACTGTGCTGGTCCTAGGCTAGACCGTGCTAGAGACGCGAGCCTAGAACACTACAAAATCACGGCGCTGCACGGAAACAAGGGAAAAGCACACTCTGGATTTTTTTTTGCTCTGTTTTTTTTTGCACTCTTTTTTTTGCGCTCCTCTTTTTTTTGCTCTGTTTTTTTTTGCGCTCCTCTTTTTTTTGCGAAAAATCACTATAATGGCGAGTGTCTCAAAACTCTTCCCAGGTCAAACTGACAAGATGGGTACGAAATTTTTTTGACAATTTTTTTTCGGAAATCAGGGCAGTGACGACGAAAAAGTGCGACCAAAAATCACTATGATGGCGAGTGTCTCAAAAGACTCAGAACAACCTAAAAATAGGATAGGGAAAAAATATTTTCGGTCGCCGAAATTTCAGCCTAAAAACTGCCCGGGGGTCTCCAGACTCTTTTTTTTTCGAGACCTACGCAGGCAAGAAAACACGAATCGGAATTTAGATGGCTCTCGAAAACAAACCTAATATGAGAAGAACTCGGATTGGTGGTGGGTATAGGGTGGTGGTATATGGCAGCGGTGGTGGTATATGGTAGCGCTGGTGGTATATGGATACAGATTGGTGGTGGTATATGGATATGGATTCAGAGCGGTGGCAGAGAAGCAATGATGGTAGATGGCAAGGCGATGATGATGGTGCGGCGGTGGCGTGACAACTTATGACCAGAACTCGAAACTCTAAAAGACTAGACTCTAAGACCAGCAACTTGACACGAAGATGCAACCGCAAATACAACAAAGCAAAAACCCTAAAAAGATTATGCAAAGGCTCAGATTGGTTCGGATATGATGAACTAACCCTAATTTTTTTGTGGCTTTTTTGTGGACTGTAGGTATGAAGAACAGACTCGATCTAATCTACGAAAAACTGTAAAATCTCACCGAGCAACCTGGAAATCTGATACCACTTGATAGAGGCAAAGGTGTCCCGATGTTTCGATGAGATGGTGGCTATCGTTTCTGTGGGAGTCGACCTTGACGATCCGACTACGAACGTGCGAGACGTCGCGCCTTAGCAATCGCTAAACCAACTTCCGAGAGTTATTGACCACGCCGGAGCACGATCAACCTGGCCACGAGGGTCTGTTTCTTGCGAGCAAACGAAGAACAAGCAAGAAACTAAGATTGCAATCTGGATATTGCGAATATAAGAGGAAAGATTTATTAATGAAGGTGGGGTTCTGTGACGCCTTGGTCTGGTCGTTGAACACAAACGAAGTACGCGAAGTTGCAACTATGGCGAACTTTTGATCTAAACAAAACCCAAAGTCTAAACGACGCCCTAAGGGCTGTATATATGGAGGAAGAGGAGGGAATTTCGTGGCCCTTGAGGGTGGGGTCCGAAACCAACCCTATCTCTTGTTTCCCCACACATACGGACTCTAAAAATAGCCTATACTTAAGTATTTCGAAATTACATGGGCCTGACCCAATAATAAGGTGACGCAGCACCTAAAATAGCCTATGGACGAATATTATGAAGTGGCATCTTGTATATTTCGTCCAAGGCTTCATGCACTCCTTATGGTGGCTTCAAAGTTCTGAAATCATCACTTGTAACTCCGTTCTTGATCCCCTTGCGCATGCCATCAACTCCATGCGTGTTCTTGCTCCAATGTTCATCCTTTTCCAAGCTAGGCCCTTCATTTGTAAGCAAAACAAATGTATCCAATTTAGGCAGCATCATATTCTCATGAACATTAGAAGCATTACCAAGAAACGAAAGTACCTGGTAATTTATTTGGCGTGCGCGAGCTCTAGTAATTGGTCCAGTATATGTAACAGTAGGGGCTGTGGGTGTAACAATGGTATTGATGTCCTCATCAATCTTGGTATTGCTATATTAGATTTTGTAAACAAAAAAGAAATTTGTATCTAGGTACATCAACGGCTCATACACAAATGCACACACCCAATAAGTTTTGCCCTGGTAGCTTGTCAGGTTGAGCATGTATCATGCTGCTTTTTATTAGGACAGATCCTTGAATATTATTACATTTGGCATCTGTTGTTGCAACGATTTGTCAATGTGTCAGTTCTTTTATGCTAATTACATGCTCAACATTATTTTGAAACAAGGCTATATGGTAGCGTTCTATCATATCGATTTCTTAGTAAGTGTACACGACACTATCTTAGCAATGACACACAATATACATGGTGATGGAATAGAGAGAAACGGGAAAAATGAGAAATTGTGTTCTCTTACCGAACTACTACTTAAAAAGAATGTGACACTACTAGGAAAAAGCCTAGCACTATCTAAAGGTTAGCAGTAGCGTCCAACCCGCGCTACTTCTATATCCACTTAGTAGTAGTGCTTCCGGCAAAAGGCGCTACTGGTAATTACTAGTAGCGTGTCTCACAGCCCGCGTTGCTACTATTATTCCGTATTCTATTTCTTTTTTATTTTATGTTGTATTCATACACCTTTGTACAAGTTTTCATACAGTAGCAATTAAAGATTGCTTTTACATCATAATGAGCTATTACATCACTGGATGAAAGAAACTAGTCCACGGTTCTTTCACCCAATGATATAATAAATCATCATCATCATCATATCATTAACGACTTATCATCATAATACATCATTGTCATATAACACCTCCTCATGATCATCATTTTCATCAATGAGACATCATATAGTAAGTTGGTCACTAGTCATAATCACAACTCCTCATCATCATCAACTCTAACACATTGTAGCACATAATAACACATTGTACCTAGAACCTACTCCTCTCTCGTAGGACCTACTACCCTCTCTTAAGTAAAATAGCATAAAACAAGATAGGCCCTGACTCTCCATTATGGAGAATGGAGATTATCCTGTCTCCAATTCTCGCGCTTCGCACAATGTTGCTTCGAAGTAGCTCCTACGATTGACCATACATTTTTTCCAATCTTTGATTGCCATGTCTTCATTGGTTTTAGAAATTCGGTATGAATAGCAGTGATGCGTAGTATGACCTGGCTGTAAGTTCATAACATCAAGGCGACCCTTTGGAAACATCAGATGAGGCACACAATCCTTCGGGATTTTCTGTTGAAAAACATAGTAATAACTTCGCAGTTAGCAATGTAGTTGAGTTTTAGAAGAATTTATGCAAAAGATGCACGGATGTCGTAATAGTAAAAAATATTACCATGACATCTCCATGGATGTTACCGTAGTTCAACACGTGCACTAGTGGCACATGTTGATCATAATGTGAAGGAGTTTGATAATAGATATTGTAATTCTCAAGATCAGTAATAAATGAGATCGGATGATTTTTCTCCTGATAAGTTAAGTGTGAGCCATCGGTGTAGTAGGTTTCGTCTACCATCTTCCGCACATTCTTTGAAAAATGAAAATAAGTTGTAAACTATTTTAAAATAAACAATATAAATTGCTTAATAACTATGTTTGAGAAACTCACATAGCGGTAGAATTGGAAGCATATCAACAAGGACCCAAATGTTCATATTGTCTTGGGCGATGTCAGGATCACCAAAATCCATGTTGACAAGCATACCCTCACAAAAATCATATATCTTGCAAAGTGCTTCCCAATTCGGTCAACCAAAATGGGTTACGCTCTCAGAATTGTATAGATTTACATCAAAATCCATACCATGATGGGTCCTTAGGTGAATTATCTTTGTTTCCATACTTTCATGATCTTCAAAATCCATCATCTCCAAGACATAGTGTCCTGCATGGCATGGGATAAGCTAGTCGAATTGTAAAATACGAGAATTACACGTTGAAGTAGCAGAAGTCGTGCTTAATTATGAAAAAATACTTGTCATCGTTGTGTACCGTTTCAAAATCGAATGTCTCCTAGAGCTTAATGCTGAAACGCCGACCTTCTACCAGGTGAGGCCTGTCGCATAGACCCTGGTCCTCGCCGCACTAGTCGCACTCCGCCGGGAGACTTTCATCGTCCGACGACGACATCGACGATATTTCCTATGTTCATAATTCAAAGATTAAACTTGTACAATTAAATATATGTACTATAAAAACTAAATTAGATTATTATTATTCATCACGGGTTGACTATCGTTCTGTCGAGTCTTTTCTTGAAAACTTTCAGCTCACGTGGTGTATAATTTGACCGTTGGTGATGGTCGCTTCTCCTTTCGTCCATTACACTACAATGTCTAGCACATGGGAACGAAGGAGAAGCGACCCCCACGACAACAGTCGGGATTCTTCGTCCTCTCATATATGGTGGAGACTCTCCCTCACCGATTCCTCTCTCACATTTTGCGACTGTCGGTGATGGTCATTACTCCTTCCCCTAGTGCATAACAAAGGTCTAGCACAAGGAGAAGAAGGAGAAACGACCCCCACGACAACAGACGGGATTCTTCGTCCTCTCTCATATATGGTGGACACACTCCCTCACTGATTTTTTGACCGTCGGTGATGGTCGTTATTCCTCCTTCCCCTAGTGCATAACAAAGGTCTAGCACAAGGAGAAGAAGGAAAAAATGACCCCCACGACAACAGTCGGGATTCTTCTTCTCTCATATATGGTGCAGACTTTCTCCCTCACTCATTTGTTGACTGTCATATATGGAGCCTCGACAGACTTAAATTCAACCAGAAATGTCGTTTAATTATCTTTCTAGAAAATCCAGGCCACTCGATATTTCCTACATATTCTAGCACAAGTCATGTCAAAATTCACGGAAAAATTCGGCATGACCTTTGCTAAAAAAGGACATATCGAGCGCCTGAAATTTACCGGAATGAAAATTAATCAACACTCCGGCAAAACATAGGCCACTCGGAGGTGTTACCTACAAACATGGCCGACCAGTTGGGCAAGCACATATCCTGTTTGAGCAACACAAGATATACATGCTTATATCTACATCATATGAGCATTCAAACTTGATGGTCATTGCATTTCAATGGTTGAAAATATGAACAAAAACATTTCAAAATATCTTATAGGACTCATATTGACATGGAGATTTGGCTGGTCTCACCTCGAGGTCGAAGGGGGTCGGTGACGGGGACGACGGCGGGGATGATGGAGGGGCTCCTTGATTTCTGCAAAAACAAAAACCCTATAAGCTATCAACTAATCAAATGCATATGCTTTGCACAGTGCTCTCCAATTTGAGCATTCAAAATAGGAGTAGTTCTCCAATTTAAGCATCCAATAAGCAAAACTAAATCATAAAATAAATTAGTATTCAAATTAGCATGCATTCAATAAGCAATACTAAATCGTCCCTTGCGTCCGTACATTGTCGAATATCATCACTAATACATCTCGAATAGTATCATACATATAACATCACTAATACAGCTAAAACCCTAGCGAACGATGGGTATCGGCGCGGGTGGTGGACGCCCAAAGAGAAGGAACCATCACAGGATCATAGCTCCAGTGAGATTCCTGAAGAACCTGCCAGGTATTGTTGAACCTGCCCTCGAACGCAACCATGTAGCGACCGACGTGCTAGTCCTCCTCGCTGACATGGTGACGTACCACCTCCGCGGGGTCCGAAAGCCTCCGCGCCGTCACTGGCCCATGCGACCGCCATTAAAGAAGGTTCGGGTCAACGACGGGCTGGCTCCTCACCAAGCTGCTCCCCCGGAAGGTAGCACCTCCGAGTACCAGCCTGGCGGAGTCCAGTCCCGGACATGGCCCCTCTGATCAAGCAGGCCTTCTCCACTGAGTCGACGAAGAGGATGCGAGATAGGCATCGTCGACGAGGATGCGAGAATAATTGCTTTAAATAAGAAAATAACAAGAAATATGACATGTTCAAAATAAACTACTTCTATTAATTTTCTTACTAAAAATAAACTAGTTCTATTAATTCAACTAGTTCAACTAAGCACTTACTATAAATAAAAAACTAGTTCTTACTAAAAATAAACTAGTTCAATTAGTTCTATTAATTTTCTTACTAATTCTATGGAACACTTGTTGGGGAACGTAGCAGAAATTCAAAATTTTCCTACGTGTCACCAAGATCTATCTATGGAGAAACCAGCAACGAGGGGAAGAAGAGTGCATCTACATACCCTTGTAGATCGCTGAGCGGAAGCGTTCAAGTGAACGGGGTTGATGGAGTCGTACTCGTCGTGATCCAAATCACCGATGACCAAGTGCCGAACGGACGGCACCTCCGCGTTCAACACACGTACAACCCGGTGACGTCTCCCATGCCTTGATCCAGCAAGGAGAGAGGGAGAGGTTGAGGAAGACTCCATCCAGCAATAGCACAACAGCGTGGTGATGATGGAGGAGCGTGGTACTCCAGCAGGGCTTCGCCAAGCACGTGACGGAGGAGGAGAGGTGTTGGGGAGGGGAGGGGCTGCGCCTTGGATCAGGTATGAAGTCCTCCATCTCCCCCACTATATATAGGAGGGCCAAGGGGGGGCGCCGTCCCTAGGAGATCCAATCTCCTAGGGGGGCGGCGGCCAAGGGAGGTTTCCCTCCCCCCCCAAGGCACCTAGGGGGTGCCTTCCCCTTGTGGGACTCTCCCTTTAGGGTTTCCCCCACACTAGGCGCATGGGCCCTAGGGGAAAGTGGCGCCCCAGCCCACTTTGGGCTGGATCCCTTCCCACTTCAGCCCATGGGACCCTCCGGGATAGGTGGCCCCACCCGGTGGGCCCCCGGGACCCTTCAGGTGGTCCCGGTACAATACCGATGACCCCGAAACTTGTCCCGATGGCCGAAATAGGACTTCCTATATATAAATATTTACCTCCGGACCATTCCGGAACTCCTCGTGACGTCGGGGATCTCATCCGGGACTCCGAACAACATTCGGTAACCACATACAAACTTCCTTTATAACCCTAGCGTCATCGAACCTTAAGTGTGTAGACCCTACGGGTTCGGGAGTCACGCAGACATGACCGAGACGTTCTCCGGTCAATAACCAACAGCGGGATCTAGATACCCATGTTGGCTCCCGCATGTTCCACGATGATCTCATCGGATGAACCACGATGTCGAGGATTCGATCAATCCCGTATACAATTCCCTTTGTCTAGCGGTATAGTACTTGCCCGAGATTCGATCGTCGGTATCTCGACACCTTGTTCAATCTCGTTACCGGCAAGTCTCTTTACTCGTTCCGTAACACATCATCCCGTGATCAACTCCTTGATCACATTGTGCACATTATGATGATGTCCTACCGAGTGGGCCCAGAGATACCTCTCCGTCACACGGAGTGACAAATCCCAGTCTCGGTTCGTGCCAACCCAACAGACACTTTCGAAGATACCCGTAGTGCACCTTTATAGCCACCCAGTTACGTTGTGACGTTTGGCACACCCAAAGTATTCCTACAGTATCCGGGAGTTGCACAATCTCATGGTCTAAGGAAATGATACTTGACATTAGAAAAGCTTTAGCATACGAACTACACGATCTTGTGCTAGGCTTAGGATTGGGTCTTGTCCATCACATCATTCTTCTAATGATGTGATCCTGTTATCAATGACATCCAATGTCCATGGTCAGGAAACCGTAACCATCTATTGATCAACGAGCTAGTCAACTAGAGGCTTACTAGGGACATGGTGTTGTCTATGCATCCACACATGTATCTCAGTTTCCTATCAATACAATTCTAGCATGGATAATAAACGATTATCATGAACAAGGAAATATAATAATAACCTATTTATTATTGCCTCTAGGGCATATTTCCAACAGTCTCCCACTTGCACTAGAGTCAATAATCTAGTTCACATCGCCATGTGATTGCAATGATTCCAACACCCATGGGGTTTGATCATATCTCGCTTGTGAGAGAGGTTACTAGTCAACGGGTCTAAATCTTTCAGATTCGTGTGTGCTTTACAAATATCTATGTCATATCCTAGATGCAGCTACCACGCTCTATTTGGAGCTATTCCAAATAACTGTTCTACTATACGAATCCAGTTTACTACTCAGAATAATCTGGATTAGTGTCAAAGCTTGCATCGGCGTAACCCTTTACGACGAACTCTTTTACCACCTCCATAATCGAGAAAATTCCTTAGTCCACTAGTTACTAAGGATAACTTTGACCGTTGTCCTGTGATCCATTTCTAGATCACACTTGTACCCCTTGACTGACTCATGGTTTGGCACACTTCAGGTGCGGTACATAACATAGCATACTTTAGAGCCTACGACTAAAGCATAGGGGACGACCTTCGTCCTTTCTCTCTATTCTGCCGTGGTCATGTCTTGAGTCTTGCTCAATACTCACACCTTGTAACACAGCCGAGAACTCCTTCTTTGCTGATCTATTTTGAACTCCTTCAAAATCTTGTCGTGGTATGTGTTTGTTTGAAAGTACTATTAAGCGATTTTGATCTATCCTTATAGATCTTGATGCTCAATGTTTAAGTAGCTTAATCCAGGTTTTCATTGAAAAACATTTTTCAAACAACCCTATATGCCTTCCAGAAATTCTACATCATTTCCGATAAACAATATGTCAACAACATATACTCATCAGAAATTCTATAGTGCTCCCACTCACTTCTTTGGAAATACAAGTTTCTCATAAACTTTGTATAAACCCAAATCTTTGATCATCTCATCAAAGCGTACATTCCAACTCCGAGATGCTTACTCCAGTCCTTAGAAGGATTGCTGGAGCTTTGCATACTTGTTAGCATCTTTCAGGATTGACAAAAATCTTCTGGTTGTATCACATACAACCTTTCCTCAAGAAAATCGTCGAGGAAACAATGTTTTGACATCCTATCTGCACAATTTCATAAATAATGCAGTAATCGCTAACATAATTCCAACAGACTCTTAGCATCGCTACGAGTGAGAAAGCCTCATCGCAGTCAACTCCTTGAACTTGTCGGAAAACATCTTAATGACAAGTCGAGCTTTCTTAATGGTGACATTTACCATCATTGTCCGTCTTCCTTTTAAAATCCATCTATACTCAACAGCCTTACGACCATCGAGCCGTTCTGCCAAAGTCTACACTTTGTTTTCATACATGGATCCTCTCTCGGATTTTATGGCCTCGAGCCATTCATCGGAATCCGGGCCCACCATCGCTTCTCCATAGCTCGTAGGTTCATTGTTGTCTGGCATCTTGACTTCCAAGACAGGATTACGTACCACTCTGAAGTAGTACGCATCCTTGTCATCCTACGAGGTTTGGGAGTGACTTGATCCGAAGTCTCATGATCACTATCATAAGCTTCCACTTCAATTGGTGTAGGTGCCATAGGAACAACTCCTGTGCCCTGCTACACACTAGTTGAAGTGACGGTTCAATAACCTCATCAAGTCTCCACCATCCTCCCACTCAAGTCTTTCGAGAGAAATTTTTCCTCGAGAAAGGACCCGATTTGAGAAACAATCCCTATTGCTTTCGGATCTGAGACAGGAGGTATACCCAACTGTTTTGGGTATCCTATGAAGATGCATTTATCCGCTTTGGGTTCAATCTTATCAGCCTGAAACTTTTTCACATAAGCGTCGCAGCCCCAAACTTATAAGAAATGACAGCTTAGGTTTCTCTAAACCATAGTTCATATGGTGTCATCTTATCGGAATTACGTGGTTCCCTATTTAAAGTGAGTGCGGTTGTCTCTAATGCCTAACCCATGAACGGTAGTGGTAATTCGATAAGAGACATCATGGTATGCACCATATCCAATAGGGTGCAGTTATGATGTTCGGACATACCATCACACTATGGTGTTCCAGGCGGTACTAGTCGTGAAATAATTTCCACAATGTCTCAATTGTGTACCAAACTCGCAACTCAGATATTCATCTCTATGATCATATCATAGATATTTTATCCTCTTGTCACGACGATCTTCAGCTTCATTCTGAAATTACTTGAACCATTCAATAATTCAGACTTGTGTTTCATCAAGTAAATATGCTCAGTATCTACTCAAATCATCTGTGAAGTAAGAGCATAACGATATCCACTGCTTGCCTCAGCACTCATTGGACTGCACACATCAAAATGTGTTACTTCCAACAAGTTGTTTTCTTGTTCCATTTTACTGAAACCGAAGCTTTCAGTCATCTTGCCCATGTGGTATGATTTGCATATCTCAAGTGATTCAAAACCAAGTGAGTCCAAACGGTCCATCTGCATGGAGTTTCTTCATGTGTATATACCAATAGACATGGTTCACATTACTCAATCCTTTTCAAAAATGAGTGAGTCCGAAGATCCATCAACATGGAGCTTCTTCATGCGTTTTATACCAATATGACTTACACGGCAGTGCCACAAGTAGGTGGTACTATCATTACTATCTTATATCTTTTGGCATGAACATGTGTATCACTATGATCGAGATTCAATAAACCATTCATTTTAGGTGCAAGACCATTGAAGGTATTATTCAAATAAATAGAGTAACCATTATTCTCCTTAAATGAATAACCGTATTGCGATAGACATAATCCAATCATGTCTATGCTCAACGCAAACACCAAATAACAATTATTTAGGTTTAACACCAATCTCGATGGTAGAGGGAGCGTGCGATGCTTGATCATATCAACCTTGGAAGCACTTCCAACACATCTCGTCAGCTCACCTTTAGCTAGTCTCCGTTTATTCCGTAGCTTTTTATTTTGAGTTACTAACACTTAGCAACCGAACCGGTATCTAATACCCTGATGCTACTAGGAGTACTAGTAAAGTACACATTCACATAATGTATATCCAATATACTTCTATCGACAGCCTTCTTATCTACCAAGTATCTAGGGTAATTCTGCTCCAGTGGCTGTTCCCCTTATAACAGAAGCACTCAGTCTCGGGTTTGGGTTCAACCTTGGGTTTCTCCACTAGAGCAGCAGCTGATTTGCCGTTTCATGAAGTATCCCTTCTTGCCCTTGCCCTTCTTGAAACTAGTGGTTTCACTAACCATCAACAATTGATGCTCCTTCTTGATTTCTACTTTCGCGGTGTCAAACATCGCGAATATTTCAAGGATCATCATATCTATCCCTGATATGTTATAGTTCATCACGAAGCTCTAGCAGCTTGGTGGCAATGACTTTGGAGAAACATCACTATCTTATCTGGAAGATCAACTCCCACTCGATTCAAGTGATTGTTGTACTCAAACAATTTGAGCACAAGCTCAACGATTGAGCTTTTCTCCCTTAGTTTGCAGGCTAAGAAAATCGTCGGAGGTCTTATACCTCTTGACGTGGGCACGAACCTGAAATCCCAATTTCAGCCCTCGAAACATCTCATATGTCCCGCAATATTTCAAAATGTCTTCGGTGCCTCAATTCTAAACCATTCAACATTACCGAACTATCACGTAGTTATCTAAACGTGTATGTCCGATGTTCGCAACATTCACGAACGACGTTTGGGGTTCAGCACACTGAGCGGTGCATTAAGGACACAAGCCTTCTACTGTCCGCATAATTGCTTACTATCAACTTTCAACTATATTTTCTCTAGGAACATATCTAAAACAGTAGAACTAAAGCGCGAGCTTACGACATAATTTGCAAAGATCTTTTGACTATGTTCAGGATAATTAAGTTCATCTTATGAACTCCCACTCAGATAGACATCCCTCTCGTCATCTAAGTGATTACATGATCCGAGTCAACTAGGCCGTGTCCGATCATCACGTGAGACGGACTAGTCATCATTGGTGAACATCTTCATGTTGATCGTATCTACCATACGACTCATGCTCGACCTTTCGGTCTCTTGTGTTCCGAGGCCATGTCTGTACATGCTAGGCTCGTCAAGTCAACCTAAGTGTTTGCATGTGTTCCAAGGCCATGTCTGTACATGCTAGGCTCGTCAACACCCGTTGTATTCGAACGTAAGAATCTATCACACCTGATCATCACGTGGTGCTTCGAAACGACGAACTTTCGCAACGGTGCACAGTTAGGGGGAACACTTTCTTGAAATTTTAATGAGGGATCATCTTATTTACTACCGTCGTTCTAAGCAAATAAGATGTATAAACATGATAAACATCACATGCAATCAAATAGTGACATGATATGGCCATCATCACTTTGCTCCTTTTGATCTCCATCTTCGGGGCTCCATGATCATCGTCGTCACCGGCATGACACCATGATCTCCATCATCATGCTCTCCATCATCGTGTCTTCATGAAGTTGTCACGTCAACTATTACTTCTACTACTATGGCTAACGCTTTAGCAATAAAGTAAAGTAATTACATGACGTTTATGTTGACACGCAGGTCATAAATAAATTAAAGACAACTCCTATGGCTCCTGCCGGTTGTCATACTCATCGACATGCAAGTCGTGATTCCTATTACAAGAACATGATCAATCTCATACATCACATATATCATTCATCACATCCTTTTGGCCATATCACATCACATGGCATACCCTGCAAAAACAAGTTAGACGTCCTCTAATTGTTGTTTGCATGTTTTACGTGGCTGCTATGGGTTCCTAGCAAGAACGTTTCTTACCTACGCAAAACCATAACGTGATATGTCAATTGCTATTTACCCTTCATAAGGACCCTTTTCATCGAATCCGATCCGACTAAAGTGGGAGAGACTGGCACCCGCTAGCCACCTTATGCAACTAGTGCATGTCAGTCGGTGGAACCTGTCTCACGTAAGTGTACGTGTAAGGTCGGTCCGGGCCGCTTCATCCCACAATGCCGCCGAATCAAGATTGACTAGTAACGGTAAGCATATTGAACAAAATCAACGCCCACAACTACTTTGTGTTCTACTCGTGCATGGAATCTACGCAATAGACCTGGCTCATGATGCCACTGTTGGGGAACGTAGCAGAAATTCAAAATTTTCCTACGTGTCACCAAGATCTATCTATGGAGAAACCAGCAACGAGGGGAAGAAGAGTGCATCGACATACCCTTGTAGATCGCTAAGCGGAAGCGTTCAAGTGAACGGGGTTGATGGAGTCGTACTCGTCGTGATCCAAATCACCGATGACCAAGTGCCGAACGGACGGCACCTCCGCGTTCAACACACGTACAGCCCGGTGACGTCTCCCATGCCTTAATCCAGCAAGGAGAGAGGGAGAGGTTGAGGAAGACTCCATCCAGCAACAACACAACGGCGTGGTGATGATGGAGGAGCGTGGTACTCCAGCAGGGCTTCGCCAAGCACGTGACGGAGGAGGAGAGGTGTTGGGGAGGGGAGGGGCTGCGCCTTGGATAAGGTATGAAGTCCTCCATCTCCCCCACTATATATAGGAGGGCCAAGGGGGGGCGCCGGCCCTAGGAGATCCAATCTCCTAGGGGGGGTGGCGGCCAAGGGAGGTTTCCCTCCCCCCAAGGCACCTAGGGGGTGCCTTCCCCTTGTGGGACTCTCCCTTTAGGGTTTCCCCCACACTAGGCGCATGGGCCCTAGGGGAAAGTGGCGGCCCAGCCCACTTTGGGCTGGATCCCTTCCCACTTCAGCCCATGGGACCCTCCGGGATAGGTGGCCCCACCCGGTGGGCCCCCGGGACCCTTCAGGTGGTCCCGGTACAATACCGATGACCCCGAAACTTGTCCCGATGGCCGAAATAGGACTTCCTATATATAAATCTTTACCTCCGGACCATTCCGGAACTCCTCGTGACGTCCGGGATCTCATCCGGGACTCCTAACAACATTCGGTAACCACATACAAACTTCCTTTATAACCCTAGCGTCATCGAACCTTAAGTGTGTAGACCCTACGGGTTCGGGAGTCACACAAACATGACCGAGACGTTCTCCGGTCAATAACCAACAGCGGGATCTGGATACCCATGTTGGCTCCCACATGTTCCACGATGATCTCATCGGATGAACCACGATGTCGAGGATTCGATCAATCCCGTATACAATTCCCTTTGTCTAGCAGTATAGTACTTGCCCGAGATTCGATCGTCGGTATCTCGACACCTTGTTCAATCTCGTTACCGGCAAGTCTCTTTACTCGTTCCGTAACACATCATCCCGTGATCAACTCCTTGATCACATTGTGCACATTATGATGATGTCCTACCGAGTGGGCCCAGAGATACCTCTCCGTCACACGGAGTGACAAATCCCAGTCTCGATTCATGCCAACCCAACAGACACTTTCGTAGATACCCGTAGTGCACCTTTATAGCCACCCAGTTACGTTGTGACGTTTGGCACACCCAAAGTATTCCTACGGTATCCGGGAGTTGCACAATCTCATGGTCTAAGGAAATGATACTTGACATTAGAAAAGCTTTAGCACACAAACTACACGATCTTGTGCTAGGCTTAGGATTGGGTCTTGTCCATCACATCATTCTTCTAATGATGTGATCCCGTTATCAATGACATCCAATGTCCATGGTCAGGAAACTGTAACCATCTATTGATCAACGAGCTAGTCAACTAGAGGCTTACTAGGGACATGGTGTTGTCTATGCATCCACACATGTATCTGAGTTTCCTATCAATACAATTCTAGCATGGATAATAAACGATTATCATGAACAAGGAAATATAATAATAACCTATTTATTATTGCCTCTAGGGCATATTTCCAACAACACTTACTCAAAAACAGTAAAAAAAACTACATTATACAATAGTAAAAAACTACAGTAAAAAAAACAAAAAAATAGAGATGAAGGGAGGAGGGGGTGGGAGGAGGGAGGAGGAGGAGGAGAGAGGAGAGAGGAGGAGGGGGAGGAGGGTGGTGGGATCGGAGGAGGGAGGAGGGGAGGCCGGAGGAGGGAGGGGCAGCCGGAGGAGGAGGGAGGAGGGGGCGACCGGAGGAGGAGGGAGGAGGGACGGGCGGAGGAGGAAGGAGGGGAGGAGGGAGGAGGATGGATGGAGGGACTACCTCAATTTTGCAGGAGCAGGAGCGTCCGCGGCGGCGGGCGACGATGGTGGTTGGGGAACGGCGGCGGCGACGGACGACGGGGGTTGCGAGGGAGAGTGAGTGAAAGGGTCAGCCGCGCGGGGAGGATAAGGTAGGGTTAGTAGCAGCGCGGGTTAGAGAAAAACGCTACTACCACGGAGCATAGCCGCAGCGTCGGGTAAGCATACGCGCTGCTGCTAAGTGGGGCTAGCCATGTGCGCCCAGTTCAAACATAGCAGCAGCGTGTTTTGCTAAAACGCGCTACTGCCAACAGAATAACAATAGCGCCTTTTACTGTAACGCGCTACTACTAAATATCAGTAGCGCTTCATTTTATCCAGCGCTACTGCTAAGATTTTGTGTATAAGGTTTTCCCTAGTAGTGTAAGGTTTCATTTTCATCTTTCTTCCCAACACCCCTTCGTCCAACCTTCCGTGTATATGATAATCGCTAACCTTAATTTACTTACCTTCTGAACCAATTCCATTTTAATTTACTTACCAAACCTCTAACTAATATATAAGGTAATTTACGGTCAGAATTTGATGAATATTTATTTACACAATCGTATTATTATTGACAGGTAAATCACAAGCTAACCTACTAAAATATTTATATCCCGTTGCAAAGCCATTGTATACCATTGTATACCATGTCATTTGTGGGAATATAACATGTTTTTTATCCCTAGATAACGTGAAATATGTGAGGAGACCGCTTTTATCAACTAGTGTATATGCCACTGGCTAGTGCTCAACTTTGACACTTAAAATGTGTGGAAGAAGGTAACCATCTTTCCTTAATGTGTGCTTTCATCTTACCTCAAGACTTCTGTTTTGAATCAGAAACCCACGTTTCCACTAATACGATCCCCCCCCCCCCAGTTTTGCACGTAAAATAAAATGTGTGGAAGAAGGTAACCATCTTTCCTTAATGTGTGCTTTCATCTTACTTGAAGACTTCTGTTTTTAATCAGAAACCCACGTTTTCACTAATACGAGTTTTGCACGTAAAATAAAATTGGCTCCTCGTTTACAATCTTTTCGAAATAGCCCTCTATGTACGGCGATACTTGTCCGATGCATACACGAGGCTAAAAAACAGTTTTGTGTACCATGTTGGACCATATAGGTTGGCAAGTGTCATCATACAAAGGCATATTATGCATGCCAGCATTCTTAAAATAAAACACTAATTAGACCCACTTTGATCGTTGGAGTGTGTTAGGTTTCAAAATGTCAAACTTGTAATATATTGTATTTTATGTAATTTAGAGTTTTCATTATCTCTAGCAATAGTATTACTACCGGCTTAAGTAAGTTTGTGCTTGGAGGACCACCGTACCGTACTCGCTCTTGCATTTAGTCAACTCGGTAGCCGGCCAAAAAGAGAAAGAAAAAACTCGGTAGCCGGCCGTCCGGGTGCACGGCAAATCGGCGGTCCACCTCAGCATGCTCAACGCAAAATTTGCGTGTACAACCTGTGCCTGTCCGTGGCCATATTGTTTTCGCCCAAGGAAACGGGAGCTGCGAGGAGGCCTGGAGCGGGCGGGCGCGTGGCTGTACGGTCCCGGCACGAGCCGGCTCGTAGCCCGGCTGCGGCAGGCCACGCGACCACGGGCCCGCCAGCCAGTCACGCCCTACCAGACAAGCAGCGGACCCGCTGTGATCTCTGATTGCGACCCATCCAGTAAACTGCTGCCAAGTTTTCCAACCACCGCTAGCCCTAGCGAGACTGCGACCCGTCGGGGATGACCGAACAGCATACGTTTTTGTGTGGTTCCTTTTGTTTCCGAGTTTTTCTTTTATAATACATCGACCCCAGGACTCTAGGCTAACGATGCATTTGGTTTTTCTTTTCCGTGCATTTGTCTTCGACCTCCTCATCTCCCTCCATTCTGAAATTACTCCCTCCATTTCATAATGTAGTGCGTTCGCACTTTACAAAATCTTCAATACAAATTCAATGGAATTTTTGCTCCATCGCAGTCGGTCTCGTTGGTTAAATTGGTTAAATTTATGGTCAAACATAGATCTCAGAAAGCGTGGACGCACTATATTATGAAATGAAGGGAGTATGGGATGTTCTATTTTTCTCTGTATGAAATGTACATATACATATATCAATATAATCATAATCACTCTTTGTTTTACTTAACCCAGATGCATCCTTCCTTGATGTCTGCTAGGCGTCATTGCTGCGCGCGCATGCACATACATTCAATGCAAATTATCCCACGATAATTACAATTGTAAGATTATGATTGCACGATGTATTACTCTTCGTGCATAGGCACGTATATATGATGTACAAAGGTGGGCCACGGACCTCAACTATACAAGAAACTAGGAGGCGGGCCCAATACACAATATGCACATAACACATATACTCAACACCCCCCCGCAGTCGAAGCGGTACCGCGGCTGACGCAAAGACTGGACCGGAACTCCTCAAATGACGCCGTAGGCAAGCCCTTGGTCATGATATCTGCAAATTGTTGAGATGTAGGGACGTGTAAAACACGAATATGGCCAAGGGCCACCTGTTCCCGAACAAAATGAATATCCAACTCAATATGCTTGGTCCGTCGATGATGCACCGGGTTAGCGGAGAGGTAGACCGCCGAGACGTTGTCGCAGTAGACCACCGTGGCACGGTCAACAGGGCAAGAAAGCTCCTGAAGCAGCTGGCGAAGCCACGAACACTCGGCGACGGCGTTGGCCATCGCGCGATACTCAGCCTCAGCACTGGAACGAGAGACCGTAGGCTGCCGCTTGGACGACCACGAGATAAGTGATGGTCCAAGGTAGACACAATAACCCGAGGTGGAGCGACGAGTGTCAGGGCAGCCCGCCCAGTCTGCATCGGAGTAGGCGGTGAGGGCGGTGTCGGTGGAGACGTGAAGCGTGACACCAAGATCCATAGTGCCACAGATATAGCGGAGAATCCGCTTGACGGCATCCCAGTGAACGTCTCGAGGAGCATGCATATGAAGACACACCTGCTGCACGGCATATTGGATCTCCGGTCGAGTCAGAGTGAGGTACTGGAGAGCACCAACGATAGACCGATAGAAAGCAGCATCCGAAGCAGGAGAACCATCCGTGGCAGAAAGCTTGGCCTTCGTATCAACAGGCGTAGCGGCGGGCTTGCAGTTAAGCATGCCGGCGCGCTCGAGGAGCTCATGAGCGTACTTCCGCTGATGAAGGAAGAAGCCATCCGGACGGCGCACCACCTCGACACCGAGGAAGTAGTGCAAAGGACCCAAGTCCTTGATGGCGAACTCAGCGCGAAGACGAGCCGTGAGCTGACTGAGGAGACCAGCCGTACATGCCGTCAGGATGATGTCGTCGACATAGAGCAGCAAGTAGGCCGTGTCAGAGCCCTGATGATAGACGAAGAGCGAGGCGTCCGAGTGGGTGGAGCGGAATCCAAGCTGGTGGAGAAACGCCGCGATGCGCTGGTACCAAGCGCGCGGAGCCTGCTTGAGTCCGTACAAGGACCGTGAAAGCAAGCACACATGGTCGGGAAGCGCCGGGTCAACAAACCCGGTGGGTTGCTGGCAGAAGACCTGCTCCTCGAGGTGACCATGGAGGAAGGCGTTGGAGACGTCCATCTGGTGCACCGGCCAAGCACGAGAGACCGCAAGGTGGAGAACCGTGCGTATCGTGCCGGGCTTGACGACCGGAGCGAAGGTGTCGGTGAAGTCGATGCCAGCACGTTGTCGGAAGCCACGAACGACCCAACGCGCTTTGTAGCGATCAAGGGTACCATCAGGACGGAGCTTGTGTTTAAAGACCCACTTCCCGGTAATCACGTTGGCGTGCCGGGGACGGGGAACAAGCTGCCACGTCCGGTTACGCAACAAGGCGTCAAACTCCTCTTGCATCGCAGCCATCCAGAGCGGGTCACGAAGAGCGGCTCGAACGGAGGACGGCAACGACGACGGCTCAGAGGTGGACGCCGCATGGACGTAGTCATCCGAGGCGTAGCGCGAGCTCGGGCGAAAAACGCCCGTACGGGCGCGGGTGACCGGACCGGCCACAGGCGCCGGGGGGACCGCGGGCGCCGGGGGGGCCGCGGGCATCGAGGGCGCCAAGGGGGCCGCGAGGGACGCGGGCGCCAACGTCGGGGGCGCCGAGGGGGGCGCCGGGGACGCGTGCGCCAACGTAGGAGGCGCCGGGGGGACCGCGGGCACCCGGGGCGCCGGGGGCGCCGCGGAGACCGCGGGCGCTGGAGGAGCCGCGGGGGCCGCGGGCGCCAACGTCGGGGCTGCCGGGGGCGCCAGCGCCGCGGGTGTAGGAGGCGGCGCATGCGGGGGGCGCGCCTCAAAGCCAGGGGGCGGGCCAAGAGGGGCGCACGAGCGCCCTGGGAGAGGCGCCGAGGAGCCCGCGTCACCAGTGGCGGGAGGAACAGCCGGGGGTACCTGGTGAAACGGAAACACATGCTCATCAAAGTAAACGTGCCGGGAAGTGAACACACGATGGGAGACAGGATCGTAGCACCGATATCCCTTGGAGTTGGAGGGGTAGCCGATGAAGATGCAAGCGACAGATCGAGGTGCAAGCTTGTGAGGAGCAGTGTCGGCAATGCTGGGATAGCAAAGGCACCCAAAAGTACGCAAGTCGTCATAAGACGGGGGCGTACCAAAGAGAAGATGGTGAGGTGCGTAGTTCCACCGTGGGCGGCAGGGTCTAATGTTAAGAAGAAGTGATGCAGTGGCGAGTGCGTCCGGCCAGAAACGAGGCGGCATGTTGGCATGAAACAGGAGCGTGCGAACGCAGTCATTCAGAGTGCGAAGGACGCGTTCGGCTCGACCATTCTGCTGTGAAGTGTACGGGCATGTGAGGCGGAAAACTGTGCCTTGATGCGACAAAAAGGTGCGGAAAGCAAGGTTGTCGAACTCTTTTCCATTGTCCGTCTGAAGCGCAAGGATGGGACGCCCAAACTGCGTGCGGACATAGGAGTAAAAGGCCGTCAAGGTAGAGAGTGCATCTGACTTTCTGCGCAAAGGAAAAATCCACACATAATGAGAATAATCATTAAGAATGACCAGATAATATAAATAGCCCGAGTTACTAGGAACCGGAGAAGTCCACACATCGCTATGAATCAACTGAAAAGGAAAAGAAGCAATGGTGGTGGAGTTATTAAACGGGAGGCGAACATGTTTGCCGACACGACAGGCATGACAGGTGTGATCCTCGATCTTATTGCAACTGAAACTGAAACTCCTAAGAATATGACGAAGTGTGGCGGGATTGGGATGACCCAAGCGAGCGTGCCAGAGATCGACGGCAGCGGAGAAAGCAACCGGTGCGGTGGTGGTGGTGGATGAAGGCGAGTGCACTGGATAGAGCTCATCGAGGCTGTCACATCGGTGAAGTACCATCCTGGTTCGAGCGTCTTTGACACAAAACCCAAGCTCGTCAAATTCAACGGTAACAGGATTTTCACGAGTTAAACGACGAACGGAAACGAGGTTCTTAATAAGATGAGGTGACACAAGTATGTTAGACAAAGTAATAGGCATAGAATTAGAAGGAAAAGAAGTGTGTCCGACATGTGTGATAGGGAGTGTGGAACCGTCGCCGACAATGATGCGGCGGTCGGTGGTGACCGGAGTGAAAGAGGCAAGATTACCAGGATGAGCAAACATGTGAGCCGTAGCCCCGGTGTCCATGTACCAATCATCACCTCCGGTGTAGTTGTTCGGCGTAGGAGCGGCATGCAGTGCGGGAAGGAGCACCGAGTCCCAGGGCGGCGGCAGCGGGGCCGGCGAGGGGGACGAAGACGCCATGGGGAGGCCGTAGCCACCGCTCCGCAGCGGCGGTGGGTACTCTCCAGACGGTATGGAAAGTAGCCCTGGCAGCGACTGCGGTGCCGGGTAGGCAGGATGGCCCGCCGAAAAAACCTGCTGGCCTGCTGACGACCCCCACCAGTGCGCAGGAGCCCCGTACATGGGCGCGTCGAACGCCCCGTGTAACAGCAAGGGATCGACGGGCAGAGTCGGCACCGACGGCGGGGCGACGACGGGCTGGCCGGAGAGCTCCGGCGGTGGGCCGGCGATGTACGCCAGTGGGGACAGCGGAGCCGAGTTGTGCAGCAAGTCGGGACGGGCTGGCGGGGCCGCGCCGTAGGGCGCCGGCGGCGGGACGGCAAAGGCGGCGGCGGACGGTCCGAAGGACGCCATCATTGATCTGACGGCGACGGTCGGCGGCGCAAAGGAGGTGCGCGGCGGCGGCGGCGCAAAGGAGGTGCGCGGCGGCGGCGGCGGGAGATGACGCGATGCAGCGGCAGGTCACGCAACGCGGAGCTGGCGGGTATGCAGCAGGTGGAGGGCTTCGCGTGGAACGGCTGAGGCGCTGGCGGGCGTACTCGGCGCAGACCGTCGCACGCCACGCGTAGACCTGGCCGCACCCTCTGCTTGCCACCGCGTGCAAGATCGATCCAGAGAAGCTGGAAGCAGCGGCAGCACAACGCGATTTATTCCTACTGATGGATCGAGCAAGCTAGTAGGCAGCTCAATGGATTTTGGTGTACGTACATGTGTAGAGCCTTGACGAACTACACAGGCGACGTGACGCGAGGTTAGTGGGCGGCTGGGGAAGCGCGTGCAGGGAGGGAAGGAGCGGCGGCCGGTGCGAGAGGCGCGCAGACGGCGGCGGCTAGGTGGCGGCGGCGGCGGCGCGGAGGAGCGCGGCGGCGGCGGCAGCGGAAGACTAGGGTTAAAACCTAAAAACTGATACCATGTAAGATTATGATTGCACGATGTATTACTCTTCGTGCATAGGCACGTATATATGATGTACAAAGGTGGGCCACGGACCTCAACTATACAAAAAACTAGGAGGCGGGCCCAATACACAATATGCACATAACACATATACTCAACAACAATTGTTGCAAGTTATGTATATGCGTTTATTTAGTTGCAACAATGCTTGTAACGAAGTTAAATAATAAAATGATGCAATTGTGCGATCCTCACACTTCGATCTACCTTAGTCATGTCTACCTGCTAACGAAAGAATGACGATGTGCGTCGTTTGATGCAGAGGCCGGGAGTAATCATTCTTTTCAAAAAAAAAAAATCTGCTAACGAAAGAGAGTGGAACAAAGGAAACAATTGGATATTGTTAACATGTTCTCAGCACCTGAACACAAATGGCATATGGAGTGCGAAATCGCGACTAGGATGTTCATTTATTAATCGTGGCACGTCAAGCTGTGGACATGCGATTATTTCCGATTGAATTAGAACCACGGGTTCAGGTGGACTCCACATGAACGAAGTAAAGCACAGCCACATATTAGATCTGGTCACCATTTTGTACCAGTTGACATAATTGCACCCTTGCATCATAATTCATAACCATACCATACTGCTCGCTCTGTTCCTAAATATATAAGTCTTTTTGAAGATTTCAATATAAACTATATACAAATGTATATAGACGTAATTGTTTCGTATGTAGTTCATATGGGAATCTTTAGGAAGACATATTTAGAAATGGAGGGAGTACGTTCCATGGTTGCACGTAATTAAGGGGTGTGATTTTGGTTTTCTTCCAAGTATGGTGGACTAGTTGCTTACTCCATATTCTGATTCTGAATCGAGAAATACATAGAGAGTTCAATGCGCAACACATGCGTGCCACTGATCCGTGCGAACGGCTGAGTTAAACTTCATGTGCGTGGTGCATGATCTCACCATCTGTACAGTCAGTCAGTAGTTCGAACTAAAGGAGCTCTGACTCGAAGCGCTCTTAAGAGGCATGTGAGAGGGCAGAGGAAAAAAATTATATGAGACCAGGTCTCATATTTAGCAGGTGAGACCCGCTCTGATGGATGACACGTGGCATTTATAAATCACAAAGCATCTAATCTCTTTCTTCCCTGATTTCAAGTGGGGAATGGGGTAGATGCTTTGTGATTTGTCAATGCCACGTGTCATCCATCAGGGCGGGTCTCACCTGCTAACCCGTGAGACCTGGTCTCATAGAATTCTTTTTCGAGGGCAGAGGTGGACGAAGTTGATCAAGACATTCGCATTGACCGTCGGATTTCTTTCAGCAGGCAACAAGCATTTCACTTGAGCTGACAGTTATGGCAGCCTCTCCCGTCTCCATGAGACGAACAAGACGAACACCGCCACCACTGACTGGTTCACAACGACCATGTCAGCGCCCCAACTACACAGGAGCAAGACAGTGTGGCAGCATCAGGTTAGCAGCCTGCCACGGCGACCAAACCAAGTGCCACGCAAGGCTACACACCAAAGCGCATCGCCAGCAGGCCGGCCCGCATCATACAACCCAACAGAAGGTTCGTTGGGCCAGACTGGACTCGCTAGGGTTGGCCCGGTGATGCCACCTACTTATACCCACAAGCGAGTCGAGGCAGGCATCCAGTAGGATCAGATCGGCGGCGGCTCTCTTCCTCATCCCCTTCCTCTCGCAAGAACAGCTTGGCTGATGTATCCGGATTCGAGTTGTATCTGTGATTGAGCTATAGATCGATTGGTACCCTAACATCCTGGTATCAGAGACCACTCCACCACTCCTCTCCGCCGCGCCAACCCTGGAGACTCGGCACCGCGTTCAAGCGCGGCAAGTACTCCTCGCCACCATGGATCCGACCCTCAAGGAGTACCTGGACAAGCTGCACCAAGACGCCAAGGCCGACTCCGTCCACGTCCTCAAGCAACTGCAGACCCAGTCGTCCCAGATCGAGGATCTCCTCCGCTGGAAACCCGATCTGGAGGCGAGGTTCGCGAAGTTGGAGACCACCGTGGCGACCCTGCAAGCCGTGGCGCCATCTGCGACCAATGGGGCGGCGCTCCACAACGCCCTCCCAACGCTGCTCCAAACGCGCGGACCACCTCTCGGGCCCGATGGCCACGACGTCGCTGATCTCACCGGGGGGGCCCCGTCGGCGACCCCCGTGTCGCCGGCGGCACTCCCGGTCACAGGTACGGTTCCGCTTCCGCTTGTCCCTACCGCCACGGTCCCGTTTTCCTCATCAGTTCTCACCACGTTAGGCCAGCCACCACCTTCCATGAGTTTTCCTGTTTTCTCCGGCGACAACCCACAGCTCTGGAAAACGCTGTGCGAACAGTATTTCCAGATGTTCCCCGTCCATGATTCTTACCGTGTTCCTATGGCCATCCTAAACTTCTCTGGTCCGGCGAGCATCTGGCTCCAATCTGTGCAGAAGAAACTTATCGGGCTGGACTGGGAATCATTCACATCCTTACTCTGTACTCGTTTCGGCCGAGACAAACACCAAATGCTCATTCGCCAATTCTATGCCATCAAGCAGACCACATCTGTCGCTGATTTCATCGAGCGCTTCGAGTCCTTGATGAATCACCTTATATCATATTCAGAATTAACTCACCCATATTTCTTTTTGACTCGTTTTGTCGAGGGCCTGCGACCGGACATTCGAGCGGTGGTGCTCGTGCAACGCCCACCGGACTTGGATACGGCTTGTTTGCTGGCCCTACTTCAGGAGGAAGTGGCCGACGGCGAACTTCCGATCGGCCGCGCCATCACCAACCGCAGCCAAGGGAGCCATCCACGCGCTGCGACGCCTTCGTTCTTCGGTCGACCTGCTACACCAACTGTGGTCTCCGAGGATCGACGCGGCACCGATGCCGCACGCGCAAACTCCGAGAACAGCAAGGTCGCGGCACTTCAGCAGTTTCGCTGCGCGAAGGGCCTCTGCTTCAAGTGCGGGGAACGGTGGGGCAAGGATCACGTGTGCCCGCCGACCGTCCAGATGCATGTCGTCGAAAAACTCCTCGCCATGTTCGCCCAAGACGACCTCCCCATCGAATCGCCCCCTCTATCACCAACCTCTGAAGAAGAGAACCTGTGCACTCTCTCGCGTCAGGCAGAGGATGGTTCTTCAGACCCGGGCGTTCTTCAGCTACAGGCATGGCTCCAAGGGCACGAGATCTTACTACTTGTCGACTCAGGCAGCTCTACATCCTTTGTCGATAGCACACTGGCCACCAAACTTGAAGGAGTGAAGCAGTTACCGCGACCATGCAAGGTGCGTGTCGCCGACGGCAACACCATACCCTGCAACCGTTTCATTCCAGCTTGTTCGTGGATCACGCAAGGGCACGAGTTCACAACAGATTTCAAGATTCTGAAGCTGGGCTCCTATGATGCAATCCTTGGGATGGATTGGCTACGCCAACACAGCCCCATGAGCATCGACTGGGTTGCGCAACAGTTGAATGTCACCACCCCCGCTGGCCGCCTCCACCTGTCGGCGATCTCTTCGGATCATACTCAGTGCTCTGTTATCTCTGCCCCAGAGTTGCTCAAGGCCTGTAAGCAAGGATCAGTCGCTCACATTATTCACCTCAACTCTCTTGATGGCAGCAACGAGCACGACGCACAGATGCCGGTCGAGGTACTCCGGCTACTTGAGTAGTTCACCGACGTGTTCGAAGATCCGCGTGGCCTCCCAGCACGTCGTGAGTGCGATCATCGCATACCACTGATGGCAGGCGCGCAACCTGTCACATCTAGGCCCCCCCGATACAAGCCAGAACTGAAAACAGAGATAGAGCGGCAAGTTCAGGAACTGCTCGATGCAGGGGTAATTCAAAAAAGCTCCAGCCCCTTTTCATCCCCAGCTCTGTTGGTCAAGAAGAAGGACGGAACCTGGCGTCTGTGTGTTGACTATCGTCGCCTCAACTCCATGACTGTAGTGGGCAAGTTTCCTGTATCGATTATCGATGATGTAGGATCTAGAAGTGGGTGTGTCTAGAGGGGGGGTGACTAGACACTTAGTACTAAAGTTGCAGTTTTTAAGCCCTTTTGGTTTATGTGAAGTTTTAGGCACAATTTCAGCACACGCAATACATGTCAAGCAAGCATGCAAAGAGTATATAGGTAGCGGAAAGTAAAGCATGCAACTTGCAAGAATGTAAGGGGAAGGGTTTGGAGAATTCAAACGCTATTGGAGACACGGATGTTTTTCCCGTGGTTCGGATAGGTGGTGCTATCCTACATCCACGTTAGTGGAGACTTCAACCCACGAAGGGTAACAGTTGCGTGAGTCCATGGAGGGCTCCACCCACGAAGGGTCCATGAAGAAGCAACCTTGTCTATCCCACCATGGCCATCGCCCACGAAGGACTTGCCTCACTAGCGGTAGATCTTCACGAAGTAGGCGATCTCCTTGCCCTTACAAACTCCTTGGTTCAACTCCACAATCTTGTCGGAGGCTCCCAAGTGACACCTAGCCAATCTAGGAGACACCACTCTCCAAGAAGTAACAAATGGTGTGTTGATGATGAACTCCTTGCTCTTGTGCTTCAAATGATAGTCTCCCCAACACTCAACTTGTAACGCCCCGAGACCGACGCTCCAGACGCCTTCCATGTTTTGCGTTACCGCCGTTTGTTTTATTTGTTTGTTGCATATCATCTCATAGCATCATGCGCATTGCATTTGCATGTTTTTATAAAACTTGCATCCGTTCGTAGTTGCCGCGTTCCCCCGTGCCTTCGTTGGTCGTTCCGAGGCCAACCGTGTTTTCGGTTCCCTCTTATCAAACCACCTAACCTCTCTCGTCAGCCCGTGGCCCCCTCACGTGAGCGTCCGAAACTCTCCCGAACCCGACTCGGGCTGTCGTTACCGTTGGATCCGGATCATCCCCTAACATCTATAAAACATCACCATTTTCTTATTTGGGCTCCCTACCTATTTATTTCTTGATCGTCCGATTACGATCGGAGGGACGAGAGAACCCCTACCCAAAATCAACCTACTATATAAACAACCTAACCCTAGTCCAATCCATCCATCCATCTCCGCCGCCAGCCGACCAACTCCCTCATTCCTCGGGATCCTCCCAGATCCCCTTCGCTCCAACCAGCGCAGCCAAGTCTCCACCTTCTCCAAATTCCCACGCCATCGCCACTCTCTTCCTCCGT
Organism: Aegilops umbellulata; assembly: GCA_032464435.1. Taxonomy (NCBI): domain Eukaryota; kingdom Viridiplantae; phylum Streptophyta; class Magnoliopsida; order Poales; family Poaceae; genus Aegilops; species Aegilops umbellulata. The sequence continues at coordinate 330,714,544 of CP136056.1, forward strand.
TGATTTCAGCGCCTCGAGTGCCTCGTTCCCTCCTCTCGTGCCTCGATCCAGGATGGATCGGAAGCAGCACCGGCCTGCGCCAGCCTCCGGAGCGCCATCCGCCCCGGCAAACCTCGACGTCGAGCTCCAGCAGGCCGTCCTCGTCGCCCCTACTCCCTTCCCTTCCTCTTCTTCGCTGAAGGTCTCCCTGACCACCCCCCTCGTCGTGTTTCTCTCACAGGGAACTATGGAGCCGTCGCTTGGAGCTCCATGACCGCACCTCCCTGCCGCGATGAGTCCCCGCCGTCCCGAGGCCACTTGTCGTCGTCCGGCCGGCAACAAGCAGCAGCTTGCTGGAGCGCGAGCCCTGCCGGGTCTGCCTCCCTCTGCCCGTCCCTCGTCCCGCTCGTCTCCGACACCAGCGCCAAACCCCGCCGCCCTCGTCTGTCCGTGCACAGGAGGTGCTCCGCCCATCGCTGCTGTTCGCAGGAGCACCGGTGCCCCGGATCCGCCATGGCGCTGCCGTCCGCCGAGCTCCCTGCCGTGCCGAAGTCCCGCCGCTTCCCTCGCCTGCGACGACCGCCCTTGCTCTTCCGCGCCAAGCCAGCGGCGCCGTGGCCTCGCCTCTGCTTCGAGCAGGCGAAGGAGGCGCGCCAGCCTCGATCCCCTGCTTCCTCTGCTTCGTAGACGAACGCGCGCTCGCGTTGACCAAGCCAGCCGCTGCGTGCATCAGGCCCAACTCTGCCACTTCCTCCACCAGATCCGCCCCATTGGGCATCCATCGTATGGGCTTGGCCCATGGTGAGCTGCCTCCCCCAGCGCCTGTTCCTGTTGGGCCAGCCAGTTTCGGCCCGTAGTTTTTTTTCTTGCCGCTGCGAATTTGTCCATTTATCCTGAAAACTGCATATTTACAGAAAAACCCTCATATTCATGCATGTAATAACTAATAAACTATGCATCGGATTAAAATGCTTTATATATGTAAAATGCTTAGAATTTCATCTAGTTTCATTATATGCCACTTCCATCCATGTTTAAAATGTTTAAATGTGCTGTTTGAATTAATTTGCATAATTAGCATGTTAAAATGATTTAATTCATAACTAAATAACCGTAGCTCGGATTTAAATAAATTATATATGTAAATGGGGTAGAAAAATGCCTAGTTTAACATGGTGCACTTTATTTTGCTGTCTAACAACATTAAAATTATGTTTAGGGCAGAACAGTACCAAATTCATAATATGCACATGAGGTTTTTCCGGATTTGTTGTTGTTATTTTCGGCCTCATTTAAACTTGCCTAAATAATTAGTTTTCATATGCTTCACCTCTTGCCATGTTAAGCAACATTTAATATTGATGTGTACATAACCGAGAGAGAACTAAATAATTGATGTGGTGTCTCGTCAATATGCAACTCGTTGCATATTGAGCTCCACTTAATTTGTAGAATTGTCTGTTGCATTTTGCCATGCCATGCTTATTTAAACAGGACATGCATCATACCTGATTGTGCATCATGTCTTGTTTATGTGATGGTTGTTTACTATGTTGTTTGTTTGTTTCCGGGTTGCTTCCCTCGTTAGCTTCGGTTTCGTTCCGGAGTTGTGAGGATTCGTTCGACTTCGTCCGTTTGTCTTCTTCATGGACTCGTTCTTCTTCCTTGCGGGATCTCAGGCAAGATGACCATACCCTCGAAATCACTTCTATCTTTGCTTGCTAGTTGCTCGCTCTTTTGCTATGCCTATGCTGCGATACCTACCACTTGCTTATCATGCCTCCCATATTGTTAAGCCAAGCCTCTAACCCACCTTGTCCTAGCAAACCGTTGTTTGGCTATGTTACCGCTTTGCTCAGCCCCTCTTATAGCGTTGTTAGTTGCAGGTGAAGATGAAGTTTGTTCCTTGTTGGAACATGGAGATGTTGTTCCTTGATTGGAACATGTTTACTTGTTGGGATATCACAATATATCTTATTTAATTAATGCATCTATATACTTGGTAAAGGGTGGAAGGCTCGGCCTTATGCCTGGTGTTTTGTTCCACTCTTGTCACCCTAGTTTCCGTCATATCGGTATTATGTTCCCGGATTTTGCGTCCCTAACGCGGTCGGGTGATTTATGGGACCCCCTTGACAATTCGCTTTGAATAAGACTCCTCCAGCAAGGCCCAACCTTGGTTTTACCATTTGCCTCACCACCACCTACTTTTCCCTTGGGAGTCGCTCTCTCGAGGGTTATCTTTATTTAGCCCCCCCGGGCCAATGCTTGTCTAAGTGTTGGTCCAAACTAGAGCCCTTTGCAGCGCCACCTCAGGGAAACTTGTGGTCTGGTTTTAGTTGTACGGACTGCTCATCCGGTGTTGCCCTGAGAACGAGATATGTGCAGCTCCTATCAGGATGTCGGCGCATCGGGCGGCTTTGCTGGTCTTGTTTTATTACTGTCGAAATGTCTTGTAGCCGGGATTCCGAGACTGATCGGGTCTTCCCGGGGAGAAGGAATATCCTTCGTTGACCGCGAGAGCTTATCATGGGCTAAGTTGGGACACCCCTGCAGGGTTTGAACTTTCGAAAGCCATGCCCGCGGTTATGTGGCAGATGGGAATTTGTTAATGTCCGGTTGTAGAAAACCCGAAGTTGATCTTAATTAAAATACATCAACCGCGTGTGTAACCGTGATGGTCTCTTCTCGGCGGAGTCCGGGAAGTGAACACGGTGTTGGAGTTATGCTTGACGTAGGTTGTTCTAGGATCACTTCTTGATCATAGTTGTTCGACCGTGCTTTTGCCTTCTCTTCTCGCTCTCATTTGCGTATGTTAGACACCAGATATGCTAGTTGCTTGCTGCAGCTCCACCTCACTACCCTATCCTGCCTTTAAGCTTAAATAGTCTTGATCTCGCGGGTGTGAGATTGCTGAGTCCCGGTGACTCACAGATACTTCCAAAACCAGTTTGCAGGTGCCGATGAAACCGTGCAGGTGCCGCACCCGAGCTCAAGGAGGAGCTCGATGAAGATCTTGTTCATTGTGTTGTTTCATTTCAGTTGATCAGTAGAGGAGCCCAATCGAGACGATCGGGGATCTGTGTAGCATTTGGGGTAGTCTTCTTTTATTTTGGTTCCGTAGTCGGACCTTGATTGTATTTGTTTGATGTAATGCTTTACTCATGTATTGCTTGAAGTGGCGATTGTAAGCCAACTATGTATCTCTTTCCCTTATGTATTACATGGGTTGTGTGAAGATTACCTCACTTGCGACATTGCTTTCAATGCGGTTATGCCTCTAAGTCGTGCTTCGACACGTAGGAGATATAGCTGTACCGAGGGCGTTACAAGTTGGTAATCAGAGCCTTCCCCGACCTTAGGAGCCCCCACTGATTGATCGTTTTTAGCGGCCGAGTTGTGTCTAGAAAAATGTTTTGAGTCATTTAGGAATTATGTATCGGAGAGTTTAGGAATTCTTTTTACTTCCCAGTCTCCTCATCGCTCTGGTAAGGCATCCTGACGTAGAGTTTTGACTCTTCTCTTCTCAAATTTCACTAAATTTTTTTTAGGATCACGCGGGTATCTTAGAATCGTTACGATGGTTTTGTGATGACAACATTGTCTTGGTGCCTCCTGTCAGCAGGGGTTTAGTGGAAGTGTCCCGGGGAGTTGAGCTCCGAGGTGTTGTCGTCATAATTTTATCGTTGCAGTTCTGGAATACCTGAGTTTAGTACGCCGACATCGAAAATCTCTTTTGTACAGTTGTTGGTGAGATAACCCTGATAGCCCAGTACTGAGGCGAGTGCGGGAGTATTGCCATAACTCGTATAACGGATGCTTTTCGAAGGTTGAGGTAGACAATTTCCGGAGTTTTCTTGGTTATGTGTTGAAGGATGGATACAACTGGATCTAGGTATTGTTAGTTTGGGTGATATATTTTGTGTCCCCTGTATCCCCAACACCTGATTGCATAACCAAAAAGTTTCGGGAGTTTATAGGTGGGAATTCAAGTATCTCGTAGGATATCTTTCCAACAGGCACATGATACGATATGGGATCTATCATATGTTTGTTTCCGGCTTATTCTGCAAGCCAAATCCTTTGTTTTGTTTTATTTGTGGTATTCGAGTTGCTTCGATGTCAAGTGTTGATCCATACCTTCCCTAAACGGTGTTCTCATATTGTTATGTGAATACTAATCCTTCTTGATCATCGAGGTTGTCATGTTAATTCTGTTCCAACCGGCGTGCTTCTCTTTAAGTGGATCCGATCATTTCAACATTCACAAGATCCCCTCTCAGTTTTTCCCAACGTTTCTTGTTTCATCCGTCCCAAATTGTCTTTGTTTTTCCCGCCCTCCCACCCTCTTTCTTTAAGGACTCAGATTTCTTAACCAAGTATCCATTTTATTGAGTGAAGTTTCTTCATTCTTTTCCTTAAATGTTTTATCCGGTGATTTCTCATGAAGACGCTAAGGAAGCTTCAACTTTATCATTGTTCCATTCTAATTTTCTTCTCCGGTGGATTCAATTCAAGCTTTGTTGATCTTATCCCTTTTCCTCTTTTCAATTGTTTTCTTATGCCGGTGCACCTCTTAATCATTCACCTCTCACTATTCATTTGTTCCGGAGTGATGAAGATATCTCAGAAGATTCAAGTTTCCATTCTCAATTCACTCAAGTTCTTTTGAGGTTGCTATCTCATTCAAGCCATTTAATTCAACCGGAGCAATCTTTCTTTTCAAGCAATCGTTTCAACGGTGGTTATTTTGAGTGGGCCCTAACTCACAGGTCTTTTCCCAGGATCTTACCTGACTCTTCTAATTTTCCCGGAGCTATTCTCAAATTCATTTAAAAGTTTGACGTAAGAATGGATTTTCATCAGTCAGCTGTTTTGCTCCAAGATCTTTCAAATTCTTTTCATTGTTGGTTCAACCTTTCCAATTTTCATCCCGGAGTATCTCAACAATTCATGGCGGTGTTTCTCGTCATCGTTCTCAACATTTGAAGACTGAAGAAGAGTTTCTCTTAAATCTTGCTCCATTCTCTTCAAGATTCATGGTTCTAGCTTGTTGCCATCCTCTCATAATTGTTTTCGATTGTGAGAATAATTTTCACCCATCCGGAGCATTTCAGGAGTTTTTTTCAGTTTGATTCTCCGAAGGCCATCATTTCAGAAGAATTATTCATTCTCAGCTTCGTCTATCGTCCTCCAGATCTTATCGGTGCATCATTCAATATTCTCTAATCAGTTCATGATCTCTTCGTTCTCATATATCTCAAGTATCTTCATTCGTTTTCCAAGTCTTCCCGGTGAATTGTGCCTTTGCTACTTTCATTTCTAATTCTTACGGTGGTTCGTTCAAGAGTTCTCTTCCTTCGTTATCATATAGATTCATTCGTTCTTTCCAATCCTACCGGTGGTTCATTGAATACCTTTCTCAAGTTTGTGCTATATCTGTAGTATGCCTAATCCGTTGCTTGTCATCAATCTAAATTGGTGAAGGATACGCATAACATAATTCTTGTTCTTGTTTCATCCAAGCGATTGATTCATTCTTCCGGAGTTCGTAATGGTATCAATTTCTCAGTTCTAAGTTGTTCATCTCTTCTTTCCGGAGTTTGTTCTTCATATCACATTCTCGGTCCGAGATGCTTCATCTTTTCTTTCCGGAGTTCAAGTTTTCTCGGTTATATCATTTCAAAGCTTCATCTTATCATTGCAAGGCTTCACCTTGTGTTTTCAACTTCTCTTTCTTTTTATCATCCTTTCATTACCGGAGTTCTTCATGAAGGCTCTACATGGTGGTTCGTCAAGGATTCCTTTCATCCTTCAATTGTTTTTCAAGAATTCTCTCGAAGTTAAGATCCGCCAAGCTATACTCTGAAATAAAGATGGTGCTCAACACATGTTTTGTTTTGAGGAGTTCAAGCATTTCTTCATCTTGCATTCCGAAGTGCAATTCTTTCTATCTTATCTTTTGAGGTGGTGTTATGTTGTTCTTGACAATTTCCCTTCGTGTTTCATGATCCACATGTTGTCAAGAATGAGGTATATTAAATCCATCAATTTCTTCCTTGGAGTTATCTTGGTTTATATTTCACCTAAAGCCTTCCCTAAGAATTGTTGCTATTTGTGGTGCTTATCAATGACCCAAGTTTTCTCCTATCCTCTCGGTGAAAGAAGTTTTTCATCTCTTTGGTGTCCTCAATCAAAGTAATTGTTTCCGTTAGTGGTCGGTTGCCACCTCATAATTTTGAGATGTTTTCCATAAGCACACTACAAACTTATTCTTTTCGTTGTTGGTTTTCCAACAACTCCGTTTTAACCTTCTTGAAAGGATGCTTTCCAAACTCAATTGTGGTTGAAGTTGTCATTTTCTTCTCCATTCCTTTATTCCAATGATCTACCTTCTATTCTTTCGTTCCGGAAGCATATGGTGTTGCTCTCTTCGTCCAATCATCGCATTTTTCTCAAGATCATGTTATTTTCCTTACTTTTCAATTCAACAAGAGTGATGTGTCTATCATTCCTCTTTTAACCGAAGTCTCATCCAAGTGTTTTCATTTTGCCAAGTTCAAATTCTATTCCTCCATTTCCAACCGGAGTGTGTATCATCTCTTCAATATCGTCTCATCTTATCAAGTTTTCCTTCTCTTTTCTATCGGAGTGCTGTCCAAATTATTCTATCATTCTTGTTCCTTGGCTATCACAATATACCGGTGGTTGCATATTCTCTTTGGTTCGTTAAGCTCTTGTTTCATGCCTTTCAACTACAAGGTTCCCGTAATGTTCCTTGTTCCTCTTGCTGAACGAGTGTTTTAAATTTTGTTCACCTCCGTCGTGTCATTTCTTCAAGCTTTGCAACCTCTCAAGGTTCGTGGTTTCACTCATTTGTCAAAGAAGCAAATTTGTTTTACCTCTTCCCCTTCCGTTTTTCTCCGGTGCCATCCTAGATCTCGGGACGAGATCCTCTTGTAGTGGTGGAGTGTTGTAACGCCCCGGGACCGACGCTCCAGACGCCTTCCATGTTTTGCGTTACCGCCGTTTGTTTTATTTGTTTGTTGCATCTCATCTCATAGCATCATGCGCATTGCATTTGCATGTTTTTATAAAACTTGCATCCGTTCATAGTTGTCGCGTTCCCCCGTGCCTTCGTTGGTCGTTCCGAGGCCAACCGTGTTTTCGGATCCCTCTTATCAAACCACCTAACCTCTCTCGTCAGCCCGCGGCCCCCTCACGTGAGCGTCCGAAACTCTCCCGAACCCGACTCGGGCTGTCGTTACCGTTGGATCCGTATCATCCCCTAACATCTATAAAACATCACCGTTTTCTTATTTGGGCTCCCTACCTATTTATTTCTTGATCGTCCGATTATGATCGGAGGGACGAGAGAACCCATACCCAAAATCAACCTACTATATAAACAGCCTAACCCTAGTCCAATCCATCCATCCGTCTCCGCCGCCAGCCGACCAACTCCCTCCTTCCTCGGGATCCTCCCAGATCCCGTTCTCTCCAACCAGCGCAGCCAAGTCTCCACCTTCTCCAAATTCCCACGCCATCGCCACTCTCTTCCTCCGTTGATTTCAGCGCCCCGAGTGCCTCGTTCCCTCCTCTCGTGCCTCGATCCAGGATGGATCGGAAGCAGCACCGGCCTGCGCCAGCCTCCGGAGCGCCATCCGCCCCGGCAAACCTCGACGTCGAGCTCCAGCAGGCCGTCCTCGTCGCCCCTACTCCCTTCCCTTCCTCTTCTTCGCTGAAGCTCTCCCTGACCACCCCCTCGTCGTGTTTCTCTCACAGGGAACTATGGAGCCGTCGATTGGAGCTCCATGACCGCACCTCCCTGCCGCGACGAGTCCCTGCCGTCCCGAGGCCACTTGTCGTCATCCAGCCGGCAACAAGCAGCAACTTGCTGGAGCGCGAGCCCTGCTGGGTCTGCCTCCCTCTGCCCGTCCCTCGTCCCGCTCGTCTCCGACACCAGCGCCGAACCCCGCCGCCCTCGTCTGTCCGTGCACAGGAGGTGCTCCGCCCGTCGCTGCTGTTCGCAGGAGCACCGGTGCCCCGGATCCGTCGTGGCGCTGCCGTCCACCGAGCTCCCTGCCGTGCCGAAGTCCCGCCGCTTCCCTCGCGTGCGACGACCGCCCTTGCTCTTCCGCGCCAAGCCAGTGGCGCCGTGGCCTCGCCTCTGCTTCGAGCAGGCGAAGGAGGCGCGCCAGCCTCGATCCCCTGCTTCCTCTGCTTCGTAGACGAACGCGCGCTCGCGTTGACCAAGCCAGCCGCTGCGTGCATCAGGCCCAGCTCTGCCACTTCCTCCACCAGATCCGCCCCATTGGGCATCCACCGTCTGGGCTTGGCCCATGGTGAGCTGCCTCCCCCAACGCCTGTTCCTGTTGGGCCAGCCAGTTTCGGCCCGTAGTTTTTTTTCCTGCCGCTGCGAATTTGTCCATTTATCCTGAAAACTGCATATTTACAGAAAAACCCTCATATTCATGCATGTAATAACTAATAAACTATGCATCGGATTAAAATGCTTTATATATGTAAAATGCTTAGAATTTCATCTAGTTTCATAATATGCCACTTTCATCCATGTTTAAAATGTTTAAATGTGCTGTTTGAATTAATTTGCATAATTAGCATGTTAAAATGATTTAATTCATAACTAAATAACCGTAGCTCGGATTTAAATAAATTATATATGTAAATGGGGTAGAAAAATGCCTAGTTTAACATGGTGTACTTTATTTTGCTGTCTAACAACATTAAAATTATGTTTAGGGAAGAACAGTACCAAATTCATAATATGCACATGAGGTTTTTCCGGATTTGTTGTTGTTATTTTCGGCCTCATTTAAACTTGCCTAAATAATTAGTTTTCATATGCTTCACCTCTTGCCATGTTAAGAAACATTTAATATTGATGTGTACATAACCGAGACAGAACTAAATAATTGATGTGGTGTCTCGTCAATACGCAACTCGTTGCATATTGAGCTCCACTTAATTTGTAGAATTGTCTGTTGCATTTTGCCATGCCATGCTTATTTAAACAGGACATGCATCATACCTGATTGTGCATCATGTCTTGTTTATGTGATGGTTGTTTACTATGTTGTTTGTTTGTTTCCGGGTTGCTTCTCTCGTTAGCTTCGGTTTCGTTCCGGAGTTGTGAGGATTCGTTCGACTTCGTCCGTTTGTCTTCTTCATGGACTCGTTCTTCTTCCTTGCGGGATCTCAGGCAAGATGACCATACCCTCAAAATCACTTCTATCTTTGCTTGCTAGTTGCTAGCTCTTTTGCTATGCCTATGCTGCGATACCTACCACTTGCTTATCATGCCTACCAAGCCTCTAACCCACCTTGTCCTAGCAAACCGTTGTTTGGCTATGTTACCGCTTTGCTCAGCCCCTCTTATAGCGTTGTTAGTTGCAGGTGAAGATGAAGTTTGTTCCTTGTTGGAACATGGAGATGTTGTTCCTTGATTGGAACATGTTTACTTGTTGGGATATCACAATATATCTTATTTAATTAATGCATCTATATACTTGGTAAAGGGTGGAAGGCTCGGCCTTATGCCTGGTGTTTTGTTCCACTCTTGCCGCCCTAGTTTCCGCCATATCGGTATTATGTTCCCGGATTTTGCGTCCCTAACACGGTCGGGTGATTTATGGGACCCCCTTGACAGTTCGCTTTGAATAAGACTCCTCCAGCAAGGCCCAACCTTGGTTTTACCATTTGCCTCACCACCACCTACTTTTCCCTTGGGAGTCGCTCTCTCGAGGGTCATCTTTATTTAGCCCCCCCGGGCCAATGCTTGTCTAAGTGTTGGTCCAAACTAGAGCCCTTTGCAGCGCCACCTCAGGGAAACTTGTGGTCTGGTTTTAGTTGTACGGACTGCTCATCCGGTGTTGCCCTGAGAACGAGATATGTGCAGCTCCTATCAGGATGTCGGCGCATCGGGCGGCTTTGCTGGTCTTGTTTTATTACTGTCGAAATGTCTTGTAGCCGGGATTCCGAGACTGATCGGGTCTTCCCGGGGAGAAGGAATATCCTTCGTTGATCGCGAGAGCTTATCATGGGCTAAGTTGGGACACCCCTGCAGGGTTTGAACTTTCGAAAGCCGTGCCCGCGGTTATGTGGCAGATGGGAATTTGTTAATGTCCGGTTGTAGAAAACCCGAAGTTGATCTTAATTAAAATACATCAACCGCGTGTGTAACCGTGATGGTCTCTTCTCGGCGGAGTCCGGGAAGTGAACACGGTGTTGGAGTTATGCTTGACGTAGGTTGTTCTAGGATCACTTCTTGATCATAGTTGTTCGGCCGTGCTTTTGCCTTCTCTTCTCGCTCTCATTTGCGTATGTTAGACACCAGATATGCTAGTCGCTTGCTGCAGCTCCACCTCACTACCCTATCCTGCCTTTAAGCTTAAATAGTCTTGATCTCGCGGGTGTGAGATTGCTGAGTCCCCGTGACTCACAGATACTTCCAAAACCAGTTTGCAGGTGCCGATGAAACCGTGTAGGTGCCGCACCCGAGCTCAAGGAGGAGCTCGATGAAGATCTTGTTCATTGTGTTGTTTCATTTCAGTTGATCAGTAGAGGAGCCCAGTCGGGACGATCGGGGATCTGTGTAGCATTTGGGGTAGTCTTCTTTTATTTTGGTTCCGTAGTCGGACCTTGATTGTATCTGTTTGATGTAATGCTTTACTCATGTATTGCTTGAAGTGGCGATTGTAAGCCAACTATGTATCTCTTTCCCTTATGTATTACATGGGTTGTGTGAAGATTACCTCACTTGCGACATTGCTTTCAATGCGGTTATGCCTCTAAGTCGTGCTTCGACACGTAGGAGATATAGCCGTATCGAGGGCGTTACACAACTCTCTCTCACAGGATTTGGATTTGGTGGAAAGAAGATTTGAGTGGAAAGCAACTTGGGAAAGGCTAGAGATCAAGATTCATATGGTAGGAATGGAATATCTTGGTCTCAACACATGAGTAGGTGGTTCTCTCTCAGAACATATGAGTTGGAAGTGCAGGTGTGTTCTGATGGTTCTCTTCACGAATGAAGAGGAGGTGGAGGGGTATATATAGCCTCCACTTAAAATCCAACCGTTACACACAATCTACCAATCTCGGTGGGACCGAATCAACAAACTCGGTCGGACCGAAACGGTAAACCTAGTGACCGTTAGAGATTTTCGGTGGGACTGACATGCAACTCGGTAGGACCGATATGGTTAGGGTTTGGGCATAACGTAATCTTGGTGAGACCGATTACACGAACTCGGTGAGACCGATTTGGTAATTAGCTAACCAGAGTGTTGGTCAGGCAAACTCGATGGGACCGATTTGCTCTTTCGGTGAGACCGAAAAATTAAAAAAGGGAAACAGAGAGTTTGCATTGCAATCTCGGTAGTACCGATTGCCTAAACTCGGTGAGACCGATTTTGACAATGGACATACACAGTGAGATTGCAATCCCATCTCGGTGAGACCGAGATCCCTATCGGTGGAACCGATTTGCTAGGGTTTGGCAGTGGCTTATGACATAAACTCGGTGGCGCCGGATAGAAAGAATCGGTAGGACCGAGTTTGGCTTAGGGTTTAGGTCATATGTGGAAGTGGGAAAGTAGTTGAGGATTTTGGAGCATATCATTAAGCACATAGAGCAAAAGGCTCATTAAGCAACACCTCATCCCTTCTTAATAGTATTGGCTTTTCCTATAGACTCAATGTGATCTTGGATCACTAAAAGTGTAAAATGAAGAGTCTTGAGCTTGAAGCTTTAGCCAATCCTTTGTCCTTATCATCTGAAGGAGTCCCACAACCTTTAGTCCATGCCACTCAATTGTTGAACTTATCTGAAACATGCTAGATAGAAACATTAGTCCAACAAGAGATATGTTGACATTAATTACCAAAACCACCTGAGGAGCACTTGTGCTTTCAATCTCCCCCTTTTTGGTAATTGATGGCAACATACATCAAAGCTTTAGATAAAGATACAAGTAGTAGCAAGTAAAGCTTTGGAAGGACATGTAACAACTATAGGCTCCCCCTACATGTATGCAATCATGTGAGTATAAAATGTAGAAGTATGTGAGAGCATAACCGTGACAGAGTAGGCAATGTGTTACATGTATCTTGGCCATATGCATCAGAGTAAAAGATTATTAAGAGGAATACCATCATGTTTATGAGTCCTTCTTGCAAACAGTTTGTACAAAAGCAAGAATTCCTCATACTCATGATTCTGATGCATATACTTAGCTTGTGGTCTTGAGTTGACTTAGGATGAAATGAACCTGCACAAACAAGGTTAGATAACACAGATACATCCACTAGCCAGAGCAAACAAAAGAAACCACAAGAGTACCAAGACTGGGATGACATGTAGAGAGTGAGTACAGAGTACCACATTGAATCAGACATGTCCCCAAGAGTAAAGATATGCAATGAATTTGAATGATTTCTTTCCCTTAGGTTTCTTGCTCCCCCTGAATCTGACATGAGATATTGAGAGAAGATAGGGAACAGAAAATCAAAGCTGAAAGATGTAAATGAACAGAAGCACTAAAACACTTGACTTTCCCCCAAAAGACATGTGGCATCTCTCCTCTTAATCATCAAGCATCTGGGATCCTTGAGTATTCTCTCCCCCTGGAGATCTCTTTCTCCCCCTTAATACTTTCTCTCTTTCTCCCTGATGATAAGCTTTGATGTGATCTCTCTCTCCCCCTTTGACATCAATTTCCAAGAAGGTCTTACTGGAATCTGTCGAAAAGGTTTGGTCCTTGAGATTCAGCATAAAGCAATGGTAAAACTGTGATGCTTGTAGAGGATAAGATTCATCGAGTGGAGCTGGATCAGAAGAAATATAGAATAAGTGGCAAACTGTTTTCTTGTTGCGAAATCGGTGACACCGAGCATCAAGTTTCGGTTGATCCAAAAAGTTCAGTTCGGTGGAACAGAGTTTACTTCAGAGAAAATACTTGTCACCTCAGCTCACTAGTAAAATAAGATTTCACAAAGATTTGCAATGAATTAACTGAAAGATTTGCAAGGAATTTGATGCAGAATATGCAGAACAAAAAGAAACAGAAAAGAATGAAAGTTCTAGATGAAGTTTTTGAAAAAGAGGGAAATAAACATGCAAGGGACAAATGCAATAACACAGAAAAGAACACAAGAGAACTTCATCTAGAATTGGGCGGTGACATAGTCACCTATGTTAGAGTATATTGACTTAGGAGTCAAGTGAGAACACTTGATCATAGGTCATACTCATCGTTTAAGCTCAAAATGGGGTTACCATTTTTCGTTTAAGCATCTTGATGTATTCTCATCTTGTTGAGTTGCTTTGACTCATGTCATGGAGTAAAGCTTCTCTAAGATGGAATAACATACCTTGGGTGGTGGTGTGGATCTTGCTCATGTAGTGGAACTTGTGTGGGTGCTCGAGGTTGATGTAGCTCATCAAGAGTTGGGAGCACCACTTGGAGTTTGAGTTCATCTACCTACATGGGTTAGTTCTTGCAAGTAAAAACACTTTTATGACAATCATGAAGCTCAATCATAGAATTAGTCAAGGATATGTTTAAGTGATTTCGTGCTTCCTTGTCAACCACCTTGTGTAGAGACTTGGTGATGTAGAGATTTCTCAAAATGTGAGAGAGTTGCAATCTCATAGAAATAGATTCATCCAAATATCTGCATAGGTTAGATAACATGCAAGATGCAAATATATCCAAGACATAAGATAGTCATCATAAGAGATATATCAAGGATTTGACATAAGCTCATGTCTTGCATGTATCCAATGGAGTTTCTACTCCAAGTTTGAAGCATCAATGATGTTCAATTCTCCTCTCAACCTGCAAAACACTTCTTCATCAAGCGGTTTAGTGAATATATCCGCTAATTGCTTATCGGTGTGAACATGTTTAAGATCAATGTCTCCCTTTGCAACATGGTCTCGAATGAAATGATGACGAACTTCAATATGCTTAGTTCGAGAATGTTGCACAGGATTATGACCAATTTTGATAGCACTTTCATTGTCACAAAGCAATGGAACATGTTTCACATAGACCCCATAATCTTTAAGAGTTTGGGTCATCCAAAGTAATTGAGCACAACATGAACCAGCGGCAATATATTCCGCTTTGGCGGTGGATAAGGATACCGAGTTTTGTTTCTTGGAGGACCAAGATGCAAGAGATCTACCAAGAAATTGACATGTACCCGAAGTGGACTTTCTATCAACCTTGTCTCCGGCATAATCCGAGTCGGAATAGCCAACAAGATCGAAAGAGGACCTCTTAGGATACCAAATGCCAAAATCTGGTGTATGGATTAAGTATCTTACTATCCTTTTCACGGCCTTAAGATGACATTATTTAGGAGCAGCTTGATATCGTGCACACATGCACACACTTAGCATAATGTCGGGGCGAGAGGCACATAGGTATAACAATGAACCAATCATAGAGCGATAAACCTTTTGATCAACCGGTTCACCATATTTGGTCAAATCATTATGTCCACTAGTAGGCATGGGTGTAGACATACCTTTGCATTCTTGCATATTGAACTTCTTGAATAGGTCTTTGGTATACTTCGTTTGAGAGATAAATGTACCTTCCTTAGTTTGCTTGATTTGCAAACCGAGAAAGAATTTGAGTTCACTCATCATAGACATCTCAAACTTCTTTGACATAAGCTTTCCAAACTTTTCACTAAAAAGAGGGTTAGTAGAACCAAATATGATATCATCAACATAAATTTGGCATACAAATAATTCTCCATTAACTCTTTTAGTAAAAAGGGTAGAATCAATTTTTCAATTTCAAAACCACTTGCAATAAGGAACTTAGTCAAGCATTTATACCATGCTCTAGGAGCTTGTTTAAGACCGTAAAGTGCTTTGTGAAGTTTGTAAACATGATTAGGTTTCTTAGGATTGACAAAGCCGGGAGGTTGTTTGACATAAACTTCCTCCTCTATTTCACCATTTAGAAAAGCACTTTTAATATCCATTTGGTATAAGGTGATATTGTGGTGATTAGCAAAGGCAAGTAAGATGCGAATGGACTCAAGTCTAGCAACGGGAGCATATGTCTCACCATAGTCCATACCTTCGACTTGTGTGTATCCTTGGGCAATGAGACATGCTTTGTTGCGAACCACTTGTCCATCTTCATCTTGCTTGTTGCGAAACACCCATTTGGTACCGATGATGTTGTGGTTGTTGTCGGGCTTCTCAACCAATGTCCAAACTTGGTTTCTCTCAAAGTTGTGTAGCTCTTCGTGCATAGCATTTATCCAATCCGGATCCTCCAATGCTTCCTCGACCTTCATAGGTTCAATGCTAGAGATGAATGAATAGTTTTCACAAAAGTTAGCTAGACGAGTTTTTGAGCGAGTAATTCTCCCGGTTTGGATATCTTTGTAGATCTGCTCGACGGGATGATCTTTGGCAATTCTTGCTCGAACTCGTGAAAGCTTTTGCTTGGGCCTTCGTTGAACTTCCTCTTCATCTTGTTCTTCTTCTTGTTGGCCTTCTTCATTGTTGGCATTGTTGTTCTCTTGTCGTGGTGGAGAAGGAGGTTGTTGATGTTCGTCTTGACGTATTTCCTCGTTTTCTTCATCTTGGTGTGTCCCACTTGTGGATGCTTCCGTGTCGATTCTTGGTTCACCTTGTCGTGAGGTAGAAGCTTCCACTTGGACGGACGAGGTACTCTCCTTCACCTCCGTTGGACGAATTTTGCCAATCGACAAGTCTTGAATTGCTTCCGAAGGGTCTTTGTCTCCTACATCAATTGGCAATTGCTCTACTTGCGAGCCATTAGATTCATCAAACTTCACATCTACCATTTCTTCAACCTTTCGGGTGAAATTGTTGTAGACACGGTAAGTGTGAGAGTTTGAGCCATAACCAAGTAGGAAACCTTCATGAGACTTAGGAGCAAACTTTGAACGACGATGCTTATCTAGAATGTAGCACTTTGAGCCAAATACTCGAAAGTATCCAACTTGGGGTTTGTTACCGGTGAGGAGCTCGTATGCCGTCTTGCCGAGTAGCTTGTGAAGATACAAGCGATTTGTTGCATGACAAGCCGTCTCAACCGCTTCTGCCCAGAAGTGCTTCGGCGTCTTGTACTCATCAAGCATCGTTCTCGCCATTTCGATGAGCGTCCGGTTCTTCCTGTCAACAACTCCATTTTGTTGAGGTGTGTACGTAGCCGAGAACTCATGTGAAATCCCTTCTTCATCAAGAAAGGTATCCACATTTGCGTTCTTGAACTCCGTTCCGTTGTCGCTTCGAACCTTCTTGATCTTCACGTCAAACTGATTTTGGGCCTTTGTAGCGAAGTTTTTGAAGATCTTTTGGACCTGCAACTTATCATCAAGAAAGAACACCCACGTAAATCTTGAAAAATCATCAACTATGACTAGACCAAAAGAATTTCCACCGAGACTCTTGTAGGCATTGGGACCAAAGAGATCCATATGAAGTAGCTCAAGTGGCCTCCTTGTGGTCATGATGTTCTTCACGGGATGCCTTCCTCCAACCTGTTTACCTGCTTGACAAGCACTGCAAAGTCTATCCTTATCAAATATGACATCGTTAACTCCAAGGATATGATTCCCTTTAATAAGCTTGTCAAGGTTTCTCATGCCAACATGACCTAGTCGTCTATGCCACAACCAACCTTTTGAGGATTTAGCAATAAAGCAAGTTTTAGGTTGTTCCCTTTTTGAGAAATCAACAATATAAAGGTCACCTCTACGTATACCGGTAAAGACCATTTTATGATTATCTCGACGAAACACTTGGCAATCTACCTCAGTAAGTAGGACATTCAATCCGAAATCAGCAAGTCTAGATACTGAAAGTAAGTTGTAGCCAAGGGATTCAACAAGCATGCCATTTTGAATGGAGCTATCGTGTGATATGGCCACCTTACCAAGGCCAACCACCTTACCCTTTGAATTATCACCAAAGGTGACATATTTTCGAGGGCCGTCATTTTCAGCAAGCTCACGGAACATCTCTTCGTCTCCGGTCATATGATCGGTACATCCACTATCGAGAACCCATTCCTTTCCTCCTGACACATATCCTCGATGATTTGCCATAAGACCAAAGTGTCTCATTGCATAATCAAGATCGAAGTCACTATCATCATTCTCATCGTAGTATCCATGTTCAACATGATCTTGTGACTCATCATTTCCTAGAGAAAGTGATTCATTAGATAAATGATCATCAAATTGTCACTTTTATGAATTCTTATAGCTTCGGATATGATATTACTAATGATTCCAACATTTCCTTTAGCGTGCATGAGATTAGTAAGCTCAAGTAGACAATCATCAAAACTAGGATCACTAGAGTTTATATTACTCATGGCAAAAGATTTATGGAGAATTTCACCCAAGTTTTTCAATGAGTAATCGGGGAATCGTTCCTCAAGAAATTTCCATATAGTATAGGCGCATTTAAGAGTGGGTAAACTAGCAATCAAGTATTTGGGAAATCCTCTAATGATGAGCTCAACGGTTATAAGATTGCGAATCATGTCAACATCTTCATCTAGAGTGGGATGCATAGGATCAACATGAGGAGCACAAGGACTAGCAATATACTTGTTCAAATGATATTGAGTGAAAATCACAAGCATCTCATTTTTCCATTCATGAAAATACTCTCCATCAAGAATAGACACTTTATGTCTAAGACTCCCTAAAGTAGACACATCCATCTTCCTCCAAAGGTGATTAAACCAAGGCAATGAAGACCAAAGCTCTGATACCACTTGTAGGATCTAGAAGTGGGTGTGTCTAGAGGGGGGGGGGTGATTAGACACTTAGTACTAAAGTTGTAGTTTTTAAGCCCTTTTGGTTTATGTGAAGTTTTAGGCACAATTTCAGCACACACAATACATGTCAAGCAAGCATGCAAAGAGTATATAGGCAGCGGAAAGTAAAGCATGCAACTTGCAAGAATGTAAGGGGAAGGGTTTGGAGAATTCAAACGCTATTGGAGACACGGATGTTTTTCCCGTGGTTCGGATAGGTGGTGCTATCCTACATCCACGTTAGTGGAGACTTCAACCCACGAAGGGTAATGGTTGCGCGAGTCCATGGAGGGCTCCACCCACGAAGGGTCCACGAAGAAGCAACCTTGTCTATCCCACCATGGCCATCGCCCACGAAGGACTTGCCTCACTAGCGGTAGATCTTCACGAAGTAGGCGATCTCCTTGCCCTTACAAACTCCTTGGTTCAACTCCGCAATCTTGTCGGAGGCTCCCAAGTGACACCTAGCCAATCTAGGAGACACCACTCTCCAAGAAGTAACAAATGGTGTGTTGATGATGAACTCCTTGCTCTTGTGCTTCAAATGATAGTCTCCCCAACACTCGACTCTCTCTCACAGGATTTGGATTTGGTGGAAAGAAGATTTGAGTGGAAAGCAACTTGGGAAAGGCTAGAGATCAAGATTCATATGGTAGGAATGGAATATCTTGGTCTCAACACATGAGTAGGTGGTTCTCTCTCAGAACATATGAGTTGGAAGTGCAGGTGTGTTTTGATGGCTCTCTTCACGAATGAAGAGGAGGTGGAGGGGTATATATAGCCTTCACTTAAAATCCAACCGTTACACACAATCTACCAATCTCGGTGGGACCGAATCAACAAACTCGGTCGGACCGAAACGGTAAACCTAGTGACCGTTAGAGATTTTCGGTGGGACTGACATGCAACTCGGTAGGACCGATATGGTTAGGGTTTGGGCATAACGTAATCTCGGTGAGACCGATTACACAAACTCGGTGAGACCGATTTGGTAATTAGCTAACCAGAGAGTTGGTCAGGCAAACTCGGTGGGACCGATTTGCTCTTTCGGTGAGACCGAAAAATTACAAAAGGGAAACAGAGAGTTTGCATTGCAATCTCGGTAGTACCGATTGCCTAAACTCGGTGAGACCGATTTTGACAATGGACATACACAGTGAGATTGCAATCCCATCTCGGTGAGACCGAGATCCCTATCGGTGAAACCGATTTGCTAGGGTTTGGCAGTGGCTTATGACATAAACTCGGTGGCGCCGGATAGAAAGAATCGGTAGGACCGAGTTTGGCTTAGGGTTTAGGTCATATGTGGAAGTGAGAAAGTAGTTGAGGATTTTGGAGCATATCATTAAGCACATAGAGCAAAAGGCTCATTAAGCAACACCTCATCCCTTCTTAATAGTATTGGCTTTTCCTATAGACTCAATGTGATCTTGGATCACTAAAAGTGTAAAATGAAGAGTCTTGAGCTTGAAGCTTTAGCCAATCCTTTGTCCTTATCATCTGAAGGAGTCCCACAACCTTTAGTCCATGCCACTCAATTGTTGAACTTATCTGAAACATGCTAGATAGAAACATTAGTCCAACAAAAGATATGTTGACATTAATTACCAAAACCACCTGAGGAGCACTTGTGCTTTTAGATGAGCTACTCGATGAACTTGCCAGTGCCAAATGGTTTTCGAAGCTTGATCTTCGCGCTGGATTCCACCAAATCAGGATGGCCGAGGAAGAAGAATACAAGACAGCCTTTCAGACTCATTCAGGCCACTGGGAATTCCGTGTCATGCCCTTTGGAGTTGCTGGTGGCCCTTCAACCTTCAATGGCGCCCTAACCACAACTCTCAAGCCGGCAAACCGTGTCTGCGTCATCTCATTCTTCGATGAGATCCTCGTCTTTAGTAAGACCTTTTCTGACCATCTCCAGCACCTTACCCTCGTACTGCAACCGTTACGCAAGGATCACTGGCAAGTGAAGCAGTCCAAGTGTTCCTTTGCCCAGCGCCAGATATCCTACCTCGGGCATGTCATTAATGAGCAAGGTGTCTCTACGGACCCAACCAAGATCCAAACAATTCAGAACTGGCCTGTTCCTGAGTCTACAAAAGAGGTGCGCAGCTTCCTCGGATTGGCAGGTTATTACCGCAAGTTCATCCAACACTTTGGGATCATTGCCCGCCCTCTTTTCACGTTACTTAAGAAGAACCAGCTATTCGTTTGGACGAGTGACACACAGCAAGCATTTGACACACTCAAGGAGAAACTGATATCTGCACCAGTTCTGCAGTTACCGGACTTCAGCAAACAATTCGTGATTGACACAGATGCCTGTGCCTACGGAGTAGGAGCTGTCCTGCAACAAGAAGGGCACCCGATTGCTTACTTAAGCAAAGCACTCGACCCCAAGAACAGAGGGTTGTCCACATACGAGAAGGAGTGCATGGCGATCCTCATGGCAGTCGATCAGTGGCGTCCCTACCTGCACACAGCCGAGTTCATCATCCGCACCGATCAACGCAGCCTGATTCACCTCGACGACGAGCACCTGTCAACCCCCTGGCAACAAAAAGCCTTCACCAAATTGCTGGGTATGAGATACAAGATCTGTTACCGCACTGGTGCTTCCAACACCGCGGCCGACGCGCTCTCTCGACACACTCCTGATGCGTCGCTAGCAGCTATTTCTGTTTGTGCTCCAACTTGGCTGACTGACATTCAAGACAGTTATGCATCAAACCCTCAAGCCCAGAAAGTCATCGCAGACCTCGAGCGCAGACCAGACCCCAAGCAACGCTTCACCATGCGGGATGGACTGTTGTATTTTCGCAACAGGCTCTGGCTGGGTGGGTCTCCATCCATGCAGCAGCGCGTGCTCCGCGCCTTCCATGACAGTACAGTCGGCGGTCACTCTGGTGCGCCAGCAACTTATCGACGTCTGCGTCGCCTGTTCGCCTGGCCTAAAATGAAGGAGCAGACACGCTAGTACGTGCAAGCGTGCACTGTGTGCCAGCAAGCGAAGCCGGAGCGTGTCCGTTACCCCGGACTCCTCGAGCCCCTGCCTATTCCAGATCGCGCTTGGGAGGTGGTCACCATGGACTTCATCGACGGGCTACCCACTTCTGGCAAGTTCAACTGCATCCTCGTGGTGGTTGACAAGTTCACGCGCTACGCGCACTTTCTACCTCTGAGCCACCCCTTTACTGCTGCCAAGGTGGCTCATTCATACTTGGAGAACGTCTACAAACTCCACGGTCTACCCGCTGCTATCATCTCAGACAGGGACCCAGTCTTCACCAGCACCTTTTGGCGCGAGCTGTTCAAGACCATCGGGACTGATCTGAACATGAGCACGCCATACCATCCTCAAACAGACGGACAGACCGAGCGCGTCAACCAGTGTTTGGAGATTTATCTGCGCTGCTTCATCCACGCCTGCCCACACAAATGGCACCAATACTTGGCCCTCGCGGAATTCTGGTACAACTCTAGCTACCATTCTGCCCTCGACACCTCCCCTTTTGCAGCACTCTACGGCCACGAGCCGCGACACTGGGGTATTGAGGCCGCGTCCACTTGCAAGCTTCCCCCACTCAAGGAATGGCTCGAGGAGCGCAAGCACATGCAACAAGTCATCGCCGAGCATCTCCGTCGAGCCCGCGACATCATGATGAAGCAAGCCGACAAGAAGTGCTCCGAGCGCACGTTCGTTGTCGGCGACACGGTCTTCGTCAAGCTCCAACCATACGTCCAGACAACAGTGGCTCGCCGCACCAACCACAAACTCGCCTTCCGCTACTTCGGGCCTTTCAAGATCATCCGCGCCGTCAACCCCGTGGCGTACGAACTGCAGCTTCCAGAAGGCGCAAAGGTGCACCCGGTCTTCCACGTTTCTCAACTGCGCCGAGCCATTCCCGCCACCACATCGGTTGAGCCAGAGCTGCCAGTGTTCACGGACGAGCCTCTCCAACCCGTCGAGATCATGGACACGCGCTGGCGACAGACACCACAAGGCCGGCGCGAACAGATGCTGGTGCGCTGGTCCGATCCTTCAGTCCTCGACGCCACCTGGGAAGACGCCAAGTACCTCTTCAACCGCTTCCCTGCACTGGCTCGAGGGCGAGCCAGTACTCAAGGAGGGGGGATGTCAGCGCCCCAACTACACAGGAGCAAGACACCGTGGCAACATCAGGTCAGCAGCCTGCCACGGCGACCAAACCAAGTGCGACGCAAGGCTACACACAAGGCGCATCGCCAGCAGGCCGGCCCACATCATACAGCCCAACAGGAGGTTCGTTGGGCCGGACTGGACTCGCTAGGGTTGGCCCGGTGACGCCACCTACTTATACCCACAAGCGAGTCGAGGCAGGCATCCAGTAGGATCAGATCGGCGGCGGCTCTCTTCCTCATCCCCTTCCTCTCGCAAGAACAGCTTGGCTGATGTATCCGGATTCGAGTTGTATCTGTGATTGAGCTATAGATCGATTGGTACCCTAACAGACCAGAACAGGGCTAACCAGTGTACCTAAATTTGAATTAATTTGTGTACCAACCTCCATGGCATTTCGCATGATAAGATTGCCAACGACCCTAACTGCCCCCAGTCAACTGGGCTGTGTGTTCTCTCTCTCTTAGCTACTCCGTTCTAGTCATGTAGACGAGGATTCTCGTTTAAAATAACATCATCTGAAGGCAGGATAACAGGAGATCACGTCACAAGATTATCAACACATGTTCGTCTGCCAGGGTATATTTCAGCGTTCAGATTAGGTATGCCGGCGTCTTCAATCTTGGCATCAGCAATATGTAAGTGAATCTCAACTCACTTTTTAATACCATCCAAATTCTCTGGATGTACAGAGGTTCAAGATAACTTTCAGTTTCTGATGTGGACGCTTCAGGGAGATCATAGTAAGAACAGAAGAATAGCTAAGCCATCATGCAAGTGGCCTACAAGGGCTCAGGGAGGTAAAATAAACCGAGACAAACTTATAATTTGCGGTAAAAGCAGCAACAGCAGCATGTCATAATCGTACACAACATTTGAGACAGGATTTTCAATACCTTCCCTGTCTCGCTAAGCAGGCTGTTCTATAACCTGCGCGGCGTGGGCCTGAAGTACCCAACAAGAGATCTGGACAGGTACTTAAAACAAAAGGAACATAGGAATATCACAAGCTACATAACCTGCATAAGGCATCAGAGAAAAAACTGCAAGCCAGGAAATTTGCTGCCTAAGTCTTGTGGGTTTTCGCCCACCTATTCTGCCCGCTGACAGAAAGATGAATACATCCAACTAGGTCATCAAGAAGGCATAAAGATTTTTTTGCCGTTTACATGGAGGGTTGCTTCGCTGTGAGAATTTAAACAATCTTCAGAAATTCACATGTTCGCTTTCCTCTCCCACCGTTCTTTAACATCAAGCCTGAAAATATGACATATGGGTGATAAGAGCGAGAGCCAATCGTTTCATTTCACACAAAAAGTGGTGGCAAGCTGGCACGTTAGCATTTGCCAGAGGTGGCCATAAGAAATGTCACACCTTGCTGGCTTACCACAGCTCCATTAGAACCATGGTAAAAGAAAGAGAAAAACTCGTCCTTTGAATCAGATTTCCTTAGTTTTCTCACAAGAGTTTATCTCATGTCCATCAGATTAAGTCGACCAAAAAAATCTCAAAATAACCTGTAGATAGCCTATTGGTAATTTGCAGTTTGAATCATTATTGCCCACTTTGTGCAATTTAAATGGTGTCTTCTTTGTCAGATTCAGTCGTACAATGTATATGAACTTCTTGAATGATTTAAGGTGAAATTTAAGAGAATTCAGTGTTAATGAAGTTTTCCGATGAAGATGAACATGAACTGCCCGAATAGCAACTAAGTAGAGAGTAGCATGAGACTGCATGAGATAGTGGAAAACATAAGCTGTCACATAGTATGATACAGTACAGTGATGAAATAGTACCCCCAATGCAACTTCCTTTTGTTCCTCAAGGGCAGGGACGGTGCAAGATTCTGCAAATATATGGGAATAAATCATCAAGCTATTTTTATGACAATGATATTTGTGAATTCCGTTAATTAATTAATGGGCTTGAAGAAACGATGATATGGCATCAAATCAATGATCTTGAATATATGAAGTATAATAAATGTCTTAAAGATGTAAATGTATCTCGTATGACAACCAAACAGCAACAAAGTTAACTCAATCTGGTATCAATGTAGACAAAGGGACACATCAACTTTTGATCCTATCGAGTCAATGTACATTCAACAGACAAAGACACAAAAGGTATTATAATTGCAATTATATTGCATTTTAAACCTATTTGGTAAACACTATGTAAGAAATAGACAGATGACAACACCAAACAGGCACTTCTAGATAAAACCAATAAGAATCTAGATCATTAAATTTATGTTCATTTCGTGGCGAGACACTTTCTTCATCAGCCCATGACACCTACTCTGAACTAAGACCAGAACAATTATTTTGGAACGAAGGGAGTATTAACAAAAATAAGAAAACAACGCATATTTTGCTGCAACAACTGCAGAAATCGAGGTATAGCAGTTTGTTCCATTACCTGAGAAAATTTCAAGACCTAAAGACCAATTGAAATACGTTACCGGGACTTGAGAAATAAAAATTCTGCAGTAAATAGCTTTATTTCTACAGATAACCTTTTCCTGTAACTAATTTTCTGTGCTACGATTAAAGGTCCAAGCAAAAGCAACAATCTTCACGAATTTAGATGAAAATAAGATAGCCAAGCATTTTCATAAGTATAACCAGACATACCGCTTGGGCTCCTGTAGTTGATGTTGTATGCTGTACATCTATTGCGGCACTATCAATTGATTTATCCTTATTATTAAATTTAGAATCATTGGCTACATTTGTATTCGCCCCAGTTCTTCCTACAAATTTCAAATACAACGAACATATAGCTTAAAGATCTCCTGCAAAAAAGAAAAGAAAAAGAAACTGAACACAAGGTAATCGCAGATACATAAAGAGAGATACCTTTAGGTTTTCCTTTGGATTTTGTTTTTTCCTTTATTTGTAGCCGTTTCTTGTGCAATTCCTGTAACATGATAGATCAAACAATTTAGTTGGTATTTCTCAAAGCAAAAACAAAACTATAGAGTTGGTAACTTCAGAAAAAAGGATAGAAACACTCTGAACAAACGTTTGGAAATTTGCCGTTTAATTCAGGGTTGAGATTCTTAAGGATGGGAAATTATGCTTTTCAACTGGAACTTCTCAAATGAAATTGTTGAGACCAGCATCTCATTAACAATCTATGTAATATGTATGGCACAAGAGAAAAAAATGACCCAAACAAAAACATCACATCCAGTTTAGCACAATATCTTTTCTATAATCTAACCCAAACTCTAGCAACAACAGGTTTCAAATAGGCATTTCACAGAAGTGCTAATATTATATTTCTCTCTCTTTTTTTGCCGTGTTTTCTCATTTATTACACTCATCAATGTACAACAGTGCAAGTACAGTATGCAGGATTCCTAACTAAAGCATAATATTGTGGCCTCTATGTTTTGACCAGAAATTTTGCAAGTTTTTTTCCTTTAACTTCAACAAGTGCTAAACACAAAAACTGCACTCTTAACAATATCTGGGAGATTTATTGTCTTCAAATTTTGATGCCGGGCGGTCAATGGCTTGGCTAAAAACCTCTGGAAAACAGCTGGATTTTGGATGCCTGTTCTGTTCCTCTATTGAAACACTTCCGTGTCCGGTCGTGTGGTCAAAAAGGCGAGCACTTCAACTATCAGAATTCAGAAGCTGAAGATATGTCTATGCTGGAAACAAATCAAACTATTCCTAACAATTATCTATAAAAAGATCTGGATAAATTGGTTCATGGCAACAATGAGGGCAGCATAAGAAGAAAACACAACATGTCACCCCTAGACAAAGGTGCTACCGCCATTCTGTATGACTATGACATTGACATTAAAGCCTACAGCTTGAACATTTTCCTCCAGTAATTGAGGAGCAGGGAGGGAGGGAGGGACCAATTTTGCCCTGCCCTAGTGTGCCCTTCCAACGTACAGTACGAATATGCTTCCTATAATGGTTAGAAAGAAGCATCCACCTGTGGGGAATCATGAACCTCACAAGATTCGCACTGAACATTCGAGAAATCTACTGTAAGTAAGAGAAGAAAACCTTAAACTTGTCGAGCTGATCTTGGGACAGCTTGGAGGGCTTGAATTCCGGATCGAGGAGCCTACTGGATGCGAGCGCATCCTCCTTTCCCTTCGCCTCGTCGCCTTCGTCAGCATCTCCTCCGCCTCCGCACCCCATCTCTTGCTTTGCCTTTTTCTTTCTTTCTTTCTCTCTTTCTTTTTCTGTCTTCCTTGCTTGTGTTGTCGCTTCCTGGGCTCGTACCTAAGATATAGGCCGGGCCTGATCTTGGCCCAAAGGTTCGTATGGTCGGGCCTGATATCACCTTCTTCTGCTTGTATGGTCGGGTCCGATCTTGGCCCAATGTTTGTGGATTTTGAACCCCTAAAAAAAACTCAAAATAATAATAAATCCCCTCTCTGTATGGTTTTTCTTCCTCTCGGCGACGCACGGCGGTGTTGTTGAGAAATCCACTTCCCCACCCTCGAACTCCAGCATGACAAGTTCGCGTTGATCCACGGGCTGGCCTTGTCTCGGAGGAATAGGGGTAGGGTATCTCGCCCGGCGGAAGTTTCCTTCTTGGTCTAGGGTTCAAGATGGCCGGAAGCACGTCAAGATCCGGTGCTACGGATGATGATGCGGCCATGATGAAAAAGTTGGTGCTCTCAGAGGAGGACCCCGATGACGTGGTAATTGAAGAGGAAGATGCGATCTCGGAGGATTCCACTAGATGGATGGCAATTACCAGGGTTCATATGGAGAAGCCCTATAGTCAGTACTGGTTCTACAGAAACATGAGGGCCGCGTGGGATCTAACAAAGGAGATGAAGATTCGTCCACTTAATGATAATTTATACATGCTAAAATTCTCTTGGTTAAGCATTTGGGAACAAGTTATGGAAGGACCTTGGACCTTCCGGGGAAACGCGGTGATTCTGCCACCACATGATGGATTCTTGAAACCCTCGCCTTTCTCTTTGGATACGATAGAGATATTTGTTTAGATACAAGATCTTCTAGATGGTTACTATCCTCTGCACAAGTCTCTAGCACGGAAGGTAGGGGAGTTTGTGTACACTGAGCCAAAGTCGCAGGATTTCGGGGGAAATTTCTTTAGGGTAAGGGTGACCATCAATGTCAATAAACCTCGCTTGCCAAGCGAATGCCGAGCTCAATAATCATGACCACATGTTTATAGAGAGATGTGTCGATAAAACAAAATACAAACAAAGCATCATGCTCATTATTATAACAACAATTATTCCTCATAAATCCAGTCAAAAAAACAATTATTCCTCATAACACTTCTCATGATCAATTAATAATTCATTCACATGCTAAAGTATAAACAATAAACTTTCTTGAAAACTAACAAACTATGTTCTCAGTCACTGAGACAATTACTATTCACCAGGAAGAGTCTATGTAAGAGCTTTTGGTTTAGCAAATTCAACATACTCAACTATCATATGGTCTTCCATGATTGCTGACACTCAAAGCATATTTTCAGAACAAACTTTTCAGTCAGACACATAGGAAGATGGGGGTTTAATGTTTCACCTCCCAACTTATTTACCTCAAGGATAATATCAACAATAATAAGTCATGATTACCTATATCCAACAGGATATATGTGCCTGGGTCGTTACCTACCACATGAAGCTTGCTAAGTGGAGAATAATTGACTCTTGCATAGAAGTAAAAGCTAAAAAGTAAAAGATATGCCCTTCGCAGAGGGAAGCAGAGGTTGTCATGCGCTTTTTAAATTTGGATGCGCAAGCTCTTAATGCAAATGAATGTTACTTTATATTGCCCCTTCTAATAGCAACCTTTATTATGCAGTCCATCATTTTAATTGCCACTACTGCAGGATGGTCCAAACACGACACTACGATCAGAGACCCTTCGACGAAATTGTGTGCGATGCCACAATCGCAAACAGTGGTGTAAAAAACCGTCAAAAGGTGCAAAACGTTTGCGATGACGGATGCATCAAATACGGTTCAGATTTTAGTTGCATGTGAGATGCAGGGCATACGGTTCAGTTCAATTAACTGTTTGGGATGAGGAGGAACAAAAGAAACGGGCAGCCAGATGAAGGCGTGTGCGATATACAACATAAGGTTCACTAGGATGAACTGTGTGTGATAGGCAACATAGTGGAAACGGTTCAACTGAACAAGATATGTGTGATACGCGACAAACAGGTCCGTAATCAGAAATGTGTGCGAAGACCAATAATAACACAGACGATTGCTGCTAATAAGCCGTGTGATTTGCTCTGTCTACAGTAGAATAACATGTATATATATAATTGAAATAAATATCCAATTACATAAGTGACTATACAGATCATTCACACACACCTCAATAAACAACTGCATGCATTCTAAAGTAGGAGAAATGATCGTCTAGCCATCTACTTCTTGTGACGCTCCCGCCACTGATATGTGGCTCGATCCCTCGTTTGGGTCAGGAAGAAGACAGTTCCTCATGTCACGATCCGCCTGTACATCTCGTAGCTTGTGTACACGTCCATGGCCGCGTACTTGACATGTTGTTCATCCAGTCTCTCATGCCACACACTGTGTCAGGCGTTCTTGTCCTTATTGCTCTCATTCTTCATCTTCATGTAGTAGGGGTCGATGATGGCCGAGGCGAGGTCAACCAGGGAGTTCAGTTTGTTTTTGTCGCTATCCCAAACCTTGTAGTGGCGCTGGATGTTGACAAGATTCGGGCATTTCAAGCCCGAAACCTTGAGCGCTTTTATATCGTTGGTGGTGTCCACCGCAGCGAAACTGTAGTCGAAGCTGTTGATAAACCTGGAGGAACGCTCGCAAGGCGTTGTGGCCAGGTGGTAGTGGTAGACGAGGACGTCATGCCGCATGCACAACTGGGTGACGGCAACCTTCTGATCATGCCCAGCACGACCCATGGTGTACTCGAGGTTGAAGCAGACCACTTGGTACTTGTCCTCGGCAGGGAACTGCTTCATAGTTTGGATGGAGCTCTCCACCGAGACCGGATCGTTCGTGTACACCACTGAGAGAGCCTTCCCCCTCACGTGGGTGTCCATGACGTGTTGCGTGGTGAACTGCCCGCCGTTGTCATCGTCGACCGCTGGGAGCGCCATTGGAGCCACGGGGAGTGCCGTTGGAACCGCTGGATGTCCTCTCTGTATGTGTCCTCGTGGGTGTGCTTATTGTGTCATGTGAGACGAGAGATGAAGGTAAATGGCTGCAGGAATAAAAGGGGGCAGGGCGGCGTGGATTCTCGGCGCGTCCGCATGGCAGTTTTTGCAGCGGATAACTGCATTGTCGCACCGCACCCAACGCAACCGCATGCACACGAACGTGCGTGATCGTGCGCCGGCCCCAAACACTGGCAACACGCGTGGAGGGACAAGGGCAGAGCACCCAAAGGGACGCGAGAGCAGAGCGCGCGCGGCGGGACGCGAGCAGAGTGCACCGTGGCCGCCTGAACCGCAAGCAATCACACGCATAGAGCAGTTGAACACGCAGGAAATGGTCGCCTACAAGCCGGCCGACAGTTGCCGCTGCGTAGAGAGCGGCCGTGTGCTACCACCTCCGTCTAGTCTATAATCCCCTTTATATTCTGAGCCATACTTTGCCCTAAAATTTAACCAACAAAATGTTAATGCATGTTATAAAAATTATATAATTGGAAACTATGTTCAAATACGAATCCAACTATATAATCTTTGGTGACATGCATTCTACTTTATTAGTTAAGCATACTTATAAATCAGGACGGGGGTATAGTAGGTAATTAAATCGCAAATGTTTTTTTATTAACCGTATGTGTAGGTGGCCTTTCGTCCTCCACTCGCATGTATTGTCACCCCGCTGCCGCAGACGGCTTACAATGCAAGCTTGCGCAGCGCGCGGAGGCGTTCTTTTGGCCAAACGGTGGCGCCAATGAATCGTTGGTGAGATCGTTCCAGCGCAACCTCGCAGGTTCCCGCGCGAACTTCCCACCTGACTCGGTGAAATCCCCCAAAATCCCAATGCTTACCGGCCTGCTATAAAAACCCTCACAGCCGGCGAGTCCTGCGTCGCATTTTCCCCTCCCTCCCTGTAGCTTATCTCGTCTGTTTCTCCCACAATCGCCAATGGCACCGGTCCGTCGTCGTTGCTCAGCCACTCCGCCGTCATCAGAGGATAGCTCCAGCTGGGAGGCTACACTACGGCGGTAGCGCAGTCCCCGGCGTAGTGTAGTGTGCGTGGCGTCCCTATTGGGTGCGCACGGAACACCCAGCACACGCTCCACCGTCGGTGCCCGTCGACAGATATTGCCGGCCGCCGTTGCCGCCACACCACCGTCGAAAGCCAGGGCCATCGCCCGCTCCGCGGCCGTGGACCGAAGGCGGGAGGTGGCCGTCATGGCCGCTGCCCCACTGCCGGCCACCGTGGCCATCACCCGCTCCGCCACCGTGGCCCGAAGGCGGGAGGTGGTGGTCGTGGCCGCCACCCCGTCGTCAGCCGCTGTGGCCGCTAGCCCACCGTCGACCGCCGGGGTCATCACCCGCTCCGCCACCGTCACCCAAAGGCGGGAGGCGGAGGTGGATGCCCGCACGTGTGTCAGCGACCTTGCGCGCTACACCGAGTTCCTGTGGGAGGAGGAGGACCGCCTCGTCGAGCACGCAAAGAGCCTTACCTCCGCCGTGGCCGCGGCACACACCGCCTCAGAGGCGAGGAATCAGGAGATCTACGAGGAGAACCACCGCTTCGAGAGGGGGCGTCTAGAGTAGCAGAGGGCATTCGAGGTGAGCATCGCTGAAGCTCCAACAGCGGCAGGCACCGTATTGCGGTTGCCCAGCTCGTCAGTAGGCTCCTCCTCCTCCCCCTCTTACTGAGCGCGCTCTATAGAGGAGAGGCAACCGGAAGTAGTACAAAGCCCCTCCGCGGTAGTAGTAGTAGCATTTAGGGGCAATTTTGTTCAGTTCATCTGACTATAGATGTGGTGGAACTGTACAACGTACTTAAAATTAGCTAGTATATATAGTTGAACTGACTATTTGAGTACGTGGTTGGCAACAACTGGGGAAAAGTTTGGTCGGTTCAGCTGTCGAGTTGACCTATTTGTATAAATTAAGAACGACTACTTAATCTATGAATGAAATCTATGCTTAATTACTGAATTTTAGTTGCAAAAATTAGATACTACTAGTGATTATTAGCTTCATATTTTGACAAAATCGCAGTGTTATAAGGTTGACAAATGGCAGTGTTACTAGATCAACAAATGTCAATCTTTCCAGTTTGACAAATGATAACATACCCAATGTGACAGATGCAAATCGCACCAAATTGTTTGTAACCGGTTGCACACGGGTCATCCAAAAGAATTGCTTGCGTTGAAGAGATGCACAAATCCTGCTCTCACTTTGCATCATGTCGTCCCTGGGTCGACAGGCAGGGCGCGGGAGGACGACAACTGGTGGCGCTGAGAGGTAGCATTCGACGGCTGCGTCCCATGCCGCTGAGAGGGCGCGCACACAGAGAGGAAAGCGGGCGGCCATGGAAGTCAAAGGGCTCGCTTCCCAGTGAGCCTGCGCAGCGTACAACTCGCACGCTTCTCGGTGAGCCTGCGCAGCGTACAACTCGCACGCTTCTCGGTGAGCCTGCGCATTCGAGGAGAACTTGCACGCCTCTTGGTCAGCCTGTGCACCAAACTGCGCTCGCACGCCTCCCGTTCAGTCACGGTCAAGCAGCTGTCCGTACGGCACCTCCTACAGCCATTAAAACCAATACACGTGGCATCACGTGAATGGTTAACAGAACACACACGGTTTGAATTATACAAACGTTTGAGATATTAAAGTGGCAGCTATTTTTCAAAATTCCTTTGTTGGTTGTCATTATTCGAGTGCACCTTCTCTCAAAATGGACATGAAAAAGACCACAACATGTCGGGTGCCATTCCATGATAGAATGCCAAGTTTAATGAATTTCAGACGAGTTTTGGATTTACTAGAATTTAAAATTAAAGTATCTCAACGTTTTGCCGGCAATCAACGGGTCCCTGGTGTTTGAAATTCATTCCCATTTCTTGCATGGGACCTAAGCATGCACCCAAGGACACAAATTTGAGTTTTCAACCAATTTATATGCACTGGAGCATGTGCATGTAGTTCAAATTTGAATTATGCACATGAATGCATTGAAAACCCAGTTAATGCATAAAAGTGTCCAAACGAACCCCGAAAAATCACAAAAATTGACACAACACTCCTGTTGTTCTATGTTGACACGAGAAATTTTTCGGAAGTAATAAGAGGCAATGGATATCGTTTCATCCCCAAAGGTGGGACGTTCCCTACCGAAACCATCATGCTTGTTGTGAGAAGCTCTGGTTTGTGAGAAGCATATACCCAAACCTGCCCCAAATGGGACAAAATTTTTACCACGACATGTTGATGTCGCTCCATGATAGCATGCCAGGTTTCATGAATTTTAGACGAGTTTTGGATTTACTAGAATTTAAAAACCAGGTATCTCAATGTTTTGCCGGCAATAAACGGTGCCCTGGTGTTTGAAATTCATTCCAATTTCTTGCATGGGACCTAAGCATGCACCCAAGGACACATATTTGATTTTTCAACCAATTTATATGCACTGGAGCATGTGCATGTAGTTCAAATTTGAATTATGCACATAAATGCATTGAAAACTCAATTAATGCATAAAAATGTCCAAACGAACCCCGAAAAACCACAAAAATTGACACAACACTCCTGTTGTTCTATGTTGAGACGAGAAAATTTTTGGAAGCAATAAGAGGCAATGGATACTGTTTCGTCCCCACAGGTGGGACGTTCCCTACCGAAACCATCATGCTTGTTGTGAGAAGCTCTGGTTTGTGAAGCTCTGGTTTGTGAGAAGCAAATACCCAAACCTGCCCCAAATGGGACAAAAAATTTACCATGGCATTTTGATGCCGCTCCATGATAGCATGCCAAGTTTCATGAATTTCAGACAAGTTTTGGACTTACTGGAATTTAAAAACCAGGTATCTCAACGTTTTGCCGGCAATGAATGGTGCCCTGGTGATTGAAATTCATTACCATTTCTTGCATGGGACCTAAGCATGCACCCAAGGACACAGATTTGATTTTTCAACCAATTTATATGCACTGGAGCATGTGCATGTAGTTCAAATTTGAATTATGCACATAAATGCATTGAAAACTCGGTTAGTGCATAAAAATGTCCAAACGAACCCCGAAAAATCACAAAAATTGGCACAACACTCCTGTTGTTCTATGTTGACACGAGAATTTTTTTGAAAGCAATAAGAGGCAATGGATATCGTTTTGTCCCCAAAGGTGGGGTGTTCCCTACCAAAACCATCATGCTTGTTGTGAGAAGCTCTGGTTTGTGAGAAGCATATATCCAAACCTGCCCCAAATGGGACAAAAAATTTACCACGGCATGTTGATGCCGCTCCATGATAGCATGCCAAGTTTAATGAATTTCAGACGAGTTTTGAATTTACTAGAATTTAAAAACCATGTACCTCAATGTTGTGCCGGCAATTAACGATGCCCTCATGATTGAAATTCATTACCATTTTTTGCATGGGACCTAAGCATGCACCCAAGGAAACATATTTAATTTTTCAACCAATTTATATGCACCGGAGCATGTGCATGTAGTTCAAATTTGAATTATGCACATAAATGCATCGACAACTCAGTTAATGCATAAAAATGTCCAAACAAACCCCGAAAAATTACAAAATTTGACACAACACTCCTGTTGTTCTATGTTGACACGAGAATTTTTTTGGAAGAAATAAGAGGCAATGGGTATTGTTTCGTCCCAAAAGGTCAGACGTTCCCTACCGAAACCATCATGATTGTTGTGAGAAGCTCTATTTTGTGAGAAGAATATACCCAAACCTGCCCCAAATGGGACAAAAAATTTACCACGGCATGTTGATGCCGCTCCATGATAGCATGCCAAGTTTCATGAATTTCAGACGAGTTTTGGATTTAATGGAATTTAAAAATAAAATATCACAACCTTTTGCCGGCAATCAACGGTGCCCTGGTGTTTGAAATTCATTCCCATTTCTTGCATGGGACCTAAGTAAGCACCCAAGGAAACATGTTTGATTTTTCAACCAATTTATATGCACTAGAGCATGTGCATGTAGTTCAAATTTGAATTATGCACATAAATGCATTGAAAACTCAGTTAATGCATCAAAATGTCCAAACGAACCCCGAAAAATCACAAAAATTGACACAAAACTCCTGTTGTTCTATGTTGACACGAGAAAATTATTGAAAGCAATAAGAGGCAATGGATATCGTTTCGTCCCCAAAGGTGAGACGTTTCCCTACCAAACCATCATGCTTGTTGTGAGAAGCTCTAGTTTGTGAGAAGCATATACCCAAACCTGCCCCAAATGGGACAAAAAATTTACCACGACATGTTGATGCCGCTCCATGTTAGCATGCCAAGTTTCATGAATTTCAGACGAGTTTTGGATTTACTAGAATTTAAAAACCAGGTATCTCAATGTTTGCGGCCGAGTGACGGTGGCAGGGTGTTTGACATTCATTCCCATTTCTTGCATGGGACCTAAGTAGGCAACCAAGGACACATATCTGAATTTTCAACTAATTTATATGCATTAGAGCATGTGCGTGTAGTTAAAATTTGAATTATGCACATGAATGCATAGAAAACTTAGTTAATTTATAAAAATGTCCAAGCGAACCCCGAAAAATCCCAAAAATTGACACAACACTCATGTTGTTCTATGTTGACACTAGGAAAAAATTTGAAATCGAGAAGAGGCAACGGATATCGTTTCGTCCAGAAAGGTGAAACGTACCCTACCGAAACCATCACACTTGTTGTGAGAAGCTCTGGTTTATGAGAAGCTTATACCCAAACGTGCCCCAAATGGGACAAAAAATTTACCACGGCATGTTGATGCCGCTCCATGATAGCATGCCAAGTTTCATGAATTTTGGACGAATTTTGGATTTACTAGAATTAGAAAAGCAAGTATGTCGACATTTTTTGGAGAGCCACGGTGCCGTGGTGTTCGAATTTCATCCCCATTTCTTGCATGGGAGATAAGCATAAACCCATGGACACATATATGATTTTACAACCCATGTTGCTGCATCGGAGCATGTGCATGTAGTTTAATTTTGAATTGTGCATCTGAAATGGCTAGAAAACCAATTTAATGTATAAAATGTTCAAACGAACCCTGAATAATTCCAATTCTTTTACGACACACATATGGTTGCATGTTCACTCCAGATAAAAGGTCTAGCAATTCAAACACCGTCCATTGCCGCTGTGACCCCATTATGTAATTCAAATCAAGATGAAAAATCAAGTAGATCGCACACACTTTATTATCACCAACCGTGTGAGATGCAACACAAAATATCCTGGAGCATCGTCGGTGTATAATACGCCTATGGCTTACGCGAGAAGGTGCGTCGGCTATAGTCCACAGCCGGCGTCTCAAGCACACTAGCTCGCTCCCTAAATATCATTTCACTGTTCAATCATCGCCGATGAAAGATGGGCACCTGGACCCGCGTCATGAGGGCAACTTCGGTACCCCACTCTGGCGAGAGCGCAGCCGCAGCCGCCATGCGCATGCTAACAAGGTGCATGAGCGCGGCCGCAATCTACGACCGGGCGGCAAAGGCAGCCCAAACGGCCGCTGTTGCTTCTTAGGAGGCGGCAGCAATGGCGAGAGCGGCACAACAGCTGTTCGTTCCGCAGCGACGGCCTTAGCCCTGATGGAGGCCGCCTACGCCTAGCTCCTGGTGGTCACCACACAAATCAAACGAAGCTTCTCCGACAACGGTCGGCAACCCACGGCCGAAGAGCTGGCAATCACCGAGAGCTTTTGAGCAGACGTCCGTTCCTCCACCGCATACCTTGCGACGACGGAGCTCGTCCAAGCCCAAATCGCGTCCGCCCACGCCCATCTCATGGCGGCCTTTTCCAAAGAGATGGCGGACGCGGATGGCGAGATGCTTGCCGAGTATGGCGCAATGGATGCCATGGAGCCCCTTCCCCAGGAGATCGTCGGGCGCGAGCTGGACATGGAGGCGGCGGCAGAGATCGACGAGCACCAGCCATAGTAGTACTCTTTGTTTTGTTTAATTAAGAGCGCCGGTCTTTAATTTGTTAGAGTAATGTTTAGGTCAGCTAGCTCTGTTTAATTGCTGAACTTGCTCGATTAAGAAGTGTGGGTGTGATGTCGTCTCCTTTGTGTACCCAAATTATGCAATGACGTGGATGACCACTGTAACCATGGAAATTCGAACAAATTTTTTTGACGCTCAAACTCAACACACATGGGTTAAGCTATCTGAATTGTTTGTGATGTTCACATATCATACACAGTTCTAAATAAGGGACTGTGTCTGATGACACTCTGCGCGCCAGTTTTTTCGCTGAAGCGATTCCAAATTTTCGGCTTTCGCGGAAATATCTACCTCCCCGCCCCTCCCCCTTACAAAAAGCCACATTTTCCTCGTTTCTGCCTTCCTTTCCAAGTTGAAACCTTCACCCCTTGCTTGTAGCGCTGCCTCCTTGTCGGTGACCCTCCTTCACGCTGCTCAGCCTCGTCTATCCAGGCAGGTAATCCACACCCGACCCCCATCCTCCTCCTCCTTCCACATCCCACATGCCCCGACTGTCTCCTGTCATTATGCCATCGTCCACCATCCTCCTCCTCCTTCCTCATCGAACTCCCAAGTGAGCTCGGTCGCGTCATCTGCACCGACATCGTTGGTACCTGCAACTGAGGTGATAATATCTGTGAGTCACGGGGACTCAGCAATCTCACACCCGCGAGATCAAGACTATTTAAGCTTAAAGGTGGGAAAGGGGTTTATGAGGTGGAGCTGCAGCAAGCGACTAGCATGTGGTGGCTATAGCGCAAAAGAGAGCGAGAAGAGAAGGCAAAGCACGGTCGAAAAACTAGAAGTGATCAAGAAGTGATCCTGAAGCAACCTACGTCAGGCATAACTCCAACAACCGTGTTCACCTCCCGGACCCCGCCGAGAAGAGACCATCACGGTTACACACGCGGTTGATGTGTTTTAGTTAAGGTCAACTTCGGGTTTTCTACAACCGGACATCAACAAATTCCCATCTGCCTCATAACCGCGGGCACGGCTTTCGAAAGATAATACCCTGCAGGGGTGTCCCAACTTAGCCCATGATAAGCTCTCACGGTCAACGAAGGATATTCCTTCTACCGGGAAGACCCGATCAATCACGGAATCCCGGACTACAAGACATTTCAACAGCAATAAAACAAGTCCAGCAAAGCCGCCCGATTGTGCCGACAAATCCTGATAGGAGCTGCACATATCTCGGTCTCAGGGCACATCCGGATAAGTCAAGCTACGAGTAAAACCAGCCCTCGAGTTGCCACGAGGTGGCCCCGCAGGTTGCTCGGTTCGGGCCAGCACTTAGAGAAGCACTGGTCCGGGGGGGGGGGGGCTAAAATAAAGATGACCCTCGGGCTCGCGAAAACCCGGGGGAAAAAGGGTAGGTGGTGGCAAATGGTAAAACCAATGTTGGACCTTGCTGGAAAAGTCTTATTCAAAGCGAACTGTCAAGGGGGTCCCATAAATCACCCAACCGTGTAAGGAACGCAAACTCCGGGAACATAACACCGGTATGACGGAAACTAGGGTGGCAAGAGTGGAACAAAACACCAGGCATAAGGCCGAGCCTTCCACCCTTTACCAAGTATATAGATGCATTAATTAAATAAGAGGTATTGTGATATCCCAACAAGTAAACATGTTCCAACAAGGAACAACAAGACCATGTTCCAACAAGGAACAAACTTCATCTTCACCTGCAACTAACAACGCTATAAGAGGGGCTGAGCAAAGCAGTAACATAGCCAAACAACGGTTTGCTAGGACATGGATGGTTAGGGGCTGACATGGCAATATAGGAGGCATGATAAAGCAAGTGGTGGGTATCGCAGCATAGGCATAGCAAAAGAGCGAGCAATCTAGCAAGCAAAGATAGAAGTGATTTCGAGGGTATGGTCATCTTGCCTGCAAGGTTCTCAGAGTTGTCGAAAGCTTGGTCCTCGTAAACGTTCTCAACGGAATCCTCGGTCACGTACTCGTCTCCCGGCTCTACCCAAGACAAGAGAACAAGCAAAGGAACCAATATCAACCACGATGCAATGCGCAAGCAACATGATGCAAAACATGGCATGATATGCGAGAGGTGAAATGCAATGCGTATGCATGCTCCGGAAGGACAAGGATGAACAGGGCATAATCTTGGCAAACCAAGCATGCCACTGGATAGATGAGGTGATTTCGGTTGAAATCGATATAAAGATCACCGGAATCGGATGCGCGGTTTGCAAATGGCAAGCAATATAAGAATGACATGAATCTGCCATAAACAGCATGATGCTACTTAGCAAGCAATAAATAATTAAACTACTGCACCCAAACATGGCAACAAAGCATATGACAGTAATCTACTCAAGATGCACGACAAAAGATGAACACTGAGTTACGGCTAATTCACATCATAACAGGTTCAAACAAGCATGGCAAAAGTGCAACTTATAACAGCTTCACAGACTTAGTGAAATAACAGCAAGTCAGGAAAACAACATCAGGATGACGTGTTCAGAGCAATGAAACAACATGCTACAGGTTCAGAACATAGCGAAATAAGACATGGCATGAGTCTACACATAGCACTTGACAAAAGTCCCTTACTGACCATAAGTCAAAAAGGACCATAAAATATGATTACACCCATGACAAATAAGCAAGTCTCGTTACAGGTTTCAGACTTAGCAGAAAACTGGGCATGGCAGAAAACTGTTAACGACTAGGCATGTTCCGGAAGCTCGATGCACTCACTACAGAGCAAAACATGATAAACTAAGCATACATACATCAAGAAGACATGGCATAGTAACAATACATGGCAAGAATAACATCATATCATGCAAGGATCAACTACACCAAGCTTGGCAAAATCGAATAACATGTAAACAATCTGCCAGCAACATTTTGAAGCAAAAGTAGAGCTCGATTG
Source organism: Aegilops umbellulata (assembly GCA_032464435.1). NCBI lineage: Eukaryota > Viridiplantae > Streptophyta > Magnoliopsida > Poales > Poaceae > Aegilops > Aegilops umbellulata. Next base: position 330,753,638 of record CP136056.1, read on the forward strand.
ACTCAAGCTATGGCATCCCATAATTGCAAAAGAAGGCATGGATGGATTAAGCAAATACTCAAGTTCAAAACTCCCTTACTGATCATGCTCAAATTATGCATAGATCACTCAGAAACAACACGAATACATGGCATGATAATAACAAAAGTCAGGGACTTAGTGAAATCACTAAGTCTCTGAAAACAGCAATATCATCATCCCTACTTTGCATGCAATTTCTAGCCACCTCAAGCATCACAAAAATACATAGCAAAATACCCTGGAAAGGTAACATGGCATATTACAAAACACATATATAGCTCAACCTCATAGGAGGTACACATCAATCATGGCAAAAATGACAAAAGTGCATGTTCAGATAAGATTCAGCAACTAACATCAACTAGCCCTCTTCTAACTGCATTTAGGGCATCAAGATGACTTCAAATAAAAATGATGCAATGGAACAAAATGATGTACTCTTCGAGACGAACAAAATGACATATTATACGCGCGAAACGGAGCCCTGGATGCAAAGTTATGGCATGCGAAACAGGTGATGATAATATGCAAAGTTGGGGACTTAGAGAAAAAGAGAGGGGGAGGGAACGAAGTCAACCACCGGCGCGGAAATCGAGGTTCGCCGGAGTACTCGCCGGAGTGCGACGGGGAAGGCGGCGGCGAGGCGGACCCGACCGGATCCGGGCCGGGGCGGCCGGATCTGGCGCCGGCGAGCTCGGGGAGGCGGCGCGGGGCGGCGGCGAGCTCGGGGAGGCGCGGCGACGGCGGCGGCTGCCGGAGTCGGGCGAGGCGCGGCGGACGGCGCTGGAGGCGGAGGCGGCGGGCGGCGCTGGAGCGCGGAGGCGGGCGGCGGCGCTGGACCGAGCGCGGGCGGCGGAGACCGGGCCCCGCGGGCCGGATCTGGGCCCCGCGGGCCCTGGCGGCGGCGAAGTGGGCGCATCCCACGTGGCGGCGCGGGACTGGAGGGAAGCGGCGGCGCGGGCGCGAGGTGGACGGCGGGCGCGCGGATCGAGGAAAAAAATTAGGGTTTCGGGTGTTTCTCTCCCAGATTTAGACGGGGGAGACGTTTTTATAGATAGGAGGAGCTAGGAGGCTCCAAACGGAGTGCGGTTTTCGCCCACGTGATCGTGATCGAACGGCGGAGTACATGGGAGTGACTTAGAAGGGTTATTGGGCTGTTTTGAAGGGGTGTTGGGCTGCAACACACACGAGGCCTTCACGGTTACCCGGTTAACCGTTGGAGTACCAAACGAACTCCGATTGACCCGAAACTTGACAGGCGGTCTACCGATGCTATACCAAGGCCACATGTCAAACCTCGGTCCATTCCGAGAATGTTTAATACCCGCTCACAAAGAAAAGTAAAAGGGGACGCCGGGAGACATAGGAGCGCCGGATTGCAAAACGGACAACGGGAAAGATGCTCGGATTTATGAGACGAATGCGTATGCGAATGCGATGCACATGATGACATGATAAAAATGCATGACATGACCAAAATGCAAAACGGAGAGAACCCAACCACGTAGGGGATATCATAACACATAGCCGAAAATGGCAAGAGTTGGATTACAATTATGGAAAGTTACATCGGGGGCGTTACAACACACCACCACTATGAGAGGATCTATGCCCACCACGGAGGGGATCTATGAGCGCGGGCGTGGGTCGAACGATGTGATCATCTATGCTTCTCGTGATGATATCATTCGGTTGTTTTCTCTCAATGAGATGGGTGAAATGGAGGCTATCTCTCAGATTCCAGTCGTTTGTGAGTACCAAGATGTTTTTCCAGAAGAGCTTCCGGGTATGCCCCCCCGTCGGCCAGTTGAATTCGTGATTGAGCTTGAGCCTGGCACAGAACCCGTTTGCAAGCGTCCTTACAAGCTTGGACCAGATGAGCTCAAGGAATTGAAGATTCAACTCGATAAACAAGAACGTCTGGGTCTGATCAGACCGAGTTCTTCTCCTTGGGGTTGTGGTGTTCTTTTTGTCAAGAAGAAGGATGGCACGGACCAACTTTGCGTCGATTACCGTCCATTGAACAAGAAGACTATCAAGAACAAGTACCCACTTCCCAACATCAATGAGCTATTTGAGCAACTCAAAGGTGCTAAGGTGTTCTCCAAGCTTGACCTTCGTATGGGTTATCATCAGATTCGCATTCGTGAAGAAGATATTCCCAAGACAGCATTCAGAACAAGCTTTGGTTCTTATGAATATACTGTCATGTCTTTCGGCCTTGTCAATGCTCCTCCGTATTTCACTCGATTGATGAATTTCATCTTCAACCCCTACATCAACGAATTTGTCTTGGTCTATCTCGATGATATTTTGGTCTTCTCCAAGAATAAGAAGGATCATGCCGAACATTTGCGGTTGGTACTCGACAAGCTCAGAGAGTATCAATTATATGCGAAGTTCTCCAAATGTGAATTTTGGCTTGATGAAGTTCTTTATCTTGGTCATATCATCTCTGCCAAGGGCATCGCTGTTAATCCAGAGAGGGTGTCTGCAGTTTTGAATTGGAATCCTCCTCAGAATGTCAAGCAGCTTCGCAGTTTTCTTGGACTTGCAAGCTATTGCAGAAGATTCGTTGAGAATTTCTCCAAGATTGCCAAGCCTCTTTCCAACCTCCTCCAGAAGCATGTGAAATATGTCTGGTCTCCTGAGTGTGACGTTGCTTTCAACACTCTCAAAGAGAAACTCGTCACTGCTCCAGTTCTGACTCCTCCTGATGAATCCAAGCCTTATGAAGTATTCTGTGATGCTTCTCTCCAGGGCCTCGGTGCTGTGTTAATGCAAGAGAAGAAGGTTGTTGCCTATACCTCTCGCCAGTTGAAGCCCAATGAAAGGAACTACCCCACTCATGATCTTGAGTTGGCGGCAGTTGTCCACGCACTAATAACATGGAGACATCTCCTGTTGGGAAGGAAAGTGGACATTTTCACAGATCACAAGAGTCTCAAGTATATCTTCACTCAGCCTCATCTCAACCTCAGGCAAACTTGATGGGTCGAAATGATTCAAGAGTATAATCCGAGTATTGAATATACTCCAGGCAAGGCTAATGTGGTTGCAGACGCTTTGAGCAGAAAGGCTTACTGCAACAGCTTAATCCTCAAGCCTTTTCAACCGGATCTATGTGAGGCTTTTCGCAAGTTGAATCTCCAAGTTGTTCCTCAAGGTGTTCTTGCCAACCTCATTGTCTCTCCTACTTTGGAAGATCAGATTCGTGAGGCACAATTGTTGGATACCATGGTGAAGAAGGTGAAACGTGGTATTGAAAAGAGCATCCCCAAATACAAGTGCTATCGAGTTGATGACAGAGATACTCTTTTCTTCGAGGACCGGATCGTGGTTCCAAAGGGTGATCTTCGTAAAGTCATTATGAACGAAGCGCACAACTCTCTCCTGTCTATTCATCCTGGAAGTACAAAGATGTACCATGACCTCAAGCAGTCGTATTGGTGGACTCGAATGAAGCGTGAGATCGCTCAATTCGTGAATGAGTGTGATGTCTGCAGAAGGGTGAAAGCAGAACACCAACGACCAGCTGGTCTTCTCCAACCTCTTGCTATTCCAGAATGGAAGTTTGATCATATCGAAATGGACTTCGTGACTGGTTTTCCTAAGTCCAAGCGTGGAAATGATGCTATCTTCGTCGTCATCGACAAGCTCACCAAAGTGGCTCATTTTCTTCCTATCAAAGAGTCTATCACAGCAGCGCAGCTGGCAGAGCTCTACACCTCCAGAATTGTCTCCTTGCACGGCATTCCGCAATTGATATCTTCAGACCGTGGCAGCATCTTTACCTCCAAGTTTTGGGATTCTTTTCAGAAGGCCATGGGCACCAACATTCGCTTCAGCACAGCGTTCCACCCTCAGACTAGTGGACAAGTCGAGCGTGTCAATCAAATTCTTGAAGATATGCTCAGAGCCTGTGTTATCTCTTTCGGCATGAAGTGGGAGGATTGTCTTCCTTATGCCGAATTCTCTTACAACAATAGCTTTCAAGCCAGCTCGGGCAAAGCCCCATTCGAGATTCTCTATGGCAGAAAGTGCCGTACTCCTCTCAACTGGTCTGAAACCGGTGAACGTCAATTGCTCGGCAATGATTTGATCTCAGAGGCTGAGGCCATGTGCAAGGTGATTCGTGAGAACCTCAAAGCAGCGCAGTCGCGCCAGAAGAGCTATTACGATAGCAAACACCGAGATGTGGCATTCGAGATCGGAGACCATGTTTACCTCCGCGTCTCTCCTATGAAAGGAACTCGTCGCTTCGGTATCAAGGGGAAACTTGCCCCGCGATACGTCGGTCCCTTCAAGATCATCGGGAAACGAGGCGATCTCGCCTATCAACTTGAGCTTCCCTCCAATTTTGCAAATGTGCACGATGTCTTCCACGTGTCACAGCTTCGCAAGTGCTTCAAGACGCCTGAGCGCACCATCAACTTCGAAGAGATTGATCTTCAAGAAGATTTGTCCTATCATGAGCATCCAGTTGCCATTTTTGAGACAACTGAGCGCAAGACTCGCAACAAGTCAATCAAATTCCTCAAAGTGAAATGGTCACATCATTCAGACCGAGAGGCCACATGGGAGCGTGAAGACCACCTACGTTCTGAGTATCCGGAGTTCTTTCAGTCCTAGATCTCGGGACGAGATCCTCTCATAGTGGTGGTGTGTTGTAACGCCCCCGATGTAACTTGCCATAATTGTAATCCAACTCTTGCCATTTTCGGCTATGTGTTATGATATCCCCTCCGTGGTTGGGTTCTCTCCGTTTTGCATTTTGGTCATGTCATGCATTTTTATCATGTCATCATGTGCATCGCATTCGCATACGCATTCGTCTCTTAAATCCGAGCATCTTTCCCGTTGTCCGTTTTGCAATCCGGCGCTCCTATGTCTCCCGGCGTCCCCTTTTACTTTTCTTTGTGAGCGGGTATTAAACATTCTCGGAATGGACCGAGGTTTGACATGTGGCCTTGGTATAGCACCGGTAGACCGCCTGTCAAGTTTCGGGTCAATCGGAGTTCGTTTGGTACTCCAACGGTTAACCGGGTAACCGTGAAGGCCTCGTGTGTGTTGCAGCCTAACACCCCTTCAAAACAGCCCAATAACCCTTCTAAGTCACTCCCATGTCCTCCGCCGTTCGATCACGATCACGTGGGCGAAAACCGCACTCCGTTTGGAGCCTCCTAGCTCCTCCTATCTATAAAAACGTCTCCCCCGTCTAAATCTGGGAGAGAAACACCCGAAACCCTAATTTTTTTTCCTCGATCCGCGCGCCCGCCGTCCACCTCGCGCCCGCGCCGCCGCTTCCCTCCAGTCCCGCGCCGCCACGTGGGCTGCGCCCACTTCGCCGCCGCCAGGGCCCGCGGGGCCCAGATCCGGCCCGCGGGGCCCGGTCTCCGCCGCCCGCGCTCGGTCCAGCGCCGCCGCCCGCCTCCGCGCTCCAGCGCCGCCCGCCGCCTCCGCCTCCAGCGCCGTCCGCCGCGCCTCGCCCGACTCCGGCAGCCGCCGCCGTCGCCGCGCCTCCCCGAGCTCGCCGCCGCCCCGCGCCGCCTCCCCGAGCTCGCCGGCGCCAGATCCGGCCGCCCCGGCCCGGATCCGGTCGGGTCCGCCTCGCCGCCGCCTTCCCCGTCGCACTCCGGCGAACCTCGATTTCCACGCCGGTGGTTGACTTCGTTCCCTCCCCCTCTCTTTTTCTCCAAGTCCCCAACTTTGCATATTATCATCACCTGTTTCGCATGCCATAACTTTGCATCCAGGGCTCTGTTTCGCGCGTATAATATGTCATTTTGTTCGTCTCGAAGAGTACATCATTTTGTTCCATTGCATCATTTTTATTTGAAGTCATATTGATGCCCGAAATGCTGTTAGAAGAGGGCTAGTTGATGTTAGTTGCTGAATCTTATCTGAACATGCACTTTTGTCATTTTTGCCATGATTGATGTGTACCTCCTATGAGGTTGAGATATATATGTGTTTTGTAATATGCCATGTTACCTTTCCAGGGTATTTTGCTATGTATTTTTGTGATGCTTGAGGTGTCTAGAAATTGCATGCAAAGTAGGGATGATGATATTGCTGTTTTCAGAGACTTAGTGATTTCACTAAGTCCCTGACTTTTGTTATTATCATGCCATGTATTCATGTTGTTTCTGAGTGATCTATGCATAATTTGAGCATGATCAGTAAGGGAGTTTTGAACTTGAGTATTGGCTTAATCCATCCATGCCTTTGTTTGCAATTATGGGATGCCATAGATTGAGTCAATCGAGCTCTACTTTTGCTTCAAAATGTTTCTGGCAGATTGTTTACATGTTATTCGATTTTGCCAAGCTTGGTGTAGTTGATCCTTGCATGATATGATGTTATTCTTGCCATGTATTGTTACTATGCCATGTCTTCTTGATGTATGTATGCTTAGTTTATCATGTTTTGCTCTGTAGTGAGTGCATCGAGCTTCCGGAACATGCCTAGTCGTTAACAGTTTTCTGCCATGCCCAGTTTTCTGCTAAGTCTGAAACCTGTAACGAGACTTGCTTATTTGTCATGGGTGTAATCATATTTTATGGTCCTTTTTGACTTATGGTCAGTAAGGGACTTTTGTCAAGTGCTATGTGTAGACTCATGCCATGTCTTATTTTGCTATGTTCTGAACCTGTAGCATGTTGTTTCATTGCTCTGAACACGTCATCCTGATGTTGTTTTCCTGACTTGCTGTTATTTCACTAAGTCTGTGAAGCTGTTATAAGTTGCACTTTTGCCATGCTTGTTTGAACCTGTTATGATGTGAATTAGCCGTAGCTCAGTGTTCATCTTTTGTCGTGCATCTTGAGTAGATTACTGTCATATGCTTTGTTGCCATGTTTGGGTGCAGTAGTTTAATTATTTATTGCTTGCTAAGTAGCATCATGCTGTTTATGGCAGATTCATGTCATTCTTATATTGCTTGCCATTTGCAAACCGCGCATCCGATTCCGGTGATCTTTATATCGATTTCAACCGAAATCACCTCATCTATCCAGTGGAATGCTTGGTTTGCCAAGATTATGCCCTGTTCATCCTTGTCCTTCCGGAGCATGCATACGCATTGCATTTCACCTCTCGCATATCATGCCATGTTTTGCATCATGTTGCTTGCGCATTGCATCGTGGTTGATATTGGTTCCTTTGCTTGTTCTCTTGTCTTGGGTAGAGCCGGGAGACGAGTACGTGACCGAGGATTCCGTTGAGAACGTTTACGAGGACCAAGCTTTCGACAACTCTGAGAACCTTGCAGGCAAGATGACCATACCCTCGAAATCACTTCTATCTTTGCTTGCTAGATTGCTCGCTCTTTTGCTATGCCTATGCTGCGATACCCACCACTTGCTTTATCATGCCTCCTATATTGCCATGTCAGCCCCTAACCATCCATGTCCTAGCAAACCGTTGTTTGGCTATGTTACTGCTTTGCTCAGCCCCTCTTATAGCGTTGTTAGTTGCAGGTGAAGATGAAGTTTGTTCCTTGTTGGAACATGGTCTTGTTGTTCCTTGTTGGAACATGTTTACTTGTTGGGATATCACAATACCTCTTATTTAATTAATGCATCTATATACTTGGTAAAGGGTGGAAGGCTCGGCCTTATGCCTGGTGTTTTGTTCCACTCTTGCCACCCTAGTTTCCGTCATACCGGTGTTATGTTCCCGGAGTTTGCGTTCCTTACACGGTTGGGTGATTTATGGGACCCCCTTGACAGTTCGCTTTGAATAAGACTTTTCCAGCAAGGTCCAACATTGGTTTTACCATTTGCCACCACCTACCCTTTTTCCCCCGGGTTTTCGCGAGCCCGAGGGTCATCTTTATTTTAGCCCCCCCCCGGACCAGTGCTTCTCTAAGTGTTGGCCCGAACCGAGCAACCTGCGGGGCCACCTCGTGGCAACTCGAGGGCTGGTTTTACTCGTAGCTTGACTTATCCGGATGTGCCCTGAGACCGAGATATGTGCAGCTCCTATCAGGATTTGTCGGCACAATCGGGCGGCTTTGCTGGACTTGTTTTATTGCTGTTGAAATGTCTTGTAGTCCGGGATTCCGTGATTGATCGGGTCTTCCCGGTAGAAGGAATATCCTTCGTTGACCGTGAGAGCTTATCATGGGCTAAGTTGGGACACCCCTGCAGGGTATTATCTTTCGAAAGCCGTGCCCGCGGTTATGAGGCAGATGGGAATTTGTTGATGTCCGGTTGTAGAAAACCCGAAGTTGACCTTAACTAAAACACATCAACCGCGTGTGTAACCGTGATGGTCTCTTCTCGGCGGGGTCTGGGAGGTGAACACGGTTGTTGGAGTTATGCCTGACGTAGGTTGCTTCAGGATCACTTCTTGATCACTTCTAGTTTTTCGACCGTGCTTTGCCTTCTCTTCTCGCTCTCTTTTGCGCTATAGCCACCACATGCTAGTCGCTTGCTGCAGCTCCACCTCATAAACCCCTTTCCCACCTTTAAGCTTAAATAGTCTTGATCTCGCGGGTGTGAGATTGCTGAGTCCCCGTGACTCACAGATATTATCACCTCAGTTGCAGGTACCAACGATGTCGGTGCAGATGACGCGACCGAGCTCACTTGGGAGTTCGATGAGGAACGTGGCCGTTACTATGTTTCTTTTTCAGATGATCAGTAGTGGAGCCCAGTTGGGTGATCCGGGGATCTGTTTAGCATTTGGGGTAGTCTTCTTCCATTTTGGTACCGTAGTCGGACCTTGAGTGTAATCTGTTTGATGGATGTTATTTATGTACTTGTGTGAAGTGGCGATTGTAAGCCAACTATGTATCTTTCCCCTTTATTTATTACATGGATTGTGTGAAGATTACCTCACTTGCGACATTGCTTTCTATGTGGTTATGCCTCTAAGTCGTGCCTCGACACGTGGGAGATATAGCCGCATCGAGGGCGTTACATTAAGCTATCTGAATTGTTTGTGATGTTCACATATCATACACAGTTCTAAATAAGGGACTGTGTCTGATGACACTCTGCGCGCCAGTTTTTTCGCTGAAGCGATTCCAAATTTTCGGCTTTCGCGGAAATATCTACCTCCCCGCCCCTCCCCCTTACAAAAAGCCACATTTTCCTCGTTTCTGCCTTCCTTTCCAAGTTGAAACCTTCACCCCTTGCTTGTAGCGCTGCCTCCTTGTCGGTGACCCTCCTTCACGCTGCTCAGCCTCGTCTATCCAGGCAGGTAATCCACACCCGACCCCCATCCTCCTCCTCCTTCCACATCCCACATGCCCCGACTGTTGGTGCGAGCGCGACACCTTCCACCCAAATCACCGACCCCTCCACCAAATAAGCACCGCCCTAAGCCATGGTGCACGCAGTATAGCCAGGATCTCAAGGAGCATTTGGCAGCGGAGAAGCAAATCGTGGCTGGACGCGCGGATGAGGTCGCGATGGCTGCCATTCGTGCCGACCCCCAGATCTTGGAGGAGCACCTTGCCATTTGCTAGCTACGCCGGTTAAGCATGCTCGGTTTACCCGTTGCGTGTGCTGCTCCTGCCTTTCCTTCACAAATTCTAGTTAATTGTGCTATCTAATTTTACCATGCAACCTGTTTGCTCTAGTGTATATGTTATATATGTTGTGCAGTGTGGTGCTCACTTATTAATTGTTTTGTTAATTAGTTTTCGTCTTCAGTTAACTGTTTGGTTCAATTCTACAAATGTGATGTTCAATTCTTCAGGCTGCAATTTTGTATTGTCTGCCATGTGAGATATAAATCAAATTTATCTTTACAAAATACATGAGAAACAAATACAATTGCTACATTTCCAAGTTGTCAAGCATGCTTGTTTGGTTATACATTGTGCAATATGGTGCTCAGTTAACGTTTGGTTCATTTGTGTTGTGGTGTTTAGTTAACTGTTTGGTTCAATTCTGCAATGCGATGTTCAATAGTTGTGGGTGCATTCTATTATTGTATACCATGTGAGGAATAAATTGATTTTGGTTGTAGTAAATACATGAGAAACAAATACAATTTCTACAATTGGTTGTAGTTAAATATTTGGTTAACTGTGTGATCTTCTATTAGGAGTATGTTATATTGTGCAATGTGGTGCTTAGTTAATGTTTGGTTCATTTGTTGTGGTGTTTAGTTAACTGCTTGGTTCAATTCTGCAATGCGATGTCCAACTGTCGTGGGTAGAATTTTGTATTGTTGTTCATGTGTGGAATAAATCGAATTTGGCTGCACTTAATACATGAGAAACACATACAAGTCCTATATTTCCTACTTCTTAATCATGCTTTGTTTGGATAAATGGGTTTTCCATGTGGCTTGAATTAATCTGATGAATATGCAATGTGCTTATTTTTCATCAACATATTTTACTAATAGCATGCGAACCCTTACTTATCCTGATGACTAACTACCTTATATGTGTTGCAGGGAAACAATGGGAAGCACTGAGGTTTACAATCGCGGTTAGCACATGCATGGTCCGTTGTCTAATATCACATTATTGTGCAATTGCAGGAACCATTCTAATATTTAGGTTTTTAATAATTTGGTCTTGCACATGTAGGTCCTGTTGTCAGAGGTTTTGACCCACTGTTCGACCCTTTTTGCATATGGGGAAATGAGTTGTCCATGAATATCGATCAAATCAAGAAACTCAGAAAGATTGTTAGGATAAAGAAATTAGCGACAAAAAATAATAATATCTTTGCCTACACAATGAAGAAGACATCAGTTCACTACAAGATGGTACTAACTATTATACCTTGCCTTTTTTTATTCCTTTGCCGCATTTCCAATATAGAGAAGATATTTATGCACATCCTTGTTTTCAGGCATTTCCAAAGCAGTTCACTGATGATTACCTCTCAAACCACCTCTATGGTCAGGAGGCGAGGAAGGTTTCATAAAGCACCCACGGTTCAATATTGAAGTGTTCCTGAAGAGGACGAAGGACGGACGGTCAATCATCCACAGGCACTGGCCTATAGTTGCAAAGACCTTCAACATGAATGAAGGCTCAATATTCGCCTTCTGCTTCAGCAGCTTTCCAGATGAGATGCATCTGTCTATATACCATCTATGATACTAATTTCGAAAGGTTCTACATGTTGCATGTGTAACTTGGTGCTGGTGCAGTTGTGTAATGGGGTAGCTGAGTGCTGAAGCTATATCATTTTGTACTCTGATTTATTTCAATTATGAAATTCTGCCTCCTTAATATGGAAATGAAATATATTATGTGCTTAATATGAATGTTAATTAGATTAATAAATGGATTATTAATAATAGGGCAATTAGCCTACTAATGGCGAATTAGCCTGCTAATTGGGTTTTGCTATTGCGAACGATTATTGAAAAAATACCGTGGGCGATGACCTCAGGCAACACACACAATTTCTAGGAATAAACCGTGTTGGATCAATGAACAATCACACACGACTTTCTCTTGAAAACTGTTTGCATTAGGCCACCTTGCACAAACATTTACCACATAAAAACTGTGTGTGATGGACAACCTTTGCCACACAGTTTCTTCTACGGACCGTGTGTGATACATTCAATAATGCAAACGATTTAACGGGAAAAATTGTGTGTGATGTACCCGTGAATGGAAACGTTTTCCTTGGAGCGACTGTGTGGGATGTACATACGAACGGAAACGTTTAGCGGGGACTGACTGTGTGGGATGTACCTGCGACCGGAAACAATTTTGCCTGTATAATTGTATTTTTTAGCTCTATTGTACGTATTTACGTATTTGAGCGCTCGTCGGTGGCACACGACCTTATTTTGCCGAGCGTGTGTGCCAGGAGGGCATATCCCCGACAGTTTCTAGGTCGTGTGGGAAGGACCCCCCTATCGCCCATACTCACTAAGCGACGGTTCCAAATGCCGTCGCGGAAAGGGGTTAAAAACCATTTGTATAGCAGCGATGCATACAAGTGTGTGTTACTACCACAAGTTTGTACAAAGCTTATTTTCCCTTACAATAAAAGATCATACATATTTAGGAGCAACTTTTATTGCTTTGCACCGATGACAATTTACTTGAAGGATCTTATTCAATCCATAGGTAGATATGGTGGACTCTCATGACAAGAAACTGGGTTTAAGGGTTTTTGGATGCACAAGTAGTATCTCTACTTTGTAAATTTTGGCTAGCAAATGATTATGAGCAAGCACCACATGTTAGAGGATCCATGACAATATAACTTCTGTATGAATATAAGCAGACATAACCCATTACGTTGTCTTCCTTGTCCAACATCAACTATTTGATCGAGCTTAAAATAATTAATGGGGGCTCACAATCATAAAAGATGCCCAAGGTAGTATATCTACATGTGTAATCTCTCTTCCCATATTATTCTTTCATGAGTTGCATCAGTGACCAATGCTATGTTTGTTAACTTCCAATGAATTTTACCAATTATACTTCTTATATGTGAAGTCATTACTCCCCATGGGATTAGCATATTAAATTTTATTATTGCTAAGATTGAAACAAAAAGGTGAAACAACAAAACTCAAACTACTCTTTATTATATAACTCTCACACATGATTACATAGATAAATAGAACAATCACCAAACAAGCACTCAAAAACTATTTCATACTAATACTTTATTCTTCTAAATCATGAAATAACTAAGGATCGAACTAGGATAGATAATGATGACAAAAGTGATGGTCATACGATACCGGGGCACCTTCCCAAGCTTGGAACAAGCCAACGGTGGTGCCCATACCCGTGTATGATAACCCACAAGTATAGGGGATCAACTGTAGCCTCTTTCGATAAGCAAGAGTGTCGAACCCAATGAGGAGCTAAAGGTAGGACAAATATTCCCTCAAGTTTTGTCAACCACCGATACAACTCTACGCATGCTTGACGTTCGCTTTACCTAGAACAAGTATAAAACTAGAAGTACTTTGTAGGTGTAACGGGATAGGTTTGCAAGATAATAAAGAGCACGTAAATAAGATCTAGTGGCTGTTTAGATAAAGACACAATAAAGTTAGTAAAGCGAGTGTGGCAAAGTGGTGGTAGGAGTTGCGAAATTGTCCCTAAGCAATTGACTACTTTGCTAGACCGATAGCAAGTTTTATGTGGGAGAGGCCACTGCTAGCATGTCATCCCTGACTTGGAATTCTATGCACTTATCATTGGAACTATTAACAAGCATCCGCAACTACTAACGTTCATTAAGGTAAAACCAAACCATAGCATTACGATATATTGGTCCCCCTTCAATCCCGTATGCATCAATTTCTATGCTAGGTTGAAGCTTCTATCACTCTTGCCCTCCAATACATAGTCCTATCAACATACAACTAACGCTATGGTGTGATCCACACACGTGCTCATATGATGGGCACCAAAGGACAACAACATAACCACAAGCAAACTAAACCAATCATAGCAATTCACCAATTACTGATAGGACAACGAAAATCTACTCAGACATCATAGGATGGCAACACATCATTGGATAATAATATGAAGCATAAAGCACCATGTTCAAGTAGAGGGTACAGTGGGTTGCGGGAGAATGGACCACTGTAGATAGATGGGGGAAGGTGATGAAGATGTTGGTGAAGATGACTGAGGTGTTGGTGTAGATTGTCGTCGCACGATGATGGCTCCGGCGGCGTTCCGGCGCCACTGGGAGAGAGGGGGAGAGGGACCCCCTTCTTCTTCTTCCTTGACCTTCTCCCTAGATGGGAGAAGGGTTTCCCCTTTGGTCCTTGGCTTCCATGGCATGGGAGGGGCGAGAGCCCCTCCGAGATTGGATATGTCTCTCTGTTTCTCTCTGTTTCTGTGTTATAGATTCTGGCCTTTCACCGTTTCTTATATTCCCGGAGATCCGTAACTCCGATTGCGCTGAAATTTGGACACGATTTTTATCTGTATATTGGCTTTCTTGCGGCGAAAGAAGGGAACCAACCGCCTTACGGGGTGGCCACGAGGGTCAGGGGCGTGCCCCCTGCCTCGTGGCCCCCTCGGGCATCGTCTCACGTTGATTCTTCTTCCAAAAGATCACATATTCAAAAAAAATCTCCGTAAGTTTTTATCCCGTTTGGACTCTGTTTGATATGGATTGTATGCAAAACAAAAAACATGCAACAAACAGGAACTGGCACTGGGCACTGGATCAATATGTTAGTCCCAAAAATAGTATAAAAAGTTGCCAAATGTATATAAAAGTTGTAGAATATTGGCATGGAACAATCAAAAATTATAGATACGATGAAGACATATCAGCATCCCCAAGCTTAATTCCTGCTCGTCCTCGAGTAGGTAAATGATAAAAAAGATAATTTTTGATGTGGAATGCTACCTAGCATAATCTTGATCATATAATCTATTCATGGCATGAATATTAAGACATGAGTGATTCAAAGCAATAGTCTGCCTTTTGACATTAAGACAACAATACTTCAAGCATGCTAATAAAGCAATCATGTCTTTTCAAAATAACATGGCCAAAGAAAGTTATCCCTACAAAATCATATGGTCTGGCTATGCTCCATCTTCATCACACAAAATATTCAAATCATGCACAACCCCGATGACAAGCCAAAACAATTGTTTCATACTTTTGATGTTCTCAAACCTTTTCAACTTTCACGCAATACATGAGCGTGAGCCGTGGACATAGCACTATAGGTGGAATAGAATATGATGGTGGAGGTTGTGTGGAGAAGACAAAAAGGATAAAGTCTCACATCGACACCGCTAATCAACGGGCCATGGAGATGCCCATCGATTGATGTCAATGTGAGGAGTAGGGATTGCCATGCAACGGATGCACTAAGAGCATAAGTGTATGAAATCTCAAACTGAAAACGAAGTGGGTGTGCATCCAACTTGCTTGCTCATGAAGACCTCGGGCATTTGAGGAAGCCCATGATCGGAATATACAAGCCAAGTTCTATAATGAAAATACCCAATAGTATATGAAGGTGATAACTCAAGAGACTCTCTATATGAAGAACATGGTGCTACTTTGAAGCACAAGTGTGGTAAAAGGATAATGACATTGTCCATTCTCTCTTTCTCTCTCTTTTCTTTGTTTTTTTGTTTTGGTGGGCTTCTTTGGCCTTTTTTGGGCTTCTTTGGCCTCTTCTATTTTTTTAAGTCCGGAGTCTCATACCGACTTGTGGGGGAATCATAGTATCCATCATCCTTTCCTCACTGGTGTTGGGGAACACAGTAATTTCAAAAAATTTACTACGCACACGCAAGATCATGGTGATGCATAGCAACGAGAGGGGAGAGTGTTGTCCACGTACCTCGTAGACCAAAAGCGGAAGCATTATGACAACGCGGTTGATGTAGTCGTACGTCTTCACAATCCGACCGATCCTAGTACCGAAAGTACGACACCTCCGCGATCTGCACACGTTCAGCTCGGTGACGTCCCACGAACTCTCAACCCATCTGAGTGTCGAGGGAGAGCTTTGTCATCACGACGGCGTGATGACGGTGATGATGAAGCTACCGGCACAGGGCTTCGACTAAGCACTACAACGATATGACCGAGGTGGATTATGGTGGAGGGGGGCACTGCACACGGCTAAGAGATCAATGATCAACTTGTGTGTCTATGGGGTGCCCCCTCCCCCGTATATAAAGGAGTGGAGGAGGGGGCAGGGCCGGCCCTCTATGGCGCGCCCTGGAGGAGTCCTACTCCTACCGGGAGTAGGATTCCCCCCTTCCCTAGTTGGACTAGGAGAGAAGGAAGGGGGAGAGAGGGAGGAAGGAAAGGGGGGGGGCGCCGCCCCGCTTCCTAGTCCAATTTGGACCAGAGGGGGAGGGGGCGCGCGGCCCGCCCTGGCTTCTCCTCTCTCTCTCTCCACTAAGGCCCATTAGGGCCCATATACTACCCGGGGGGTTCCGGTAACCCCCTCGTACTCCGGTATATGTCTGAACTCACTCGGAACCATTCCGATGTCCAAACATAGGCTTCCAATATATCGATCTTTATGTCTTGACCATTTCGAGACTCCTCGTCATGCCTGTGATCACATTCGGGACTCCGAACAACCTTTGGTTCATCAAAACACATAAACTCATAATACCGATCGTCACCGAACGTTAAGCGTGCGGACCCTACGGGTTCAAGAACTATGTAGACATGACCGAGACACGTCTCCGGTCAATAACCAATAGCGGAACCTGGATGCTCATATTGGCTCCCACATATTCTAAGAAGATCTTTATCAGTCAAACCGCATAACAACATACGTTGTTCCCTTTGTCATCGGTATGTTACTTGCCCGAGATTCGATCGTTGGTATCTCAATACCTAGTTCAATCTCGTTACCGGCAAGTCTCTTTACTCGTTCCGTAATGCATCATCTGTTGGGGAACGTAGCAGAAATTCAAAATTTTCTACGCATCACCAAGAGCAATCTATGGAGTAACCTAGCAACGAGGGAAGGAGAGTGCATCTACATACCCTTGTAGATCGCTAAGCGGAAGCGTTCAAGTGAACGGGGTTGATGGAGTCGTACTCGTCGTGATCCAAATCACCGATGATCCTAGTGCCGAACGGACGGCACCTCCGCGTTCAACACACGTGCAGCCCGGTGACGTCTCCCATGCCTTGATCCAGCAAGGGGAGAGGGAGAGGTTGGGGAAGAATCCGTCCAGCAGTAGCACGACGAAGTGGTGGTGGTGGAGGAGCTTGGCAATCCTGCAGGGCTTCGCCAAGCACCGCGGGAGAGGAGGAGGGAGAGAGGCAGGGCTGCGCCTTGGGAGAGTTCATCTCGTGTCTTGGGCAGCCCCAAAACCTCCACTATATATAGGGGAAAGGGGGAGGGGGAGGCGCCCTAGGGTTTCCCCTAGGGGGGCGGCGGCCAGGGCAGATGGGATCTCCCCCTTAGGTGACTTGGCCCCCAAGCCAGGAGGTGGGAACCCTAGATGGGGCGCCCCAAACCCCCTGGTCACGTGGGAATAGGTGAGGGGGGCGCACAGCCCCTTAGTGGGCTGGTTTGCCCCCTTCCCTCAGCCCATGAAGCCCCCCAACACTTGCCGGGGCTTCCGAAACACCTTTCGGTCATGCTGGTCATCACCCGGTACCTCCTGAACACTCCCGGACTCCAAAACCCTTCGTCCAATATATCAATCTTTACCTCTGGACCATTCCGGAACTCCTCGTAATGTCCGGGATCTCATCCGGGACTCCTAACAACATTCGGTAACCGCGTACATACTTTCCCTATAACCCTAGCGTCATCGAACCTTAAGTGTGTAGACCCTACGGGTTCGGGAATCATGCAGACATGACCGAGACACCTCTCCGGCCCAATAACCAACAGCGGGATCTGGATACCCATATTGGCTCCCACATGTTCCACGATGATCTCATCGGATGAACCACGATGTCAAGGATTCAGTCAATCCCGTATACAATTCCCTTTGTCTAGCGGTATTGTACTTGCCCGAGATTCGATCGTCGGTATCCCGATACCTTGTTCAATCTCGTTACCGGCAAGTCTCTTTACTCGTTCCGTAACACATCATCCCGTGATCAACTCCTTGATCACATTGTGCACATTATGATGATGTCCTACCGAGTGGGCCCAGAGATACCTTTCCGTCGCACGGAGTGACAAATCCCAGTCTCGATTCGTGCCAACCCAACAGACACTTTCGGAGATACCCGTAGTGCACCTTTATAGCCACCGAGTTACGTTGTGACGTTTGGCACACCCAAAGTATTCCTACGGTATCTGGGAGTTGCACAATCTCATGGTCTAAGGAAATGATACTTGACATTAGAAAAGCTTTAGCATTACGAACTACACGATCTTGTGCTATGCTTAGGATTGGGTCTTGTCCATCACATCATTCTTCTAATGATGTGATCCCGTTATCAATGACATCCAATGTCCATGGTCAGGAAACCGTAACCATCTATTGATCAACGAGCTAGTCAACTAGAGGCTTACTAGGGACATGGTGTTGTCTATGTATCCACACATGTATCTGAGTTTCCTATCAATAAAATTCTAGCATGGATAATAAACTATTATCATGAACAAGGAAATATAATAATAACTAATTTATTATTGCCTCTAGGGCATATTTCCAACAGTCTCCCACTTGCACTAGAGTCAATAATCCAGTTCAAATCGCTATGTGATTAACACTCAAGGTCACATCCCCATGTGACTAACACCCAAAGAGTTTACTAGAGTAAATAATCTAGTTCACACTACCATGTGATTAACACTCAATGAGTTCTGGGTTTGATCATGTTATGCTTGTGAGAGATGTTATAGTCAACGGGTCTGAACCTTTCAGATCCGTGTGTGCTTTACAAATCTCTATGTCATCTCCTAGATGCAGCTACCACGTTCTATTTGGAGCTATTCCAAAAAACTGTTCTACTATACGAATCCAATTTACTACTCAGAATAATCTGGATTAGTGTCAAAGTTTGCATCGGCGTAACCCTTTACGACGAACTCTTTTACCACCTCCATAATCAAGAAAATTCCTTAGTCCACTAGTTACTAAGGATAACTTTGACCGCTGTCCTGTGATCCATTCTTGGATTACTCTTGTACCCCTTGACTGACTCATGGCAAGGCACACTTCAGGTGCGGTACACAACATAGCATACTGTAGAGCCTACGTCTAAAGCATAGGGGACGACCTTCGTCCTTTCTCTCTATTCTGCCGTGGTCAGGTTTCGAGTCTTACTCAATGTTCACACCTTATAACACAGCCAAGAACTCATTCTTTGCCGATCCATTTTGAACTCCTTCAAAATCTTGTCACGGTATGTATTCATTTGAAAGTACTATTAAGCATTTTGATCTATCCTTATAGATCTTAATGCTCAATACTCAAGTAGCCTAATCCAGGTTTTCCATTGAAAAACACTTTTCAAATAACTCTGCATGCTTTCCAGAAATTCTACATCATTTCCGATCAACAATATATTAACAACATATACTCATCGGAAATTCTATAGTGCTCCCACTCACTTGTTTGGAAATACAAGTTTCTCATAAACTTTGTATAAACCCAAAATCTTTGATCATCATCAAAGCGTATATTCCAACTCCGAGATGCTTACTCCAGTCCTTAGAAGGATTGCTAGAGCTTTGCATACTTGTTAGCATCTTTCAGGATTGTTAAAACCTTCTGGTTGTATCATGTACAACCTTTCCTCAAGAAAATCGTGAGGAAACAATGTTTTTTGACATCCTATCTGCAAGATTTCGTAAATAATGCAGTGACTGCTAATATAATTCCAACAGACTCTAAGCATCGCTACGAGTGAGAAAGTCTCACCGTAGTCAACTCCTTGAACTTGTCGCGAAACATCTTAACGACAAGTTGAGCTTTCGTAATGGTGACATTTACCATCATTGTCCGTCTTCCTTTTAAAATCCATCTGTACTCAACAGCCTTACGACCATCGAGCCGTTCTGCCAAAGTCTACACTTTGTTTTCATACATGGATCCTCTCTCAGATTTTATGGCCTCGAGCCATTTATCGGAATCCGGGCCCACCATCGCTTCTCCATAGCTCGTAGGTTCATTGTTGTCTAGCAACATGACTTCCAAGACAGGATTACGTACCACTCTGAAGTAGCATCCTTGTCGTCCTATGAGGTTTGGGAGTGACTTGATCCGAAGTCTCATGATCAATATCATAAGCTTCCACTCCAATTGGTGTAGGTGCCACAAGAACAACTCTTTGTGCCCTGCTATACACTAGTTGAAGTGACGGTTCAATAACCTCATCAAGTCTCCACCATCCTCCCACTCAATTCTTTTGAGAGAAACTTTTCCTCGAGAAAGGACCCGATTCTAGAAACAATCCCTATTGCTTTCGGATCTGAATTAGGAGGTATACCCAACTGTTTTGGGTGTCCTATGAAGATGCATTTTATCCGCTTTGGGTTCGAGCTTATCAACCTGAAACTTTTTCACATAAGCGTCTTAGCCCCAAACTTTTAAGAAACGACAACTCATGTTTCTCCAAACCATAGTTCAAACGGTTTCGTCTCAACGGAATTACATGGTGCCCTATTAAAGTGAGTGCGCAACCTAGACAGGATATTGGACCGACCCTGCCAGATTCACGGCCACCCCGATAAACCAGCTAATCATACCAACAGAAACTATTGGGTCTTTAAGCAGGCCGGCAAGCTCAACGCCGAACACAAGGGGAGGAGGCCGCCAGGCGACAGGGACGACGGAGAGGTTCACCAACGAAATACCGGGGGTTAGAAGCAATTTCCACCCAAGGATCGACTACTCCCGGAGTAGAAATAGCAGCCCGGTTTCCGCCGCCCACCTCGTATACCTGCAAAATTCATACCGCGCATACATCACTACACACTAAAGATACCACGGGCATTGGCGGAAGCACACTACGGACAAAGCCTGCAAGCATTCCCGTAACATTTTCTATCTATTTTCCTTTTATTTCTTCCTTCACTATTTCTTAAAAACAGGTGACAAACATGACAAACATCTAAAACAAACTCTATTGGAGTTTGGATCCGTACACTCACCTAAGGGGCTACTCCATCAAGGATTCCCCTCACCGAGGACAGGCGGCCCAGACGTGCGACAGGAGGTCCAAAATAACTTTTTGTAGACCACACTCCTTATTTCGAGCCTGTACTATGCCTCTTCCTCCGCCTCCGACCACGAGCATGTCAAATAGCTGGGGTTGTGGTCTTTATATATATATATATATATATATATATATATATATATATATATATATATATATATAAAGTAATCATTGGCATATCAATCAGGTCCCAGTAAACAGTATCCGAATTAATCATCCGTGTTGTTTCGCCAATGAATACAGCTCCCATGGTTGTTTCACATATATACCTTGGCATAACCTGCCAGGGGCTCGGTATGGGAACAAATGAGTTGCCAACAAAAGTCCGAATAGCTCTATAGCATACTTCGGCGTCGCAAGTTTGGCCTTATATGCATCAGCTCCGAATCATTATCTTGGGTCAATAGTTGGGTTGCCCGGCTCCTGTTCTTGCTACCCTATGTTCCGCTCCATCGACTAGGGTAGTAAAGGGAGAACTACTACGATTGTGCTTCCGGTTCATCTGGTCAAGTACCTCAGTAGAGAAAGCCGAAAACTGATTGTCATGATGCGGCGAGAGCTGGTCAACCACTTGATGACTTATTGGAATCTTTAGCGATTCTCCGTGTCACACGAGGGATCTTTTTCAGATCAAATATGTAAAGCATCGTATTATAATACACCACGTACATACCAGGGGCTATGTCGTAGTCCCACCATAAAACTCCTATGTCTAAGTGAAAGTGTTAATGCCCTATACTCTGATTGCCTGGTTCGCCGGATTATCTCCTCCTTCATGGACCAAGACGTTGGATAAAGAGTGATGAGGGAGTCCTGGATTAGGGGGTGTCCGGACAGTCGGACTCTAACCTTTGGCCGGACTATTGGACTATGAAGATACAAGATTGAAGACTTCGTCATGTGTCCGTATGGGACTTCCCTTGGCGTGGAAGGCAAGCTTGGCAATACGGATATTTAGATCTCCTCCCATTGTAACCGACTCTGTGTAACCCTAGCCCCCTCCGGTGTCTATATAAACCGGAGGGTTTAGTCCGTAGGACAGAACAACAACAATCATACCATAGGCTAGCTTCTAGGGTTTAGCCTCTCTGATCTCGTGGTAGATCTACTCTTGTACTACCCATATCATCAATATTAATCAAGCAGGAGTAGGGTTTTACCTCCATCGAGAGGGCTCGAACCTGGGTAAAAACATCGTGTCCCTTGTCTCCTGTTACCATCCGCCTAGACGCACAGTTCGGGACCCCCTACCCGAGATCCGCCGGTTCTGACACCGACAATGGTGCTTTCATTGAGAGTTCCTCTGTGTCGTCGTCATCAGGCTTGATGCCTCCTTCGATCATCGTTAGCGATGCAGTCCAGGGTGAGACTTTTCTTCCCGGACAGATCTTTGTATTCGACGGCTTTGCACTACGGGCCAATTCGCTTGACCATCTAGAGCAGATTGAAAGCTACGCCCCTGGCCATCAGGTCAGGTTTGGAAGCTTAAACTACACGGCCGACATCCGCGGAGACTTGATCTTCGACAGGTTCGAGCCCCTGCCGAGTGCGTCGCACTGTCACGATGGGCTTGATTTAGCTCTGCCGCCGAACAGTGCCCTGGAGGCCGCACCCGCATCTGCTCCGACCTTTAATTCGGAGCCAACTGCGCCGACCGAGGGCGGGTGGTTAGACCCCACCGCGGAGGCTGCAGCCTCAACGGCGATCGAGCTGGACACCAACCTTATCCTTCGCAAGGCCCGTGACTCCACATTGCCGGACTCTTCTCCGGACTCGGAGCCCTCCGCACCCTTGCCAATCGAAGCTGATTGGGCGCCGATCATGGAGTTCACCGCCGCGGATATCTTTCAGCACTCGCCCTTCGGCGACATACTGAATCCACTAAGGTATCTCTCCTTGTGAGGAGAGTCCCGGCCGGATTATGACCGGCATGATTGGGATGCAGACGACAAAGAAATTCGACACCCACCCACCACCCACTTCATATGTCACGCCCAAGATGCGACCCTATCCTAAAGGAACTCGAAGGTCCCACCAAGGATAGAAGCGCATCTTGAAGACGCTTTTGCAGGGTGGATATCATTACGTCAAACCATTACATAATAGTTGGGGATACATCCAAGAACATCCAAAGACACATGAATACAACAATACATCGTATACAAGATTAACATCCGACTACGGATGAAACATAAACAGAAACTCAAACAATATCCACCCTGCTAGCCCAGGCTGCTGACCAGGAACCTATCCCAAGATCGACGAAGAAGAAGAACTCCAACACAAATAAACATCACTCTCACGTCAAGATCATCGCATAACCTGTACCTGCAACTGGTGTTGTAGTAATCTATGAGCCACGAGGACTCAGCCATCCCATTACAATGGGTATCAAGACTAGCAAAGCTTTATGGGTAAGGAAGGGGTAAAGTGGTGAGGTTGCAGCAGCGACTAAGCAAGATATGGTGGCTAACTTACGCAAATAAGAGCGAGAAGAGAAGCAAAGTAAGCGGTCGACAACTAGTAATGATCAAGAAGTGATCCTGAACTCCTACTTACGTCAAACATAACCCGAAAACCGTGTTCTCCTCTCGATCAACCCCGAAAAGAGATACTCACGGTTACGCACACGGTTGGTGTATTTTAGAAGAGTTTACTTCAAGTTTGCTACAACCAGATATTAACAAATTCCCATCTGCCACATAACCGCGGGCACGGCTTTCGAAAGTTCAAACCTTGCAGGGGTGTCCCAACTTAGCCCATGATAAGCTCTCGCGATCAACGAAGGATATTCCTTCTCCCGGGAAGACCCGATCAGTCTCGGAATCCCGGTTTACAAGACATTTCGACAATGGTAAAACAAGACCAACAAGACCGCCCGATGCACCGACAATCTCGATAGGAGCTGCACATATCTCGTTCTCAGGGCAACACTGGATGAACACTACGTACGGCAACCAAAGATACCCCAAGTTGCCTAGGGGCGGCACCGCAAGTGGCTCTAGTTTGGACCAACACTTATACAAGCATTGGCCCGGGGGGGGGGGGCTAAAATAAAGATGACCCTCGGGATGCGCGACTCCCAAGGGAAAAGGTAATAGGCTGAGGCAAATGTAAATCCAAAGTTGGGCCTTGCTGGAAGAGTTTTATTCAAAGCGAACTGTCAAGGGGGTCCCATAAATCACCCAACCGCGTTAGGGACGCAAAATCCGGGAACATAATACCGATATGACGAAAATTAGGGCGGCAAGAGTGGAACAAAACACCAGGCATAAGGCCGAGCCTTCCACCCTTTACCAAGTATATAGATGCATTAATAATATAAGAGATATTGTGATATCCCAACATAAACATAATCCAACATGGAGCAATCTTCATCTTCACCTGCAACTAGCAACGCTATAATAGGGGCTGAGCAAAAGCGGTAACATAGCCAAACAAGGGTTTGCTAGGAAGGGTAACAAAGGTCAGAGGTTCATGGCAATTTGGGAGGCTTGAGCATCAAGTGGTAGGTAACGCAGCATAGCGATAGAACGAAGCAACTAGCAAAGCAATGATAGTAATGAGATCCAAGGTGACGGTCATCTTGCCTGAAATCCCGCTAGGAAGAAGAACGAGTCCATGAAGAAGATGAAGCCACGAAGACGAACCAAGCGTAGACGAACGAATCCTCATGATCGCAACAAAACGGGAACTATCGAGAAGAAGCACACAACACGGTAAACACTCCACACATGAACAAGGCATGATGCTCACCCAAGTATGATGTATGACAAGGCTACATGAAGCTACTCATGGCAAAAGATGATGCATACAAGAGCAACACATCAAAACAAGTTTAAATGAGGCCGGAAACAACATAGAACAATTCTGGTAAATCCTCATATGAAAATTTTGAAATTGGTCCAGATCTGAATAAACTTTATGTTCAAGTTGTTAAACAGCAAGTTAAGATGCACCACGATGATCTACACGACATTCTAGTCAAGTTACATATAAAGTTCATTTAATTTGGAGCTACGGCCTAGAAGATATGAGCAAAACAAGATAAGCATGGCATTGATGCAAAATGCATTCAAACATCAAGCACACACCTCAAAACATGGATGCAACAAGCTAACATGGAGCTACACACAAAACTAAACAAGTTTCATATAGAGCACACTCAAAACGGAGCAATGGTTCAACACATACACATTATACAAGTATAAGGGGCATGCTGTCCAAAACAGCAACTAGGAATAATACAAGCATCAACACAACATGCTACAGAATCTCAACATTAAAAAAAGGCATGGACATGATTTAAAGGTAAAGCATGACAAAACATGAACACTGAGCTATCTCCAGAAACTACTCGAACATGCTCAAAAGGACATCGCAAGATTGCAAATAATAACAGGTTCACAGACTTAGTGGAAATAACTGGACATGGCAGAAATAACATCAGGTTGCAAGTTTAGAGCCATCAAACGACATGCTACATGAACAGATCATACCAACCAAAGGCATGACATGAATCTCCTAATTTCATATAACAAAAGTCCCTTACTGACCATGAGCCAAAAGGGCACAGAAAATATGATGAAACCCATGTAAACATAGCAAGTTTCATAAACAGATTCAGACTTAGTGAAAAACAGAGCATGGCATAAACAGCAGCATGAAGGCAAATTTGCAAGCTCGATTCACTCATCACAAGGCATTGCATGACAAAATAAGCATAGAATCAGCAAGAAGACATGTTCATGAAACTAACTATGGCAAGAACAAGTTCATAGCATGCTTGGATCAACTATAAAAACCTTGGCAAAATTGATTAACATGTAAACAATCTGCCAGGAACATTTTATAGCAAAAGTAGAGCAAGATTAAGACAAGCTAGGTTACTCCATAAATGCAAACAGGGGAATTGATGGATAGAGAATAACCATATGAACAAAACAACCTTGCTGAACATGCTCAAAAGAGGCATGTATCTCACTGTAGCAACATGAATACATGTCATAAAAATAACAACACGGCAAAGACTTGGTAAAATTCCAAGTCACTGAAATCAGCAACATCACGAAGGCTACTTTGCAAGCTTGAAACAATCAATACATGGCATCTCATGAGTAATGGATTGCACAACAGTAAATATGGCATGTTGTAGCTCATAAACACATGTAGACTTCATGCTCAAAAGAAAATCACACGGAAAGATGCAAAAATGACAAATGAGCATGTTCTGATAACAGACAACAGACAACATTATATAACACTCTTGCAACGACGATTAGGGCATCCATATGAACTCTAATGAACATGGCACAATGGAACAAAATGAAGAGCACAACGAGTTGAACATCTCAACACATTATACATGCAAAACGGAGCTATATGCTAGGAGATATGATGCAACGAACAGGGGACCATATTGCAAAAACTCAGGGACTTAGGAAATTTCGGGGGGGGGGGAAGTCAACCTCTTCGGATCTCAGATCTGGATCGGCCAGAGCGGTTCCCGAGACGGGGCGCGGACTCGCCGGAGTCCTCGCTGAAAAGGAGGGAGGTGGTCGGAGTAGGGCGCGGGGACGGTTGGCGCCGGCGGACGCGGCGGGAGGCGGCAACGGAAGAACGGCGGTGCGGCGGCGCGCGCCGGCGAGGCGGATGCGGGCGGCGGGGCTGCGACGCACCACGACGGAGCGAGCGGGCGGCGTAGTCCCGCGGTGTTGGGCAGCGCTGCGGGCGCGGGGAGCGCGCGGGCTGGCGGCGGGTGAGGCGGCCCGGGGCGGGCCGGCCTCGGGCCCCGGCGGGCCTGGCGGCGGAGGAGAGAGAGAGGAGGCGCGGGGCAGGACGTGGCAGGCGCAGATTCGTGGAGGGGACGGCGGCGGACTGTCCGGCGGCGCGGGGAGGGATTTTTAGGGTTTCGTTTGCGAAAATGGAGGGGGAGGACCTATTTATAGGTAGAGGGAGCTAGGGTAGTCCAAAAGAGGCGTGGTTTTTGCCCACACGATCGTGATCGAATGACCGAGAGCATGGAGGGGGTTAGGATGGGTTATTGGGCCACTTTGGAGGGGTGTTGGGCTGCACACAAAAGAGGCCTTTGCGGCTACCCGGTTAACCGTTGGAGCATCAAACGACCTCCAAATGGCACGAAACTTGAGAGGCGGTCTACCGGTGGTGTACCAAGGCCGCTTGGCAAACCTCGATCCATTCCAAGAACGTTTAACACCCGCACACGAAAAGAGGCAAAAGGGGGCGCCGGAGGACATAGGAGTGTCGGATTGCAAAACGGACAACGGGGAAAATGCTTGAATGCATGAAACGATCACGTATGCAAAATGAGATGCACATGATGACATGGAAAAATGCAACACGCAGGCAGCTGACATGGCAACGACGGCGAATAACTGGAGGACACCTGGCACATCGGATCTGGGGCGTTACATCATAGCCGTTGTCGATAATTTAACCGACATGCTCGACTTCGAATCCGAAGACATCGACGGTATGGACGACGATGCAGGAGACAAACAGGAGCCAGCGCCTATAGGGCACTGGAAAGCCACCTCGTCGTTTGACATATATATGGTGGACACACCCAAAGAAGGCAATGGCGACGGAACAGCAGAGGATGACCCCTCCCAGAAGCAACCCAAGCGCCGATGTCAGCGGCGCCGCTCTAAGTCCCGCTAGAGCAAAAATGGTGATTCCGGCACAGGAGATAATAACACTCGGACAATGCCAAAGAAAACCCCTTCCAGCAAGATTCAGCGCAGGAGGATGGAGAAGCCAGCCCTCATGAGAGAGCGGCGGACAGAGAGGAGGAGGATGACAATTACATGCCTTCCTCCAAAGACGAGGCAAGCCTCTACGACGATGAATTTGTCGTGCCTGAGGATCCCGTCGAGCAAGAGCGCTTCAAGCGCAGGCTTATGGCCACGACGAGCAGCCTTAAGAAAAAGCAGCAGCATCTTAGAGCTGATCAGGACTTGCTAGCCGACCGATGGACTGAAGTCCTTGCGGCCGAGGAATACGAACTCGAACGCCCCTCCAAGAGCTACCCAAAGTGCAGGTTGCTACCCCGATTAGAGGAGGAAGCATCTAAACCCACATCTCCAGCGGCTGACCGGCCACCTCGCGGTCGTGACAGAGAGGCCTCTCGGCCCACAACTCAAGCCGCACCCCGGCGTCACTCAAAAAATACCAAGGCACGGGGAAATGCGCTAGACCTGCGAGATATGTTGGAGGACAAAGCAAGGCAAACAAGATCGATCTACGGATCGCGTGGGCGCCCCACGACACGAGACGATAACCGTCACGCCGGATACAGTAAAAGTAAATCCGACTGGGCCGAATACAATAGACAAAACTCATTTGAGCTGCGTCGTGATATAGCCCAGTACAGAGGCGCCGCACACCCCTATGCTTCACAGATGAAGTAATGGATCATCAAATCCCAGAGGATTTCAAACCCGTGAATATTGAATCATACGATGGTATGACGGATCCTGTGGTATGGATCAAGGACTATCTCCTTCATATCCACATGCCCGCGGCGACGATCTACACGCCATCAAATACCTCCCACTCAAGCTTAAAGGACCAGCTCGGCATTGGCCCAACAGCCTGCCAGCAGAATCCATTGGGTGTTGGGAAGACCTGGAAGCCGCATTCCTCGACAACTTCCAAGGCACCTATGTGCGACCACCAGACGCCAATGACCTGAGTGACATAATTCAGCAGCCAGAGGAATCGGCCAGACAATTCTGGACACGGTTCCTAACCAAGAAAAATCAAATCGTCGACTGTTCGGACGCAGAGGCCCTAGCGGCTTTCAAGCATAATATCCGTGACGAGTGGCTTGCTCGGCACCTTGGACAGGAAAAGCCGAAATCTATGGCAGCCCTCACGACACTCATGACCCGCTTTTGCGCGGGAGAAGACAGCTGGCTGGCTCGTAGCAATAACATGTCAAAGAGCCCTAGTAATTCGGATACCAAGGACAGCAATGGTAGTTCACGTGGCAACAAGCACAAGCGCCGCATTAACAGCGACAATACGGAGGACACGGTAGTTAATGCCGGATTCAGAGGCTCTAAGCCCGGTCAGCGGAAAAAACCATTCAAAAGAAGCACTCCGGGCCCGTCCAGCTTGGACCGTATACTTGACCGCTCGTGTCAGATACATGGCACCCCCGAAAAGCCAGCCAACCACACCAACAAGGATTGTTGGGTGTTCAAGCAGGCCGGCAAGTTAAATGCCGAGAATAAGGACAAGGGGCTACATAGCGACGACGAAGAGGAGCCCCGGCCGCCGAACAACAGAGGACAGAAGGGTTTTCCCCCACAAGTGCGGACGGTGAACATGATATATGCAACCCACATCCCCAAGAGGGAGCGGAAGCGTGCGTTAAGGGACGTATACGCGCTGGAGCCAGTCGCCCCAAAGTTCAACCCATGGTCCTCCTGCCCGATCACTTTCGATCGCAGGGACCACCCCACTAGTATCTGCCACGGCGGATTTTCCTCATTGGTTCTAGACCCAATCATCGACGGATTTCACCTCACTCGAGTCCTTATGGACCGCGGCAGCAGCCTGAACCTGCTTTATCAGGAAACAGTGCGCAAAATGGGCATAGATCCCTCAAGGATTAAACCCACAAAAACGACCTTTAAGGGCGTCATACCAGGTGTAGAGGCCCATTGCACAGGCTCAGTGACACTAGAAGTGGTCTTTGGATCCCCTGATAATTTCCAAAGCGGGGAGTTAATCTTTGATATAGGCCCGTTCCGCAGTGGCTATCACGCACTGCTCGGGCGAACCGCATTTGCAAAGTTCAATGCGGTGCCGCACTATGCATACCTCAAGATCAAAATGCCAGGACCTCGGGGATGCATTACGGTCAATGGAAACACTGAACGCTCTCTCCGAACGGAGGAGCACATGACGGCCCTCACAGCGGAAGTACAAAGCAGCCTCTCAAGGCAATTCTCCAGTCCGGCAATAAAACGTCCCGACACCGCCAAGCGCGCTCGGAGTAACCTACAACAAGACCGCCTGGCACATTCCGAGCAAGCGTAGCAATGCGTCCCCAGCCCCAGCCCTAGCAAAACGGCGAAATCCGTGCTACGCGTACATAATTACGCTCTAAAAATACCATGGGCATAGAGGGAGGGGCATGACCACGGCACGCCCCAAAA
Organism: Aegilops umbellulata; assembly: GCA_032464435.1. Lineage (NCBI taxonomy): Eukaryota > Viridiplantae > Streptophyta > Magnoliopsida > Poales > Poaceae > Aegilops > Aegilops umbellulata. The sequence goes on from CP136056.1 coordinate 330,783,450, forward strand.
CGTGGCTCAACCGCACTAGGGGCGGCCGATTTTATCATTTTTCTTACTTTCAGGACTCTACTCTCCGGAAGACCTGATCGACAGTACAATTGCCGAACACACGATACAACAATCAGGAGGCAGAAAGCTACATCGCACTATGGTACTCCCAGGTGGTCTCTATAACGAGAAAATACCTGTTTTACATACCATTCCACAGCTCTCCCCTGGAGGGGACATGTCAAATAGTCCCATCTCCCGCTTATCGCAATATTTGTATCGTTATGCTTTTAATGCTCCTTTCTCGAATAAACAATGCTTAGCTTCAGTCTATTATTGAATTCTCTATTCATTCCTTTTTATGTATATATGTTCATTCATGACATTCAGCACTCGTACACTTTGGTACGACTAATACGCCAGGGGCTTAAGCACCCCATAATACGGCGTGAGAAGTCCGAACACTTTCACAAGTGCGGCACTCCGAACTTATAGCATTATATGCATTAGCTCTGAATCATGTCTTTGGTCAATAGTTGGGTTTGCCCAGCTCCCATGTTTTGGTACCTTACATTCCGCTATATCGGGTAAGGTAGCACTGGGAGAACTACTGCGATTGTGCCCCGGTTCAGCTGGGCTAAACACCTCAGTAGAGAAAGCTAAAACTGACTATCATGATAGGGCGAGAGCTGGTCGTTGTTCGAGAGGTTTTGAGTCCCTAAAGACTTATGCTGCTTAGAGCGACGAGTCGACTTTGTCCGGCCTAGGCGTGTATAGCGCCCCGAACTCGGTCTTCCGAACACCAAGGGCTTCGCTGAAATTTAAAATTATAGAATTCTCTGGCTAAGTGAGAGTGATAATACATCATAGTCCGATTGCCTTGTTCGTTGTGCTGAGCACCTCCCTCGAAGGACCCAAGAATTGGAAAAAGAGTGCTCAGGTTTAATCCCGAACACCCCTGCACTCGTGGCATGGGGGCAGAAGCCGACGACTCGCCATCTCTCAGATTAATAAACGGCCGCATATAAGGTAATATTTTAAATTAAAACAAGCGTTACATAGCGCATATGAACAAATTTTCAGCGTACAGGATCACACGAGCGAGTTTACTCAAATATTACATCTTTTGAACATTCATCCGCCACAAGGCGGGCACCCTTCAGGACGCCTTCATAGTACATCTCAGGGTGGCGATGCTCCTTGCCCTGCGGTGGCCCATCCTTCACCAGCCGCTCCGCGTCCATTTTCCCCAGTGTACTTTCACACGGGCAAGGGCCCCGCGGGCGCCCTCGATGCAGACGGAGCGCTTGATAACTTCAAGCCACGGACAGGCATCCGCCAGCCGGCTCACCAGCCCGAAGTAGCTCCTAGGCATGGCCTCTCCAGGCCACAGCCGGACTATGAGACCCTTCATGGCCTGTTCGGACACCTTATGGAGCTCGACCAGTTGCTTCAGTTGGTCGCTCAAGGGCACCGGGTGTCCGGCCTCAGCATACTGAGACCAGAACACCTTCTCCGTCGATCTCCCTTCCTCGGCTCGGTAGTAGGTGGCGGCATCGGACACGCTGCGGGGCAAATCTGTGAATGCTCCTGGAGAGCTCCGGACCCGGGTAAGTAACAAGTAATTCACTTTCACATGCTTGCTTTGCATAATGAAGGACTTACCCACCGCTATCTTCTTTATCGCCTCAATTTCTTGGAGGGCTTTTTGGGCTTCGGCCTTGGCAGACTTGGCGCTCTCGGGGGCCGCAGCGCGCTCGGACTCGCGAGTCTTCGACTCAAGCTCCAAACTCTCATGCTTTTTCACGAGAGCCTGGAGCTCTTGCTGCACCTCGGCAACCCGCGCCTCTTGCTCCCCTCGCTCGCTGCACTCCGTGGCCGCTTTATCTTCAGCCTCAGATAGTGCTCGCTTCAGGGTCGCCACCTTGTTCGTGGCCCCTAGAACATCAATAATGATCCTTTCATTTTTTGCAACTGCATCTTTTTTATATACACACACATACAAGGCATTACGTACCTTGGTTCTCCTCGAGCTGCTTCTTGGCAAGGCCGAGCTCTTTCTCGGACCGCTCGAGGTTCTGCTTCAGCGCATCAACGGATTCACTGCATTGGTCTTAGACCCAATCATCGACGGATTTCACCTCACTCGAGTCCTTATGGACGGTGGCAGCAGCCTGAACCTGCTTTACCAGGACACAGTGTGCAAAATGGGTATAGATCCCTCAAGGATTAAACCCACAAAAATGACCTTTAAAGGCGTCATACCAGGTGTAGAGGCCCATTGCACAGGCTCAGTCACACTAGAAGTGGTCTTCAGATCCCCGGATAATTTCCGAAGTGAGGAGTTAATCTTCGATATAGTCCTGTTCCGCAGTGGCTATCATGCACTCCTCGGTCGAACCGCATTTGCAAAATTCAATGCGGTGCCGCACTATGATTACCTTAAGCTCAAGACGCCAGGACCTCGGGGGGTCATCACAGTCAATGGAAACACAGAGCGCTCTCTCTGAACGGAGGAGCACACTGCGGCCCTCGCAGCTGAAGCACAAAGCAGCCTCTTAAGGCAATTCTCCAGTCCGGCGATCAAATGCCCGGACACCGCCAAGCGCGCTCGAAGTAATCTGCAACAAGACCGCCTGGCACGTTCCGAGCAAGCGTAGCAATGCGGCCCCTACCCCAGCCTCAGCCAAACGGCGAAATCCGTGCCACGCGTACATAATTACGCATTGAAAGTACCATGGGCATAGGGGGAGGGGCACGAGTACGGCACGCCCCACAATGCGGCTCAACTGCACTAGGGGCTTCCTACTTTGTCATTTTTTCTCTCTTTCAGGACTTTACGCTCTGGAAGCCCTGTCCGGCAGTATAATCGCCGAGCACACGATACAACAACCAGGGAGGCAGAAAGCTACATCGCACCATGGAACTCCCAGGTGGTCTCTATAACGAGCGAAATACCTGCTTTAAATACCATTCCGCAGCTTGCCCCTGGAGGGGACATGTCATAGGTCCCATTTTTTGATTATCGCACTACTTGTATCGTTTTGCTTTAATGCACACTTTTCGAATAAACAATGCATAGCACTAGTCTATTACTGCATTCTCTATTCCTTATTTTTTTTTGTTCATTCATAACATCCAGCACCCGTACACTATGGTACAGCTAATATGCCAGGGGCTTAAGTACCCCATAATATGACGTGAGAAGTCCGAACACTTTCGAAAGTGCGGGACCCCGAACTTATAACATTATATGCATCAGCTCCGAGTCATGTGTTTGGTCAAATGTTGGGTTTATCCGGCTCCCATGTTTTGGTGCCTTACGTTCCGCTATATTGGCTAAGGTAGCACTGGGAGAACTACTGCGATTGTGCCCCGGTTTAGCTGGGCTAAACACCCCAGTAGAGAAAGCTAAAACTGACTGTCATGATCAGGCGAGAGCTGGTCGCTGTTCGAGAGGTCTCGAGTCCTTAAAGACTTATGCCGCTTAGGGCGAGGAGTCGGCTTTTTCTGGCTTAGACGTGTATGGCGCCCCGAACTCGGTCTTCTGAATACTAGGGGCTTCGCCGAAATTTAAAATTGTAGACTTCTATGGCTAAGTGAGAGTGATAAAGCATTATAGTCCGATTGCCTTGTTCGTTGCGCTGAGCACCTCCCTTGAAGGACCCAAGAATGGGAAAAAGAGTGCTCAGATTTATCCCGAACACCCCAACACTCGTGGCATGGGGGCAGAAGCCGATGACTAGCCATCTCTCAGATTTGATAAACAGCCACACAGAAGGAAATATTTTAAATTCAAACAAGCGTTGCATAGCGCATATGAAACAAGTTTTCATAAATACAGGATCACACGAGCAAGTTCACTCAAAAATTACATCCTTGGAACACTCATCTGCCATAAGGCGGGCACCCTTCAGGACGCCCTCATAATACATCTCAGGGCGACGATGCTCCTTGCCCTGCGGTGGTCCATCCTTCACCAGCTTCTCAGCGTCCATATTGCCTCGGTGTACTTTAACATGGGCAAGCGCCCTGCGGGCGCCCTCGATGCAGACGGAGCGCTTGATGACTTCAAGCCAAGGACAGGCATCCACAAGCCACCTCACTAGCCCGAAGTAGCTCCTGGGTATGGCCTCTCCAGGCCATAGCTGGACTATAAGACCCTTCATGGCCTGTTCGGCCGCCTTATGGAGCTCGACCAATTGCTTCAGCTGGTCGCTTAAGGCCACTGGGTGTTCGGCCTCAGTATACTGAGACCAGAACACCTTCTCCGTCGAGCTCCCTTCCTCGGCTCGGTAGTACTTTGCGGCATCCGGCACGCTGCGGGGCAAATCTGCGAATGCTCCTGGAGAGCTCCGGACTCAGGTAAGTAACAAGTAATTTACTTTCACATGCTTGCTTTGCATAATGAATTCCTTACCCGCCGCTATCTTCTTCATTGCCTCAATTTCCTAGAGGGCTTTTTGGGCTTTGGCCTTGGCATGCTTGGCACCCTCAAGGGCCGTGGCAAGCTCGGAATCTCGCGTCTTCGAGTCAAGCTCCAAAGTCTCGTGCTTTTTCACGAGAGCCTGGAGCTCTTGCTACACCTTGCCCACCCATGCCTCTTGCTTCTCTCGCTCGGTGCGCTCCGTGACCGCTTTGTTTTCGGTCTCGGACATCGCTTGCTTCAGGGTCGCCACCTCGATCGTGGCCCCTGGCACATTCATAACGATCCTATCATTTTTGCAACTGCATATTATATATATATATATATATATATATATACATATAGACAAGGTATTCCTTACCTTTGCTCTCCTCGAGCTGCTTCTTGGCAAGTCCGAGCTCTTTCTCGGACCGCTCAAGGTTCTGCTTCAGCGTATCGACCTCCGCAGTCAGTGCGGCAGAGGTCAGCAGCGAAGCCTGCACACGCATATCGACATACTGGTATTAGACTCCTGCGATTGTTATTTTGATCCTCTATTCGGCTTTTCTTTGTGAACACCAAACAGAGCATCAGGGGCTACTGTCTATGCGGTAATATTTTCATATATTTTAAATATATACCTCAAAGCCTGTTAGAAGGCTCGCACAGGCTTCAGTCAGTCCGCTCTTGGCGGACTGAACCTTCTGGATCACCGCCCTCATAATAGTGCGGTGCTCCTCGTCGATGGAGGCGCCGTTAAGCACCTCCAGCAAATTATCCGGTGCCTCCGGGTGAACGGAGGTCACCGACACGGGAGGCTTGCCCTTCTTAGTAGGGGGCCGCCTGTCGGAGTCCGGAACCACTGGAGGTTTCGGTGCGGTATTCGGCCTAGGGCTGAACTTGGAGCCCTTGGGAGCCTTGCTCCCTTTGCACCTGGAGTCTGGAAGGTCGTCTTGAGGCGCCTCCAGGACTACCTCCCCTTGGCTTGGTGCCCTTTGAGACAACACTTCAGCGTTGTCCGTAGGGCGAGGGGTGGAGGCGGTCGGAAGTGATCCTCCGCTGCTCATGGCCGACGAATCCAAAGAACCGCTCGACGAGGATACGTCGATACGGGCCTGGGACGGGCTGCATAACCGTGTCCGGTGTTAGAAGAAGCTGTGCAATTAAACGGTGCCACGAGTTACTCTGGTGTCCGAATACTTATGATCTCGCCAGGGGCTTGGCCCTGGGTGGCCACTCGTCTTCGTTGTCGGTGGCAGTGGCGGAGTAGTCCGGAGGGAGAGTCCTTCCCTTCTTGGACCCTCCGGCCTCCCCAGTTGGGGCGGCGTTCCTCTTCCTATCTTCCCCAGCTGGAGGGGAAGAAACTTTATCTGCCTCCTCCTCCTTTTCACGGGAGGAGTGCGTCTCCGAGTTATCGGACGATGAGTCCGATATCACCTGGCGCCGGGAACTCTTTCGGGTTCCCGTCGCCTTCTTCTTGATCTTCTTATCTGGCACCTCATAAGGTGCCGGAGTCAGCATCTCCGTCAGGAGAGCATCGGCAGGGTCTTCGGGCAGAGGGGCCGGGCAGTCAATCTGCCCCGATGTCTCCACCCATTCATATCAAAGGCGACGGACCAAGAGCCTTGCATCACGTCCTCTCGCTTCATCGGCGCCGTCGTCCTCTTTGCAGGGGCCGCTCACACGACCTTCTCTTCCACTGCAACGGTACTTATTGCCTGATGCACACGTCTACCGTCACAGATTTGCTTCAACGCCACCGACAGCCATCGCACCCCCGATGCCTACAAGGCGCCGCAAGAGAGGTGGTACTTCATATCTCCTCAACTTTTTGATCTCAACCAGAAAATAGATCTTAACTTGGTTACTCTACTTTCTTTTCAGCTCTTAGAATTTAGTTTTTAGTTTGAAGCAAACAATGGCTGCAAAATATCATTTCTCCGGTTTCCCCCTTTTATGATCACTATACGATCAGAATACGTGCTTCGTGTCATAATAGCACTGCTCGACCCATCAAGCTAGACAAGCTTAGTTGTTCAAATACGAATCTGATATTATTAAAATAGATTCGTTTAATTGGTCAGCTAAGTGTTCCTAAATTAGTTTCGAAAATGCATGTTCGCTGCTCGGGTGTGTATATCTACAGGGTGCCAATGTCGGTGTCAAAACCAGCGGTTCTCGAGTAGGGGGTCCCAAACTGTGCGTCTAGGATCGATGGTTACAGGAGACAGGGGACACGATGTTTACCCAGGTTTGGACCCTCTCTATGGAGGTAATACCCTACTTCCTGCTTGATTGATCTTGATGAATATGAGTGTTACAAGAGTTGATCTACCACGAGATCGTAATGGCTAAACCCTAGAAGTCTAGCCTATATGACTATAGTACTGAGTATATCCTTTCCGGACTAACCCCTCCGGTTTATATAGACATTGGGGGGATCTAGGGTTACATAGAGTCGGTTACATAAGAAGGAATCTTCATAGCTGGTCGCCAAGCTTTCCTTCCACGCCAAGGAGAGTCCAATCCGGACACGGGTACAGTCTTCGGCCTTCATGTCTTCACAGCCCATCAGTCCGGCCCATGGATAACAGGCGGGACGCCCGAGGACCCCTTAGTCCAGGACGCCCTCAGTAGCCCCTGAACCTGGCTTCAATGACGAGGAGTCCGACATGCAGATTGTCTTCGGCATTGCAAGGCGGGTTCCCCTTTCTGAACTCCAAGGTAGTCTTAAAATGTAATGATTGTATCCGGACTTGTATACACAACTGCAGAGGATATAATATTTCACGAGTTCAATCCGCTGACAACTTTTTGGTAATATGACTTCACGCCTGCTCGGCCATTATTTTTGAATCGTTAGCTGGCCCGTTGTCCCACGTCTCAAGACGTGGTTTTATTGGCGTGTCTTATCCAAGCGGAGATCGTGTCTCCCCTTTTTTAAGGGATTCCTGTCAACCAGGACATGGGTAACCCAACGTCGCTTGGGTACAACTCCTTGGGAATAGGCAAGTTTTGAGGCCCAGGAGGAGACGTTTGATATTCGCAGCCTTTATATAGGGGTGCAAACCCATATTTTTCTTGCACGCTTGCTTCTTCCTCAACCCTTGCTACCCCGAGTTCCAACACCCGGCTTTCAATCGCCACAAGCTCTAATCATGTTCGGATCCAGCCATCAAGGCCAGTGGGTGGCTTCTTCTGTTACGGAGGGAGATATTGCAAAGCTTCGGGCGGCAAGGTATCTGACCGCAGAAATCCATCATCGGCTTCCTCCCGAGGGGCAGGTTATTCCCACCCCCAGATCCGGCGAGAGGGTCGTGTTCGTGTGCCACTTCCTCCGTGGGTTAGGGTTCACACTTAACCCTTTCGTCTGAGGGCTCATGTTCTATTACGGGCTATATTTCCACGATCTCGCCCCAGACTCTATTCTTCTTATCTCGGCGTTTATCGTCACATGCGAAGCCTTCCTCCGAACTCCTCCGCACTTCGACTTGTGGCTCAAGACTTCGATGTGAAGCCGCCAGTGATAGAGGGGGAGCAAGCAGAGTGCGGTGGTGCCACAATGAGCAAGCTTGCTAGCGCTATTTGGCTGAAAGGATCCTTCGCCAAATCTTTTGATTTATGGCAGCAGGGGTGGTTCTATATTACCGAGCCCCGCGGCTCCAAGTGGGCAGTTGCGCCTGCATTTCGATCCAGCCCCCCAATTCACCTTGCATCGTGGATTAATAAGGGGTTGGACTGGGGATCAAAAGGTGCGAACTCTGCAAAGTCGCATCCGAAGCCTCATTGAGAGGGACATCAATATCGCCAATGTTGTTTAAGTAATGCTAGTTCGTTGAGCCCTGCCATGCCAGCGACAGCCTCTCCGCTTGCGGGAGTTCAATCCAGAAGGGCCGCGGACTCTTCATCACCTCTTCGGCACTACGCACGAAGGAATGTGGAGATTATTTTTCGGGAAATGAAGGCAATGGCCGGACACCACCGAAGATGTCGGCCTAAACTGTAACCATCCAGATACCCCGGTAAGTACCCGTTTGCCGAATACCCCATAATCAGATACCCAGTGGCAAGACATTGACCGAATCATCCTTTTTCAGGGCTGGATAAAGAAGGTGGAACGGATTAGGTGTCCGGCTCCCCTTCCCGAAGAATCAGCCAATCCTGTGCTAACAAGGATGCTGGCCTCGGCACCATACCAGGCACCGACAAGGGAGGGCAAAGAGGAGAGGGTGAAGACCCGGGATGACCTTCGTTCCGGAAGTAAGTCGGATACTGAGTCCAGAGAAATCGACCTTTCCTCGCCTGAAGATAGAGGCGAAAGAGGAGCCATCATCACTACTAGGGAAAACCCTAGTAGTAGCGCGGGTTTAATGCCCACTAGTAGTGCTGGCTGCCGCGCTACGAATAAGGCGCTACAGCTATTACTTAGCAGTAGCGCATGCGACACGCGCTACCACTAAGACACATAGTGGCATCGCTTGTTCTCTCTCGCGCTGCTGCTAATCTAGCTAGTTACAACGTGTTTACTATCCATCGCTACTAGTATTCTTTTTTTTCATTTTTTATTTTTTAGTGTATTTATACGCTGTTATACAAATTTTGGTACCATACCAATTATTAGGTTTATATGATTATGTCCATAACAGTGTGTCAAATCAAGGTGGATTAGGTTCAAGTGGAGGCAATATGTGGTGCATGTCAAAAGTATACTACTAATCCAAACTTGATCTAGTTTGGACTAGTAGTACTTTCGATGTGCACCACATGTTGCCTCCACTTGAATCTAATCCGCCAGCACAAGCTATTTAATCATCATCATAGTCATTACCACCAACAATATTTATTTAATCACCATAGTCATAGTGTAGCACATCATCATCTTCAAACTCATTCTAGCTAGCTAATCGCCACCAACAGTAGATGTGGTAGCTATCTAATTATCACCAACACTAGCTAATAATAATAATCATAGTCATTACCACCAACACTAGCTATTTAATCATCATAGTCATAGTGTAGCACATCATCATCTTCAAACTCATTTCTAGCTAGCTAATCACTCATGCTGCTCTCTCTGAGGTAAAATAACATAAAACATGTGTAGCTCTCCTCCTTCATCAAGTTGGACCATGCAGATGAACGTGTCTCCTAATCGTGGGTTGTGCTTCTGATTGCTGCCCCCTAGTACTTCTCTGCACTCCTCCATCACAAATTTGGTCCAGTTTTTCACTATTAAGCATCCCTCGCTATTAGAAATCCTGAATGCACTAAAGTGCATTGTAGGATATCTTGGCCGTAAGCTAACAATACTCATGGTACCTTTAGTCTCGATCCCATGAGGCACAACATTCATCGGGAGTCCCTGTTAAAGAACATCGTATAGTAACATACTTAGCAATGAAGTTTAGATTAAAAAATAATGTATGCAAAAGATGCACCGAGGACAAATAGTAAAAATCTTACCATCTTTCCTAAATAGATGTGACCGTAGTTCAGTACGAACACTATTGGTCGCATGTTTTCAGTACTAACATTTCTAAGTGCAGGAAGAAAATTTGTCTTGACAGTATCAAGATCCTCAAGCCATGAAACATAAAGACTTAGCTCCTCGCAATTTAGTTCAGCCCCGGGACAGTAGTAGGTCCTGTCTACCAAGCACTGGACATGTTTGCTTGAACGGAAATATGCTGACAATAGAAATTAGTTGTCAACTATTTTTGAATAAACAATATCAAAGACATAAATATGGTTGAGAAACTCACATACTGGTATAACTGGAGGCGTCTGCACATCGACCCAGATGTCGATATTACCTTCAATATCATCTTCCGGACGAATATCAAAGGTGATAACCATATCAGGCTCAAATGCATAAGTCTTGCATAGGGCTCACCAAGTTTTGCATCCAAAATAGGTGTAGTCGTCTGCGTTGTATAATTTTGCGTGGAAAATACAATCATGCTCGGTCTTCAAGTAAACTTTCTTTACCTCCATAGAATGACTGAAACCTATCTTATCCAAGACAAAAACTCTTGCATGGCAGGGGATACGCTAGTAGAATAGTAAAAATATTAAATTATAAGTTGAAGCAAATGAAGCAGATGTCATGCTTAATTATGAAAAAAGACTTGTCGTTGTGACTTACTGTATCCACTTCGAAGTTCATGTCCAGCTTGATGCTGAAGCGCCTATCATCATCTAGGAAGATTCCGTCGCACAGGCCGCGCTCGTCTTCACATTATTTACAAATACCGAAATCCTTTTCGTTGTTAGACATTTCCTATGTTCATAGTTGAAACACTAATTGAAAATCGATCGAAGACAACTACCAGGATACTCAAAATATCTTATAGGACTCATATTAACATGAGCATTCAATAAGCAAAACCAAATCGTAAAATAACTAAGTATTCAAATTAGCTTGCATTCAATAAGCAAAAGTAAATCATCTCATGCGTCCGCCATCGTCGAATATTATCACTAATACATCACGAATAGTATCATACATATAACATCACTAATACAACTAAAATCCTAGCGCACGACGGGTATCGGTGCGGGCGGTGGACACCCAAAGGCAAGGAACCATCACAGAATCATTAGCTCAAGTGAGATCCCTAGAGAACCTACCAGGTATTGGAGAACCTGTGCTCCAACGCAAACAAGTAGCGACGGACGTGCGCGTCCTCCTCACTGACACGGTGACGCACCACCTCCACGGGGTCCTCGAGCCTCTGGACCGTCACTGGCCCACACGACCGCCACCAAAGAAGGATCGGGTCAATGACAAGCTGGCTCCTCACCAACCTGCGCCCCCCGGTAGGTAGTGCCTCCCAGTACCATCCCGGCGGAGCCTAGTCCCGGACATGGCCCATCTGGTGACGCAGGTGTCCTCTGCCGACTCGACGACGAGGATCCGAGAAAAAATGCTTTAACTAAAAAATAACAACAAATGTGACATGTTTAACTAGTTCTATTAATTCAACTAGTTCTTATGATTAAATCTAGTCAATTAATTCTATACCTAATAAAATGAATAATGACATAGAAAAGGCCTATGCTTTGCAGGAATGTTGACTCCTTCCCGGTGCGGCAAATCCCGGGCACTCGATATGTCCTAGTTTGTATCACAAGTCATGCCAAAATTCACGAAAATTTTCGGCATGACTTTTACTAAAAAGTGGAAAAATCAAGAACCTGAAATTTGCCGGAACAGAAATGAGTCAACATTCCGGCAAAGTATAGGCCACTCGACTTCATTCCCTGGAAACAACAAAGCCACTTGGGCACAATTGAACCACTTCAATAATGGAATATGCAAATGAACATCAATGACATATATCATATAACAACAATCATGTTTTCTGTTTACATAGCAACAATTAGTTTAACCAAGTTTTTGAAAGAAAAACAATTCTGTTTTTTGTTTTTTGAATGAAATTACTGTTTAGGCATTTTCATAAAAATTTGCCCTAGCTAATTTCCTAAAAGAATTGCTAATCATTTTTCCTAAATGCTAAAAAATTCCTACTGCCCTAAACAAATCTAGGGTTCATATGAACACCTAGGGTTCATATGAACATCAACACATATGAACACCTAGCAGAGAGAGAGGCGGGTAGGGGAGAGGACAGGCAGAGCCTTATGGTGACTGTGGCGAGGGAGGGGCAGGCGGCGTCGAGGACTGGGTCGGGGCTCGGGCGCGCAGCGGAGGGCGGCGGCGATGTCGGGGGCGGCGTCGAGGGTGTGCGGCGGGCGGCGGCGGTGGTGAGGTTGAGGGCAGTGGCAGGCGGCGGCGGCGGTGGTGAGGTCGAGAGCGGCAGGGCGATGGTGGCCATGGAGCGGTTGGGGGAGAGGGGGAAGTGAAGGGGAAGTACTTAGCAAAATTTTGAGCCCGCGCGGCCGGGGGTTAAGTCAAACTAGCAGCAACGCGTTTTGCCAGAACGCGCTATAGCTAAGTTAGCTATAGCATGTCAAGCGAAACACGCTACAGCTATTCCTTTCTATTTTATAGTATCAGTAGCACTTTGCCCTGAAAAAACGCTACTGCTAAGTCTAAGCATGTAAAAACTTCAAAAATATACATTGGTCATCATTGATCTTTTTGTGTAGAATCTAAATAGTCAACATGAATCCTCACAGTACCTGTATAGGCACTGGTGAAGATTCATATTGCAGCCACAAATCCTACACATATAGTTCAATGAAGACCAAGTGCTCGAGATAGTTTGAGAAGTAACATATTTAAGGTGGTAAACACCTTATTCGCTTAGCAGTATGGGACTAAACTTAATTAGGTGCAATACTTAGCAGTAGCGTCTTTTGTGGAAAAACGTTGCTACTAAGTACTTTAGCAGCAGCGCGTCCTCGGTAGGCCGCTACTACTATATCTAGCTTGGGGGCAACGACGTGGCAATTATAGTAGTAGCGCTTGTTTCACCTAGACCGCTACTGCTACCTTACTATTAGTAGCGCGGTTTTCTGAAGCTCGCTACTGCTAATTAGCAGTAGCGTCTGTTTTTAAACCTCGCTGCTGCTAAGATTCTGTGTATAAGGTTTTCCCTAGTAGTGCATCCCTTCTCCGAGCAGGAGGAAAAGGGCCGCCTCCGAAGGTTGGGAGGGGCGACCCCCCAAAAGGAGCAAGATGCCACCGTCGAGTGGCTTGGGTTTGGAAAGCGACGCTGTTGAACAGGTCCAACATGGGGACAAGCCCTCGGCTAACCGGTAAGTGAATCTGGGGTACTTTGATAGCGCCCCGCTGCTTTCCCATCACCGAAGATATACGTAACGTGTCCGGGTATTTTTACAGGTCGGCGCAGAGCTTTTCTGGGCAATCCTCTTCTTTGGGGCGTCTCCTCCCAGAGATGATGGAGAGCGAGACGCCTCCCCCAACCTCCTCGCCCAATAAGGCGGACAACTCTGAAGTGTCGTGGCGGAGGGTTCCTCTTGATCGACAAGCTACGCAGGGGACAAAAGAGGCAGTACCCGAAGGTGGATCTCCGGTCGTCCGGGATTCTGGGGCCAATAATAAAGGTCCCGGACTGTCTGGCTTGCAGTCGATGATGATTCTGGAGACAAGTGAACGGGTTCCTTTAAAGGATGGTCGTGCTCCTAGGGCGGCTTCCGAAGACCCGGCAGCTCCAGATATATTGCGGGACATGTTGCAAAAAGCATCTGTCTCGGGGGAACATCGTACCTTGATGGGTACGGTAGTTGAGAAGATTTTGTCCGCGAAGAGCGGATTGAATGAAGCCTTCATGAGCCTGCTGAAAGGCTTTGAGGTTTGTGATATAATGTTTTCAGCTATGTTTTATTTGGAAAGATGCACCTGTGTATAGGTAGTAGCCCATGAGACTCGGGTCGGCTTCCATTGGGAAGCGAACGGAGGATCAAAAAGAATGACTCAAGGACTAATCTGATGAATTTGAACACAGGTTGCTTCCCCCTTGGCTACTTCCTGGACTACGGATATTGCCGAGCTGCAACATAAGCTGGATGTAGCAGGGGATGACCTTGCGTTAATCAATATGCGTCTTGACGAGTCGCAAGGTATGTATTCAGGGCAATCCCCATATACTTTTGTGGTATAAGCATGATGCTAAGATTTATATGCTGGAATGTCCATGGCTGCAGATGGTGCTGCTGCCGTTGAAGTTCTTTGAGCGGAGCTGGTCCGGGCCAAGGAGTAGGCCCGGTGTAGCAATGCGGCTGCCGAAAAGGCCTTGGCTGAGTTAAAAGCCGAACAAGCTGCACAGCGCCAAGACGAGGAGAAGATATCCACGATGACGCTCGAACTGGAGAATGCTACTGGCCACTGTGAATTTCTGGGAAAGGAGAGTAAAGCCTTAACGGCTGAACTGGATAAGGCCTTACAAGAGGCAAGAGAAGCGCGGTCGGAATCCAGAGCAACCCGTGAGGAGATCCGGCAAGCTAGGGAGATTGCGGCTGGTAAGCCGTTTCTGCTGCAAACTAAGTTTGGTGATCCAAACTATGCTCAGCTTAACCAAGTGTGGAGTTCTCCGGATGAGTTCTTAGACCTGCTGAAGAGTTCTTCCGATGTCGCGCGGTATTACCAAGCGCGAGATGGGTAATGCAACGGAGAAGCTTTTTTGGTCGCAATTTGGCGCATCAAAGCACCCTCTGTTGCTCAATGAATAGATGTCCCAATGGGCCGAACTTCATAGGATATCCGGCGCTGCCATGAAGAATGTCATAATCCGGTTGTGGCCAACCGAGCCTGTTCCGAATAGCTATTTCGGTTTGGTGCAAAGGCTTGTTGACGCGGTTCCGCGTATCGACGCTGTGAAGCAGTCGGCGTGCATGGATGGCTTTTGCCCGAGTCAAGACATTCTGGGGGAAGATGAAGGCCATTGATGTTGCGACGAAGAGTCCACCCAAAGGCAAGGACCGTCCTGAACCGGAGCATTACTTTGAAGATGTCCTAGAGGCCGCCCGCATGATAGAGGGTCAGTGCTAGAAAGACATAATGTTCAAGTGAGGTGTATGAGAATTGTAAAGGACAATTTTATAGTTAATCTATTTTTATGTTTTGCTCGAAATTTTGAATTCCTCCTGTGCGGCCGTTTTGATATAATCTGAAAGTTTTCCAGTCGTCGGCTTCAGCCCCCTCGTAGGAAGTTCGGGGGTGTTCGGAAAATCATTTAATCACTCTTTATCCTACGTCTTGGTTCCATGAAGGAGGTGATAATGTGGCAAACCAGGCAATCGGACTATAGGGCATTAACACTTTCACTTAGCCATAGTATTTTTATGGTGGGACTACGACATAGCCCCTGGTATGTATGTGGCGTATGGTGCATTACATATTTGATCTGAAAAAGATCCTTCGTGTGACACGGAGAATCGCTAAAGATTCCAATAAGTCGTCAAGTGGTTGACCAGCTCTCGCCGCATCATGACAGTCAGTTTTCGGCTTTCTCTACTCAGGTACTTGACCAGATGAACCAGAAGCACAATCGCAGTAGTTCTCCCTTTACTACCCTAGCCGATAGAGCGGAACGTAGGGTAGCAAGCACAGGAGCCAGGCAACGCAACTATTGACCCGAGACAATGATTCGGAGCTTATGCATATAAGGCCAAACTTGCGACGCCGAAGTATGCTGTAGAGCTGTTCGGGCTTTTGCTGGCAACTCATTTGTTCCCATACCGAGCCCTTGGCAGGTTATGCCAAGGTATATCTATGAAACAACCATGGGAGCCGTATTCAATGGTGAAACAACATGGATGATTAATTCGGATACTGTTTACTGGGAGCTAAGCGATATGTATGATTACTTATTATATATATAAGCCACCCTCCCGGCTATTTGACATGATCGGGGTCGGGGCAGAGGAACAAGCATAGTACACGCTCAAAATAGAGAGTGCGGTCTACAAAAAGTTATTTGGACCTCCTGTCGCACGTCTGTGCCGCCAGTCCTCGGCGGGGGGAATCCTTGATGGAAATAGCCCCTTAGGTGAGTGTGCGGATCCGAACTCCGATAGAGCCAGTTTCAGATGTTTGTCATATTCGTCACCTGTTTTTAAGGGATAGTGAAGGAAGAAATAAAAAAGAAAATGGATAAAAAAATGTTACGGGGATGCTTGCAGGCTTGTCCGTAGTGTGCTTCCGCCAATGCCCATGGTATCTTGAGTGTGTAGTGATGTATGCGCGACACAAATTTTGCAGGTGTACGAGGTGGGCGGCGGAAGCCGGACTGCTATTTTCGCTCTGGGAGTAGTTGATCCTCGGGTGGAAATTGCTTCTGACCCCCGATATTTCATTGGTGAACCTCTCCATCGTCCCTGTCACCCGGCGGCATCCTTCCCTTGTGTTCGGCGTTGAGCTTGCCGGCCTGTTTAAAGACCCGGCAGTTTCTGTTAGTATGATTAGTTGGTTTATCGGGGTGGCCGTGAATCTGGCAGGGTCGGTCCAATATCCTGTCTTGGTTGGATGGTTCGTCTCGTTTTGCCTTGAATGGCTTCTTCCGTTGACCGGGCTTGGGATTGCTAAATCCGGCATCGACCGCTGTGTCGCGTGATCTTTCATTATTATTGTGACTGTTGTATTTGCTTCGTCGTGGCTTTTCATTGCCGTCTTGGATTTTGGAAGTGCCCGGGTCGCTGGCGCTATTGCTTCTACGAGCGAGCCAGCTGTCTTCTCCCATGCAAAAGCGGGTCATCAGAGCAGTGAGGGCTATCATGGATTTAGGTCCTTCTTGACCGAGGTGGCGTGCAAGCCATTCGTCCCGGACACTGTGTCTGAAAGCCACAAGGGCTTCCACGTCTGGACAGTCGACGATTTGGTTCTTTTTGACTAAGAACCGAGTCCAGAGCTTCTTGGCTGACTCTCCGGGCTGCTGGACAATGTGACTTAGGTCATCGACATCCGGTGGCCGGACATATGTTCCTCGGAAGTTGTCAAGGAAGGCCTCTTCCAAGTCCTCCTAGCTGCCTGTGGAATTTTCAGGCAGGCTGTTTAACCAGTGCCGAGCTGGCCCTTGTAGCTTTAGTGGGAGGTATTTAATGGCGTGGAGGTCGTCCCCATGGTCCATATGGATGTGGAGGATAAAATCTTATATCCATACCGCGGGATCGGTTGTTCTGTCATATGATTCAATATTGACGGGTTTGAATCCTTCGGGGAATTCATGATCCATTACTTCATCGGTGAAGCAAAGCGGGTGTGCGGCGCCTCTATGTTGGGACACACTATGATGTAACTCCGAAGGAGTCCATTTGCGGTTTTTGGCTCGGGCATGGCTAGGTTTGTCACGTCCGAATAGGTAGCCATCGTCATGTGTCAAGGCATGCCTTCGCGGTCCGTAGATCGGTCTTGCATGTCCTGCTCTATTGTCCAAGTCCCGCTGTGGGTCGTATGGACAATCATGAGCTGTGTTATTCTTGCCTTTGCGGCGAGGTGGGCGGTCTAGTGTTCGACTTGAGTTGCCTCTTTATCCGGACAAAGTTTTCGGTGATCTGCCGCATTGTGTGATGATGGTACGGGCTCCAACGCTTCGTTATCGAACTGATGTAGCAATCTATGCTTCAGGTAGCTTTTGGCTAGACCACTAAGGCCGTATTCTTCGGTGACCAGGACTTCGGTCCATCTATCGTTGAGTAGGTCTTGGTCAGCTTGAAGTTGTTGCTGCCTCTTTTTCAGGCTCCTTGCAATAGCTATTAGCCTGCGCTTGAAGCGCTCCTGCTCGAGGGGCTCTTCGGGTACGATGAAGTCTTTGTCGCCGAGGCTTACCTCATCTTCGAGAGCGGAAGGTAGTTGTCGTCCTCCGAATTATCGCTGGGCAAGGCCTGTTCATCGGGGCTGGCTTGCCCGTTTTCCTGTTCCTCCTGTTCGAATCTTGCTCCAACAGGGTCTTCATTGTTTTCGACGTCGTCCGGAGTACTATTTTCTCCAGTGCCAGCATTGCTGTGATGTGACTTGGAGCGGCATTTGGGGCGCTGATACTTAGACTGTGTCTCGGGGGGTTTATTCTCAACTGGATCTCCTTTGTCATCGTCGCAAGCTTTTTTAAGTGTATCAACCATGTACATGTCGTACGAAGGGGTGGCCATCCCACGTCCAGTGACTGGCGGGTCTTGGCCTTGCTCCTTGTCGGCATCGTCGTCTATACCGTCAATGTCTTTGGAGCCATAATCAGGCATGTCGGTTAAGTCCTCGACAGTGGCTATGAAGTGGGTGGCGGATCGGAAGCGAAATTCTCCATTATCAGCCTCTAGCTCGAACCGGACATAGTTCGGCTGTGAGTCCCCCGCCAGGGATAGTTTTTTTAATGAATTTAGCACATCGCCGAAGGGCGAGTGTTGGAAGATATCTGCGGCGCTGAACTCGAAGATCTAACTGATCCAACTCGGTGTCCGTAGTTGTATGCGGTTCGGAATTTATAGCCGGAAACGAGTCAGGAATTCCATTAATGCAGATATCCCCTGGTGTTGAGTCTGTGTGCAGCTCCAACGCCGCGGACTCCGTGGCTTTGGTCTAAGGCCGCAGTAGTTACAGGAACCACCGCCTGAATCTGGTCTCCACGGATATCCGTGACGTAGTCATGTTCATCGGA
This sequence comes from Aegilops umbellulata, assembly GCA_032464435.1. NCBI lineage: Eukaryota > Viridiplantae > Streptophyta > Magnoliopsida > Poales > Poaceae > Aegilops > Aegilops umbellulata. The sequence continues at coordinate 330,801,909 of CP136056.1, forward strand.
GCAAGGGGGAACGATCGCCGCGGTCTCAAATCCATTGAAAATCAAGTCTCCACGGATATCCATGACGTAGTTCAAGCTTCCAAATCTGACCTGGTGGCCAGGGGCGTAGCTATCAATCTGCTCCAGATGGCCAAGCGAGTTGGCCCGCAGTACGAAACCGCCGAATACGAAAATCTATCCGGGGAGGAAGGCTTCTCCTTGGACGGCGTCATTATAGATGATCGAAGGGGCCATCGAACCTTTCGTCGACAGCACAGTGGAACTCTCAATGAAAGCACCAATGTCGGTGTCAAAATCGGCAGATCTCGGGTAGGGGGTCCCGAACTGTGCGTCTAGGATCGATGGTTACATGAGACAGGGGACACGATCTTTACGCAGGTTCGGGCCCTCTCTATGGAGGTAATACCCTACTTCCTGCTTGATTGATCCTGATGAATATGAGTGTTACAAGAGTTGATCTACCACGAGATCGTAATGGCTAAACCCTAGAAGTCTAGCCTGTATGACTATAGTAATGAGTATATCCTTTCCGGACTAACCCCTCCGGTTTATATAGACACCGGGGGGATCTAGGGTAACATAGAGTCGGTTACATAAGAAGGAATCTTCATAGCTGGTCGCCAAGCTTGCCTGCCACACCAAGGAGAGTCCAATCCGGACACGGGTACAGTCTTCGGCCTTCATGTCTTCACAACCCATCAGTCCGGCCCATGGATAACAGGCGGGACGCCCGAGGACCCCTTAGTCCAGGACACCCTCAGTGCCCACGGTGGGTTGGCCCACCCTGGGATTTTGGGTTGTCCCAGGCCCCGACTCCCCTCTGTTCTGCTGCGCGCTTCTGATCTCTACTCGCCCCCAGCCGCCTGCCTCACGGCGACTTGTCGTCCCCGGATGGCATGACTCTAGGAGGAGACGCCGGACTAACAGGAGGTCAGGAGCCGCTCGCCCAACAGCGTCATCGCTGCCCGGGCGCGCCGCCATGCCTACCTTCCCAGTCCGTTCAGGGCTCAGGCGTGCAGCACCCACTAAGCCAACCCGATTTATCCTGAGATAAGTCCTCAACACTCAGCAGCCACTCCTCATCACCCATTTTCTAATTGATTCATTACTCATTAGGCAGGACTGTCATTAGGGTTTGTTGTGTGCTTAGTGCTACCTACACTTAATGGTTTACATGTATTTCGGTAATCTTTAGTACCTGTAAAGTTCACGGGGTTTTCAAAATTCCGGCCCTAGGAACACACACTAGTCATTTTGGATTGTTGGTCGTAGTGACATTGACCCAGATTACTACTGCAAGCCAGGTTTGTTGACAATTTTACTTGTCTTTCTTACTCATTCAATATAATATCCAATTATTCACGTCGATTAGTTGCAAACAATAAGTGCTAAACAAACTTCTTGATTCAGATTTTCGACGGTCTCTCACTGCAGTTACAATTCTGCATACTTGTCCTAGTAAGCTCACAAGTAAATGATTGATTCACTACATCTATGCTTGCCTTGTCATATTTGCTGTCAATATTCTTTTAGGGTGGACCACCCTGTTTCTAAATACTGCAACCGTAGACATGAGTAAATAGTATTTCTCTATGTGATCTCTTCCATCATGTGTGGGCAACGAACACTGCATTGTATAGAAAGAAAGTGTCATTTACAGATTTTACACAGGCTTCGATCTTTTACATGGAATACAATCTGCCTACTTGCTTTGTGTCGCTCTACCAACACTCCACCCTTGAAGCTAAACATTATTCCACTCATAATTCCTTAGTTTATTTGTTCAAATACGAATTTCATATGATTCTAATGTTCCTACTTCAGTTTTGAAATGTGCCTCTGCCTGTTATAGAGACATAAGGGGTTTGTATTTCTGTGTGTGGTCTGGTCAGCACGGTTGGGGGTGAACTTTGCATATGCAGGGGTTTATAAAGAGACACTCTTCGAGTTGAATCCGCAATGCATTCCATAGACAATCTGACTACTTTTTATGTTTTCATGAATCTCATATTCTGAACAACATCATAATGATTATGAGCTTGCGCGCATGAAAAGAATAAAGCAGAACAATGTCGTGGCTGTCAAACTTGGCATTAAGGGACTGAAATCAAGTCTGGATGCAATGCAATGCAAACGCTCTCCACCTACAGATTCATGCTCAGAATATGATCCTAACAGTGATTCTGAGCTAGAGGGAGACCTAAGTCAATGTAGCTCCCTAGTGGAGGAGTCAGAGGAAGATGCCCTATCTTATTCACCCATCAAGGTGCTTGCTCTAACTTTCAAAGGTTATATTTGTCACACATATCTTGCAACTGATGCTTTGCATTGCTTCTACTTTGTTGAACTGCCATTAGCTTAGTTTACACATCGTGTACGTGAATACGCCCTGCCTATCCATTTTCAATGCATATTCCATCTGTCATCATACCATATTTATCTATTCAAATGTTGTTCTTGTGTATCAGACGTTCAAAAGGAAGAGGGTGATTGCTGATCATGGAGGAGCACAAGCAAAGTATTTGTAAAAGGTAGTGGCACCTGATAAATCAAATAGCCCATTAGGTGTAGTTGCAATATCACCTGACCCACAGAACACCCCAACTCTAGCAGACTCTAGCCCTACTACACTGGTCATTTCTGATGCCCCAACTCAGCAGACCCCAACTGCAGCAAACATTATGATTATGCCAGTTGACATAGCACCAGCTCTATGACGCAAAAAAAAACCATTGCAGCAAAGAGTACACCAAATCCAGTTGCCAAATCCCTTTTTGAACCAGAGAGAGCCCCAATTGCAGCAAATAGGACCCATGTTCCATTTCTTCCCAGTTTAGAAGACAAAGCTTATATTGTTGTCAGGAACTTTGTGCGCATCTTTCCTTCATGGAAAGATTATACCGCAGACACAGAACAATTTCCAGTCTTCCTCCACAACTTACGTTTAAGTAATGTACTAATGCTATTCATGGTCATTACTGCATATGTTTCTGCTGACAGAAGACACAAGATTTCATTATTTTAAATAGGCGAGGACCAAACTGGATTGTGAAGACTAGCAAGGGTAGGTTGCGCTTTTCAAGCACTCGTTGATGAAGTATCGTTCCTACCTGAGGCAAGCGCACTTCAATGGCAAGCCTCTAAACGAAATTTGTGTAAAGTCGCCGGTGCTACATTTATCCGACGGTGACTGGGACAATCTTGTTACACATTGGTCTCGGCTGCAGCATAAGGTACTATCTATGATATCACATCACAATTTGAACTACATTTCTGCATTTGCCTTAACGTCTCACTTGTACGAAAACTATTAGCAGAAGAACATTCATTCTCAAGGGACCACAGAATCTCGCAACTATACTGCACACTGCATTGCTCTTGTGAGTACCTCTTGCCTTGTATGGCCATACTTACTTTCATAGTTGTTTGATTATGTAGCATCACTGCACATGTTGGCCTCATTATCGTCCATTTGGTGGACATTATAAGATCTGTATGGACTCTTACATAAATTTAGAATCAACCCAATGCTTTTGAAGAGGTTTAGCTCTGCAGTCCTCTTGTAAGGACTGAACGTCGTCTATCACTGTACTTACATTAACAGCTACTCCCTCCGTCCCATAATATAAGAACGTTTTGTACAGTACACCAGTGTTCAAAACACTCTTGTATTATGGGAACAGGGATTGGTTCATTGTGTAGCATTCTGCATCTTATCTCCCTCGCCCACCATTTACTAAAAAAGATCAGATCTATATTTAATCTTACGAAAAAGTAGAATATACAGACAATGCCAGTGCAGAAGTGTAGCCCATTGCTCTTGTCAGTACATTTTGTCCTTTAATGCTTGTACTTCCAGGGATTGGTAGTTGATTATGTAGCATCAATCTGCATCTTATCTTCATTACCCTCTATCCCTTCCAGTATTATCATATCTATAATTACTCTCTACAAAATGTAGAGTACATGCAATGCTTATGAAGAAGATTCTTTGTTGAAATTCTTGAGTTATCCTTCCCTTGACATGGAGAAGGGCATTACAAAGCCAGTGTTAACTGTTAATGTAAGTCGGTCCTTCTAAAGCCTTTATCCTCAACTACTGTTTAATTTGCTCATACTCCCTATCGTTTACTACTGTTTAGTTTGTTGTTTCTACCAAAATGCATGTTCGCAAGAACCGTAAGTTCTAAGTTTTACTTGTAAAACCAAATTCCTTATTCATACCATGCACATTACTCAATACTCCCTATATGTATGCTTGTTTTTGTGGATCTATAATCCAGTGTGTGGTGAAGCAGCCCACGTTTGCACCTTGTCATCTCCTGTTTTATCTTACTGATGTGGTTGATGATATGAACAACATGCCATGCACATTAACCAAAATAGATACAATGATTTTCTTTGCCCTTCATCTATGCTTGTTATGTTGACATGGTAATCCAGTAGTGTGGTGAAGCTCCCCGCATTATGAACAATGCCAAATTATGCTATTAATATTTTGAACTTACTCTTTATTTTCTAATCTAAAATTGGATGGAATTGACACCACAGTTATCATGTTTGTTTATACACGTGCAAAACCTGTTGTCTCTCTGCTTTGTTTCAGGGTGATATGCCTGATGGCATGCACAACTCTGCTGAAGGTTGTGAGACAAACCCAACATATATTGCAGCAAAGAAGGCAAAATATCTTGAACATAGCGAGACAATCCCAAAGTCTTGTCTTGATGCAGTGTTCAACTTACTTGAGATTAGCAGTCAGACAAGCTCACAGAATTCGTTGTCTGAATCAGTTCGACTTCTTCGGTCCCAAGTTCTAGCAGAAAGGCATTCTGCAACTCAACTTCGACTTGAAGTCCTATCTCTAAGAAAGATTGCGGAGAACACCAATGAGAACCTCATCGCTAAACAGCTACACCTGGAAGCTATGACCGACATGCTAGGCCGGTCTCATAGCCTTGCTCAGCAGCTTGTGCAGCAGTTCCCGCGCAAGGCTAACCTTTCTTGAACTATCTTGGAAGTGGTCTCGGTTCAGTATTATTTTGTTACGCTGCAATGGTGCCCAGTTTTTGTAATCCGCTTCTTCGTTGCGCTTTATGATCACTGGTGGTGAACTTCAATGCCCAGTGGATGTAATATACCATAAATCCTTTATTGTATAGTGTAGGTTTATTCTTAGTTACTATGCCATAATTTATTTATTGTATAGAGTAGGTTTGTTCTTAATTCCTACTAGTTACTGCCATCATTCGCTATCTAAAAAATCAGATGTAGTCGACCGGGCCAAAACATTCGCCTTTAACGGGCCTAGTGTTTAGCGGGCCACAATTGGGCTAGCCTGCATCTTTCTTGGGCCCGAATCATTGGGGCCTTCACACTTTGCACGAGGCCCACAACTTACACTGGGCTATATTTTAGTTGGGCCTTTTGTGGACCCAACGCTTAGTTTGGCCCAGGTAGCGTTGGGCCATTAACAGGCTGAATATTGTACTGGCCTGTTATGGCCTAGATGAAACCATGGGCCTTTAGCAGGCCAAAATGCATATTGGGCCTCAATTTTCACTAGTCGTCGACGGGCCTTCAGCAGGCTGAAATGTAGACCGGGCCTTTTTGTGCCCAGTTATATCACGGGCAGTTACCAGGCCGAAACATATCTTGGGCCTTAGTTGGCCCACTGATATCATGGGCCTTTAAGAGGTCGAAAGCTTAGTACAGAAATCAATGGGCCGAATTATGCGACATGCCTTTAACAGGCCCAAAGTCACGTTGGGCTTAACTGTTGCCACCTTTATCACAGGCCGTTAGTGGGCCCGATGTCCCGTCGGACCATATATGGCCCATGGGCAGCACGGGCCATTCCCAGGCCGAAGTCACACCGGGCTGAAATGGGCCCATGTCTACATCGGGCCTCTAACAGGCCGAAAGTCACTGGGCTGTAATTGGGCCCAAACATTCAGCGAACAATTAACGAGCCAGATCTGGCTTCAGGCCGTAAATGGGCCCAAATATTCGGCGAGCAATTAATGGGCCAGATCTGGCTTCGGGCCATAAATGGGCCTTTATTAAGCAGGTCGTTATTGGGCTGGCGCACTAGTACCTGAGTAAGTACTACGGGCCTTTGACTGGGGCGGCCTTTTTAACCTATATGGGCCTCTGTTCGGCTGTGCCACGTGTCGACGTATCATAGGCGCTTTGGGTCCAATGAGTGGATGACATATGTCCCAACAGTGAGCCAACACGTGTTTCCTCCAGCCAATGATGATTTTACACGTGGAAAATCCCCATTGGTCGGGGCTGTTAACGGGTTATCGGATCCAAAACCGGACCCGATAGCTTATCGGCGTTCCATTACGGTGGATGCCACGTGTTGGTCACCCTTGACGAAAGCACTTCTGTGATGCGCGATTTATCGTCATGGAAGTGGACACTTCCGTGATGATAATTTTGGTAATGTCATGGAACACTTCTACGACAGCACAGGTATGACTATCTTGATTCTGTCATAAATTTGTCATGGATGTACATGCATGACAGAAAACGTGACCTACTATGACAAACATGTATCAGCACGAAAGTGTATTTTTTTGTAGTGAGAGCTTGTTCCTCTTGGGTGCTTGGGCGCCCTAGACGGTTGGTAGTGTTCGAAACTCAATCATTGTGGTGTATAGCTCCGGGCAAGCGTCAGGGTCTCCAATTAGGTTGTGGAGATCACCCCGAGAAATTTGACGTGTTTCGGTGACCGCCCCCAAGGGTTGCCAAAGTGTACGGGTTCGGTGACTGCCCCCAAGGGTTGCCATTTGTACGGGTTCGGTGACCGCACTCAAGGGTCCCTTAGTGGAATTATGACATCTTTCATTGTGCAAGGGCGTGAGGAGATTACGGTAACCCTAGTGGCTTCTTGGGGAGCATTGTGCCTCCACACTGCTCCAAACGGAGATTAGCATCGTCAAGGGTGTGAACTTCGGGATACATTGTTGTCTCCGTGTGCCTTGGTTATCTCTTACCCGAGCCCTTTACTTATGCACTTTACTTTGTGATAGCCATAGTGTTTCATGTTATATATCTTGCTATCACCTAGTTGTTTATCTTGCCTAGCATAAGTTGTTGGTGCACATAGGTGAGCCTAGTTGTTTTAGGTTTTGTGCTTGACAAATTAAACGCTAGTTTTATTCCGCATTTGTTCAAGCCTAAACCGTAATTATTTTGAAGCGCCTATTCACCCCCCCTCTAGGCAACATCCACGATCTTTCACCAAAGTTGTTCCATATGAGTCCACCATATCTACATATATGTGGTATTTACCTGCCGTTCCAAGTAAATTTGCATGTGCCAAACTCTAAACCTTCAAATAATAATCTGTTTTGTACGCCCGAGTCGCTCATGTAGCGACGGGGGGCTGTCAGTATCTTCCATACTAGGTGGGTTATCCTCACGATGAGTGTTTATTCACTTTCATTCACGAGAAAGTGGCTGGTAATTGGGATGCCCAGTTCCATGATCAAAAATCAAAATCAAAATATAATAATGAAACAAAACTCCCCCAGGACTGTTGTTGGTATGGACGGTACCTGTTGGGGATATTACTACTGGGCGTAAACCGGCCTACCTGGGCCGGGTTAATTCATCAGTAGTCCAAAGGTGTTAAAGCCCAGAAGCTAGATAAAGGCCCAAGGCCATAGTCGGTTCAGCATGTGTAGCCGTAAACCGATGTGTATATGAACTTGTATTGTAAGTTAGGAATAGGAAGAGGCCAACCCGGATACGAGTATGAACCGGAGATTGGGACTCTGCGAACCGACGGGCGTCACCCGTGTATATAAGGGGACGACCCGATGGCGGTTCAAGGACAGACAACTACAACTCGAGACCTAGGCGAAGCTTGTTTGCTCCCTAGTCATCGAAACCCCATCAATTCCATCACAAACTAGACGTAGGCTTTTACCTTCATCGAAGGGGCCGAACTAGTATAAACCCTCTGTGTCCCTGTGTCCGCTTTAACCCCTTCGAGTTAACTCGTTGCGATGGCTCCACGACTAAGTCCTTTCGCTAGGACATCTGCCGTGACAAACCCACGACAGTTGGCGCCCACCGTGGGGCTATCGCACGATGGTTTCAAGTTCTTGGAGGGCCGCTTTGAAGGACTTGAGGGATACGCCGTGGGCCGGATGACCAAGAGTCGTCGCGGCAAGATCTACATTGACGATGCAGGCTGGGGCCCCGAGGCCGGCTCAATTGAGTACGGGTACCGGGTCCCCTTTGGTGGCATACACGTCTTCATCGGCAAGATCGGTGAACTGGGCCCTGAGCTGGACACCTGCACCGACCTCGTCGAGACAGCTCAGCGTGCGCGACCTGCCCGGGCTAAACTGGCCGTGAAACGTGCCTTCGTGGGAGTCATCCATGGAGGAAGCTATGAGGACGGATAAGGATATGGTGATGAAACCATCGTTTACTCTGGCGACGAGTCATCGACCGGAGAAACTGAGTCATTATATCAACTACAACATGGCCGGATTGGGGGCTGTTCCGATGGCGACAGTATTCCGGACCCCTCTGATCTACCCAACCGGGTTGGAATATTCATGGCCGGTACACAAGCAGCACCTCACTCGTCGACGGCCGCGGCAATGATTTCCGGTTCAGCAGCGGCAACGGCTGCCGGAGCAGGAGGCTATGTGCGCCCGCCGGCTCAAGTGTTATCCGATCTATTCGACGCATTGGCTGCACTCATGGCAGAGGCTAATCCGGTGGATCAGGATGCTCATAATGCAGAGATCGCAAAGGTGAGAGAGCAGATTACCCAAGCCAAAGCGGATCTAGCAGCTGAAGAGGTCAGGATGACTGCGGAGCGGGTCGCTTTGGACGTGCAAGCCTATAAACTTATGCTGGACCAGAACGCCTCACAGGAAGTCATGAGGAGGAAGTACCGATCTCGTTTGCCCGCAGTTTTTGAAGGAAGGGACCTTTTCAGCACCCTTGGAGCAGGGTCCAGTAATCAACCAGTGGTAAACCGAACGGAGGCGCCTGGGACGGGCGCGCCGGTTCAGCCCCGTGTAATAAATCTACCCCGTCATAACACTGGAGTACCGCAGGTTGTGCCCACACCTCCGGATCACTATTCCAATCCGCTGGATAACCTTGTTGCAGCGGCGGCACGGTTGGAGGCCATTCCGGTCGAGGGGGATTCATTGCAGGCAATAGAGACACGCCGGGTCAAGGAGCTCCTCAGGACGGCGTTGGTCCAACAGGAAGCGTATTCATACAGCCGTGAGCGGATTCATTCTACCCCACGTCCGAGCCGGAGTTATAGCAGACATGTGGAGGAGCCAGCGGAGTCAAGTAATGCACCTCATGGGGCACCCCGTGGCAACAATCCGGCTCCCAATGCCCAGGAGGTGGTAGACCGGGCCCGAGCACGTAGGGAAGCCAAGTTAGCGGCACACCATCAGACTCATCAGCTTACGCCGGTTCGTCCCACCACTTCGGTTGAACCGAGACTCACTTCTAGCGCTTTGGGAGTGCCTTGCCTTATCCCCGTTTTACGCAATGTGCGCCTGCCTAAGGATTTTAAGGGCCCGCGCAAGGTGCCGAACTATACGGCGGATCAACCCCTGGAGACATAGGTGGAGAGTTATGAGATGGCCATGGAGATGCTTGATGTAGATGAGGCGGCATGTGCAAAATATTTCACCATGATGCTTGAAGGGACAGCCCGTACTTGGTTAAAGAGCCTGCCGCCAAATTCTATCGGTTCATGGGCCCAGTTGCGAGCCCGGTTCATCAATAATTTCTAAGACACGTGTAAGCAGCCCATGTCGATAGTGGATTTAGCTGCCTGTGTCCAAGAGGAAGGAGAATCAACGACTCATTGGGTGCGCAGGGTCTCACGAGTTCTGCATTCATCAGACCGCATCAATGCGGATACCGCAGTTATAACCTTGGAAGGCAATTGACGGTTTGGACCCTTGAAGCTGAAGTTAGGACGGATGAAGCGCCATTGTACTAACATGGGAACTCTCATGGCCGCTCTGGTAAAGTACGCTGATTCTGATAGTACCAAGGATCCCTAGTCTGATGATGAAAGGACAGGGAAGGGAAAGAGGAACAGCAACTTCAAAGGTCAGCAGCATCACTCAGTAGGAAACGGTGGTGGAGGCAAGCGTAAAGCGGATGGCAACATGGATTTTGTGGCTAATACTAACGTGCAGAACAGGGGCCAGCGACGTAAGGACAAAAACCGCAGTGGAGCGCCTAGTCCTAATCCGGAACAAGGGAGGAACCAGCAAACCACCTTTGGAAGGATTGTTATATTATGCAGGAGTTCAAGAGCTCCAATGCTTTTCGGTATGACCCCAGTTCTGGTGATGGTTCTGGATCCGGGCCAGGTCACGGTGGAGGAAATTCCGGATCAAGATTTAATGGTAATCCGGGCGGACATAACAATCAGCACAATCAGAATAACCAGGGTGGTCATAATCAGCAACAACAGCAGTCGGGTTACCAGAGCAATCCAAAGCAACTAAATAGTGGGCAATATCATGTGTTCACCACTAGCTTGGACAAGCGGGACCGGAAGGTCCAGAAGCGGGCAGTTAATTCTGTTGAACCGGCCGTACCCCGGTATCTGCGCTGGTCAGAGCAGCCAATCATATGGAGTAGAGAGGATCACCCTCCCCGGGTTGACAATCCGGGTCAGTTGGCTTTAGTGGTGGCGCCTCAGGTGGGAGGTTATAAGTTCACCAAGGTACTCATGGATGGAGGTAGCAGCATTAACATCTTATACTATGAGACCTTCCGTCGAATGGGGCTGACAGATAAAGATCTCCGACCTTCAAATACGGTTTTTCATGGTGTGGTACCTGGCAAGTCAGCATACCCCGTTGGGAAGATAGCGTTGGAAGTGGCCTTTGGAGATGATCACGATTACCGATCAGAGACACTGACGTTCGAGGTGGTGAAAATCCAAAGCCCGTATCACGCCCTGTTCGGTCGACCGGCCTATGCCAAATTCATGGCACGGCCCTGCTATGTGTATCTGCAGCTCAAGATACCAGGTCACAAGGGGACCATCACGGTTCACGGAAGCCGCAAGGTCGCTTTGGAATGTGAAGAAGGGGATGCAGCTTACGCAGAATCAGTTTGTACCACCGAGGAACTCAAGTATTATAAGGACAATGTTGATCCGACGGATATAACTCCTTTAAAAAACCAACTACGGAGCATGATCCGGCCCTGAAGTTTACATCGGCAGCTGAGACTAAGCTTGTTGACTTCGTACCTGGCGATTCGTCCAAGCAGTTGAGCATCAGTGCCAATCTGGATCCGAAATAGGAAAGCGCGCTCATCGAGCTCATCCATGAGAATCGGGACATTTTTGCATGGAAGCCTTCTGACATGCCAGGTGTACCGAGGCAACTCGCTGAGCACACTCTTAATGTGGATCCTAAATACAAACCGGTGAAATAGTTCCTCCGCCGGTTCAACGAGGAGAGGCGAAAAGCTATTGGAGAAGAAGTGGCCAGGCTCTTAGCAGCCGGCTTCATCATTGAAGTTTTCCACCCTGAGTGGCTTGCTAATCCGGTGCTGGTCCTTAAGAAAAACGGCACCTGGCGCATGTGTGTGGATTATACTGATCTTAATAAAGCCTGTCCTGCAGATCCTTTTGCCCTCCCCCGTATTGATCAGATTATTGATGCTACAGCAGGTTGCGAGCGTTTATGTTTCCTGGATGCATATTCCCGCTATCATCAGATCAAAATGGCAGTTAAGGACCAGGAGAAGACAACGTTCATAACTCCCTTTGGAGCCTTCTGCTACATATCTATGCCTTTTGGGCTCAAAAGTGCCCAGGCAACTTATCAATGATGTGTGCAAAATTGTCTCCACAAACAGATTGGCCGTAATGTGCATGCTTATGTGGATGATATTGTGGTTAAATCGAGGAAGAAGGAGACTTTGGTCGATGATTTGAAGGAAACCTTTGATAACCTCAGGACGTACAAGATGATGCTCAATCCGGCCAAATGTGTTTTTGGTGTACCGGCTGGCAAGTTATTGGGTTTTCTGGTGTCCAACAGGGGAATTGAGGCTAATCCGGAGAAGATCACGGCTATCACTTCTCTGGCTAAACCGAAGTGTATTAATGATGTTCAACGTTTGGCCGGCCGGATTGCCGCGTTGAGTCGGTTTATCAGCCGCCTTGGTGAGAAAGCGATCCCATTATATCAGATGTTGAAGAAGACAGATCAGTTCGTCTGGAGTTCTGCCGCTGATCAGGCGTTGGAGGACTTAAAGCGGCAATTGGCCAATCCGCCCGTGCTCGCCGCTCCCCTCGACAAGGAGCCGTTGTTGCTATATGTTGCTGCCAATGCTCGCGCGGTCAGTGTAGCTATTGTGGTGGAGCGGAAGGAGGCGAGCAAAGAGTACCCGGTTCAGCGTCTGGTTTATTATATCAACGAGGTGCTTATTGAGTCCAAACAAAGGTAGCCGCATTGGCAGAAGCTGGTGTATGGAGTTTTTATGGCAAGCCGGAAGCTGAAGCAGTATTTCCAAGGGCATCCCATCACAGTGGTCAGCTCTGCCCCCTTGGGTGATATCATCCAGAACCGGGAAGCAACGGGCCGGATTGCCAAGTGGGCTATAGAGCTTGGGCCGCACGGTTTGAAATATGTGCCTTGGACGGCGGTGAAATGCCAAGCACTTGTCGATTTCATCAATGACTGGACGGAGCTGCACGCCCCTGAAGAGAAGCCGGATCACACATATTGGACCATCCATTTTGACAAATCACGGCAATTGGAGGGCTCGGGGGCTGGAGTCATATTAACTTCCCCACGAGGTGACAAGTTTTGTTATGTTCTCCGCTTAATGTTCCCTTGTACTAACAATGCAGCTGAGTACGAAGCCTTGCTCCATGGTCTCCGGATGGCTAAAGAGATGAATTTAAGTCGGGTTAAGTGCTTCGGTGACTCGGACCTGGTGGCTCAACATGTGTTTGGTACTTGGGATTCTAAAGACCCACTCATGGCTGCATATCGTCGTGAGGTTGATACTATTGCAGGTCACTTCAAGGGTTATCAGGTGGACCACGTGGACCGTCGGAAGAACGAAGCGGCGGACGCTTTGAGCCAGCTAGGCTCACAACGTAAACCGGTTCCGCCCAATGTTTTTCTCGATATACTGCACAACCCATCGGTTCAACTACCTGGGGAAGCATATTTGGCTGTTCCTGATCCGGAGGCTCAGTTGGTGGCAGCACTCCATGTCATTCCGGATTGGACACTTCCCTACCTGGCGTACATGAACCGGGGTGACTTACCAGAGGATGAAACTCTGGCCAGACAAATAATATGGCGGTCCAAATCCATGACAATCGTAAATGGCGAGTTGCATCATTGCAGTGTATCAGGAGCATTTCAACGCTGTGTGTCTCCTGAGGAAGCTTGTGAAATTTTGCGTGAGATCCATGAAGGGGATTGTGGTCACCACGCCGGTTCAAAATCTCTGGTGGCTAAAGCATTCCGCCACGGTTTCTATTGGTTAACTGCCCATGCTGACGCGGAAGATCTGGTCCGACGATGTGATGGTTGCTAGAAATTTTCAAGACGCGCTCATGTTCCGGCTCAAGAACTGAGGATGATTCCAATCACTTGGCCGTTTGCAACCTGGGGGCTGGATATGGTTGGGCCTTTCAAAAGGTCCAAGGACAAGAAGACCCACCTCCTGGTGGCGGTTGATAAATTTACAAAGTGGGTGGAGGCAGAACCTGTTAGTAAGTGTGACGCAGCCACCGCGGTTCAGTTCATCAAAAAGGTGATTTTCCGGTTTGGCTTTCCACACAGCATATCACAGACAATGCTACCAATTTGTCCAAGGGTGCCATGAAAGAGTTCTGCGAAGGAAAGCACATCCGCCTTGACGTGTCATCAGTGGCGCACCCACAGTCCAATGGTCAAGCAGAAAGAGCTAATCAGGAGATCTTGAGAGGCATCAAGCCCCGGCTTATGGTTCCTTTGCAGAGGACGCCGGGTTGTTGGGTTGAAGAGTTACCATCCGTGTTATGGAGTATTAATACTACACCCAACAGATCGACAGGATAATCGCCGTTTTTTATGGTTTATGGAGCAGAGGCGGTTCTCCCTAGTGATATCCGTCATGATTCACCTCGTGTCGCGGCTTATGTTGAAGCAGACAACGAGACGACTCGACAAGACGCTTTGGACCGGTTGGATGAAGAGCGAGACATAGCAGCTGCCCGCTCAGCGATTTACCAACAAGATCTCCGTCGTTATCATAGTCGTCGGGTCAGGACCAGAACCTTTCAAGAAGGAGATTTGGTGCTTCGACTCATTCAAGATCAAACCGATATGCATAAGTTATCTCCGCCTTGGGAGGGACCTTTCGTGGTCAGCAAAAATCTGCACAACGGGTCATACTATCTAATTGATACTCGAGAGCATAAGGACTGACGTAAGTCAGAGGAGGAGACCAACAGGCCGTGGAACATAGCTCATCTTAGGCCTTACTATACTTGAGCCATTGGCTCTGCTTATGTACATATTATAACAATGTATATATTATAAATACAATAAACCGGATCCTCAGCTAAAGCGGTGTATCTGTTCGTTTATATCATGTGTGGTTACATGGAGTTGTTCTGTTTTAAAGCGACCTCCAGTTTACCCCTTGCAAAAATTAAAAATATCACCTGGGGGCTCGGTCATGTCTGAACCGATGCAATACCTTTTGATAGGCGAAAGCCACCAGATCACTTGGGGGCTCGGTCGTGTCCGAACCGATGCAACACCTTTTGATCGGCGAAAGCCACCAGATCACTTGGGGACACGGTCTAGTCTGAACTGGTCACGCCTCTTGATCGGCCTAAAGGCCTTAGAGTCACTTGGGGGCTTGGTCGAACCCGAACCATTGCCATGCCATGTGATCGGCGTAAATGCCACGGTTTCATTTGGGGACCTGGCTGACTTGAACCACAGCTACGCCTATTGGGAGCTTGGTCGTGTCCGACCATGGTAACACCAACTGATCGGCTCAGTAAAGCCTCTTTTTTGCAAATGGTTCTGTCATTGCCTTTTGCTTCACATATCTTTTCTTGATAAAAATTGTTGTTTTGTTTTTGGTTGCGCTTTTAAACCGACAGCGTTCTACACCGGTTCAAGCAGCCAAACTGTCGGAACACGGTCCATTTTTACACTGGAGGTTATTTACCCGGTTTGGTTTTTTCTGTTAACATCCTTTTTTGGAGTAACAAAATGTTTTAAAGCACGGTTTACACAGTAAACTGGTGTTATGTATGCAGGAGCTGCTTTCTGCCATAATGGTTTAGGGTTATTAAACCTCCGTTTCAAGATTGGCTAACACCTACTTCATGCCCAATAATGGCAGGAGATATAAATTGGCAATGTCGATCTTCCAAATAAAAGTATCAGCACAGATGCATGAAGGCATCTCAAGAAGCAAAAGTATTGTCTATACTATTACAAGGCAGCATGGTGCCCAAATAAGATCATTGTTTCCTTAGCAGAATATAATAAGGCAGCTGGATAAGCCTGTTTCCGGTTCACGCCTGCTCGCCGCCCCGGTTTGACTGTTGTGGGTCATCCTGCGCCGCTTCAGCTTCCTCATCCCTACCCAGTGGCTGGAAGTCAACAGTGGTCCAGTCGATTCCCATTAATGCTTGAAAGACAGCCTCCTCATGGATCAGTGAAGACGGTTCAATATCAGGAGCGTAAGTATGCTTACAGATTGGAGGAATCAGGTTCTTCGCTTCAGGGATTGGTGCAGCCACTCGTTTGTTCTGATCATTATACTGAGCTTGATAATGCGACAAATCAGCTTCTTCTGCCAATTGGCAGGCCAGAGGGCGCACTGCCCGGTTTATCACTCTTAGATCCTCTTCATTGAATTCTGAGCCATCTTCTTTCAAGCTGGGATAGCCTTGAGCTGCCTCAACAGGATCAAAATCAGGCACCCATGCTTTGGCCCGGATTAAGGCATTGATGGCTCCGGTTCGAGCAGCAGACTTTTTTAGCTCCTCAATCCGAGCAGGAAGCATTGACAATCTCTTCAGCATATCTTGAATCAAGGAGGGTGCTGGATTATTATGTGACGCAGTTGAGATAATCCACTACGCCCCAGTGTACAACTGCTCGGTTAAGGTGTAGGCAGCTTTCAGCTTCATTCGCACATCTGACCCCAAGTGGCTAATGCGGGTGCCTGCAACATGATAGAGCGGTTCACAAAACCGGACCTATTATAAGATGATCAAGATTATCATCGAAGTCACAGGATATTTACCAAAAATGGCGGCAGTCATTGCATGCACTTGTCGCTTCACGCTGGTCAATTCATCTGTTACTGGTTTAAGGGCAGCCTCAGCGTCTTCAATCTTCTTGGTTGAAGTGGCCTTTTCTGTGGCCCAATCAGCCTGTTCCTTCTTGAAACCCTCCTTCAGCTGTTCCATGGTGCTTAAAGCGCTGGTTAACTCCTCCTTTGCCTTGGAGGTTTCAACTTGTTGGGTTTTCAAGTTCTCCTGAAGGTCGGCAACTTGGTTTTCTTTGGCCTTTAGTTCAGCCTGCATTCAGACAGTTATACAGTTTAACAAATGATGCAGAAAATGAAGTACCAACCACATAACAAGTTATGCACTTTGTACTTGGGGCCTAATGCCTATTTGATCTACAGCTGTCACCTGATTGCAAAGTCCCAAGCTCAATACAAATATTCAACTTGGCACTTGGGGGCTAATGGCTATTTGTTCAATATTCTTCCTGATGATATTATATGAAGATTAAAAGTCTCGGTTCAACTACATTAAGTTGAACCGACCCTTGGAGGCTACATCAGTGAATTTCGAAGTATTCATGCTTATGTTAGTAAGTCTCGGTTTCACTACATCAAGTTGAACCGACCCTTGGGGGCTACATCAGTGAACTTTGAAGCGTTGAAGTTTTATATCAAGACCCGATTCGATTATAATAAGTTGAATCGGCTCTTGGGGGCTATATTGGCAATACACCGGTACAAGCACATGGAAATTACCTCAAGTTTTTCCTTCATCATCTTTACCAGACCAGCCTCATAATCACGGCTAGTATATAACCGGTTCAAATAACCAGAGTGAAGGTCTTGGGCGTTCAGAGTAGCGTACGTTGCCAGATCAACATCCCATTTGCCTTTGCTCATGGCAGAAAATTCTTCTTTGGCAGTATGCTTGGCTAAAGCGACCGGATTCCCTGGCTCGGAACGACCAACGCCGGTGATTATGACTTCATCATCCTTAGATTCGCCGATTTGCACGGGCACAGTCGATTTATCGGCAGGTTTGGAGGGACCGGTGGATCTCTCAATCCGGATGGGGCTGGTAGGCTGGTCAGCAGGACCGGAGGCATTAACAAAACCTTCTTCAGCAGTAACAACTTCATCCTGTACTAGCGGGTCATTGGCCACATCTTCCTGGATGACCGCTTCAACATTTGGGGTGGCACTCGGTTCAGGAGCAGTCTCTTCTCCAGCCGCTTTATCCAGGCGGGCTTTTTTGCTCGGCCTCGGTTTAGCCCTAAAAGGATATGCAAAGTTAAAAATGATTTATGTTGCAAGATAAAATACCAGGAACCTTATGATAAGTGCAAGTTTACCCAAGCACGGTTTTTAGTGGAGGCAGCTAGGTGCCAGTTGACTCACCAGAGGATGAGTGGGAGGTAACCTGATAATCGGAGTCAGATGGGTTAAGCGGTTGACGAAAACAGCCCGCTTTAGGACAAATACTGACAAGCAAATCAGAGACCTCTGAGCGACGTCTCCGAACCGGATTGTTCGGTAAACCGGTGGAGGTAACTACCTGGCCACTGTGCCGAGTTGTGCGGCGCACCTCATGCTGTCGGGTCTTCATAAGAAAGTTGGGATCCAAGTAAGCAAGAAGATGAGAAAATTTAACTTTTCGGTTTGCCTGACGGATTTTTTGTGAAGGCAGAGGACTTGAATCGGAAGAAAGAATAATTACCTCTGCATCATCAGCATGACTAGCTTCGGCATCGTCCTGACAAATATTATTATCAATAAGGTGCATAAAAAGTAAACCGAGGGAATCAAGTTCTGCCTCAAGGTCCGGATTACCCACATCATCATCAGCAGGCGGATCAGAAGATGCGGTGGTCTTCCTTTTGTGGGCAGACTTCTTAACGACCTTTGTCTTAGGCCGGGTTGGTTTTTCTGCCTTCTCTTATAGAAGCTTCTTGCTCCAAAGCGGATCATTGCCCTGTGTCAAACCGATATTGGTATCAGTAATAAGCAAGTACAATAGTATCAGAGGTAGTGAAAGAGAAAAGTCAGACTTACAGCTGGCGGTTTATTGATGGCGCAGAAAGGAAGCAGGCCGGTACGGGCGCAGACGTGCTCTGGTTCGTTCAAAATTTTCTTCACAGCTTCTGTGACTTCTTCATCAGTAAGCTGGATGTTTACATGCCGCAGCGGATCGTCAACACTGCCCGTATATTCACACATCAAACCGGAGCGTTGGCTGAGGGGCAGTATACTCCAGGATATCTAGCAACGGGCAAGATCAACTCATGTTAAACCGTTGGCCATAAAGGCTCTGAGCTTGGACAGTTGGGGAGCGTACTTCATCCTCTCTTTGCCAGTCAGCCTCTGAGGAAAGGGGTGTGTGTTGCTAAGCCGTTCCGGGCGAAAACCGGACAAGGGATTCTCATTAGCAGGGGAGGTGTCTTTGCAATAGAACCAGGTGTTATTCCACTCCTGAGGATGACTGTGCAGTTTCGCATGAGGATAAGTGACCTCTTTCCTTTTTTGAATCGCCACGCCACCAGCTCCATATTGGAAGCGTCAGGAAATTCTGTACGGCGGTTCAGAAGGAAACAATCTCGGAATAGCTCCACTGTAGGTTCCTCTTGAAAGAACACCTCGCAGAGCACTTGGAAATGGCATATATTGGTGACAGAATTGGGGCCAATATCTTGTGGATGAAGCTGGAAGTTGGCTAAGACATCCCGATAGAATTTTGAACCGGGTGGATTAAAACCCCGGGCTAGGTGATCCGCAAAGACTACAACCTCTCCTTCTCGAGGTGTGGGAGGACACTCTTTGCCTGGGACCCTCCAGTGGATGGTGTTTTTACTGCTTAAAGCGCCGGTCAAGACCAAGTTGTTCAGCTACATTTCTGTAACCTGAGAAGGAGCCCAGTTGCACTCGTACACTTGTTTAGCCATGATGGAGTCTACAGAACAAAGTGATTCCGGTTCAAGGTTGTGTTGAGTACAGGTTATATGCTGATATGATTAATGTTAAACCGGAGGAAGCTAATTATAAATTGGAGTTTGCAAAGCAGCATAATTGGATAAGGAATTCTGGCGGTTCAACAAGGGGACTAATGGTGTATACCAGTTTGGTATTTCTATTCTACAAAGTTAAACCGCTGGATCTAAACAATGAAACAGTTGGGATTGCGGATGAACAAGTGTGCAGAAACAGATTTCACAAAATTCTATCATAACATTGGATCTGGCGTGTGCTCGTAAAAGGGATAAATATTCAAGACCTAGAAGGAGTTGTGCAGTCATGGATCGGATCTACGGTCCAAAGATATTACGGTAAAGGCGGATGCTAAAAACTACCGCTGTATGGGGCAAAGGTTCATAGGTTCATCTGAAGATCTATCTCATTTGAGCTCGAAGCAGACGAAGAACACTAGAAGAACATGGAAACCCTAAGAACAGATCTGAGCTAAAAATAGCAGAAGACTTACCGGAGCTATGGAAATGCGGGGGATCGCCGCGGTGCTCTGGTACGTTCAGGATGACGCAGCGGCCTAGGTCAATGCAAATGTTGACGACGGCGGCGGAGCTCCGGAGCAGGATGGCTTGAGGAAGACGAAGCAGAAGGGCACACAAGGGGAAAAGGAAATGACCTCTCGGTCCTATTTATAAGGAAAAAGGATATGTGTCAGGCGCGAGAATCAAGGAGCCACGAAGCGGAGCTGACGCCTCGATTGTTGCAGATCTATTAAATAAGAAAGTATCACTTCATAATGGCAGATGACGCCATTCCGGTTTACAGCAACCAGAGAAGATGATGACACGACGGTTCAACAATTATGAGAAGATGATGACACGACGGTTCAACAATTATGAGAAGATGTTGAAAGTGAAGATTTCTGCTAAGGATTGACATGAACCCATTCAAATCAATCTGGGGCCTAATGTTGGGGATATTACTATTGGGCGTAAACCGGCCTACCTGGGCCGGGTTAACTTCATCAGTAGTCCAAAGGTGTTAAAGCCCAGAAGCTAGATAAAGGCCCAAGGCCATAGTCGGTTCAACATGTGTAGCCGTAAACCGATGTGTATATGAACTTGTATTGTAAGTTAGGAATAGGAAGAGGCCAACCCGGATACGAGTATGAACCGGAGATTGGGACTCTGCGAACCGACGGGCGTCACCCGTGTATATAAGGGGACGACCCGATGGCGGTTCAAGGACAGACAACTACAACTCGAGACCTAGGCGAAGCTTGTTTGCTCCCTAGTCATCGAAACCCCATCAATTCCATCACAAACTAGACGTAGGCTTTTACCTTCATCGAAGGGGCCGAACTAGTATAAACCCTTTGTGTCCCTATGTCTGCTTTAATCCCTTCGTGTTAACCCGTTGCGATGGCTCCATGACTAAGTCCTTTCGCTAGGACATCTGCCGTGACAAACCCACGACAATACCCGTGGATTCGGCTAGCCGTGGAGTTTGCTTGTTGGTGGAGGGGGAGTAAAACTTTACCATTCTGTTTGGGAACCACCTATAATGTGTCTAGCATGGAAGATAGTGAGATCTCTTGGTTGTTATGTTTGACAATGAAACCATACCGCTCAAAATTATATTCATCTCTGTTTTAATTGACTTGAAAATTTACGAAGAATATTTTTGGAATATATAAAAAATACTGGCAGAAAAGATACCACAGGGGGCCACCTAGGGGCCACAAGCCCTAAGGGCGTGCTTAGCCCCCCCCCCCAGGGTGCACCGTGCAGGCTTGTGGCCCCCCTGGACCGTCTCCGACCCTAATTCCAACTCCATATATACCTATTCGTGGAGAAAAAAATCAGAGAGAAGGATTCATCATTTTTTACGATACGGAGCCGCCGCCACCTCCTGTTCTTCATCAGGAGGGCTGGTCTGGAGTCCGTTCGGGGTTCCGGAGGGTGGAATCCGTCACCACCATCATCATCAACCTTCCTCCATCACCAATTTCATGATGCTCACCGCTGGGAGTGAGTAATTTCATCATAGGCTTGCAAGACGGTGATGGGTTGGATGAGATTTATCATGTAATCGAGTTAGTTTTGTTAGGGTTTGATCCCTAGTATCCACTATGTTCTAAGATTGATGTTGCTATGACTTTGCTATGGTTAATGATTGTCATTAGGGCCCGAGTGCCATGATTTCAAATCTGAACCTTTTATGTTTTCACGAATATATGTGTGTTCTTGATCCTGTCTTGCAAGTTGTAGGCACCTATTACATGTTATGATCAGCATACCCCAAGGTGACAATAATTGGGATTCTTTCCGGTGATTACCTTAGTTTGAGGAGTTCATCTATTCACTAAGTGTTAATGCTTTGTTCCGGTTCTCTATTAAAAGGAGGCCTTAATATCCCTTAGTTTCTTTATGGACCCCGCTGCCATGGGAGGGTAGGAAAAAAGATGTCATGCAAGTTCTTTTCCATAAGCACGTACGACTATATACGGAATACATGCCTACATTACATTGATGGCGAATTGGAGCTAGTCTTGTGTCACCCTAGGTTATGACTGTGTAAGTGCATCTAGTGCCCCTTAGTGATTTTGGTGTATTGAAGACTTATAGGTTAAGGGACTAATGTGTTTGTGAGTTTTCACATGTCTATAAGTCTATGAGGAGTTTGATATTTACAGAGAAAGTCGACCCCTAAAAATGAATGTCTTCAACTGAAGACTTTGGCTTTTTGAAGACTTTGAAAGTGAAGAAATTGGTGTGACCTTGAAGACTTGATATTCATGCGAGGAATATGAAGCGTGAAGACTTTTGTTTTCATAGTTTCATTTCTCTTTCTTGAGTCATAGGAAACACCGTACTGTTAAAGGGGGTCGAGCTAAAACTAAGGAAAAGTTTCCAAGTGATGCTCATCTTAAAATCATGCACCTACCAATCCTTTCGAGTGAAGCCATTGGAAATCTCATTCAGTTCGGTCAATTTCTTTAGTGAAAGAGACGAAGATCTTCTGGTCTTTGAGGAATTTGTTCTAACTGAGGATTTAGGAATTCGCTAGTGCGGATTGCCTACAAGTCAGGAACATGATAGCCCTGAGGAATTTGATAGCTCAAAATATCCGACCGTTGCTATGCTACGCGCCAGCTGTCCAAAATATCTACCCACCTAACGGCCATAGCATTGAAGGGCATTTATGTCTTATCATGTCGGGCTGCTCCCCAGGCTATATATAGCCGCCCCCTACAACCACTAGCTGGTTGGCTGCTCCGAGAGAAACTGACACTTGTCACTAAGAGCATCCCATCCTCCAAGGACTTTGAGCGAAAATCATCAAGTGAGGAAAACCCAAACCCAAACACCTACAAACCCAAAGTGATTGAGCATCACTGAAGAGATTGTTCTTGTGTGGAACCGATGCTTGTTACCTTTGAGGACTGTGAATCCTCCAGACGGTTAGGCGTCATGGTCTAGAGCATCCAAGAGGAAATTGTGGATTGCCGAGTGACCGAGTCTGTGAAGGTTTGGAAGTCACCTGAAGACTTACCACGAGTTATTGGGTGAGGTCTGTGTGACCTTATCTCATGGAGAATACGGTGAGGATTGTGTGTCTGGGACTGTGTGTCCTCGGGTTTAAATAACTAGCCACTCCAACCAAACGTACAACTGTCACAATAGTTGGAACTGGTCTACCAAATCACTGTCTTCACCAAGCTAACTGGTTCTATTTCCTCAACCCTTTCATTTCCTCATTCTGTGTTGAAGTACTTGATCGTTACTGTCTGAAGACTTTGACTAAACACTTTCTCAATTTCCTCTGTTCAATTTCTTCAGTCAGTTTGTCTTCAGCCTGCTTATCTTGTGTTTACGCTTCCTGTACTCATTGCTTGTTTTCATTTCATCATGATGAATGTGATACTGCTTTGTTATGCTTACTTCTGAGTACTTATTCCGTTGCTACTTTTTCGTGACTTAGGAATTTCCTCACCCTGAAATTCCTTAGTGACAAATTTGTAAAAATCGCCTATTCACCCCCCTGGTCGATATAACGCACTTTTGATTGGCATCAGAGCAAGGTACTCTCTTGTTTTGTGTGATTTTGGTTTAACCGCCTGGAGTTTTAGTTATGTCGACTGCAGGTATGATCAAGGTCTCTGCTGGGTGTCCTACCTTTGATGGGACGGACTACCCCTACTAGAAGAATAAGATGCGAATGCATCTTGAGGCAATTGACAACGATCTCTGGTACGTTGTGGAAAATGGTGTTCCCTCTGTCACTCCTACCATCAATGTTGCAGATGTGAAGATATTCAAGTAACTCGACTCTCAAGCAAAGAACATCATATCTGGCCATCTGAGCAAAGGGCGGTATGGCAGAGTGAGTGCTTTGGAGACAGCCAAGCTTATCTAGGATAGGTTGTCCAAGGTCAACGAGGGAGTCTCAACACAGGGTGACTCTTGTGTGGACGTTCTTCGCAATCTCTTCAACCGCTTCAAAAGACTCGACAATGAAAATGTCCAGCAAACCTTCGATCGCCTCACTGACATCTCAAATGAGCTTCAAGCACTTGGTGCCACTGACATCACCGACCATGAGGTGGTGCAGAAATTGCTGAGATCGCTTGATTCCTCATTTGACACTCTTGCACTAATGATACAAGAACGTGGAGAGTACAAGGCACTTGATCCCGCTGATATCCTCGAGAGGTTAAACACTCATGAGTTCCAACTTTCTGAGAAGGGAGATGTCTATGGATCAAGCTATGGCAGAACTCGCGCTTTGAAGGCCAAGGCAGTCTCTGAATCTGAAGGCGAGGATTCTGGTAGCAACCTTGGTGATCCTGAGGAACTGAGCCAGGAGCTAGCAATGCTCGTGAGGAAATTCCAGAAGTTCTCAAGACGTGGTTGCTTTGGTAAATCCTCAAGAAGTGATGACAAGAGATCAGATTCCTCATCCCGTGACTACAAGAAGAGAACTTGGCACAAATGCAAGAAACCAGGTCACTACATCCAAGATTGTCCTCTGTGGGAAAAGGAATCAAAGAATAAGAAATACAAGGATTACAGTTCCGATGACTCAAAGAAGAACAAGAAATCTTCAAAGTCTTCATCATCAAAATCCTCGAAGTCTTCATCATCAAAATCCTCGAAGTCTTCATCTCACAAGAAGAGCAGCTCCAAGAAGGTTCGGGCATTCATTGGCAAGGAAATGGACTCTGGAGCTGAATCTGAGGAAAATGAGGAAGAGGAGGCATCTGAGGAGTCAGAATCTGGTGTGGCGAGCCTAGCCCTCGCTACTACTTTCGTCAGCAAGTCTGTCTTCAAATCTGAGGAGAATGACTTCCCCAACATGGCTGACGACGACGATGATGACTACGCTCCCACCTATTGCTTCATGGAAAAGGGTGCCAAGATACTCAAATATCCCTCCTCTGAATCAAGTGAGGATGAATCTGATGAAAACCTCAAGCCTAGCTACTCTAAACTTGCTAAGATTGCTGTGAAACAACAAAAAGCTTTTGAAAAGGTTCAAAATATGCTAGACAAAAGCGATGACCTGTTGGGTGGAGAAATGGATCGCACTCAAACCTTGACTGATAATCTTCAGAGACTTCAGTCCAAGTTTGATAACCTTTAGAGTCATCATAACACTCTCTTATCTGATCATGAGAAGATTTCTTATGAATTTCTTCAAAGAAAGCGAGATCTTGAGAAGCTAAGGGTGAGTTATGAAGATATTTAGAAGGAGCGTGATTCATTGCTTGCTCAACAGATCAGTGTCGCTCAGGAAGAATTCATTCCACCATGTTTGAAATGCATTGAACGTGAATCTGCTAATTCTTCACCTGAAAGTTCAAATGCTTCTATTGCTGCAAATTCTTCAACTATCTCTGCTATCACAAATTCCTCATCTGAGGATGCGACTAGTATCACTGACAATGCGGGGCTAAAGGAATTGTATGTGACAGGCATGTTCAAAAGCCCCAAAGGGCATCAAGCACTTTGTGATGTGCTTAAAAAGCAGATCCTCAACATGAACCCTAGGAAAGAGGGTATTGCCTTTGAGAGGAAACTCAATGCTGATGGGACCTACTGGAAACCTTAGAAGTATCCCAAAACCTCATGGGTTGCTCCAAAGGGACATTCCCATAGATTCATCTACTTTATTCGGCTTTACATGTGAATATTCATATTCTTCTGATGAGTCATTTGACTCCAACTATAAGTTGTTCAAAAATCAGAATGGTGAAGTATTTGCTAGATATGTTGGCACTAACTGCAGGAATGGTCCTCCTATGAAGAAAATCTGGGTTCCCAAAAGGTGCCTTGAAAGTCTTCAGGTGAATGTCATCATGAGACGGCCTGTGAAGAAAAGGAACCCCAGACCAAATTCTTCATATGGATCCAAGTCCTCATATGGACCAAATTCCTCACATGGATCAAAGTCCTCATATGAGCATCATCGTGCTAACACTTCTGTCTTGCAGGGAAATCCTAAGGGTTATGAATATGTGCATTATTCTTCAAACCATTATGTTCGTAAGTCCTCAAAGAATTTCTCTGCTTATTCATGTTCTTACTCTAACCCCTCTTATGTGAAACGAAGTGGATTGGCATCTATGCCACCTTTCTCGTATGGAGCTCGCAGATTGATGAACTCTTTGCCACCCCTCCAGATGTGGGTGGTGAAGAAAAAGAAATAATCTCTTATGCAGGGTTAGGTCTCCAGACGAACTTGAACGTCTGAAGATTTTACTGGAGACCTGAATATGCTTGATAGGATGCAAGCTAATCATGAAGAAATGAACTTTCATTTCTCACGTCCTCCTACTGCTATATTTGTTCTATTACTTGATGAAATTGATCTGATGAATTTGATGTCATATTCTTCATTGATGAAGTATATGAGTTCATAAGATGCACTAATTCATCTGCAGGATGATCAACCAAAAGCCACTGAGTGGGTCCTCGACAGTGGATGTACAAATCACATGACTGGTGACAGGAACTTGTTGATGGACACTACTTTATCTCCATCGCATCTGAAGCATATCACCTACGCTGAGAAAGGCAAAAGCAAGGTATTGGGTCTAGGTAAGGTTGCAATCTCAAAGGATCTACACATGGATAAAGTCATGCTTGTCGAGTCCTTCGGATTCAACCTCATGTTTGTCTCAATGCTTTGAGATCTTGATATGGTTGTTGTCTTTGGCAAGTACCATTGTGTTGTGGTCATGGAAGCTGACCATTCCAAAGTCTTCGAAGGCTTTAGGAGAGGAGACTTGTACATTGTTGATTTCTCTACAGGACCACAACCCACTACATGTCTACTTGCAAAAGCTTCAGAAGGCTGATTATGGCATCGATGACTTGGTCATGCTGGCATGAGGAACTTGCACACTCTCGCGAAGAAGAAGCACGTCATTGGCATCGAGGATGTCAAATTCCTCAAGGATCACCTGTGTGGAGCTTGTGAAGCTGGAAAGATGACCAAGGCCAAGCATCCCTCAAAGACCATCATGACTACCACTCGTCCATTTGAATTGCTTCACATGGATTTCTTTGGCCCTACTCATTGTGCCACATCATCAATAGGGTATATCTTCCCAAATCCTTCAAAAAGACCTCATATGAACTCCTCACTAACAAGAAACCCAATGTGAGTTATTTCAAAGTCTTCGGTGCTAAATGTTGGATTAGAGATCCTCGTCACAATTCTAAATTTGCACGGAAAAAACATGAAGGTTTTATGTTTGGCTACAGAAAGGACTCGCACACCTACAGAGTCTTCAACACTGTTCATCACAAGGTTGTTGAAACAGTAGATGTGCGGTTGGATGAAACTAATGGCTCGCAAAGAGAGCACCTGCCTCCTGTGCTAGATGAGAAGTCACATGAGGAATCCATCAAGTTCAAGGCTACTGAGGATGCTGAGGATGTCATTCCTACCGAAGAATCTGCTAAAGAAGTCATTCTAGAATATGAAGAACATCATGCTGGTGCACTTGAAGAAAATGGCTCTGAAGAAAATGCTGAGCCGACTCAATGTCGTCAACCCGCTCATCCTCGCATTGCAAATGAAGTGCAGATCGATAAAATCATCAGCGACATCAATGCACCAGGTCCTCTCACACACTCAAAAGCTTCACATTTGTCTAACTTTTGTGGGCATTTTACTTTTGTCTCTATCACAGAGCCCACCAAAGTTGATGAAGCAATTTCTGGAGCCTGATTGGATTCAAGCGATGCAAGAGGAATTGCATCAATTCGAGCTCAACAATGTCTGGGAACTTATCAAGCGACCAAACCCACGCAAGCACAACATCATAGGCACCAAATGGATCTACCGCAACAAGCAAGATGAAAATGGAGCAACCTGGAACTTGTAATTGCCTTATGCTCATGAAACTTCAACCAGTGTAGCCCCCAAGGGCCGGATCATTATGCAATAATGAGAGGGACTTTGTAAATATGATCATGTAAACTGGAGCAGCAACGTGTAGCCCCCAAGGGCCGGCTCAGTAAGATATTACTGAGCTGGGACTTTGTATATAATTCATTGATAATAACATCATATGATGTAATCTCCACCATGGGGCTTGAACCCACGTCCATAAGGTTAAGAGCTTTGTACTCTACCAACTGAGTAGTGGATCTTTCAATGTAATGGACTGAGGCTTGTGTACCTTGAATTTTTTACAGGAGCAATTGGTAGCCCCCAAGGGCCAACTCATTTAGAATGTGATGAGTCGGGTCTTCAACAAGTTGAGCAAAAATGACTTTGCATTAGCCCCCAAGTGCCATGGTGCATGCTGGCAGTGACATGGGACTTGCATATTTGATATAATCCCAATCTGAATAATGTAGTGTCGGTGGGAAACGACACCTATGGGATCACAAGAATCCCTACTACGGTTGCGGGGCGCGGGTTTGTGAAAAGATCGGATCAAACAGATAGCACACGGTTCCTTTACCCAGGTTCGGGCCACAAGGATGCGTAAAACCCTACTCCTGCTTTGGTGGATTGTATATCTGTGTTCCTGAGCTAGCTATGGGGCGTCGAGAGCTCCAAAAAGCCGAATCCTCCTCCTGGTCGCCTGGGGCCTCCTTTTATAAGGGAAGGGGTTGCCACAGTGGCACACAGGAGGTGGAAAGGTACAGTGGTGCGAGGTTATCCCTCGCATTACATGACAAGGTGCATTTAATGCGCCTTGCTTAGTTGTCCTTGCTTTATCGGGGATGGGGGAGAGCCTCGTCTTGTCCGTCGCCGCTCCCTCTTGCGTCGACATGCGCCCTGGCCAGCGGTACCTGGGATGCCATGTAGGCAGGCAGGCAGCTGAGGTGGCGCAGCGGTGGGTCTCCACGAAGATCTGCACGCCGCCACGCAGGTGCCAGCCCAGCTGGTTGGGTCAGCAGCTGCATGCGAACGGTGGTGGAGGTTCGACTGGCGTGGGTCTTGCTGGGGTCCCGGCAAGGGTCTTGCCGTGGCGCCTGCTGTCATTCCCGGCAAGGCTCTTGTCGGGGGCCTTGTGGTCCTCCTTGGCTGGGATCCCGCCAAGGATCATCATCTTCTAAAGTGTGCATCTGATCTTGAATGTCTTCACAAAGATCTGCATACCACCACGGGGATGTCTCCCGAATCCTTGCCCCATGGGGGCAGTGGACTCAAGGGTGGCTTCGCTCCGTAGGTGTGGGGCGAGCTGCCACGGCAAGGGTCTTGCTGGGTTAGCTAAAGCTGCCCCCGGCAACGGTCTTGCTGGGGGGGGCTGCTCTGTCCCCTTTGCTCTTTGTGGTCTTGGTCTTGGCATCGTTCTGCTTCTCTTCAGCTCCAGCCTTACCTTGGCTTACCTCCCTTGCCGTGCTCGGTGTGGCGGCGCCCGTGGCTTAGACTGCCCGTGCACAGTTATAGGGGTACAAAAAGTGTACCCCCCTTTTTGTACACCGACAGGAGCCCCCGGTCCTGGGCCACACATAAGCGCAATGCGTTGTTGGGCTAGGCCCAAAACGGTGCGC
The DNA here is from genome assembly GCA_032464435.1 of Aegilops umbellulata. NCBI lineage: Eukaryota > Viridiplantae > Streptophyta > Magnoliopsida > Poales > Poaceae > Aegilops > Aegilops umbellulata. Next base: position 330,831,194 of record CP136056.1, read on the forward strand.
GGGCAGTCCGGGCGGTTTTTACCGCGGTAAGTTCCTTCGCGCGCTGCGCTTCCCACGCTTCCCGCGTGTGGCGCGGCGTGGGGAGGCGTGTGTGATGTGGGCGGCATGCGTGGGGCTGAGCTCTGCACGCATGCGTCACGTCGTAGTAAAGGGGGTGGTTCGCGCCTTCCCCATAAACGGAGGGAGGCGTGGGGGCGCGGCTCATTCACTGAACGGGGCCGAGGCGTGGTCTTCAAGGAGTCCACTCCCCGCGATCACGGGGTGGGGAGAGGTCGCCTCACCCGTCGCCTCGGTCCTGCACGCCTGCCACGTGGCTCCCATGCGCTTGGGGTGGCGATTGGTGGAGGCGGGAAACCGGGCCGCCGCGGGCCGGTGCGGCGGGTTGGTCCCAGTTTACTGCGCCTTCTGCGTCTTGATTGGCTGAGCGGGGTGGCTGAGCCCCCATCCCGTTCCTTTATAAAGAGCGGGAGGGGGGATGGCGTCCCGCATTCTTTCATCTCCTCCTTTCTTCAGCTTCTGCTCCTCTTCCATTCGCTATGGAGAGAGGAAACCCTGGTCCTTCGATGGTGGCGGTGAGGGTCGCCGCTCGACAACGCGTCCTTCCTTCTCCTGCACCTGTGGTGGCAGAGCCAGCCGCAAGGGGAAGGGGGAGAGGGCGAGGCCGTGGGCGAGGCCGAGGCGCTCGAGGAAGAGGTGGACGGGGCGGCGCACCAGCGTCGCCTCCGCCAGCGGTTCCTCTCCCCATGGAGGGCCACGTCGGGGACGAACCTTGCGAGTTCTTCGTCAGGCTGCGCTGGCCGCCTCGCCGTTGCCTTCGTCTCTCGACTCCATTCACGCGGGAGATGGAGCTGGATCCGCCGGAGTCATTGCGGCTGCACATGAGGGGCTGCGGGATCAGCGGTGAGGAGTCGACTTCCCAGCCCCTCACGTGATGTATCTTCGTCGGGGGTGGAAGACGTTCGCCCGCATCCACCGCCTGACGGAGGGGCTCACTCTCCTTTTCAAGCTGATGGAGGGCGGCCTCCTCTCCGTCAAGGTCTTCGGGTGCTTCGGGACTCGTGCAAGGTGCTGCGTGGAGAGCTCTTCTGATAGCGAAGACTCCTCCTCGAGCGGGAGTGACGAGGAGGACAGCGGCAGCGACGACGAGGGTAGCAGGCGGCAGGATGACGGGTCCGACTAGGTGTCGGGCGCCGCTCCGTGCGGCACCGGCGACCCCATCATCGGTGTCGCCGGCTCCCCGAACTTCTCGGGGTCGTCTCCTTGGGCGGCTGGCGTTGGGAGGCTGCGGAAGAGGAAGAGGGCGGGCGGCAAGGCCGTAAACTCGGAGTACGCGGACACCGACGCCTTCGACGCGTCCTGACGTCCTGCTGCCTCATCTTCGAGCTCTGCTTCCAGCGCCGCCATCACCATCCAGCCTTCGGATGGCCACCGAGACGTTCTCTTGGTGTCTTCTGCCACCCGTAGCTCGCCTAGGCGCCCCTTTTGCCCTTTTCGCCTCCTTGACCTGCCTCCTGAGGACAGGGGCAAGAAAGGGATTACGGGCACCTTATGTTTTTTTAGTTTGTGAGCCTCCGGGCCTTAGCTGAATTTAAAACTTGTAATCCCATCATTCATGTTTTTCATTCCCTATGGACTGTACCTGAGTGGAATGTTTTTAATGAAAAAGGGATGCTTGCCAGGTCATTTGTCCGCGGGTAGAACCCACGTCAAGGAGTACATCCTTGATATTTCTAAGATAAACATTTCATCGCCCGGCAGCAGGCCTTGCCGTCTTCCCACGTCGCTCGACCTTTCTCACGCTTTTGGCGGAGGCAGGGATGAGGTGGGTTCAGGCTCCTTGTTCCATCCTTTTGCTGTCGCGACTACGACCAAACCTGGCCCCAGGAACGAGCCCTGGGGCCTAGAGTTAGGGGAGCATGGTAGCTTTAGGAAGAAACGAGGTTTCACATACCTTAGTCCATAAAGGAATGCATGATAAGGGATGAAGAACTTATCTGAAGCTGTAGTCCCCGGCAACTCTGGTTTGCCGTGGGTGAACCTTTGCTCTTGGAGCCCCCCGGCAGTACTGGCTTGCCGGGGTCTAGATGCTGATCTGTCCCTCTTTTCCTCTTCGTCCTCAAGTGATCCGGCAAGGAAATTTTTTGAGTCCTGCGAACCAATGAAGACAAAAGAATGGCAAAGAGACGCACACTCGACCTCTAAGCTAGGGGTTAGTCGCTGCCAAGCACTATCAACCCTAACCAAGGACGAGACTCGACCTAGCATGCATGCTATAACTTGGGGCGCCAGTGCTTCATTTATTTATGCTCAGGGTCTGTGCCGCGCCTTATGGGTAAAACTTGCGAAGATGCTCAATGTTCCAGGAGTTACTCACCGGAACGGCATCTTCGGTCTCCAGGCGGACTGCGCCAGGCCTGGTGACTCGTATTACCCGATAAGGGCCTTCCCACTTTGGCGCCAACTTATTGGAATTCTTGGCCGATTGAACGCGCCGAAGAACAAGGTCGCCTTCCTCAAGGCTTCGGGCATGGACCTTGCGGCTATGGGAGCAGCGCAAGACTTGCTGGTAGCATGCTGCTCTCACAACCGCCCGAAGACGATCTTCCTCAAGGAGTATTGTGTCATCTTGCCACAGTTGCTCTTGCTCAAGCTCATCATAAGCGAGCACTTGAGGTGACCCATATATGAGTTCAGTGGGGAGAACTGCTTCTGCCCCGTATATCAGGGCAAAGGGTGTCTGGCCGGTGGCTCGATTTGGCGTCGTCCTGATCGAACAAAGAACCGCCGGCAACTCATCAATCCAGCGCCTTCCGCTCTTGTGCAGCCTGTCAAAGGTCTTGGTCCGTAGTCCTCGCAACACTTCAGCATTTGCCCTCTCAGCTTTACCATTGCTCCGCGGGTGAGCAACGGAAGCGAAACAGACTTTGCTGCCGAGGTCTTGGGTATATTGCATGAAGGTGCGGCTTGTGAACTGTGTGCCGTTGTCGGTGATGACCCTGTTGGGTACACCAAAATGGCATACTAGTCCCTTGAAGAACTTGACGGCTGACTGAGTTGTGACCTTCCTCACTGCCTCCACCTCCAGCCACTTTGTGAACTTGTCGATTGCAACGTACAAGTACTCAAAGCCCCCGACAGCACGGGGGAAAGGGCCCAGTATGTCGAGCCCCCAGACCGAGAAGGGCCAGGAGAGAGGAATGGTTTGAAGGGCTTGAGCTGGCTGATGAAGCTTCTTTGAATGGAACTGACACGCTTCACACCTGGTGACTAGTGTCGTCGCATCCTGGAGGGCGGTGGGCCAGAAGAAACCTTGCCGAAATGCCTTGCCAGCAAGGGCCCTTGACCTAATGTGGGATCCACATATGCCTCCGTGTATCTCCGCCAACAACTCCAGTCCTTCCTCTCGAGGGATACACTTCAATTTCACACCGTTCGGCCTCTTCCTGTATAGGACGTCATCGACGAACTGGTACATGGTAGAGCGACGTGCTACTTTCTCCGCTTCTTCCTGCTCCTCAGGAAGTTCCCCTGTTTGGAGGAACCAGACGGTGTGTTGTGCCCATGCTCGAGCCTGGGGCTCGACGGCAAGGACTAAAGGCATTTCCTCCGCGATGGGAGCGGCTATCTCGACGGCGAGAGCTTGCCGCTCCGCCGGAGCTAGTCGTCCCGTGGCGGGCTCAGTGTCCCCGGCAGCATCCTTGCCGGCGGCTCCGGGGAGCTCGGCGGGAAAGTACTTGCCGGGTCCTGATTTCCTCCTCTTGTTCTGCTCTGTTGATGGATCAACGGATGGCTGAGTTAGCTGAAGCACAAAGGTACCTGGTTCCACAGGTAGCTTGAGGGCAGCGCGTTTTGACAGGTAATCGGCGATATCGTTCTCCGCTCGGGAAATGTGTTCAGCCTGTATACCGTCGAAACGCTCTTCCAGCTTTCTCACTTCGTCGACGTAGGACTTCATCAACGGGCTCTGGTAATCCTTGTTGACATGCTTGACAACAAGCTGCGAGTCCCCCCTGACGATCAGTTTCTTGATTCCGAGGTCCGCCGCGATCCTCAGACCGGCAAGCAGCCCCTCGTACTCTGCCATATTGTTTGTTGACACCTCCCTGGGGAAGTGCATTTGGATCACGTACTTGAGGTTCTCTCCAGTGGGCGTGACAAGTAGTACGCCAGCCCCAGCGCCTTGTAAGGAGAAAGCTCCATCAAAGTACATGATCCAATTGCAACTTGCCTCCTTGCCGGGGAGAGCAGTCTCTTGGGCTCCTTCGTTAGGTGTTGCGGTCCATTCGGCAATGAACTCCGCCAGGACTCGGCTCTGAATCGTCGAAGTACTTTCAAACTTGAGTCCAAAGCTGGACAGCTCCAGTGCCCATTCCACAATCCTTCCCGTTGCATCCGGATTGTGCAATATCCGCTGCAGAGGGAGGCGAGTGACGATAGTGATCTCGTGTGCCTAGAAGTAGTGACGCAGCTTCCTCGAGGCCATGAGAAGGCCGAAGAGCTGTTTCTGCACGCCGGAGTACCTTGATCTAGCCCCCTGCAGGAGGGAACTAACAAAGTAGACCGGGTGCTGCATCATTTTCTTCTTTGGCAACACTTCAACTGGTCGTGTCGTCTCTGCATTAGTGGTGTCGGGCTCTGTCGCTGCCATTACCTCGCCGTCAACCTCTCTCTGCGCCACTAGTGCGGCGCTGACCACCTGGTTCGTTGCCGCCAGGTATAGCAGCAACGGCTCCTGGGGCCTAGGCGCAACTAGTGTTGGCGTGGAGGAGAGGTACTTCTTCAAATCTTGCAATGCTGCTTCGGCTTCTGGCGTCCACTCCACCGGGCCCGCCTTTTTCAGGATCGTGAAAAAGGTAAGGGCGCGCTCGGCAGACTTGGAAATGAACCTACCCATGACGGCGATACAACCAGCAAGCCGACGCACATCCTTGATTCGCTTGGGTGCTTCAATATGCTCTATAGTTTAATCTTGTCCGGATTGGCCTCTATCCCACGTTGTGACACAAAGAACCCGAGAAGCTTGCCGAACGGGACGCCAAAGACGCACTTCTTAGGGTTCAGCTTGAGATTGATCTTGCGCAGGTTTGCAAATGTTTCTTGCAAATCTGTGATGAGGGTAGCCCTGTCCTTGGTTTTGACCACTATGTCGTCCATATACGCTTCCATATTTCTATGGAGCTGGGGTTCAAAACCAATCTGGACCGCCCTTGCAAACGTCGAACCAGCACTCTTCAACCCGAAAGGCATCCGTATGAAACAATACGTACCACATGGGGTGATGAATGATGTTTTCTCTTCGTCTTCTCTTGTCATGAAGATCTGGTGGTAGCCGGAGTAGGCATCGAGGAATGACAACAGATCACACCCAGCCGTGGAGTCAACAATCTGGTCGATGCGTGGCAACGGGAAGGGGTCTTTAGGACAAGCCTTATTGATATCTGTGTAATCAATACACATCCTCCACTTCCCATTTGCCTTGTGCACTACGACCGGATTGGCCAACCACGTCGGATGGAGTACTCCTCTTACCAAACCTGCTGCCTCCAGTTTCCGGATTTCTTCTGTGATAAACTCTTGCCGTTCCAAAGCTTGCTTTCTGACCTTCTGCTTGACGGGCCGCGCATGGCGGCAGACAGCAAGGTGGTGCTCAATCACCTCCCTGGGAACGCCGGGGATGTCGGAAGCTTGCCAGGCAAACACATCGACATTCGCCCGCAGGAAGGTGACGAGCGCGTCTTCCTATTTGTCGTCAAGAGTGGAGCTTATGGTGAAAGCTCCTCCCGTGTCGTCCTCATTGACAGAAACCTTCTGGGTTCCCGACGGAATGGCCCTGGGCTTCTTGTTCCCGCCGGTGGAGCTCTCTGGCACGTCCTCGACGGTAGCGCTACACTCCGAAGAGGTGCGCTTGCCGGAGTGGGTGTTCGAGGTCTCACCGGCCTTCTTCTTCCCTCCCGGGGTCCCGGCGGCAGGAGCAAGTGCCCTAGTGGCGGCAGCTGCTGCAACTGCTTGCTGGTATAGTTGATCAGTGCAAATCAGCGCATCTTTCTTATCGGAGGGAATTGTGATGATCGTCACAGGTCCCGGCATCTTCAGGGTGTTGTAGGCGTAGTGTGACGCCGCCATGAACTTGGCCAGCGCTGGGCGGCCAAGGATCCCGTTGTAGGGCAAGGGGATCTTGGCAACATCAAACACGGTCCTCTCCGTCTTGTAGTTCAGGTCGCTTCCAAGAGTCATGGGCAGCGTGACCTTTCCCTTAGGTTGGCTTCTTCCCGGGTTGACCCCCTGAAACGTGCCCATCTTTTCGAGGTCTCCATCAGGAATCTGCAGTTTCTCCATCACGGCAGGCGAGATCAAGTTCAGACCGGCCCCGCCATCGACTAGCATCTTCGTCACCTTGAGGTTGCGTATTGTTAGCGAAACCAACAATGGCAAGCACCCGACCGCAGTAGTGTGATCAGGGTGGTCCTCGGTGTCAAAAATGATAGGTGTGCTGGACCACTTCAGCGGCCCTTGGGCATCAAACGACGGCTCTGCCGCTGTAATCTCTCGCGCCCACTGTTTAAGCCGGCGGTGAGAAGTATGCAGCGAGGCGCCGCCATCGACGCACATGGCCTCTGTAGCTTTCTGAAACTCTTGGTCGCCAGACTCGTCGTCCTCTTCGTGATCGTCATCTTCTGGCTTCCTGTCACGGCCCCGGGCGGGCCTCTCCTGTTGCTTATCCTTGCCGCAACGGCCCGCCTGGCCGTCACGCTTCTTGCCGGACCCTTCAGCACTGTCTTGGCCCTTCTCCTTGTCCCGCCTCTCATATTCAGCCCTCTGCTTCTCAACGAGGAGCTCAACCTGTCGGCAGTCCTGGAGAGCATGGCCTTTGGTGCGATGGATCTTGCAGTATCGCTTGTCGGAGTTTCCTGACTTCTCGGCGGCTGCCAAGGCCCGGCAGGCGACACATCCGGCAATTTCCTTGCCGGAGTCATCTGCCTTGGTTTTCTTAGTGGAGCCGGTGTCACCAGATCCCTCGACGCCAAGCACGGCTTTCCCCTTGCGTTTCCTGTTGTGGTGCCGGCCTTTCTTCGTCGGAGCGGCAGTATCCTCATCTAAGGGGTCGGTTTCCACGCCGGCATCCTCGCCGGGGTACTTCCTTCCCACTTCAGCTCGGGCACATCTGTCAGCAAGAACATAGAGTTCTGCCACATCTTTCACCTTGTTCATTGCCAGCTCTTCGTGCATCTTGCGGTTACGCACGTTCTGATGGAACGCGCTGATGATGGCGGCAGGATGAACATCAGGGTTGTTGTACTGTATCCGGCTGAACCTCTGTATATACTTGCGGAGACTCCCGCCTCCCTTCTGGGGGATAACGTGCAGATCGCTTGCTTGGCCATGAGCTTGGTGACCGCCAGTGAAGGCGCCCACGAACTCATGGCACAAATCCGACTAGGAGGAAATGGAGTCCACCGGCAAGTGCATCAACCATGACATGGCGTTGGGTTTAAGAGCCAACGGAAAGTAATTCGCAAGCACCTTATCGTCGCGGGCTCCAGCAGCCTGCATCGCGATGGTGTAGATGCTGAGGAACTCAAACGGGTGGGTCTTGCCGCCGTACTTATCGCCCACGTCAGGTTTGAAGGTGCGGTGAGTGGGCCACTGGAACTGCCGCAGCTCATGGGTAAAAGCCGGACAACCTACCTCGTAAGGCAGGCCTCCAGGGATTTCCAGTGCCACGGGGTTCACAGCAGGCCCTGCTCGCCTGTCTGACTGGTGGCGCGCTCCGCGCCGGCGCTCGATAGTGGTTCGAGCGTCTTCATGCTCTCAATCCCGAAGGACCTGGCGCTGGTCACAGTGGGTCCGTGGGTCGGACAACGCTATGGAGATTTCGTCGCCCGTAACGTCACGACGGGCGGGCGTCTGCGGTACAGGGCGAGGAGGAGGCGAGTGCACTATAGTCGCGGCGCCGCCGGCTTTCCTGCCACTGGTATGCAGGGCTCCGTCGGAGCGTCGACCCGGGGGCTCCACCGGACTTGGTTCGTCTTTGTTGGCCACCGCAACAAGGCTTCGGATGGTGGCTCTCCATTCGTTGAGTTTCCTTGTAGTGGGGGGAAAATCGAGGAGCAACTGCGCGCGCGCCAGGGCTTCTGCTGGTGTGGGTGGCAGCGAAACTTGCACGGATCGCGACGCGCTTCGACTTCGGACCATGTCAGAAGGAGCTCTATCACGACCGCGCGGTCGCACGCCATCTTCACCAGCGCCCCGGCGAGCGGGCAGGTCTTCTACATCCCGAGAGTGGCGCTCGGGGCTCTTCCCGCGGCGACGCCCGGGGTCTTCGGCGTGATTACGCCGTTTGTCGCGCGCCGCTTGAGAGGAGCGCGCCGGCGTGGGAGTCTTGGAGGCCCTCGTGTCGCCCTCGGGCGGGGCGACAGCGATCCTGGAAGGCCCCACGCCATCTGCGGAGGGGGCGACTTCGTCCTTGGATTTGGCGGCGTGCGGCCCGTTACCAGGCGCACGGACATCGCCGCCTCCCAAACTCCGGCTGCTGGGACGGTGTTGGTGTTCGCGAACAGCGCCCCGGGTCCTTTCCGCGACCGGTCCGCTGCTCGCCCGCGTCGGGACGGGATGCCCGGCTTCCGACGGGCCAACCGCCATCGTCGTCTTCTTCTTGGGCGCCATGACGATGAAGAAGCGTCGAACTAACTGCTAAAGCCGATTCTCACAACTGCGCCCCCCTACCTGGCGTGCCAAAGATGTCGGTGGGAAACGACACCTATGGGATCACAAGAATCCCTACTACGGTTGCGGGGCACGGGGTTGTGAAAAGAGCGGATCAAACAGATAGCACACGGTTCCTTTACCCAAGTTCGGGCCGCAAGGATGCGTAAAACCCTACTCCTGCTTTGGTGGATTGTATATCTGTGTTCCTGAGCTAGCTATGGGGCGTCGAGAGCTCCAAAAAGCCGAATCCTCCTCCTGGTCGCATGGGGCCTCCTTTTATAAGGGAAGGGGTTGCCACAGTGGCACACAGGAGGTGGAAAGGGTATAGTGGTGCGAGGTTATCCCTCGCATTACATGATAAGGTGCATTTAATGTGCCTTGCTTAGGTGTCCTTGCTTTATCGGGGACGGGGGAGAGCCTCGTCTTGTCCGTCGCCGCTCCCTCTTGCGTCGACACGCGCCCTGGCCAGCGGTGCCTGCGATGCCATGTTGGCAGGCAGGCAGCTGAGGTGGCGTAGCGGTGGGTCTGCACGAAGATCTGCACGCCGCCACGCATGTGCCAGCCCAGCTGGTTAGGTCTGCAACTGCATGCGAACGGTGGTGGAGGTTCGACTGGCGTGGGCCTGATGGTGGCCCCACGGATGTCCATGGCAAGGGCCTTGCTGCGGCCCCGGCAAGGGTCTTGCCGGGGTCCCGGCAAGCGTCTTGCCGTGGCGCCAGCTATCATCCCCGACAAGGCTCTTGCCGGTGGCCTTGTGGTCCTCCTTGGCTGGGATCCTGCCAAGGATCATCATCTTCTAAAGTGTGCATCTGATCTTGAATGTCTTCACAAAGATCTGCATACCACCACGGGGATGTCTCCCGAATCCTTGCCCATTGGGGGTAGTGGACTCAAGGGTGGCTTCGCTCCATAGGTGTGGGGCGAGCTGCCACGGCAAGGGTCTTGCCGGGTTAGCTAAAGCTGCCCCCCGGCAACGGTCTAGCCGGGGGGGCTACTCTGTCCCCTTTGCTCTTTGTGGTCTTGTTCTTGGCGTCATTCTGCTTCTCTTCAGCTCCGGCCTTACCTTGGCTTACCTCCCTTGTCGTGCTCGGTGTGGCGGCGCCCGTGGCTCAGACTGCCCGTGCACAATTATAGGGGTACAAAAAGTGTACCCCCCCTTTTTGTAAACCGACAGGAGCCCCCGGGCCTGGGCCACACTTAAGCGCAACGCGTTGTTGGGCTAGGCCCAAAAACGGTGCGTGGGCAGGCGGGCGGTTTTTACCGCGGTAAGTTCCTTCGCGCGCTGCGCTTCCCACGCTTCCTGTGTGGCGCTGCGTGGGGAGGCGTGCGTGACGTGGGCGGCATGCGTGGGGCTGAGCTCTGCACGCATGCGTCACGTCATAGTAAAGGGGGCGGTTCGCGCCTTCCCCATAAACGGAGGGAGGCATGAGGGCGCGACTCATTCACTGAACGGGGCCGAGGCGTAGTCTTCAAGGCGTCCACTCCCCGCAATCACGGGGTGGGGAGAGGTTGCCTCACCCGTTGGCTCGGTCCTGCACGCCTGCCACGTGGCTCCCATGCGCTTGGGGTGGCGATCGGTGGAGGCGGGAAACCGGGCCGGTGCGGCGGGTCGGTCCCAGTTTCCTGCGCCTTCCGCGTCTTGATTGGCTGAGCGGGGCGGCCGAGCCCCCACCCCGTTCCTTTATAAAGAGCGGGAGGGGGGTGGCATCCCGCATTCTTTCATCTCCTCCTTCCTTCAGCTTCTGCTCCTCTTCCATTCGCCATGGAAAGAGGGAACCCTGGTCCTTCGACGGTGGCAGCGAGGGTCGCCGCTCGACAACGCGTCCTTCCTTCTCCTGCACCTGCGGTGGCAGAGCCAGCCGCAAGGGGAAGGGGGAGAGGGCGAGGCCGTGGGCGAGGCCGAGGCGCTCGGGGAAGAGGAGGATTGGGTGGCGCACCAGCCTCGCCTCCGCCAGCGGTTCCTCTCCCCATGGAGGGCCACGTCGGGGACAACCCTTGCGATTTCTTCGTCAGGCTGCGCCGGCCGCCTCGCCGTCGCCTTCGTCTCCCGACTCCATTCACGCGGGAGATGGAGCTGGATCCGCCGGAGTCATTGCGGCTGCACATGAGGGGCTGCGGGATCAGCGGTACGCGGGTTCGCGTCGACTTCCCAGCCCCTCACGTGACGTATCTTCATCGGGGGTGGAAGACGTTCGCCCGCATCCACCGCCTGACGGAGGGGCTCACTCTCCTTTTCAAGCTGATGGAGGGCGGCCTCCTCTCCGTCAAGGTCTTTGGGTGCTTCGGGACTCGTGCAAGGTGCTGCGTGGAGAGCTCTTATAATAGCGAAGACTCCTCCTCGAGCGGGAGTGACGAGGAGGACAGCGACAGCGATGACGAGGGTAGCAGGCAGTAGGATGACGGGTCTGACTAGGTGTCGGGCGCCGCTCCGTGCGGCACCGGCGACCCCATCATCCGTGTCGCCGGCTCTTTGAACTGCTCGGGGTCGCCTCCTTGGGCGGCTGGCGTTGGGAGGCTGCGGAAGAGGAAGAGGGCGGGCGGCAAGGCCGTCAGCTCGGAGTACGCGGGCACCGACGCCTTCGACGCGTCCTGACGTCCTGCCGCCTCATCTTCGAGCTCTGCTTCCGGCGCCGCCATCACCATCCAGCCTTCGGACGGCCACTGAGACGTTCTATTGGTGTCTTCTGCCACCCGTAGCTCGCCTAGGCGCCCCTTTTGCCCTTTTCGCCTCCTTGACCTGCCTCCTGAGGAGAGGGGCAAGAAAGGGATTACGGGCACCTTATCTTTTTTTAGTTTGTAAGCCTTCGGGCCTTAGCTGAATTTAAAACTTGTAATCCCATCATTCATGTTTTTCATTCCCTATGGACTATACCTGAGTGGAATGTTTTTAATGAAAAAGGGATGCTTGCCGGGTCATTTGTTCACGGGTAGAACCCATGTCAAGGAGTAAATCCTTGATATCTCTAAGATAAACATTTCATCGCCCGGCAGCAGGCCTTGTCGTCTTCCCACGTCGCTTGACCTTTCTCACGCTTTTGGCGGAGGCAGGGATGAGGCGGGTTCAGGCTCCTTGTTCCATACTTTTGTTGCCGGGACTACGACCAAACCTGGCCCCAGGAACGAGCCCTGGGGCCTAGAGTTAGGGGAGCACGGTAGCTTTAGGAAGAAACGAGGTTTCACATACCTTAGTCCATAAAGGAATGCATGATAAGGGATGAAGAACTTATCTGAAGCTGTAGTCCCCGGCAACTCTGGTTTGCCGTGGGTGAACCTTTGCTCTTGGAGCCCCCCGGCAGTACTGGCTTGCCGGGGTCTAGATGCTGATCTGTCCCTCTTTTCCTCTTCGTCCTCAAGTGATCCGGCAAGGATAGTTGTGAGTCCTGCGAACCAATGAAGACAAAAGAATGGCAAGGAGACGCACACTCGACCTCTAAGCTAGGGGTTAGTCGCTCCCAAGCACTATCAACCCAAACCAAGGACGAGACTCGACCTAGCATGCATGATATAACTTGGGGCGCCAGCGCTTCATTTATTTATGCTCAGGGTCTGCGCCTGGCTTTGTACAAAGGGTTACATCCATCATCGGCAATGTTTGTACAAAAGGTGGCTTGCCGGGGGGCGGCAAGCCGCGCCTTACGGGTAAAACTTGCGAAGATGCTCAATGTTCCAGGAGTTACTCACCGGAACGGCATCTTCGGTCTCCAGACGGACTGCGCCAGGCCTGGTGACTCGTATTACCCGATAAGGGCCTTCCCACTTTGGCGTCAACTTGTTGGAATTCTTGGCCGATTGAACGCGCCGAAGAACAAGGTCGCCTTCCTCAAGGCTTCGGGCATGGACCTTGCGGCTATGGTAGCGGCGCAAGACTTGCTGGTAGCGTGCTGCTCTCACAGCCTCCCGAAGACGATCTTCCTCAAGGAGCATTGCGTCATCTTGCCGCAGTTGCTCTTGCTCAAGCTCATCATAAGCGAGCACTCGAGGTGACCCGTATATGAGTTCAGTGGGGAGAACTTCTTCTGCCCCGTATATCAGGGCAAAGGGTGTCTGGCCGGTGGCTCGATTTGGCGTCATCCTGATCGACCAAAGAACCGCCGACAACTCATCAATCCAGCGCCTTCCGCTCTTGTGCAGCCTGTCAAAGGTCTTGGTCCGTAGTCCTCGCAGCACTTCAGCACTTGCCCTCTCAGCTTTACCATTGCTCCGCGGGTGAGCAACGGAAGCGAAACAGACTTTGCTGCCGAGGTCTTGGGTATATTGCATGAAGGTGCGGCTTGTCAACTATGTGCCGTTGTCGGTGATGACCCTGTTGGGTACACCAAAACGGCATACTAGTCCCTTGAAGAACTTGACGGCTGACTGAGCTGTGACCTTCCTCACTGCCTCCACCTCCGGCCACTTTGTGAACTTGTCGATTGCAACGTACAAGTACTCAAAGCCCCCGACAGCGCGGGGGAAAGGGCCCAGTATGTCGAGCCCCCAGACCGAGAAGGGCCAGGAGAGAGGAATGGTTTGAAGGGCTTGAGCTGGCTGATGAAGCTTCTTTGAATGGAACTGACACGCTTCACACCTAGTGACTAGTGTCGTCGCATCCTGGAGGGCGGTGGGCCAGAAGAAACCTTGCCGAAATGCCTTGCCGGCAAGGGCCCTTGACCTAATGTGGGATCCACATTGCCACGACCGGTTTTCCAATAAAAATATTTATTGAGAAACCAATCTTTAGAATCCAGTTTGAGATAAAACCTCCTCACTGGCAGACAAACTTTTGATACAATAAGCCAGTAGCATAAATATGTTACAGGGTTGAGCTGACGATGCTCAACAATTTATTACAAGCGTGCCAATAATTATACATAAAGGCGATTAATGACACAAGGGAGTGGTGGCATACTACTGACTCGCAAATATGGTAGAGGTGGAGTAACACAGTGGGGAGTGGATATGGGATTCTCAAACTAACATCCCATCGAGCGTCGAGGTGAGGCTCAATGAGTGGCGGAAGCGGATATAAAACAGTGACCAACTCCAGGGTTGCATGAGACTGACTGGGACTCCTCTAGGCGTCGGATTCGCTATCGAACTCTTCATCCATGAGATCACCTTCGTCAGCATCTGGCCAAATCAACAAGCCAGTGAGTACTTTGAAAGTACTCGCAAGACAGTTCGGACGTAAGATATAACAGATGCTAACATGAAATACATGAATAAGTTAACCAGTAAAATCAGAAATAGAGGAAATAATACTGGGTGCCAAGCGAGTGTCTGAAAGACTCCTCGAGCGGAAAAATGCGGAATAATAATACTAGTGCCAAACGAGTGTCTGAAAGACTCCTCGAGCGGAAAATGCGGAATAATAATACTGGGGCCAAACGAGTGTCTGAAAGACTCCTCGAGCGGAAAATGCGGAATAATAATACTGGGGCCAAACGAGTGTCTGAAAGACTCCTCGAGCGGAAAATGCGGAATAATAATGCCACAGTCGGGCGTCTGAGCGACACCACATAAAGGGCTTTTAAAAAAAAGAAATGCCACAGTCGGGCGTCTGAGCGACACCACATAAAGGGCTTTAAAAAGAAATGCCACAGTCGGGCGTCTGAGCGACACCACATAAAGGGTTTTAAAAAGAAATGCCACAGTCGGGCGTCTGAGCGACACCACATAAAGGGCTTTTGACTGATAAGGAAAATAATATATTCATCATAAATATAATCAACTCATGGAATTAAACGGGTTAGTCCATCCACAAGGATAAACATTTAACCGGTCTTAGTGCCCATGTGTCCCACCGGGTAATCTGTCACCAAACTGGCACATTACTGTTAGCAGGGAACTTGGATAAAGATAAGATGATTTAAGGATATAGAGCTCTGCAGAGTTTGTACAAAAATTTCCCACAGTCGACGGATTTCCGTAGTCACCAGGACTACTTCCGTTACGGTATTTCAGAAGGAAACACAGCTAACCAGTACACACCCATCCAACTCTTCGATGCCAGGAATCACCCTCAACATCGTCCAAGAAAAACTATTGAGACGGGGAGATCACAATCTCGAATAGCATGGGATCAAATTTATATACGCGCGCTCTAAGGGGTGCCCCCCTCTCGGTCCCAACTGGAAACACTCATGCCCTGACCGGATGCCTGGCTTTAATCCAGGGCCATGGAACCATCATCCCGGCCTCTCCTTTTTGGTGTGTACCCAGAAAGCGGTTTGCGTCTTACTAAACCATATCCCTTTCGGGAAACATGTGGTAGTACAGGGAAAGGAAATGGATTTGAACCCAACCGATATGGGTTGGTACTGAAGATAACTTGCATGGCCTAAGACTGGCATGCTACAACACTGCCATCTTACCCATCTTCATGCCAACACATGGCCTTGCATACTTACGTCCAATGACGTGTGAAATCATCGGGCTTACTTGCCTCAACAATGCATAATGAACGGTTCATCGGTATGCTTCACACATGCCATGAAACTATCTACATGCAAACATGCCAAGACACTCATCATATCAAAAGTTCGAACATGCTTGCCTGGTTCAGAGTAGTTGGAGCCTAGCTCGGTGAAGTTCGCGGCCCCGTCACCTCCTTTGGTATCTACGGTATAGAGAAAACATATGCGCTAACGTGAATACCGAGAGGTGCAGAAAAAGTATTGCAATTAATTTTCAATTAAATCTAATAAAAAACTAGACAAAATTTTGAAGAGAACAGAAAAAGAATCACTCAAAAATGTGCTTCTATTAAAAAGTTATGAAGGTTTTCATCCAGGGACTCATCTGTAATGAAACAGAAACTTCCAGGGTTCTAACTGAGAAAACAGAAAACGGTTCGTTTGGAAATGCGCAAGCGCAAGAGAGAAAGCGTATTTTGCCCGAAGGCGCCAACAGAAAACGGTTCGCGAATAAAAGAACAGAGGCTGACATGCGGGGTTCGCATGTCAGGTTTGAAAAGGCTCGCCGGCGCCCGAAGACGGCGGTGGACGCCGGCGTCGAACTACGGCGAATTAGGAGAAACGGAGGGTACCAAGAGCTTCAGTGTCTTCTTCCGCGTCGGTGGGTGGTGGACTCGTCCAACGGGGAGCACCACGTCGACGGCGACACTAACTCCGGCGGACGGCGGTTCGGGTGAGGATGGGGAACTCCGGTGGAGGGCTGCAAGCTTCAAATTGAAGTGCGGGTCAGAACGAGGGATGCATGGTGAAGCTACTGGCAGGAGAATGGAGGCGGAGGAGTACACACGGGGGCGAATCGGGCTGGATCCCGTGGCGGGTCGCGGCGGTCGGAGTCGAGGAAGGAGACCTCCTCGGGGCTCTTCCAGAGGCCTGGCGTGCTCTAGGGGGAGTGCAGGTCTAGTGGGTGCTCGAGTTGAAGCTCGGGGCCTCTATTTATAGGCAGATCAACGGGGTGGCCGTAAACGGAGAATCTCCGGCGAGCTATTACGGCGGAGCAGTGGATTGGAGGGTGGTTTGAGCGGTCGGGCAGCATCAGTGGACGTTACTGGATTCGTTCCGCTACTAAACGGAGCTGGCCCCGGCGTAATGGCGTCTGTCCATGATGAGGTGACCGCACGGGCTCAACGGCGGCAGAGAGCGCGCGCTGTGCGCGTCGCGCCACGGCGACAGTGCTGCATGCGTGCGCTGGCGTGGAGATGGCCACGCGGAGCCATCAGCGGGGTTGGGCGGCGCGGAACGGCGTTGAGCCTCCGTTCTGCTCCCTGTTGGCTGCCACGGCGGTTCAGCCGCCACAAGACACGCCGGCGTGGTCGGGCCAGGGCGCCACCGACGCCAGGAAGAAGCCAAGTGCGCGTGCGGGGCTCCGGACAAGCTGACTAGGCGGCGATCAATGTGCCAAGGGCACTGTGGGCGCGTGACTGAAGATGATCAACGGTGTTCGACACTGAAACTGAATTTTTCTGAACGTGTTCGAACAGTGCATGCAAGGTGTTCCACAGAATGATCCA
Organism: Aegilops umbellulata; assembly: GCA_032464435.1. Taxonomy (NCBI): domain Eukaryota; kingdom Viridiplantae; phylum Streptophyta; class Magnoliopsida; order Poales; family Poaceae; genus Aegilops; species Aegilops umbellulata. The sequence goes on from CP136056.1 coordinate 330,847,863, forward strand.
GGCATGTAGGGATTTTTCCTTGGGCTGATTTTTGGTGGAGTGGTCACTCATTGCACCAGTAGGTTGCCTGAATTTTGGTGGAATTTTTGGGGAAGTGTAGATATGAATTTCACTAAATTTGGCAAATCTGGTCCAAACTTACAGGGAGTGAAATTTGAAAAATTTGAAAAGGAGAAGAGTGGATCAAGATGGTTCTGGGTTGTGGGTTCAAAGGACTATCCAGTAGAGTTGATTTGAAGTCAAATCTCAAATGCAATGGGGTACTTGCTTTGAAAATGGGTCAAGCTCAAATCAAAGGTCAGAAAAGAGTTGAGGTTTGAAATAACCAAAATAAAATCCAAAATTTGCTTGGATGAGTTGGGACAGGGATCTTAGATTGATAACAAGGAGGAGAGGAGGTTTTGGAGTGGTTTAACCACATGGGAGAAAATACAAGGTCATGGGTGGTTATCAATAGAATGAAAAATCCAAATCTTCATAGAGTTTTTTTTTTGAAAATTTTGAAATGTCTCAATCCACAGAAGAAAAATCAGCAAGGTTTTTGCTAAGACCAAATAAATTTTTTTGGAGTGTCACACACATATGCCTCCGTGTATCTCCGCCAACAACTCCAGTCCTTCCTCTCGAGGGATACACTTCAATTTCACACCGTTCGGCCTCTTCCTATACAGGACGTCATCGACGAACTGGTACATGGCAGAGCGACGGGCTACTTTATCCGCTTCTTCCTGCTCCTCAGGAAGTTCCCCTGTTTGGAGGAACCGGACGGTGTGCTGTGCCCATGCTGGAGCCTGGGGCTCGACGACAAGGACTAAAGGCATTTCCTCCGTGATGGGAGCGGCTATCTCGACGACGAGAGCTTGACGCTCCGCCGGAGCTAGTCGTCCCGTGGCGGGCTCAGTGTCCTCGGCGGCATCCTTGCCGGCGGCTCCGGGGAGCTCGGCGGGAAAGTACTTGCCGGGTCCTGATTTCCTCCTCTTGTTCTGCTCTGTTGATGGATCAACGGATGGCTAAGTTAGCTGAAGCACAAAGGTACCTGGTTCCACAGGTACCTTGAGGGCAGCGCGTTTTGACATGTAATTGGCGATATCGTTCTCCCCTCGGGGAACGTGTTCAGCCTGTATACCATCGAAACGCTCTTCCAGCTTTCTCACTTCATTGACGTAGGCCTTCATCAACGGGCTCTGGTAATCCTTGTTGACTTGCTTGACGACAAGCTGTGAGTCCCCCCCTGACGATGAGTTTCTTGATTCCGAGGTCCGCCATGATCCTTAGACCGGCAAGCAGCCCCTCGTACTCTACCGTATTGTTTGTTGACACCTCCCTGGGGAAGTGCATTTGGATCACGTACTTGAGGTGCTCTCCAGTGGGCGCGACAAGCAGTACGCCAGCCCCAGCGCCTTTTAAGGAGAAAGCTCCATCAAAGTACATGATCCAATTGCAACTTGCCTCCTTGCCGGGGAGAGCAGTCTCTTGGGCTCCTTCGTCAGGTGTTGCGGTCCATTCGGCAATGAACTCCGCCAGGACTCGGCTCTGAATCGTCGAAGTACTTTCAAACTTGAGGCCAAAGCTGGACAGCTCCAGTGCCCTTTCCACAATCCTTCCCGTTGCATCCGGATTGTGCAATATCCGCTGCAGAGGGAGGCGAGTGACGACAGTTATTTCGTGTGCCTGGAAGTAGTGACGCAGCTTCCTCGAGGCCATGAGATGGCCGAAGAGCAGTTTCTGCACGCCGGAGTACCTTGATCTAGCCCCCTACAGGAGGGAACTAACAAAGTAGACCGGGTGCAGCATCATTTTCTTCTTTGGCAACACTTCAACTGGCCGTGTCGTCTCTGCATTAGTGGTGTCAGGCTCTGTCGCTGCCATTACCTCGCCGTCAACCTCTCTCTGCGCCACTAGTGCGGCGCTGACCACCTGGTTCGTTGCCGCCAGGTATAGCAGCAACGGCTCCTGGGGCCTAGGCGCAACTAGTGTTGGCGCGGAGGAGAGGTACTTCTTCAAATCTTGCAATGCTGCTTCGGCTTCTGGCGTCCACTCCACCGGGCCCGCCTTTTTTAGGATCTTGAAAAAGGGAAGGGCGCGCTCGGTAGATTTGGAAATGAACCTACCCATGGCGGCGACACAACCAGCAAGCCGACGCACATCCTTGATTCGCTTGGGTGCTTCAATCTGCTCTATAGTTTTAATCTTGTCCGGATTGGCCTCTATCCCACGCTGTGACACAAAGAACCCGAGAAGCTTGCCGGACGGGACGCCAAAGACGCACTTCTCAGGGTTCAGCTTGAGATTGATCTTGCGCAGGTTTGCAAATGTTTCTTGCAAATCTGTGATGAGGGTAGCCCTATCCTTGGTTTTGACCACTATGTCGTCCATATACGCTTCCATATTTCTATGGAGCTGGGGTTCAAAACCAATCTGGACCGCCCTTGCAAACATCAAACCAGCACTCTTCAACCCGAAAGGCATCCGTATGAAACAATACGTACCACATGGGGTGATGAATGATGTTTTCTCTTCGTCTTCTCTTGTCATGAAGATCTGGTGGTAGCCGGAGTAGGCATCGAGGAATGACAACAGATCACACCCAGCCGTGGAGTCAACAATCTGGTCGATGTGTGGCAACGGGAAGGGGTCTTTAGGACAAGCCTTATTGATATATGTGTAATCAATACACAGCCTCCACTTCCCATTTGCCTTGCGCACTACGACCGAATTGGCCAACCACGTCGGATGGAGTACTCCTCTTACCAAACCTGCTGCCTCCAGTTTCCGGATTTCTTCTGTGATAAACTCTTGTCGGTCCAAAGCTTGCTTTCTGACCTTCTGCTTGACGGGCCACGCATGGGGGAAGATAGCAAGGTGGTGCTCAATCTCCTCCCTGGGAACGCCGGGGATGTCGGAAGCTTGCCAGGCAAACACATCGACATTCGCCCGCAGGAAGGTGACGAGCGCGTCTTCCTATTTGTCGTCAAGGGTGGAGCTTATGGTGAAAGCTCCTCCCGTGCTGTCCTCATTGATAGAAACCTTCTTGGTTCCCGGCAGAATGGCCCTGGGCTTCTTGTTCCCGCCGGTGGAGCTCTCTGGCACGTCCTCGACGGTAGCGCTACACTCCGAAGAGGTGCGCTTGCCGGTGTGGGTGTTCGAGGTCTCACCGGCCTTCTTTTTCTTCTTCCCTCCTGGGGTCCCAGTGGCAGGAGCAAGTGCCCTAGTGGCGGCAGCTGCTGCAACTGCTTGCTGGTATAGTTGATCAGCGCAAATTAGCGCATCTTTCTTATCGGAGGGAATTGTGATGATCGTCACAGGTCACGGCATCTTCAGGGTGTTGTAGGCGTAGTGTGACGCCGCCATGAACTTGGCCAGCGCTGGGCGGCCAAGGATCTCGTTGTAGGGCAAGGGGATCTTGGCAACATAAAACACGATCCTCTCCGTCCTGTAGTTCAGGTCGCTTCCAAAAGTCACGGGCAGCGTGACCTTTCCCTTGGGTTGGCTTCTTCCTGGGTTGACCCCCTGAAACGTGCCCGTATTTTCGAGGTCTCCATCAGGAATCTGCAGTTTCTCGATCACGGCAGGCGAGATCAAGTTCAGACCGGCCCCGCCATCGACTAGCATCTTTGTCACCTTGAGGTTGCGTATTGTTGGCGAAACCAACAATGGCAAGCACCCGACCGCACTAGTGCGATCAGGGTGGTCCTCGGTGTCAAAAATGATAGGTGTGCTGGACCACTTCAGCGGCCCTTGGGCATCAAACGACGGCTCTGCCGCTGTAATCTCTCGCGCCTACTGTTTAAGCCGGCGGTGAGAAGTATGCAGCGAGGCGCCGCCGTCGACGCACATGGCCTCTGTAGCTTTCTGAAACTCTTGGTCGCCGGACTCGTCGTCCTCTTCGTGATCGTCATCTTCTGGATTCCTGTCACGGCCCCGGGCGGGCCTCTCCTGTTGCTTATCCTTGCTGCAACGGCCCGCCTGGCCGTCATGCTTCTTGCCGGACCCTTCAGTACTGTCTTGGCCCTACTCCTTGTCCCGCCTCTCATATTCAGCCCTCTGCTTCTCAGCGAGGAGCTCAACCTGTCGGCAGTCCTGGAGAGCATGGCCTTTGGTGCGATGGATCTTGCGGTATCGCTTGTCGGAGTTTCGTGACTTCTCGGCGGCCACCAAGGCCCAACAGGCGACATATCCGGCAATTTCCTTGCCGGAGTCATCTGCCTTGGTTTTCTTAGTGGAGCCGATGTCATCAGATCCCTCGACGGCAAGCACGGCTTTCCCCTTGCGTTTCCTGTTGCGGTGCCGGCCTTTCTTCACCGGAGCGGCAGTATCCTCATCTGAGGAGTCGGTTTCCACGCCGGCATCCTCGCCGGGGTACTTCCTTCCCTCTTCAGCTCAGGCACATCTGTCAACAAGAACATAGAGTTCTGCCACATCTTTCACCTTGTTCATTGCCAGCTATTCGCGCATCTTGCGGTTACGCACGTTCTGATGGAACGCGCTGATGATGGCGACAGGATGAACATCAGGGATGTTGTACTGTATCCGGCTGAACCTCTGTATATACTTGCGGAGACTGTCGCCTCCCTTCTAGGGGATGACGTGCAGATCGCTTGCTTGGCCATGAGCTTGGTGACCGCCAGTGAAGGCGCCCACGAACTCATGGCACAAATCCGACCAGGAGGAAATGGAGTCCACCGGCAAGTGCATCAACCATGACATGGCGTTGGGTTTAAGAGCCAACGGAAAGTAATTCGCAAGCACCATATCGTCGCGGGCTCGGGCAGCCTGCATCGCGATGGTGTAGATGCTGAGGAACTCGGACGGGTGGGTCTTGTCGTCGTACTTCTCGCCCACGTCAGGTTTGAAGGTGCGGTGAGTGGGCCACTGGAACTGCCGCAGCTCATGGGTAAAAGTCGGACAGCCTACCTCGTAAGGAAGGCCTCCAGGGCTTTCCGGTGCCGGGGGGTTCACAGCAGGCCCTGCTCGCCTGTCTGACTGGTGGCGCGCTACGCGCCGGCGCTCGATAGTGGTTCGAGCATCTTCATGCTCTCGATCCCGAAGGACCTGGCGCTGGTCACAATGGGTCCGCGGGTCGGACGACGCTATGGAGATTTCATCGCCCGTAACGTCACGACGGGCGGGCGTCTGCGGTACCGGGCGAGGAGGAGGCTAGTGCACCATAGTCGCGGCGCCGCCGGCTTTCCTGCCACTGGTACGCAGGGCTCCGTCGGAGCGTCGACCCAGGGGCTCCACCGTACTTGGTTCGTCTTTGTTGGCCACCGCAACAAGGCTTCGGACGGTGGCTCTCCATTCGTCGAGTTTCCCCGTAGTGGGGGGGGAAATCGAGGAGCAACTGCGCGGGCGCCAGGGCTTCTGCTGGTGTGGGTGGCAGCGAAACTTGCACGGATCGCGGCGCGCTTCGACTTCTGACCATGTCAGAAGGAGCTCTATCACGACCGCGCGGTCGCACGCCATCTTCACCAGCGTCCCGGCGAGCGGGCAGGTCTTCTACATCCCGGGAGTGGCGCTTGGGGCTCTTCCCGCGGCGACGCCCGGGGTCTTCGGCGTGATTACGCCGTTCGTCGCGCGCCGCTTGAGAGGAGCGCGCCGTCGGCGCCGGCGTGGGAGTCTTGGAGGCCCTCTTGTCGCCCTCGGGCGGGGCAACAGCGATCCTGGAAGGCCCCACGCCACCCGCGGAGGGGGCGGCTCCGTCCTTGGATTTGGCAGCGTGCGGCCCATTACCAGGCGCACGGACATCGCCGCCTCCCAAACTCCGGCTGCTGGGACAGTGTTGGTGTTCGCGAACAGCGCCCCGGGTCCTTTCCGCGACCGGTCCGCTGCTCGCCCGTGTCGGGACAGGATGCCCGGCTTCCGACGGGCCAATCGCCAGCGCCGTCTTCTTCTTGGGCGCCATGACGATGAAGAAGCGTCGAACTAACTGCTAAAGCCGATTCTCACAACTGCGCCAACCTACCTGGCGCACCAAAGATGTCGGTGGGAAATTACACCTATGGGATCACAAGAATCCCTACTACGGTTGCGGGGCGCGGGGTTGTGAAAAGAGCGGATCAAACAGATAGCACACGGTTCCTTTACCCAGGTTCGGGCCGCAAGGATGCGTAAAACCCTACTCCTGCTTTGGTGGATTGTATATCTGTGTTCCTGAGCTAGCTATAGGGCGTCGAGAGCTCCAAAAAGCCGAATCCTCCTCCTGGTCGCCTGGGGCCTCCTTTTATAAGGGAAGGGGTTGCCGCAGTAGCACACAGGAGGTGGAAAGGGTACAGTGGTGCGAGGTTATCCCTCGCATTACATGACAAGGTGCATTTAATGTGCCTTGCTTAGGTGTCCTTGCTTTATCGGGGACGGGGGAGAGCCTCGTCTCATCCGTCGCCGCTCCCTCTTGCGTCGACACGCGCCCTGGCCAGCAGTGCCTGCGATGCCATGTAGGCAGGCAGGCAGCTGAGGTGGCGCAGCGGTGGGTCTCCACGAAGATCTGCACGCCGCCACGCAGGTGCCAGCCCAGCTGGTTGGGTCGGCAGCTGCATGCGAACGGTGGTGGATGTTCGACTAGCGTGGGCCTGATGGTGGCCCCACGGATGTCCATGGCAAGGGCCTTGCTGCGGCCCCGGCAAGGGTCTTGCCGGGGTCCCGGCAAGGGTCTTGTCGTGGCACCTGCTGTCATCCCCGGCAAGGCTCTTGCCGGGGGCCTTGTGGTCCTCCTTGGCTGGGATCCTGCCAAGGATCATCATCTTCTAAAGTGTGCATCTAATCTTGAATGTCTTCACAAAGATCTGCATACCACCACGGGGATGTCTCCCGAATCCTTGCCCCATGGGGGCAGTGGACTCAAGGGTGGCTTCACTCCGTAGGTGTGGGGCGAGCTGCCACGGCAAGGGTCTTGCCGGGTTAGCTAAAGCTGCCCCCCGGCAAGGGTCTTGCCGGGGGGCTGCTCTGTCCCCTTTGCTCTTTGTGGTCTTGGTCTTGGCGTCGTTCTGCTTCTCTTCAGCTCCGGCCTTACCTTGGCTTACCTCCCTTGCGGTGCTCGGTGTGGCGGCACCCGTGGCTCAGACTGCCCGTGCACAGTTATAGCGGTACAAAAAGTGTACCCCCCTTTTTGTACACTGACATGTAGCCCCCAAGTGCCGGGTCGTAAGCCTGCAACGACTCGGGACTATTCTTTCCATTATAGAATAAACCATATCCATTGAGAAAATAATAGCCATTGCGCCAAAGCGACTTTGAATACCTTATCTGTTGACAAGTAAATCCGGAGCTTAAATACCCGGCGGCTCTTGACCGATGGCGATTTAATACGCCTCCATTGTAAGCCAGAATTTTTATAAACCGACGGCTTATAGCTTTTGAGAAAATTCAGAATGGATAATCATTTTGAAGCATCCATTTTAATGATGAGTTTGGACTTAAGCATTTATATAAGTCATAGTTCTGCAAATCCTGCACAGAGTTTAAACAACATATGCCCTGGCGACTTAACGTCAAAAGCCAGGGCGAGTAACCACCCAAATGTAGTCTTATCCTGCACACAAGTAGATCACAAAATCCCTATAATCCTTTGTATGATACCGCCGGTTTATGTGACCCGGAAAGTGAGGGTGAGAACCCAATTATGTAAAAGCCGGCACATATTAATAGGACTAGGACTAGTCTATCTTCTCTTACAAGTTGATTACAAGCCTGGGTCTTGCTTCTTCATAAAGGAAATATTCGTCATCCCTTTCCTCTTAATCCGGCCCATCATAACATGAGCCGGCCTTCTGGACTTTGGGCCTTGTTGTCCATCTGACCCGCCCGCCGGGTTACTAATGAGTCGCCAAGATCGGGTAGGTTATCTGTGAATCGTCAAGCTCCGGCCGGGTCATACCGCGGGGTATATCCCCGACACCTTGTGATGAGGAATAAGGCACGGCTTGTAGCTCAAGGCTACACAGAGGTTGAAGGAATTGATTTTAATGAAACTTTTGCACCTGTTGCTAGACTTGAGGCTATTCGCATATTACTTGCTTATGTTAACCATCATAATATCATCCTGTATCACATGGATGTGAAAAGTGCATTCCTCGGATGGTAAGCTTGAGGAAGAAGTATATGTTGCTCAACCCCCAGGTTTTGAAGATCCAAAACATCCTGACAAAGTCTTCAGACTCAATAAGGCCCTATATGGCCTCAAGCAGGCCCCTCGGGCGTGGTATGATACTTTGAAGGAATTCCTCATGAAGAAAGGCTTCAAACCCGGTTCACTTGACCCAACTCTTTTCACCAAAACCTATGATGATGAATTATTCGTGTGCCAAATTTATGTTGATGGTATCATCTTTGGTTGTACTGACCAACGTTACAGTGATGAATTTGCCTATATGATGAGTGAAGAATATCAAATGTCTATGATAGGAGAATTGAAGTTCTTCTTAGGTCCTCAAATACGTCAATAGTGCAATGGCATATTCATATCTCAGGAGAAATGCCTCAAGGATGTATTGAGGAAATTCGGCATGCAAGATTGCAAAGGCGTCAAAATCCCTATGCCCACAAATGGCCATATATGCATCGATGAAAATGGTATTGACTTCAATCAAAAGGTATACCGCTCCATGATTGGTTCTTTATTGTATCTAGTGCATCTAGGCCAGATATTATGCTTAGTGTTTGCATGTGTGCCCGTTTTCAGGCTACACCAAAGGAATCACACCATAAGGCTATGAAGCATATTTTTTGATATCTAGCTCACACTCCAACACTTGGATTATGGTACCCCAAGGGCTCGGCTTTTGATCTCATTGGATATTCATACTCTGACTATGCTGGTGATCATGTGGACCACAAGTCAACATCAGGCACATGCCATTTCCTTGGACGATCCTTGGTCTGTTGGTCCTCGAAGAAACAGAACTGCGTATCACTCTCTATTGCTGAAGCTGAGTACATTGCTGCTGGTTCGTGCTGTGCTCAATTACTATGGATGAAGCAAACCCTCAAGGACTACGACATCAATGTGAAGAATGTGCCTCTCTACTGTGATAATGAGAGTGCCATCAAGATTGCTCATAACCCAGTTCAGCACTCGAAGACAAAGCACATCCAGGTTCACCATCATTTTCTTCGTGATCATGTGTTGAAGGGCGACATCTCTATCGAGCACGTGAAGACTGAAGAACAGTTAGCCGATATCTTCACAAAACCCTTTGATGATAAGAGATTTAGCAAGTTGTGTTGTGAGCTAAATATCTTAGAATCTTCGAATGTCCTTTGAAAAGGACACACATCCTAAGACTTATGCAAAATTGATGACTTAGATGTGCAACACACGAAGTAACGTTTTTCTTCAATCAATGAAGACTAACCCTCTAAGTGTGAAGAAATTAATGAAGAATTTGATTCTCAGAGCCCTACGATAATTGTACGTGACGTCTGAAATCATCATTCTTATACGGTGGGTCACACCACCAACAAAAGTTGAAAATCTTCAATTTTGAATTTCCTTAGTTGTTCAAATTCTTCAACTTTGCATTTTCTTCACTCTTTCCGTCATTGTTCTTCATTGAGTTTTCTGTCCTCTACAACATTCACTTATTGCTAATTCTTCAAGTTGACTTTTCCGCTAAGTGAATGTGATCGGACCCTTCCCCCTCTATGCTAAACTCATCCCAGTCTGTTCACAAATTCTTCATATGCGTTCTATTTGAAACCCGTTCAAAATCTTCACTGTGTCCTAGTTAGCTGAAGAATTTGCGAACGAAACGTTAAAATATTCTTATCTCAAATTTTCGGCTTTTGCCACTCAAATCGTTCCGCATCCCACGATAAGACTTATCTATTCACCCACGATCTCCACCTCACTATACGCGGGTGACACATGTCGCTAGGATGAGAAGGGTCAGCGGCACGTTCGTCCATTTTCCTCGGACGAACAGTTTTTCACCTAAGCTATAAATACTCCTCACCCTCCTCAGACCTCATTAACCCTGCTCGACCTCACTCCCCTCGCTCGAGCTCTCTGACCTAGCGCCGCTGCTACTTCCATCGTCGCCGGTGAGGAAGAGCTTCACTGCCTCAACCTCGTCGTCGTCGTACTCACGCCAGTCGCGTAAGTCTTCACTTCGCCGCCGCCGTAGTTGTCTTCCGCCGCCAAGTTAGGGCGTGGAAGATCTGAACGGATGAACTTCCCATCTACAACTCCCAGTTCGTCGTGTTCTTCGTCAAGGGTAAATAAAGTTTATTTTTACTGCCCTTGTTGATTCTGATGATTTCCACAAAATCTTCAAAAGGTGTTTATTCTTCAACTTCCACACTTGTAAACACCTGACATGTATCTGTTCTTGATCTGTTTCCCTAAGCAATGTTTTTCTTCAAGATTCCTCAGCTGTGTGGATTTTACAATCTATACAACTCTAGAACCTAAGTCAAAGAACACTTAGTGAAATTCCTCAAGACACCTCTGGTCCAATTCCTCAAACTTGTTCATTTTGCAAAACTTCTGAGAGCGCATGTGACCTCTCCAAATTCCTCGCACCTATACTCTGTTCACAGGTACTCATGACCACTACTGAATCACTCGGTTCTCATCAACTTAACTCATTTACAACATTCGTCGAAGGCAAGTTACATACATCTTCAGAGAATTCTGTTGTTCAAATTCCTCAGTTGAAGACAATGGCTGATGGCAAGAGACCTCAGAAAGGAGGGAAGAGATTGGAATTCAACACAACATTTGAGATCCCCGATGACATCTATGCAGGGTATTGCACACCTGCTGAGGAAACAAAGAATGAGCACAAGGTGCGCATTCGGAAGATAGAGAGGAGATGGGCATGGGAATGGAGGGAGTACAGATACGTAACTCCTAAATACATGAAGAAATTTGTGTTGCACCCTCCTTGCCCAAGACCTCCATTGGCACCTGGCCAGATTGCTGATCCCACTAGCCTCAAGCGCGATGAGGACAGCGGCAAGCCAAGTTGGCCAAAGTGGCCAAGGAAGCAACGAGGTAATTCAACGAAGACTCTGCTGCTGCTACTATGGCCTCTGCTAGCAAGCCTAAGAAGGCTATGCCCAAGAAGCCTGCACACAATCCTAGTGCCTCTGCTTCAATGCCCTCACGGCCCAGCTCTTCAAAGCCCTCACAGAAAATTCCTCAAGCAGCTCCAGTCCCCTCTGTTGCAAAATCTTCAGCTGCTCCTACAAAGTCCTCAGCACCTGTGCACCTCGCCTCGTGCCAAAGGACCACTAGCATCTCTATGGCTTTAGGAGCCTCTGCAAGTTCCTCAGATCCTCTTCAGTCCTCAACAAGCCCTACTTTGCTGAAGACAAAGGCCACTGCTGGACGAGGCACAAGGACAAGTCCTCACAAGAAGCAGGTCACCTTCCATGTACCGTCTAGTCAAGACAAGGCTGATGATGAAGAATTAGAAGAAATCATCATAGACAGACAGCATCGGGCCACTAGAGCCAAAGGCACAGATGTGCCTCTTTTGTTGGATCCCAAGCTAATCCTAGATTTTATTGATCTCTGGCACAAGGACCCCAACACTCCTATGCCTGACTTCAAGCTCACACCTGGCCAAAGTCACATGTTGACTGCCTTCATAGGTGAGGAAAAATGGAAATTTGAAAAGGCCAGGCAACTGAAGAAAGCTAATACAAGTAGGAGCGTTTTCTGAAGAAGAATGTTGTCAAAATGATAACTGATGAACTTGTGGCCATGCAAGCTGAGATCAAAACCCTTAGTGATGAATTTGACGCCTACCGTGCAGATTGGCTGGGAGCCAAAATCAGATTCGTCAAGATGGCGAAGGGATTCACCTCCAATGTTGCAGCCCCAACGCAATGTGAATCTCCTCAGGCTGAAGCTTTTGCACAGCCTACTCAAGAACATGCCAGCACCACTGATGAAAATCAGGCTGCTGAAGAAAATGAAAGACATTCCAGCTGCTGAAGAAATTGCCAGGGCAACCTCTAGTGTTGCACCTGAAGAACAAGCCAGGCCAGCTGAAGCATTTGCTGCAGCGTCTGAAGACACTTACAATGCCACGGCAACTGCATCAGTTGCGCCTGAGGTAAATGAACCAATTTCCTCTGCTCCTCCTGCTCCAACAACAAGCATCAACCTTCCTTCTACATCAGAAGTGAAGAAAACCAAGGCTATAGAGCGAGCAGCTATGAAGAAAAGGAAAGCATCTGCTTCCTCAGAGTCTTCTGCACCAAAGAAGGCAAAGACTTTGACAAGCTCCTATAAAAATCCCATAGATGTTGTTCCTGTTTCAAGCAAGCCATCAGAGGAGATTGTTCCCTTTGGTGAAGAATATGAAATTCCAAATGAATCAGATGAAGAAGATCCTTGTGCTACTTCAACAGAGCAGTTGGATGAAGAAATTGAAGTGGATAACATCCCTTCAATCCCACTGGTATCATCGCCCATGCCTCAGTTCACGGCTGAAGAGGCAGGTATTGAGGAAATTGATGAGGAAGATGAAGACGTGGACATTGGGTGCACCACTCCAATTGTGAATGATGACTACTGGGAAATTCATCACCCCAATTCACCTCTGTTCACACCTCTGCAACAGATTCCTCAGTCCCCGGTTTAGACCGAAGAAATTCACACGGGATCTGAAGAACATCAGGCATCTCTCCTCACTATACCTGAAGAAGTTCCAACCACTAGTGTTGATGTACATGTTGCTGAAGAAGTGGAGACCCAGGCTGCTGCTGATAACTTTGTACCTGAAATTTCTCAGCCTGCGGCTCCAGAGACTGTGATTCAAGAGGTTATGAATACTATGACTGACACTCCTCAGCCCAAGCCAAAGAATCCCTTCTCCAAGAAACAGAAGTTCAAAGCTAAAGATTTCTTCAATGAGCACATTTTCTTCACTGACTTCAATCCCTATGACTCTGCTCGTCTTCGACGGAAGCACTTCTGGACAGCAAGTCAGGTGAACTTCTATTCTTCACTGCTATTGGATAAGGACAAGATCTTTGACCATGAGCACATTCCTCATGTGGATATGGAGTCACTGCCCTGCTTCACCCCAGTCCTCAGTGTTCTTCACGACGCTGGGCTGCTCAACTTCTGCACTGACATCTGCAACTAGAATGAAGAACTCATTCTTTATTTCTATGCTATGTTGCACATCACAGGCAACGCTGAAGATGTGAATTCATGGGTGTTGGATTGGATGACTGAAAACACTCACTTCAAAGCACCGGCCTCTGAATTACTTCATGCCATCCTAGTTAGTCCTCCCCTTGAAGGTGCAAGGCTCATCTACCATGACGATGAACTATCTGATCATTTCATGCAAGTGCTGATGAAACCTTTGAATCCTGGCCAAGCTCCAAGAACCGAATTCCTCGTCAAGGAACTGCTCTATGTGCCAAGGACAGTTTACAGGATATTGACCAAGACCCTCAGTCCAATCAAGGGCCACGACTCTAATGAATAAGAGGTCGTTGGCATCATGAAGAATCTGCTTTTCAATATCATACATGGTGTGCCTATCAACTACCATGATTTCTTCTTGGGGACTTTGGCCAATGTTGCTCTTTCACCGTTTGAATTGAAGCCTAGGGACTTCTCCAAGGGTGATGGCTGATCGTGAGCTTCTCCTCAGTCTTCATCAGAAGGTCGATCGCAACCACAAATGGGTCAAGCGACAGTTTGGTTCAATTCTTCAGAACATGACAATCACGCAGAACTCTGTGAAGAAGAACCATTACTATATGCATGAAGTATTTGATCGCACATGGGCTATTATGTCTCATCTCTACGGTGAAGAAGATCTCAAGCAGATAAGCTTCAAGCAGGACTTTGACTGGTCTCAGCCACCTTCGAAGAAATTCAAGAAGGACAAAGTTCCTCACTTGGTGGCCAACTCCTATTCTTCATCACGCGAGACTGATGAAAATGAAGACTTGGACGACACTGCGGCAGGCCCTACATCAACAAACGACCCCAACAACGTTGGCGCTCCTCCATCGACTTCATGATGATATTATTCAAGGGTGTTTGTCCTCATTTTTCGTCCCTTTTGGTCATTCGATGACAAAGGGGGAGAAATTTGAGTTAGTCTTCAAGCGGGTCTACTATATGGGCATTTTTTAAGTTGCAACTCTCGTTCTTCTGAAGTTTTTGTTGGATTGAGTTGTAAACATAAGTCCGATGGTGATCTGATACTTTTGTTATGTTCTTCTGCATGCTAGTTCCTCATATATGTTAATGCACGCATGCTGAATTACATCAGTCACCATATTTCATCATGCATTTCAAATTCTTCATATCATATGTTAAATGCGTGTATGAATTACAAGATATAGGGGGAGATCTCCATGATTCTACTCTACAATGTGCAATTGCTATTCAAAGCAAATTCCTCACATATGCACATCTTCAGGGGGAGTTCTTCTATATCTTCCAATCAAATTCCTCAATATCAGTATTTACACTTCATATGTTTATCCCATTTGAAAACTTAATCTATATTGTCATCAATCACCAAAAAGGGGGAGATTGTAAGTGCATCTAGTGCCCCTTAGTGATTTTCGTGTATTGAAGACTTATAGGTTAAGGGACTAATGTGTTTGTGAGTGTACACAGGTCTATAAGTCTATGAGGAGTTTGATATTTACAGAGAAAGTCAACACCTAAAAATGAATGTCTTCAACTGAAAACTTTGGCTTTCCGAAGACTTTGAAAGTGAAGAAATTGGTGTGACCTTGAAGACGTGATATTCATGCGAGGAATATGAAGTGTGAAGACTTCCATTTTTGTAGTTTCATTTTCTCTTTCTTGAGTCATAGGAAACATCGTACTGTTAAAGGGGGTCGAGGTAAGACTAAGGAAAAGTTTCCAAGTGATGCTCATCTCAAAATCCTACACCTACCAATCCTTTAGAGTGAAACCATTGGAAATCTCATTCAGTTCAGTCAATTTCTTTAGTGATAGAGACGAAGATCTTTTGGTCTCTAAGGAATTTGTTCTAACTAAGGAGTTGGGAATTCGCCAGTGCGGATTGCCTACAAGTGAGGAACATGATAGCCTTGAGGAATTTGATAGCTCAAATATCCGACCGTTGATGTGCTACGCGCCAGCTGTCCAAAATATCTACCCACCTAACGATCGTATCATTGAAGGGCATTTATGTCTTATCATGTCGGGCTGCTCCCTAGGCTATAAATAGTCGCCCCTACAACCACTAGCTGGTTGGCTGCTCCGAGAGAAATTGACACTTGTCATTGAGAGCATCTCATCCTCCGAGGACTTTGAGCGAAAATCATCAAGTGAGGAAAACCCAAACCCAAACACCTACAAACTCAAAGTGATTGAGCATCACTGAAGAGATTGTTCCTGTGTGGAACCGATGCTTGTTACGTTTGAGGACTGTGCATCCTCCAGACGGTTAGGCGTCATGGTCTAGAGCATCCAAGAGGAAATTGTGGATTGCCGAGTGACCGAGTCTATGAAGGTTTGGAAGTCACCTAAAGACTTACCACGAGCGATTGGGCGAGGTCTGTGTGACCTTAGCTCAAGGAGAATACGATGAGGACCGTGTGTCCTGAGGTTTAAATACCTAGCCGCTCCAACCAGACGTACAACTTTCACAACAGTTGGAACTGGTCTACCAAATCACTGTCTTCACCAAGCTAACTGGTTCTATTTCCTCAACCCTTTCATTTCCTCATTCTGTGTTGAAGTACTTGATCGTTACTGTTTGAAGACTTTGACTGAAGACTTTCTCAATTTCCTCTATTCAATTTCTTCAGTCAGCTTGTCTTCAGCCTGCTTATCCTTTGTTTACGCTTCCTGTACTCATTGCTTGTTTTCATTTCATCATGATGACTGTGCTACTACTTTGTTATGCCTACTTCTGAGTACTTATTCCGGTGCTAGTTGTTCGTGACTTAGGAATTTCCTCACCCTGAAATTCCTTAGTGACGAATTTGTAAAAATCGCCTATTCACCCCCCCCCTCTAGTCGATATAACGCACTTTCAGACTGTTACATGATAAATATTATCCAACACAATTATCCATCGTTGATCCAATGCCTACGATCTTTTCACATATTGATCTTTGCTAAGTTACTTCCATTGCTACTGCTATTACAATCACTACAAACTGCTATTGTTACTATTGTCATTATTACCGTTACTTCCATACTACTTTGCTACACTAAATACTTTGCTGCAGATATTAAGTCTTTCAGGTGTGGTTGAATTGACAACTCAACTTCTAATACTCACGAATATTCTTTGGCTCCCCTTGTGTCGAATCAATAAATTTGGGTTGAATACTCTACCCTCCAAAACTTTTGCAATCCCCATTGCTTGCGGGTTATCATGCATATGGTAGTTTGAGATGAATGTCATGTAGCTAGCCGGAAGAGAACCCAGAATTATGTCCGTGGACAACTCGTCGCTAAATGAATCATAACCGATCCAAAGCTTGCATGTACCCTATCATCTTGATCACATGCGGGCTCAGTGGATCACTGATACGTCTCCAACGTATCTATAATTTTTTATTGCTCCATGCTATATTATCTACTGTTCTGGACAATATTGGGCTTTATTATCCACTTTTATATTATTTTTGGGACAATCCTATTAACCGGAGGCCCAGCCCAGATGCTGTTTTTTTGCCTATTTCAGAGTTTTGCAGAAGCGGAATATCAAACGGAGTCCAAACGGAATGAAACCTTCGGGAACGTGATTTTCTCACCGAACGTGATCCAGGAGACTCGGACCCTAAGTCAAGGAAGCTTCGAGGAGGGCATGAGGTAGGGGGCGCGCCCACCCCCCCAGGGCGTGCCCTCCACCCTCGTGGTCCCCATGTTGCTCCACCGACGTACTTCTTCCTCCTATATATACCTACGTACCCCCAAACGATTAGATACGGAGCCAAAAACCTAATTCCACCGCCGCAACCTTCTGTACCCACGAGATCCCATCTTGGGGCATGTTCTGGAGCTCCGCCGGAGGGGGCATCTACCACGGAGGGCTTCTACATCATCATAGCCCCTCCGATGAAGTGTGAGTAGTTTACCTCAGACCTTCGGGTCCATAGTTAGTAGCTAGATGGCTTCTTCTCTCTTTTTGGATCTCAATACAATGTTCCCCCCCTCTCTCGTGGAGATCTATTTGATGTAATCTTGTTTTTGCGGTGTGTTTGTTGAGACCGATGAATTGTGGGTTTATTATCAAGATTATCTATGAACAATATTTGAATCTTCTCTGAATTATTTTATGTATGATTGGTTATCTTTGCAAGTCTCTTTGAATTATCAGTTTGGTTTGGCCTACTAGATTGGTTTTTCTTGCAATGGGACAAGGGCTTAGCTTTGGGTTCAATCTTGCGGTGTCCTTTCCCAGTGACAGTAGGGGCAGCAAGGCACGTATTGTATTGTTGACATCGAGGATAACAAGATGGTTTTTTTATCATATTGCATGAATTTATCCCTCTACATCATGTCATCTTGCTTAAGGCGTTACTCTGTTTTCTTGAACTTAATACTCTAGATGCATGCTGGATAGCGGTCGATGAGTGCAGTAATAGTAGTAGATGCAGGCAGGAGTCGGTCTACTTGTCTCTGACGTGATGCCTATATACATGATCATACCTAGATACTCTCATAACTATCCTTAGTTCTGTCAATTGCTCAACAGTAATTCGTTCACCCACCGTAAAATACTTATGCTCTTGAGAGAAGCCACTAGTGAAACCTATGGCCCCCGGGTCTATCTTCATCATATTAATCTTCCATCACTTTATTATTGCCTTTGTTTTTTACTTTGCTTTTATTTTACTTTGCATCTTTATCACAAAAATACAAAAAATATTATCTATCGTATCTATCAGATCTCACTCTCGTAAGTGACCGTGAAGGGATTGACAACCCCTTATCGCGTTGGTTTGTAACGCCCGGATAATTTGGCTACAGTAAAACTTTTCTGATGATGCCATGTCATCTGTGTTACTCTTGCTAACCTCGCAATAATCCGAGACCGTTCGAAACTCAGATTCAAATTACTGATAACAATAAAAGTTTTCAAAAATTAAAACAAAATTGTTCGCTGGTTGCCGAATATTACAAAGGTAATTGTGGTGAAGTAAATACATTTTTATAAAATGGCTAAATGGATTAAACAATTTAAACAGAAAAGAAAATAAATAAAAGGAAAAACAGACAAAACAAATACCCCCCCCCTCCCGTGGGCCTCGGCTCAGCTGGTCTCAGGCCCAACAAGGCCGGCCCACCCTGCACCTCCCTGGCCTATATGGCCCTATCCCCCGAAACCCTAAACCGCTACCCACTCCCCCCCACTCGCCCCCGCTGGATCTGGATCGAGCCACGATCCCCCCTACTCTCTCCCCCACGAAACCTCCCCACGTCGCTCGCTCTCCCTCCCCCATCGATCCAGATCGGGGGCTCGACCCCGCGGCGCCCCTGACGCTGGCCCTGACTACGCCCCTCCCCGCTCGATCTGGACGCCGCCTGTCGCTGCTTGACGACGTCCCCCTCGCCGTCTCGCCTTCCCCGACTCCTCCCAATCGGTCTCCTTCGAACCTCATCATCCGATGCCGCGCCGCTACGCCCCGAGGTCGTCGCCGTAACGTCCTCGCCGGACCGCCCCGTCCCCGCCTCTCCTTCGCCGGTCCTCCCCGCGCCTCACCGCCCTCTTCTCGTCAACGGGGGGTGAGCTCCCCATCGATCCCCGTTCTCCTCCCCCTCCGAACGCTACGCCCCATGTCGTTCCGTCGCCGCGCCCGCCTCTGCGTGTCGCGCCCCGTCGCGGCTCCCGCATGCCCGCGCATGTCCAGGGCGTGTCTCGCCCCTCTGCAACAGCTCTCACAACGGCCACCGCCTCCGCTCACGGACGGCTTTGTTCCGACCATCCCCGACTCCAACCGCTCGCACTAGTGGGGGCAGCGTGTCATGCACCCCATGTAGGTGGCGGCCACCGCCCGTTCGGTCGCCGGAGTGCGTCTCCGGTGGGCAGCTGTTGCCTCTGCTGGTCGCCGGCGTGCACCAGCACGCGCATGCGTTAGAACCCGGCCAATGTCCTATGACGTGTGGGGCCGGGTCATTCACTGTTAATATAACCTCTAATCCAGCCACTAACCCCCCACTAAAATCGAACTCCCACCATGCTAATTAAACCTCTGTTTAATACTACAACAAATGACATGTGGGACCCGCTGATTAATTAGTAAACTTAAAACATTATTAGTTAATTTCAGTTAAAGTTTCTGTCTATGACAGGTTGGCCCCACTTGTCATTGGACCGGTCAACAGTCACGGTTGACTGCTGACTGGGCAGTTGACCAGGTCAACTGTCCCCACCTCTCAGCCTCTAATACACCCTGTTGTGTATACATATTGGGTGCACTTAGCAATTTAATTAGTGAAATAATAATAAATTAGAAAATGGTTTATAACTTTAAAAATTAATATAAATTAAACCGTAGCTCAGATGAAAATACTTTGTACATGAAAGTTGCTCAGAACGACGAGACGAACCCGGATACGCAAACCGTTCGTCCGCCACGCATCCCTAACATATCAAACTCGCAACTTTCCCCCTCCGGCTCCTCTGCCCGAAAACGCGAAACACCGGGGATACTTTCCCGGATGTTTCCCCCCTTCACCGCTATCACCTCCTACCACGTTAGGTCACCTCTAGCACAATGTATTGCCGCTTCTTGCTTTTTTTTACATTTGATTGCTCTGTTATTTATTGTGTTCCCCCTCCGTTACTCTTTTCCGGTAGACCCTGAGACCGATGCCGGTACCCCTGTGATCGACTACCTCGACGATCCCTCTCTCTTGCCAGAGCAACCAGGCAAGCCCCCCCTTGATCACCAGATATCGCCTATTCTTCTCTATACTGCTTGCATTAGAGTAGTGTAGCATGTTACTGCTTTCCGTTAATCCTATACTGCTGCATAGCCTGTCCTTGCTACTACTATTGTTACCTTTACCTGCTATCCTACTGCTTAGTATAGGATGCTAGTGTTCCATCAGTGCCCCTACACTCTTGTCCGTCTGCCATGCTATACTATCGGGCCGTGATCACTCGGGGGTGATCACGGGCATATACTATATACTATACACTGTTACATTACATGTGATACTGTTCGGAGATGGGGGCTGAAGGGGCAGGTGGCTCCATCTCGGTAGAGGTGGGCCTGGGTTCCCGACGGCCCCCGACTGTTACTTTGAGGCGGAGCGACAGGGCAGGTTCAGACCACCTAGGAGAGAGGTGGGCCTGGCCCTAGTCGGCGTTCGCGATACTTAACACGCTTAACGAGATCTGGGTATTTGATCTGAGTCTGGCCATTTGGTCTATACGCACTAACCACCTATGCGGGAGTAGTTATGCGTATCCCGACGTCGTGGTATCAGCCGAAGCACTTCTTGACGTCAGCGACTGAGCGGCGCGCGCCGGGTTGGACCGCGTAACGTGACTTCCTTTGAAATGGAGGTTGCTAGGTCTGCTCTCCGGCCGCGTACGCAACATGCAGGTGTGCTCAGGGCGATGGGCCCAGACCCCTGCGCGCTTAGGTTTAGACCGGCGTGCTGACCTCTCTGTTGTGCCTAGGTGGGGCTGCGACGTGTTGATCTTCCGAGGCCGGGCATGACCCAGGAAAGTGTGTCCGGCCAAATGGGATCAAGCGTGTTGGGCTATGTGGTGCACCCTTGTAGGGAAGTTTATCTATTCGAATAGCCATGTCCCTCGGTAAAAGGACGACCCGGAGTTGTACCTTGACCTTATGACAACTAGAATCGGATACTTAATAAAATACACCCTTCCAAGTGCCAGATACAACCCGGTGATCGCTCTCTAACAGGGCATCGAGGAGGGGATCGCCGGGTAGGATTATGCTATGCGATGCTACTTGGAGGACTTCAGTCTACTCTCTTCTATATGCTGCAAGACGAAGGCGACCAGAAGCGTAGTCTTCGATAAGACTAGCTATCCCCCTCTTATTCTGGCATTCTGCAGTTCAGTCCACTGATATGGCCCTTTACACATATATCCATGCATATGTAGTGTAGCTCCTTGCTTGCGAGTACTTTGGATGAGTACTCACGGTTGCTTTTCCCCCCCTTTTCCCCCTTTCCCTTCTACCCGGTTGCCGCAACAAGACGATGGAGCCCAGGATCCATACGCCACCGTCGACGACGACTCCTACTACTCTGGAGGTGCCTACTACTACGTGCAGCCCGCTGACGACGACTAGGAGTAGCTAGGAGGATCCCAGGCAGGAGGCCTGCGCCTCGTTCGATCTGTATCCCAGTTTGTGCTAGCCTTCTTAAGGCAAACTTGTTTAACTTATGTCTGTACTCAGATATTGTTGCTTCCGCTGACTCGTCTATGATCGAGCACTTGTATTCGAGCCCTCGAGGCCCCTGGCTTGTATTATGATGCTTGTATGACTTATTTTATTTGTAGAGTTGTGTTGTGATATCTTCCCGTGAGTCCCTGATCTTGATCGTACACATTTGCGTGCATGATTAGTGTACGATTGAATCGGGGGCGTCACAGGTTGTGAGGAGTTATTTACTTTGTGCAGGTACGAGGGACTCGCGCGTAGCCTCCTACTGGATTGATACCTTGGTTCTCAAAAACTGAGGGAAATACTTATGCTACTTTGCTGCATCATCCTTTCCTCTTCAAGGAAATCCAACGCAGTGCTCAAGAGGTAGCAAGAAGAATTTCTGGCGCCATTGCCGGGGAGTCTACGCAAAAGTCAACATACCAAGTACCCATCACAATCCCTTATCTCCTGCATTACATTATTTGCCATTTGCCTCTCGTTTTCGTCTCTCCCACTTCAACCTTGTCATTTTATTCACCCTCTCTTTTCCATTCGCCTCTTTTTCGTTTGCTTGTCGCTATGGCTAGTCCTCTATCTTCTTCGTTGTCTCCCGAGAATGAAGTTCTAAATTTTAAGCAAAGGGAGGGAGAAAATCTAAAAGATGCTTGGTATAGAATTTGCAATGCTCAAAATAGATCTACCAGGAAACAATCTACTTCTGTTCTTCTCCGCAATTTTTATGTAGGTACTAATACTTGGTATAGATATATCCTTGATACCATTACCGGAGGGAATTTCTTAGGTAGCCATACTTTTGATTCTTATAATGCTACGATAGATTTGTTTGGCTCACCCCCTCTTTTGGTTAATGGAACTATATTAACTTTGGAGCATGTAATGCAAAGGCTCGAAATTATTGAAAATAAGGTTGCTACCGTAGAGTTAATTGAAAATTTGGATAAAAAGATCCATAGTCGCATCTCTCAATGTGGATCTAAAGTAGGAGTCATTTTGAAGAATATTAAAGAGAAGGAACCCATAGTTAATGAGAAAATAAATCAGGATTCCACTAGGATCGATAAACTTGAAGATATCATTACCAACTTGGGAACCGCTTTTTCTTCCGTAAAGAATACTCCAAGTCCTCCTACTAAATTTGCCAAGCTCATGTATGTTCCTAAAAATAAGGGTGAATCCTCTAGTAAGGAAACTGCGGATCTTAAATCTATAAGTATT
This sequence comes from Aegilops umbellulata, assembly GCA_032464435.1. Classification (NCBI taxonomy): domain Eukaryota; kingdom Viridiplantae; phylum Streptophyta; class Magnoliopsida; order Poales; family Poaceae; genus Aegilops; species Aegilops umbellulata. Next base: position 330,870,423 of record CP136056.1, read on the forward strand.
CACCCCCGACCTTTTTACTATCATTAAGGAACCATTTGCTATGAATGAATTTTTCGATCTTGTGCCTAAAAGTTTGATAATAACTAAAAATAAAGAAATTTCTAAGGATAATAGATGTCTCATTGAAGAATTGCCTACCAAGGATGGCAATACCTAGATCTATCCTTGCTTTTATGCCTAGCTAGGGGCGTTAAACGATAGCGCTTGTTGGGAGGCAACCCAATTTTATTTTTAGTTTTTTTTCTTTTGCTTCTGCTTAGGAATAAATCTTTGATATAGCCTCTGGTTAGATGTGTTTTTATGTTTTAATTAGTGTTTGTGCCAAGTTAAACCTATAGAATCTTCTTGGGTGATAGTTATTTGATCTTGCTGTAACTTCCAGAAACTTTCTGTTCACGAAAACAATTGTTAAAAATCACCAGAACGTGATAAAATAGTGATACCAATTGCTGATGATAAATAAACAAATTTCCTAGGTCTTCCTACTTTGGTAGATTTTTTGGAGTTCCAGAAGTTTGCGTTAGTTACTGATTACTACACACTGTTCTGTTGGAAATATGCCCTAGAGGCAATAATAAATTAGTTATTATTATATTTCCTTGTTCATGATAATCGTTTATTATCCATGCTATAATTGTATTGATAGGAAACTCAGATACATGTGTGGATACATAAACAACACCATGTCCCTAGTAAGCCTCTAGTTGACTAGCTCGTTGATCAATAGATGGTTACGGTTTCCTGACCATGGACATTGGATGTCGTTGATAACGGGATCACATCATTAGGAGAATGATGTGATGGACAAGACCCAATCCTAAGCCTAGCACAAAGATCGTATAGTTCGTATGCTAAAGCTTTTCTAATGTCAAGTATCATTTCCTTAGACCATGAGATTGTGCAACTCCCGGATACCGTAGGAATACTTTGGGTGTGCCAAACGTCACAACGTAACTGGGTGGCTATAAAGGTACACTACAGGTATCTCCGAAAGTGTCTGTTGGGTTGGCACGAATCGAGACTGGGATTTGTCACTCCGTGTGACGGAGAGGTATCTCTGGGCCCACTCGGTAGGACATCATCATAATGTGCACAATGTGATCAAGGAGTTGATCACGGGATGATGTGTTACGGAACGAGTAAAGAGACTTGCCGGTAATGAGATTGAACAAGGTATCGGGATACCGACGATCGAATCTCGGGCAAGTACAATACCGCTAGACAAAGGGAATTGTATACGGGATTGATCGAATCCTCGACATCGTGGTTCATCCGATGAGATCATCGTGGAACATGTGGGAACCAACATGGGTATCCAGATCCCGCTGCTGGTTATTGACTGGAGAACGTCTCGGTCATGTCTGCATGGTTCCCGAACCCGTAGGGTCTACACACTTAAGGTTCGATGACGCTAGGGTTATAAAGGAAGTTTGTATGTGGTTACTGAATGTTGTTCGGAGTCCCGGATGAGATCCCGGACGTCACGAGGAGTTCCGGAATGGTCCGGAGGTAAAGATTTATATATAGGAAGTTTGGTTTTGGCCACCGGAAGTGTTCTGGGCATCACCGGTAGTGTACCGGGACCACCGGAGGGGTCCGGGGGTCCACCGGGAGGGGCCACCAGCCCCGGAGGCTTACATGGGCCAATAGTGGGAAGGGACCAGCCCCTAGGTGGGCTGGGGCGCCTCCCACCATGGCCCAAGGCGCCTCCAAGAGGGGAGGGGGCAAACCCTAGGGCAGATGGGCCCTAAGGCCCGCCCAGGTGCGCCTCCCCCTTCTCCCCTTGTGGCCGCCACCCCAGATGGGATTTGGGGCTGCCGCACCCCTTGGGGTGGGAACCCTAGAGGGGGCGCAGCCCCCTCCCCTCCCCCTATATATACTTGAGGGTTTGGGGCTGCCAACACATGAGTTTTCACCTCTCGATGGCGCAGCCCTGCATCTCTCCTTCCTCCTCTCCCGCGGTGCTTGGCGAAGCCCTGCAGGATTGCCACGCTCCTCCACCACCACCACGCCGTTGTGCTGCTGCTGGATGGAGTCTTACTCAACCTCTCCCTCTCTCCTTGCTGGATCAAGTCATGGGAGACGTCACCGGGCTGTACGTGTGTTGAACGCGGAGGTGTCGTCCGTTCGGCACTTGGTCATCGGTGATTGGGATCACGGCGAGTACGACTCCATCAACCCCGTTCACTTGAACGCTTCCGCTTAGCGACCTACAAGGGTATGTAGATGCACTCTCCTTCCCTTCGTTGCTGGTTTCTCCATAGACAGATCTATGTGATACGTAGGAAAATTTTGAATTTCTGCTACGTTCCCCAACAGTGGCATCATGAGCTAGGTCTATTGCGTAGATTCTTTGCACGAGTAGAACACAAAGCAGTTGTGGGCGTTGATTTTGTTCAATATGCTTACCATTACTAGTCCAATCTTGATTCGGCGGCATTGTGGGATGAAGCGGCCCGGACCGACCTTACACGTACACTTACGTGAGACAGGTTCCACCGACTGACATGCACTAGTTGCATAAGGTGGCTAGCGGGTGCCAGTCTCTCCCACTTTAGTCGGATCGGATTCGATGAAAAGGGTCCTTATGAAGGGTAAATAGCAATTGACATATCACGTTGTGGTTTTGCGTAGGTAAGAAACGTTCTTGCTAGAAACCCATAGCAGCCACGTAAAACATGCAAACAATAATTAGAGGACGTCTAACTTGTTTTTGCAGGGTATGCCATGTGATGTGATATGGCCAAAAGGATGTGATGAATAATATATGTGATGTATGAGAATGATCATGTTCTTGTAATAGGAATCACGACTTGCATGTCGATGAGTATGACAACCGGCAGGAGCCATAGGAGTTGTCTTAATTTATTTATGACCTGCGTGTCAACATAAACGTCATGTAATTACTTCACTTTATTGCTAACCGTTAGCTGTAGTAGTAGAAGTAATAGTTGGCGAGACAACTTCATGAAGACACGATGATGGAGATCATGATGATGGAGATCATGGTGTCATGCCGGTGACGATGATGATCATGGAGCCCCGAAGATGAAGATCAAAAGGAGCAAAGTGATGATGGCCATATCATGTCACTATTTGATTGCATGTGATGTATATCATGTTTTTGCATCTTATTTTCTTAGAACGACGATAGTAAATAAGATGATCCCTCATTAAAATTTCAAGAAAGTGTTCCCCCTAACTGTGCACCGTTGCGAAAGTTCGTCGTTTCGAAGCACCACGTGATGATCGGGTGTGATAGATTCTTACGTTCACATACAACGGGTGTAAGACAGATTTACACACGCGAAACACTTAGGTTGACTTGACGAGCCTAGCATGTACAGACATGACCTCGGAACACAAGAGACCGAAAGGTCGAGCATGAGTCGTATGGTAGATACGATCAACATGAAGATGTTCACCGATGATGACTAGTCCGTCTAACGTGATGATCAGACACGGCCTAGTTGACTCGGATCATGTAATCACTTAGATGACTAGAGGGATGTCTATCTGAGTGGGAGTTCATAAGATGAACTTAATTATCCTGAACATAGTCAAAAGATCTTTGCAAATTATGTCATAGCTTACGCTTTAGTTCTACTGTGTTAGATACGTTCCTAGATAAAACATAGTTGAAAGTTGATAGTAGCAATTATGCGGACAGTAGAAGGCTTATATGTCCTTAATGCAACGCTCGGTGTGCTGGACCTCAAACGTGGTCTGTGGATGTTGCGAACATTGGACATACACGTTTTGATGACTACATGATAGTTCGGTAATGTTAAATGGTTTAGAATTGAGGCACCGAAGACATTTTTGAAATGTCGTGGAACATATGAGATGTTTCGAGGGCTGAAATTGGGATTTCAGGCTCGTGCCCACGTCAAGAGGTATAAGACCTCCGACGATTTTCTTAGCCTACAAACTAAGGGAGAAAAAGCTCAATCGTTGAGCTTGTGCTCAGATTGTCTGAGTACAACAATCACTTGAATCGAGTGGGAGTTGATCTTCCAGATAAGATAGTGATGTTTCCCAAAGTCATTGCCACCAAGCTGCTAGAGCTTCGTGATGAACTATAAACATATCAGGGATAGATATGATGATCCTTGATATATTCACGATGTTTGACACCGCGAAAGTAGAAATCAAGAAGGAGCATCAATTGTTGATGGTTAGTGAAACCACTAGTTTCAAGAAGGGCAAGGGCAAGAAGGGATACTTCATGAAACGGCAAATCAGCTGCTGCTCTAGTGGAGAAACCCAAGGTTGAACCCAAACCCGAGACTGAGTGCTTCTGTAATAAGGGGAACAACCACTGGAGCAGAATTACCCTAGATACTTGGTAGATGAGAAGGCTGTCGATAGAAGTATATTGGATATACATTATGTGAATGTGTACTTTACTAGTACTCCTAGTAGCATCAGGGTATTAGATACCGGTTCGGTTGCTAAGTGTTAGTAACTCGAAATAAAAGCTACAGAATAAACGAAGGCTAGCTAAAGGTGAGCTGACGAGATGTGTTGGAAGTGTTTCCAAGGTTGATATGATCAAATATCGTACGCTCCCTCTACCATCGAGATTGGTGTTAAACCTAAATAATTGTTATTTGGTGTTTGCGTTGAGCATAGACATGATTGGATTATGTCTATCACAATACGGTTATTCATTTAAGGAGAATAATGGTTACTCTATTTTTTTTGAATAATACCTTCAATGGTCTTGCACCTAAAATGAATGGTTTATTGAATCTCGATCATAGTGATACACATGTTCATGCCAAAAGATATAAGATAGTACCACCTACTTGTGGCACTGCCATGTAAGTCATATTGGTATAAAACGCATGAAGAAGCTCCATGTTGATGGATCTTTGGACTCGCTCATTTTTGAAAAGGATTGAGACATGTGGACCATGTCTATTGGTATATACGCATGAAGAAACTCCATGCAGATGGACCGTTTGGACTCACTTGATTTTGAATCACTTGAGATATGCAAATCATACCACATGGGCAAGATGACTGAAAGCTTCGGTTTCAGTAAAATGGAACAAGAAAGCAACTTGTTAGAAGTAACACATTTTGATGTGTGCAGTCCAATGAGTGCTGAGGCACGCAGTGGATATCGTTATGCTCTTACTTCACAGATGATTTGAGTAGATACTGAGTATATTTACTTGATGAAACACAAGTCTAAATTATTGAATGGTTCAAGTAATTTCATAATGAAGTTGAAGATCTTCGTGATAAGAGGATAAAATGTCTATGATATGATCATAGAAATGAATATCTGAGTTACGAGTTTGGCACTGTGGAAACTGTTTCACAACTAATACCGCCTGGAACACCATAGTGTGATGGTGTGTCCGAACATCATAGTTGCACCCTATTGGGTATGGTGCGTACCATGATGTCTCTTATCGAATTACCACTATCGTTCATGGGTTAGGCATTAGAGACAACCGCACTCACTTTAATAGGGCACCACGTAATTCCGTTGAGACGAAACCGTTTGAACTATGGTTTGGAGAAACCTGAGTTGTCGTTTCTTAAAAGTTTGGGGCTGCGACGCTTATGTGAAAAAGTTTCAGGTTGATAAGCTCGAACCCAAAGCGGATAAAATGCATCTTCATAGGACACCCAAAACAGTTGGGTATACCTCCCAATTCAGATCTGAAAGCAATAGGGATTGTTTCTAGGATCGGGTCCTTTCTCGAGGAAAAGTTTCTCTCGAAAGAATTGAGTGGGAGGAAGATAGAACTTGATAAGGTTGTTGAACCTTCACTTCAGGCAGAGAGTAGCGCAAGCACAGGAAAAATGTTTCTGTGGCCCCTGCCTCAGTTGAAGAGAAAGCTAATGATGATGATCATGGAGCTTCAGATCAAGTTACTATCGAACCTCATAGGTTGACAAGGGTGTGTACAACTTCTAAGTGGTAACCCTGTCTTAGAAACTCACGTTGTTGGACAACGATGAACCTATGAGCTATGGAGAAGCGATGGTGGGCCCGGATTCCGAAAAATGGCTCGAGGCCATAAAATCCGAGAGAGGATCCATGTATGAAAACAAAGTGTAGACTTTGATAGAACTACTTGATCATCGTAAGGCTGTTGGGTAAATATGGATTTTAAAAGGAAGACAGACAATGATGGTAAGTGTCACCATTGAGAAAGCTCGACTTGTCGTTAAGGTGTTTCCCGACAAGTTCAAGGAGTTGACTACGATGAGACTTTCTCACTCGTAGCGATGCTAAGAGTTTGTTGGAATTAGCAGGTACTGCATTATTTATGAAATCTTGCAGATGGGATGTCAAAATATTGTTTCCTTGTTCTTGAGGAAAGGTTGTATGTGATACAACCAGAAGATTTTGTCGATCCTGAAAGATGCTAACAAGTATGCAAAGCTCCAGCAATCCTTCTAAGGACTGGAGTAAGCATCTCGGAGTTGGAATGTACACTTTGATGAGATGATCAATGATTTTGGGTTTATACAAAGTTTATGAGAAACCTGTATTTCCAAAGAAGTGAGTGGGAACACTATAGAATTTCTGATGAGTATATGTTGATGACATATTGATGATCAGAAATAATGTAGAATTTCTGGAAAGCATATAGGGTTATTTGAAAGGTGTTTTTCAATGGAAAACCTGGATTAAGCTACTTAAACATTGAGCATCAAGATCTATAGGGATAGATCAAAACGCTTAATGGTACTTTCAAATGAGCACATACCTTGACATGATCTTGAAGCTGTTCAAGACGGATCAGTCAAAGAAGGAGTTCTTGCCTGAGTTGTAAGGTATGAATTTAAGACTTAAAGCTCGACCACGGCAGAAGAAAGAGGAAGGACGAAGGTCGTCCCCTATGCTTTTGTCATAGGCTTTATACGGTATGCCATTCTGAGTGCCGCACCTGATGTGTGCCTTGGCACATGTCTGGCAAGAGGGTACAAAGATGATCTAGGAGTAGATCAGCAGATATTGGTCAAAATTATCCTTAGAGGAATAAGGATATGTTTCTCGGTTATGGAGGTGATAAAGAGTTCGACGTAAAGAGTTACATCGATGCAAGCTTAACACCTATCCGGATAGCTCTGAGTAGAGATACCGGATCCTTATAGTAGAACAGTTATTTGAAATGGCTCCAAATATAGCGTAGTAGCTGCATCCACAAGATGACATACATACGGATCTGAATATTGCAGACCCGTTGACTAAAACCTCTCTCACAAGCAACATGATCAAACCCAGAACTCATTGAGTGTTAATCACATAGTGATGTGAACTAGATTATTGACTCTAGTAAACTCTTTAGATGTTGGTCACATGGTGATGTGACCTGTGAATGTTAATCACATGGCGATGTGAACTAGATTATTGACTCTAGTGCAAGTGGGAGACTGTTGGAAATATGCCCTAGAGGCAATAATAAATTAGTTATTATTATATTTCCTTGTTCATGATAATCGTTTATTATCCATGCTATAATTGTATTGATAGGAAACTCATATACATGTGTGGATACATAGACAACACCATGTCCCTAGTAAGCCTCTAGTTGACTAGCTCGTTGATCAATAGATGGTTACGGTTTCCTGACCATGGACATTGGATGTCGTTGATAACGGGATCACATCATTAGGAGAATGATGTGATGGACAAGACCCAATCCTAAGCCTAGCACAAAGATCGTATAGTTCGTATGCTAAAGCTTTTCTAATGTCAAGTATCATTTCCTTAGACCATGAGATTGTGCAACTCCCGGATACCGTAGGAATACTTTGGGTGTGCCAAACGTCACAACGTAACTGGGTGGCTATAAAGGTACACTACAGGTATCTCCGAAAGTGTCTGTTGGGTTGGCACGAATCGAGACTGGGATTTGTCACTCCGTGTGACGGAGAGGTATCTCTGGGCCCACTCGGTAGGACATCATCATAATGTGCACAATGTGATCAAGGAGTTGATCACGGGATGATGTGTTACGGAACGAGTAAAGAGACTTGCCGGTAATGAGATTGAACAAGGTATCGGGATACCGACGATCGAATCTCGGGCAAGTACAATACCGCTAGACAAAGGGAATTGTATACGGGATTGATCGAATCCTCGACATCGTGGTTCATCCGATGAGATCATCGTGGAACATGTGGGAACCAACATGGGTATCCAGATCCCGCTGCTGGTTATTGACTGGAGAACGTCTCGGTCATGTCTGCATGGTTCCCGAACCCGTAGGGTCTACACACTTAAGGTTCGATGACGCTAGGGTTATAAAGGAAGTTTGTATGTGGTTACCGAATGTTGTTCGGAGTCCCGGATGAGATCCCGGACGTCACGAGGAGTTCCGGAATGGTCCGGAGGTAAAGACTTATATATAGGAAGTATGGTTTTGGCCACCGGAAGTGTTCTGGGCATCACCGGTAGTGTACCGGGACCACCGGAGGGGTCCGGGGGTCCACCGGGAGGGGCCACCAGCCCCGGAGGCTTACATGGGCCAATAGTGGGAAGGGACCAGCCCCTAGGTGGGCTGGGGCGCCTCCCACCATGGCCCAAGGCGCCTCCAAGATGGGAGGGGGCAAACCCTAGGGCAGATGGGCCCTAAGGCCCGCCCAGGTGCGCCTCCCCCTTCTCCCCTTGTGGCCGCCACCCCAGATGGGATTTAGGGCTGCCGCACCCCTTGGGGTGGGAACCCTAGAGGGGGCGCAGCCCCCTCCCCTCCCCCTATATATACTTGAGGGTTTGGGCTGCCAACACATGAGTTTTCACCTCTCGATGGCGCAGCCCTGCATCTCTCCTTCCTCCTCTCCCGTGGTGCTTGGCGAAGCCCTGCAGGATTGCCACGCTCCTCCACCACCACCACGCCGTTGTGCTACTACTGGATGGAGTCTTCCTCAACCTATCCCTCTCTCCTTGCTGGATCAAGGCATGGGAGACGTCACCGGGCTGTACGTGTGTTGAACGCGGAGGTGCCGTCCGTTCGGCACTTGGTCATCGGTGATTTGGATCACGGCGAGTACGACTCCATCAACCCCGTTCACTTGAACGCTTCCGCTTAGCGATCTACAAGGGTATGTAGATGCACTCTCCTTCCCTTCGTTGTTGGTTTCTCCATAGACAGATCTTGGTGATACGTAGGAAAATTTTGAATTTCTGCTACATTCCCCAACACATACATGATTTGGAAATTATTAGAATACTCTTTGTGCTTCACTTATATCTTTTGAGTTATATAGTTTTGCTCTAGTACTTCACTTATATCTTTTAGAGCACGGTGGTGGATTTGTTTTAAAGAAACCATTGAACTCTCATGCTTCACTTAGATTATTTTGAGAGTCTTAAATAACATGGTAATTTGCTTAAAAAATCTTAATATGCTTGGTATTCAATATTTGTAAAGCTTTCTTATGAGTGTGTTGGATACTAAGAAAAGTTTGATGCTTGATGATAGTTTTGAGATATGGAGGTGATAATATCAAAGTCGTGCTAGTTGAGTAGTTGTGAATTTTATAAATACTTGCGTTGAAGTTTGCAAGTCTCGTAGAATGCATGTATGGTAAACATTATGTAGCAAATTTGAAACATGAGGTGTTCCTTGATTGTCTTCCTTATGAGTGGCGGTCGGGGACGAGCGATGGTCTTTTCCTACTAATCTATCCCCCTAGGAGCATGCGCGTAGTGCTTTGGTTTTTGATGGCTTGTAGATTTTTGCAATAAGTATGTGAGTTCTTTATGACTAATGTTGAGTCCATGGATTATACGCACTCTCACCCTTCCATCATTGCTAGCCTCTTCGGTACTGTGCATTGCCCTTTCTCACATTGAGGGTTGGTACAAACTTTGCCGGTGCATCCAAACCCCGTGATATGATACGCTCTTTCACACATAAACCTCCTTATATCTTCCTCAAAACAGCCACCATACCTACCTATTATGGCATTGCCATAGCCATTCTGAGATATATTGTCATGCAACTTTCCACCATGCCGTTTATCATGACACATTCATCATTGTCATATTGCTTAGCATGATCATGTAGTTGACATAGTATTTGTGGCAAAGCCACCGTTCATAATTCTTTCATACATGACACTCTTGATTCATTGCATATCCCGGTACGCCGCCGGAGGCATTCATATAGAGTCATACTTTGTTCTAGTATCGAGTTGTAATCATTGAGTTGTAAATAAATAGAAGTGTGATGATCATCATTTAATAGAGCATTATCCTAATAAAAAAAGAGAGAGAGAGAGAGTCCAAAAAAAGAAGTCCCAAAAAAGAAAATAAAAAGGGGCAATGCTACTATCCTTTTTTTCCACACTTGTGCTTCAAAGTAGCACCGTGATCTTCATGATAGAGAGTCTCTTGTTTTGTCACTTTCATATACTAGTGGGAATTTTTCATTATAGAACTTGGCTTGTATATTCCAACAATGGGCCTCCTCAAGTGCCCTAGGTCTTCGTGAGCAAGCAAGTTGGATGCACACCCACTTAGTTTCTTTTGTTGAGCTTTCATACATTTATAGCTCTAGTGCATCCGTTGCATGGCAATCCCTACTCCTTGCATTACCATCAATCGATGGGCATCTCCATAGCCCATTGATTAGCCTTGTTGATGTGAGATCTTCTCCTTTTTTGTCTTCTCCACATAACCCCCATCACCATATTCTATTCCACCCATAGTGCTATATCCATGGCTCACGCTCATGTAGTGCGTGAAGGTTTATAAGTTTGAGATTACTAAAGTATGAAACAATTGATTGGCTTGTCATCGGGGTTGTGCATGATGAGAGCATTCTTGTGTAATGAAAATGGAGCATGACTAAACTATATAATTTTGTAGGGATGAACTTTCTTTTGCCATGTTATTTTGAGAAGACATAATTGCTTAGTTAGTATGCTTGAAGTATTATTATTTTTATGTCAATATGAACTTTTGTCTTGAATCTTTCGGATCTTAATATTCATACCACAATTAATAAGAATTACATTGAAATTATGCCAAGTAGCACTCCGCATAAAAAATTCTGTTTTTATCATTTACCTACTCGAGGACGAGCAGGAATTAAGCTTGGGGATGCCTGATACGTCTCCAACGTATCTATATTTTTTGATTGCTCCATGCTATATTGTCTACTGTTTTCGACAATATTGGGCTTTATTATCCACTTTTATATTATTTTTGGGACTAACCTATTAACCGGAGGCCCAGCCCAGAATTGCTGTTTTTTGCCTATTTCAGAGTTTTGCAGAAACGGAATATCAAACGGAGTCCAAACGGAATGAAACCTTCGGGAACATGATTTTCTCACCGAACGTGATCCAGGAGAATTGGACCCTAAGTCAAGGAAGGTTCGAGGAGGGCACGAGGTAGGGGGCGCGCCCACCCCCCCAAGGCGCGCCCTCCATCCTCGCGGGCCCCACGTTGCTCCACCGACGTACTTCTTCCTCCTATATATACCTACGTACCCCCAAACGATCAGATACGGAGCCAAAAACCTAATTCCACCGCCGCAACCTTCTGTACCCACGAGATCCCATGTTGGGGCTTGTTCCAGAGCTCCGCCGGAGGGGGCATCTACCACAGAGGGCTTCTACATCATCATAGCCCCTCCGATGAAGTGTGAGTAGTTTACCTCAGACCTTCGGGTCCATAGTTAGTAGCTAGATGGCTTCTTCTCTCTTTTTCGATCTCAATACAATGTTCTCCCCCTCTCTCGTGGAGATCTATTCGATGTAATCTTATTTTTGCCGTGTGTTTGTTGAGACCGATGAATTGTGGGTTTATGATCAAGATTATTTATGAACAATATTTGAATCTTCTCTGAATTCTTTTATGTATGATTGGTTATCTTTGCAAGTCTCTTCAATTATCAGTTTGGTTTGGCCTACTAGATTGGTTTTTCTTGCAATGGGAGAAGTGCTTAGCTTTGGGTTCAATCTTGCGGTGTCCTTTCCCGGTGACAGTAGGGGCAGCAAGGCACGTATTGTATTGTCGCCATCGAGGATAACAAGATGGGGTTTTTATCATATTGCATGAATTTATCCCTCTACATCATGTCATCTTGCTTAAGGCGTTACTCTGTTTTCTTGAACTTAATACTCTAGATGCATGCTGGATAGCGGTCGATGAGTGGAGTAATAGTAGTAGATGCGGGCAGGAGTCGGTCTACTTGTCTCGGACGTGATGCCTATATACATGATCATACCTAGATACTCTCATAACTATGCTCAATTCTGTCAATTGCTCAACAGCAATTCGTTCACCCACCGTAAAATACTTATGCTCTTGAGAGAAGCCACTATTGAAACCTATGGCCCCCGGGTCTATCTTCATCATATTAATCTTCCATCACTTTATTATTGCCTTTGTTTTTTACTTTGCTTTTATTTTACTTTGCATCTTTATCACAAAAATACAAAAAATATTATCTATCATATCTATCAGATCTCACTCTCGTAAATGACCGTGAAGGGATTGACAACCTCTTATCGCGTTGGTTGCGAGGAGTTATTTGCTTTGTGCAGGTACGAGGGACTCGCGCGTAGCCTCCTACTGGATTGATACCTTGGTTCTCAAAAACTGAGGGAAATACTTACGCTACTTTGCTGCATCATCCTTTCCTTTTCAAGGAAATCCAACACCGTGCTCAAGAGGTAGCAATCACCCTCTTTCAGCTTACAATCCATCAAGGATCGCTAGACATTGAATCTTTCGGTCCTAGCCTGCATTTGAAACATGCTCTTGAGGTTCTCGGTCCTATCAAAAGCCTCAACATTCGCAAAATGTTGTTGCAAATTGGCTCCATACAAGCCAGCGTGAGACAACTAATCTCGTTTGACTCATCAATGAGTTTCTGGTGGGCATTCCTGGTTGTGGCATTAGCATTCTCGGCAGGTTCCTCTAGAAGTGGATCCTCTAGAACATGTTCCTTTTTGGCATGCGTGAGAATAATTCTCAGATTTCTATACCAGGTGATAAAGTTCGTTCCATTCAGTTTATCTTTTTCCAGGATTTATTTCAATGAAAAACTAGGTTGAGCAGGTGGTACCATTGATCTACAACATAAATATGCAAAACACTAAGACATGTATTCATGAAGAGTAATTTACATTAAACATTTTAGTAAGAATATTACTCCCACTAAAATCAACATACCTCAGTTGATACTTAGTGATTCAAAGATCTAAGACCAACATGTCAACTAGTGAGCTTTTACATCACTGCTAGAAGACTAGATCTCTCGGTAAACAACACTTGCTAATCGTATCTCTATACGACTATTGTTTGTTGGGGACATCTCATGTCATGCCAACTCTTATGCATTGAGTCCCAAAACTGTTTTCATGGGCACGACAAGTTAACCAATGCTCTGCTTGTAAGTGTCCGACACGAACCCATCACTTCAAGGAGACCAGGTGGCACCTTAATTTTATAAGCCCACCACTAAGTATACTTGATGTGTGATGGCGCAGCATTTGGGGAGGCATTTTTACTTGACATTCTTTGAAGGATTACCCTAGTTAAAACATCTACCATGCAAAAAGAAGGGTGCATAAAAGGGATAAACTATCATAGACAGTTTATATAAGTGTGATATGGTATAGCCCCTTTTCATAGCACATGGTGATCTCCATTTCCACGTGTGCGTTGCTACTTGTGAGCTGTGTTGGGATTTACTCGAAGAGGAGAGGATGAAGTAGTAAGTAGAGATAAGTATTTCTCTCGGTTAAGAACCAAGGTTATAAATCTAGCAGGAGAACCACACAGAACCTCGCTAGCAGCACCTGCACACAAAAGAAAATACTTGCACACAACACAAACAAGGGGGTTGTCAATCCCCTCGGTGGTTATTTGCAAGGATCAATTCTCGCAATGATAGGCAAATAGATAAATTGCAAAATAAAATAAGTAAAAGTGCAACAAGATATTTTTGGATTTTATATATGATAAAGGTAAACCCGGCGCCATAGTTTTCACTAGAGGCTTCTCTCTTGAGAACATAACGTACGGTGGGTGAATAAATTACTGTTGGGCAATTGATAGAAAAGTGCATAGTTATGAAGATATTCAAGGCAATTATCATGTATATAGCCATCATGTCCGGGACAAGTAGACCGACTCCTGCTTGCATTACTATTACTCCACTGATACGTCCATTTTGCATCATGATTTCTTACTGTTATTTATAGTGTTTTTTATCAATATAACACTTTGTGGAGCAATTGTACTGTCTTTTCTCCCTTAATATGCAAGATTTACATGAAGAGGGAGATTGCGGAGAGCTGGAATTCTGGACCTGAAAAAGCTATGTCAGATATACATATTCGGCACATCTCCAAATGAGCTAAAATTTTACGGAGATTCATTTCGGAATAAATAAAGAATATTGGGGCAAAGAAGTACCAGAGGGGCCACCCAGGTGCCCACGAGGCACCAGCCCTCCCCCCCCCCCCCCAGGGCGCGCCCTGGTGGCTTGTGGGGCCCCTGGCCAGCCTTCGGTGCCCATCTTATGCTATATAATCCCATTTTCCCTAGAAAAAATAAGGAGAGGACTTTCGGTACGGAGCACCTCCATCTTGAGGTGGAACTTGGACAGGAGCACTTTTGCTCTTTGGCGGAGCAATTCCGCTGGGGACACTTCCCTCCAGGAGGGGGAAATCGAAGCCATCGTCATCACCAACAACCCTCTCATCATGGGAGGACCAATCTTCACCAGCACCATCTCATCTCAAACTCTACTTCATCTCTTGTATTCAATCTTTGTATCAAAACCTCATATTGGTACCTTTGGGTTGCTAGTAGTGTTGATTATATCTTGTAGTTGATGCTAGTTGGTTTATTTGGTGGAAGATCATATGTTCAGATCCATGCTATTAAATACCCCTCTGATATTGGACATGGATATGATGTGTGAGTATTTACTTTTGTTCTGGAGGACATGGGAGAAGTCTTTTCATAAGTAATCATCTGAATTGGGTATTCGTTCGATATTTTTATGATATGTATGTTGTTGATTCCCTTAGTGGTGTTATGTGAACGTCGACTACATGACACTTCACCGTCTTTCGGCCTAAGGGAATGAATTGTGAAGTAGTAATTAGATGATGGGTTGCTAGAGTGACAGAAGCTTAAACCCTAGTTTATGCGCTATCTGTAAGGGGTTGACTTGGATCCATTTTTATAATGTTATGGTTAGATTATCTTAATTCTTCTTTCGTTGTTGTGTATGCATGCGAGAGGGGCTAATCATAAGTGGGAGGCTTGTTTAAGTAAGAACAGTACCCAAGCACCAGTCCACCCATATATCAAATTATCAAAGTAGCGAACGTGAATCAAACGAACATGATGAAAGTGACTAGATGAAATTCTCGTGTGTCCTCAACAATGCTTAGCTTATTATAAGAGATCATTCTGGCCTATCCTTTGAACAAAAGGTATTGGCTACCTTGCTGCACCTTTATGACTATTACTACTTGTCACTTGTTACAAATTATCTTGCTATCAAACTACTCGTTACCGATAATTTCAGTGCATGCAGAAAATACCTTGTTGAAAACTGCTTGTCATTTCCTTTTGCTCCTCGTTGGGTTCAACACTCTTACTTATCGAAAGGACTGCGATTGATCCCCTATACTTGTGGATCATCATCCACTCATCGATCGCTATCCAGCATGCATTTAGGGTATTAAGTTAATAAAAACAGAGCAACGCCTTAAGCAAGATAACATGATGTAGACAAAGTAAACCCAAGCAATATGAATAAACCCCATATTTTTATCCTTAATAGCGGTAGTAAAAAAATATGCGTCATGTCCCTTTCGTCACTGGGATTGAGCACCGTAAGATTGAACCCATCAGAAAGCACCTCTCCCATTGCAATAAAAATCAATCTAGTTGGCCAAACTGAACGGATAGATCGAAGAGAAATATAATGTTATAATAATCATGCATAAAAGAATTCGGAGAAGACTCAACTAATATTCATGAATAATCTTATCATAGACCTACAATTCATAGGATCCCAACAAATACACCACAAAAGAAGATTACATCGAATAGAATTCCAAGAACATCAAGGAGAACATTGTATTGAAGATCAAAGAGAGAGAAGAGACCATCTAGCTACTAGCTATGGACCCATAGGTGTGTGGTAAACTACTCACGTATCATATTAAGGGTAGCAAGGATGATCAAGAAGCCCTTCGTGATTGATTCCTCCTTCGGCAGGGTGCCGAAAAAGGCCTCTCGATGTGATCATAGAAGAAGTGAAACTTGCGGCGGCGGAAAAAATGTTTCGGGTGGATCTCTGATGCATTGGGAATATTTGGAAATTTATAGAGGTGGAATTAGGTTAGTAGGTGCCACGACGAGCCCACAAGCCCGGGGGCGCCCCCTGAGCCTGTCTTTTCCTCGCGACTCCTCGGGTCTTCTCCCGAACCTTCGTGGGTCCCTTATGGTCAAGAAAAAATTAATCCAAAGTTTTTTCTCCGTTTGGACTCTGTTTGATACTGATTTTTTGAAAAGCCAAAAACATGCAAAAAAATAGCAACTGGCACTGGGCACTAGGTTAATAGGTTAGTCCCAAAAATGATATAAAATTGCATATAAAGCATCCAAGTTTGATACTATAATAACATGGAAATATCAAAATTATAGATACATTGGAGACGTATCAGCGGTCTACCCATGGTGATCTCCATCTCCATGCATGGTTGTCCTCGTGGTGATCTCCATGCCACCCATGTTAACCGCCATGTGTTACATAAGATACTACGCTACTACAAACTACTAGCTATGAAAGTAAATTACATTACATGGCTCATGTTGACACACAGGTCATTAAAACAATAATGAGACAACCATATGGCTCCAGCCAGTTGTCGTACTCATGACACGCGGGTCATGATATAGTTACATACACATGCTATAGCAAATCACAAGCATTCCCGGCAAAAACAAGTTATGTGTCACCCTAAGAGATCAGCACAATGGGGGTCGAGGGGGCTTTGCCCCCCGTGCGGGTCAAGGAGCAGCGCCATTGCAGGGGTCGAGGGGCTGGCCCCTCGCCCGAACATTCATAAAAAATAGAGATCCAATCTATGCATTTTTACATTGGATTTTTCATCGGCAAATCATATTTACCAAATTTTGACCATTTTTTCGATTCGACCAATCTCATTGTTCTTCGTGTGTTGTGACTGGCTTTACATTCCACTGTCTACCCCGATGGTGGAAACCGAACGGTAGGGGTAATTTGTGCCACGACCTCCACAACACTATCACGGAAAAACAGATCACAATTTTGAACGTCTGACACCATGTATTGTGAATCATACTGACAACCGATCTCATAGGCCAGTACATAAACCAATCTACATATCATCATATGCAAATTCTACCCTGAATCTAATATCACGCAGCATAGGCTCTAATGCCACTGTTGGAATATGCGGTACGCTACTCTAGCGCCAAATAAAAAAATTCTATCACGCACCCAATATCATGCTGGTGGAAATAGATAACGGGATCGGGTTTACCACTAGATGCGCAGTCACCGCAACGGGAGTAGAGTTGGTGACGCGCGTAGCTGATATCCCGAGGCGTCTCCTCCTCGGTTCATTGATCTCCTGCAAACAGCGAAGACCCGTGAACGGTGATCTCCCGCAAACGGCACCTCACATTGCCTCGAACGGTTTGTCCGAGCACCGCAAATGTGATGCCTCCAAGGTATCACATGTACGGGGAGCAATGTCGGGCGGTGAACTGCTAGGTCTAGTCGCGCGGCATGGGGCGTGGGGTGGCGGCAGCTCTAGAGGGAGGAAAGATGAACCCTAAGTGGTGCGCCCACTCCCATATATATAGACCTCCAAAATGGGCTCAACACTTGAGACCCACTAGGAGTCTAAATCCATTTACACTCGAATCCAACCTGAATGAGTTGTAACCCCTTAAGTGTGCGGCCCTATAGGTTCATGTACACATGGACACGACTCTAGTTGATAGTTGGTAGCGGGTCCTGGCAGAACATGCCAACTCCCATGTGTCCGCAAAGTCGTTATACGAACCTCGACAGTGTGTTATATGCAACATTCCTTTTGCCTCACGATATATGTTGTCGAGCTCAAGGCAAGTACTTTTCACCCTTGCGGCAGCTCGGCCTCTCTTCTCGAAACTGTGATACAAATGCCCGAATCAGGTTAACACTTAACCCAAGTCGCATGGCCATGCTTTTCGAATCTGATCACTCGAGAGGGCCCAGAGAATATTTCTCCAAATATGAGGGGAAATCCCATCTTGGTCAGGCATGTCTCACGGCATGTCTCACGACTCACTCGAAAGCTAACTTTATAGCTATCCAGTTACGGAGTAGCGTTTGATAGACCCTAAGTGAGTCGATCCTCATCCTGAGAACATGCGAGGACCTTCGGTCTAGGACATGGCATAGACATTTTACTTGAGAAACATAGTCATCAACTGAGTCATATACTAGTAAAGGGTATGTGTCCGCATAACCTTATCAACTAGGGACCATTAGAACGATCATCATACAATGCATAGTTCCACAAACAAGTCACATACTTATTGGTACATATCATCAATGATGTTCAAGGACAATACAAAAGACTCATGAATATCATCATCACATGATTGCCTCTAGGGCATATCTCCAACAAGGGGTAGAGGCCATGGGAAAATACCAAAAATCCCATGGGATATTTCCATGGAGGGGCTCCTCTTGGCGCTGCCGACCACCATGTGTGCCCCCCCCCCCCCATTGACTTTGGAACAAAGCCCCAAAAGTTGGCTATCCAAAAAGACACCAAAAGAGGGTTCTACCCTAATAGTGTTTTCACTATTGTCATGAAATATTTTTCAGTGTCTGTTTAATCCCAGAAATTCCTGAAGGTCCAGAACATTTTTGGCACCCCCTAAAATAATTCTGGACGCGTTCCGGCGGTATGAAGTTTGTCTCCAAAACATTTAGCATTTTCTCTCTGAAATTTTTATGTTGTCTCCGAAACTTTTTATGCAACAATCTCTTTGAGTCCATGTCTATTACTTACAGATAGATGATGAAATGATCTAGATGACGACTAGAGGGGGGGTGAATAGGCGTTTTAAAACTTTTACGGATTTGGCTTTATCCTAATGCGGAATTAAACTAACGGATACTTTTCATGCACAAATCCTAAATATGCTAGGCTCAACTAAGTGCACCAGCAACCTATGCTAAACAAGATAGGCACTAAAAGAAACTAGCAAGCACAAACTATATCACAAGATAAGGAAATGTAGGAACTACTAAGAAATTAAACTAGCACAAGATATATCAATATGAGCAAGTATGAATTGCGGAAAGTAAAGGGTGTGGGTATGAGATAACCACAAGTGAGTCGGAGACGCAGATTTATCCCGAAGTTCACACTCGTGAGAGTGCTAATCTCCGTTAGAGCGGTGCCAAAGCCAAAGCTCCGGGGCTTCACCAAGTGACTCACCGTATTCTCCCTTCCGAGTCACCCCCAACGGATGAGCCTCGGTTCACTCGGGGTTGGTCTTGAAGGCGACCACCACACCTTTACAAACTTC
Organism: Aegilops umbellulata; assembly: GCA_032464435.1. Classification (NCBI taxonomy): domain Eukaryota; kingdom Viridiplantae; phylum Streptophyta; class Magnoliopsida; order Poales; family Poaceae; genus Aegilops; species Aegilops umbellulata. The sequence goes on from CP136056.1 coordinate 330,890,017, forward strand.
TCCGGAGCACACCACAACCACGGAAGCTTCCGGAGGAACTTGACCACCTAGGCCACTTCAACACCCTTCCCAGGAGCACACCATAAAAGGAAGCTTCCGGGGGAACCTTGGCCACATAGGCCTCTTCACAATCTTCTCAATGTATCACCAAACCGTCTAGGAGGCGAAGCCTCCAAGAGTAATAAACTCACGGGCTCTCACTCGAACAAATCGATGCGGGGAGCTCAAACCAAAGCAACACATGCAATGCAAGGTCAAGCAACAAATGCGCAACTCACTCTCTCAATCTCATAAGATGCAACTCAAGAAAGTAGGGGATTGAAGAGAGGGGATGCAATGGAGGAAATCAACAAATGACTCCAAGATCCATCCACAAATCCCCCTTCACTTAGAGGGGATATAGGGGTTTGGGAGAGGTGGTAAGAGGCTCAAAATGATGTTTACAATGCGAATGAACAACCCCCAAACCGGTGGGGAGGAAGGGCTCTTTTATAGCGAACTTCCAAAAGTAGTCGTTGGGGCTCCAACGGACACTTCCTGGACACCCCGTGCCCACGGGGGTTTAGACCCCATGTCCACGGGGTCCCGTGCGCACGGTACAAGCCCGCATGCACAGGGCCGCGTGCCCACGGGGGTCAAAAACCCCGTGTCCACGGGGTACCCAGAACAGCCTGCAGCAGCCCACTAAAATAGTGATAACTTTGGCATACGGACTCCGAATTTGATGATCTTGGGCTCGTTTTGAAGCTATGGAAAAAGGCCAAGGTCCTCACATAGAGAACCACCCAAGATCAACAAGAAATAATGATGCAAGTAATGCAAAGGTTTGAGCTCTCTACATGTGACATGATCAAGCTACTTGCCCGAGAGTCTCTCTTGATAGTACGGCTATCAAACCTATAATCCGGTCTCTCTCCAAGCACCATGAGACCGGCAAAACTAGGAAAACCTAGCTAAGGTATACATTTGCCTTGCATATTCAACTTGAGCTTGGTGATGACTCCAATGCTTGTCTCAAGTTGGAATCCCTTTCTTGTCCACAACCACTTGGTGAAGATGCTTGAATTGCTTCCTCATATTGCAATGAGGGAAGCCTTAACTTAAGCCCATCTTCACATGAGCATTATCATGATGTGGACCGCAAGCTTCAAAGCATATAACCTCCGGGTTCTCATCTTGCACTTGGACTCCTCGAACCCGATGACCATCACCACTTGATGTCATCCACACATAGACTACTTGAGATCTTTCCTTTTGATGCAAGCCCATGAGAAACACCTTACCCACATAGAAATAACAAACACATAGCATGGGTTAGGTAACAAAGCACAATTCACAATTACTTACCATACCACTAGATCACTTGATCCCACGTGATACAATGTTTGCGCTTTGAGAGTTGACCATCTAGATATAATCTTTGAGCTTCATCTTGGTCAACCAACATCTTTACTCCAAGCTCCATCTTGGTTTCTTGAAAGCCACAATGAACTCTTCATTTCCCTTCATTGCTTCAAGACAATATCACCAAAGACTCTTTCATGACCATATCAAGTTCCACTATGAATATCATCTTGATCACCACTTGCCCTTCTAAAAAATCCATCACAATCTCTTGAGAGGCATAATGAATTCTTCACTCTAGTTGCTTGCTTTAAGACTTGATCAACTGGAACCCAACACGTGAGCTCACCATGATCTTGTCTTGAATCATAACTTGAATTCTTCTCTTTGATTATTCTCTCAAACCCTTGATCCTTAAAAGTCCTCCATCATAATATCTTGAGAGGCACAATGAATTCTTCACTCTAGTTGCTTGCTTCAAGACTTGATCAACCTAAACCCAACACATGAGCTCACCATGATCTTGTCTTGAAACCATAACTTGAATTCTTCTCTTTGATTATTCTCTAAAGCCCTTGATCCTTAAAAGCCCAAATATGTCAGTCTTTGAGATCCTCCAATGAACTCCACCATGAACATAATTAGATTTGGCATAGAAATCAATCTTGATGGATTCAATAGAAGTACTCGAAGACCAACTTGAAACCTCACTGGATATGGGATCTCGAGAGCCAACACCTAGGCCTCGTGATCACGGGGTATCCAGAGAGTTGACACTCGACCCCATGCACATGGTACAAGCCCGTGTGCAAGGGGTATCCAAATAAGGATACCATGAGGACTTCTTCAGATGCTTTGATGGAAGACTTCACAAAACAACCCAATGCACTTCAAGCATCACTATGGAACATATCTTCATATAAGATTCAATGCACTTGATGCTCCATAGGAATTGTCATTTAACTCCAGAGCATACAACAAATATATCTTCATATATATGGACTTCATCCTTGATTCCATCCAATATCCTTGAGGCACTATCTTCATATATATATGGACTTCATCCTTGATTCCATCCAATATCCTTGAGGCACCATCTATGGACAAAACCTTCAAATATATCTCATTGAGAAACATTAGTCCATAGATATTCTCATTTAATAACCAAAACCACACTTAGGGGCTACATGCCCTTTCAGATGACCCTTAAGTGTGTGACCCTATAGGTTCGGTGAAGTATAGACATGACTGGAACTCTTCCTGATCAATGATCAATAGTGGAACCGTGGACATCCATATTGATCTCTATACCCACACGAATGAATATTTAAGCGAACCTGTAATTTCCGAATTCACGATATGTTACAAATACCCAAGGTGAGATTTAGTGGCACCCGTGTAAATCAACAACTTGTTCGCTATGACAGTTTCCTCCTTACCAGTTTTGTTCTTTTTTCTCGTTATCGCGTTCCGACATTCCCGTGATCAAATCACGATGTGTCTGGCCAGACGATGAGCAATCCCAATTTTGAGCTATCAAGTCCCTTGTCATACTTGTCCATGAACCTGAAAGCCGCGTAATAGCCACCCTATTGCGGCTGATGTTTAACTAACTCCAAAGTTCATGAAGCAAGCATGAAAGAAGTTGATACTCTCATTATCTAAGGAATTATGCAAACGCTGACTTCCTCTGTGCTATAAAATCATTAGCACATGACGAATGTATGTCATAGCATAACATCAATATGAGTCAAATCAACACAAGTGTTCTTCTAACGTTGTGTCCTCAAAATTGTCGGGATGGTCATGCTCATGATCAAGAAAACGTGGCCATCATGCAACGCTTGAGCTAGTCTTAGAGGCACGACTAAGAATATATTTTGATCGGATGACCAAAGCATGAGGTGAATGAATGGTTAGCCAGGTGACCGATCCCTCGCAAATACCAGTTTGTTGACGCTTAGCATGGGCCCACGAATATATCATCATCACTAACCATCAAATTTTCCCAAGAGCAAACACAAAAGTCAAGTGCTTACTAATGAATCTCTACTTTGTAGTAGTAGAAGAATTGTTGGGATTAATGGTAGCTTCAAAATATATGTATGCACCAAGTCTGTTGCCAATGCTAGTGAAGAAACTTCTAAGAATATTGATGGGAACCTGTGGTCCATATTTTATGCTATGGTGACTGAAAAGAATTATGATACACCAAGTTGCATATATCAACACAAAAATTGGAGATATTCAATATGGACAAGTCATATCCATCTAAGACTCCTATGGTTTTTCGATCTCAATACATAGAGAAAGATCCATTCGGACTCCTTGGGAAGATTCGATCCTAATGCATAGAGAAATATCCATTCAAACTCCTTGGGAAGATTGGAGAAAAGATGTTGGGCACAAGATTCTGTTTGGATCATTGCCCCAAGGCGCCCCGCCAAAATATTGGTAGTTGACCAGCTCTTGGCATCCATTTGGATGCAAGCCAAATAATTGGCGCGCCCACACCTCTCCAACATGTCTAGTTTAATCCCTAGCCAATATTTTGGCAAGGCGTGGGCGGCGATTCCTGTGCCAATATTTTGGCAAGCCCATGATTGGCAAGGTTGGCACTGGCTCAAACCAAACAGCCCCCATATCACAGTGCAATTACAATGTTTATGTATCTTGCAGTTTGCACGAGGTATGATATCGTATTTGCAGTGAATGGCTGCTTTTGGTTAGGCCGTGGATTTTCTGAAAGCAGTTGTGGGAGATGTGATGTGGAAAAGTTGATGCAAGCTTTATGTTATGAGAAATCTGTAATGTCATCTGTCAAACTAACTGTCTGAAATATGGTCGTGAATGTAAAAGAATAGCCCCAAGAGCTGAGAGATTATCTCTGAAATATGGTCGTGAATGTTAAAGAATAGCCCCAAGAGCTGAGAGATTATCTGTACATTGTTTAACGACCATAATAACACATTACCATATCTCATACTCTCCCCGTCCCAAAATAAATGACTCAACTTTGTGCTAACTTTGTACTAAAGCTAATACAAAGGTAAGTCACTTATTTTAGGGAGTATTTCTTTATGAAGGGAGTAATTTTTTGTTTTGCGAATTTCAAGTTAATTGGCCACATGAAAATGAATAATCCACGAACTGTGGATGTCATTGACAGATCATGTTTAACCTATTTGAGCACAGTAATGATTTTACACACCTTGAATATTAAGCTTCAATATAAGAAAAGTGATTCTGAGATAATTGCTGAATATGATGCAACACCTTGAATATTATGAGTGTTGTAGGAAGATAATGTTGCTTGTATTGCAGGAGGCTTTAATCTAGTTAATCAAAATAGGTATGGAGTAAACAATGTTAATAGCACAGAAAAGAGAATGTGCTTGCGACTTATACGATACGTACGACGACAGCAGCATGAGAGACAAATATTTCAGCGCTCAGTTTCTTTTTTCACCGAGAACAAGCACACAGTGTGGCCGCTCGTGTGTCACAAAAAGAGAACACTCTCTTCCTTGAAGGGCAGTAAGCCAGATAAATAGGTCACTGCAAATCCTTATTCGGGAAAAAGTGGAGGGGGGAAACATCCATCAGCAGGGCCGGGCCTCCTGCCTCTAAATACATATCCTGGCTAACAGACAGTAAAAAGCACAACAGGTTGACCACGAAAAGGTTAAAATTGCAGGTTGCTTGTAAAGAGGAAGTTTCTTATGAAGCGTTCTCCTTGGCAATCTTCTCTGCCTTGGCAATGACCTCCTCTATTCCTCCAACCATATAGAATGCCTGCTCTGAAAGGTCATCGTATTTCCCATCCAGAACACCCTGTGACATGTTGACAAGATTCATACAATGGTAACAGCAAGTAATATTGGCATATTTCACCAAAGAAACGATGCACCACAAAATGCAAACACAACAAAACATATGATGTTTTCAACAACACGTGTTCCTAAAACTTGGGAGCTGTTTGTTCGTTCCTGAAATTGACCGGTGCATATCCACCAGCGCAGTAATACTAGGGCACATAATCATACTGATTGGAATATTTGAAAACTAAATGATGTGATCCAAACACATATCTGGAGTTATAATAGAAACACATGCATAGCTATTTCCTCTGACACTACCAGGCCAATTCAGCTATATTAACCATTATCATGTCAATGTACCAGACAAAAAAAAACAATCACTACTTTTCTAGTGAAATTCCAACCAAAATCCGTAGAAACACAACTCTATCAAGAAAATAAGATTTCTAAGTAGCTAGAATTAACACATCTTTTCTTTGGCACAAGTCTATGGGGTGACAATCTAATGTGTGACGCTCCAGCTACTTCCCACATCACAGTGCACTGCATCAGCATCATGTGCACACGCAAGGTGATCAGATGTTGCAGACCACGATCATGGAAACAGACAACGCACGAATGTGCATTATCTAGCTTTTCTAATAAATTCAAATTCAAAGACGATATATCATATGCAGTGTTCATTTTGTCACCACAGAACAACCATTGCAACAAACACAAATAACAAAACCAAATAAAATGGAATAAATCAATTTGAGAGGGGGGGGGGTCAAACTATTTACCTGGAAACTTTGAACACCCTCCTTAAGCTCAACATACTTTCCAGGTGCGCCTGTGAAAACTTCAGCAACATGGAAAGGTTGGCTAAGGAACCGCTGAATTTTCCTAGCGCGAGCGACTGTTAACTTGTCGTCCTCACTGAGCTCATCCATTCCCAAAATGGCAATAATATCTTGAAGATTCTTGTAATTCTGAAGAACCTTCTGAACACCACGAGCAGTGTTGTAGTGAGCCTCACCAAGAACATGAGGAGACAACATTCTGGATGTGGAGTCCAAAGGATCGACAGCAGGATAAATACCGAGCTCGGAAATCTGCCATGTAGCACAAATCAAGTCAAATCGATAACAACCAGATTTCAATCAACAAAAAATACAGCTAAATATTAGGTAGGCAACCTGTCGTGACAGCACGGTGGTAGCATCAAGATGGGCAAAAGTGGTAGCAGGGGCCGGATCTGTCAAGTCATCAGCAGGCACATAAATAGCTTGCACGGATGTAATAGAACCCTTTTTTGTGGTGGTAATCCGCTCCTGCAGCCCTCCCAGGTCGGTAGCAAGGGTTGGTTGGTATCCCACAGCTGATGGAATACGTCCAAGCAGAGCAGACACCTCAGAGTTTGCCTGACATAGAATAACCAGACATACAGCTTTTTCAGGCATAATATTACACAAGTTGAGCAGAAAGCTGAGCATATATGTTTGCGGGTGTCAATTGTGAACCAACTACCAAAGATATCATTGCTGGTAATTGACATAAGGATACCTGAGTGAAACGGAAAATGTTATCAATGAAGAGAAGCACATCCTGTCCTTCGGCATCACGGAAATGCTCAGCGACAGTCAAACCAGTCAGTCCAACACGAGCACGAGCACCAGGGGGCTCATTCATTTGCCCGTACACAAGAGCACACTTGCTCTCACTCTGCAACAAAACACTAGTGTAAGAAAGATTTATCCAATACATACAAAATGCAGTAATATATTGGATATGTGTTTCATGTACCTGCTTGTCGTCGAGCTTAATGACACCACTCTCAATCATTTCCCTGTACAAGTCATTACCCTCACGCGTACGTTCTCCAACACCAGCAAAGACAGAGAAACCACCTAGAATAAACAAGTGAAACAAATAAGCCAAGATAAACACCTAGAATAAACAAACAGCTTGGCATGACTATCAAGCTCTGCAAAATACTAACCATGGGCCTTGGCAACGTTGTTAATCAACTCCATAATAAGGACAGTTTTGCCCACCCCTGCACCACCGAAGAGACCAATTTTACCACCTCTTTGATAGGGTGCAAGTAGATCCACAACCTAGTGGAAGTAAAATGCTCACATTAGAATTAATATTTGCACAAATAGGAATTCTCTTGCTAATCTAAAGATGCCTAACCAATTAGAAGTCATGTGTGTTAAGAAAATAACACTTTAGAAGGGACACCTTAATTCCAGTAACAAGGATTTGTTGCTCGGTAGCTTGCTCAACGAAAGCAGGGGCTTCACGATGGATAGGCAGGTAACTGTTTGTTTCTGCAGCAGAGAGGAGTAATCAGCAAATTAAATTCGTATACAGGTAATGATCACAGCTTCAATGCATGTTTAACAGACTTACTTATATCTCCCTTGTGATCAATTGGCTCACCAATAACATTGATAATACGCCCAAGAGTCGCCCTACCAACAGGAACCTACAAAAGTGAACATCACAAATGCATCAACAAAAGCAGAAAAATTATGCTCAAATATAGTGACACCCCCTCCGATTTCTGATATATGAAGTTTATGACAACGATATGGTTCAAAGTAACACTTTGATTGAATATTTCAGATAAAAAAAAGTCACTTTGAACTTAAATAATTAAATATTATGAAAATATACTGGGAAATGTATGGTCTTCTGGACCCACCAATTCACACGATCACTTAGTGAGAACCCGACATGGCGCCCATGCATACTCTGCCTTTCTCACTAATGGATACCTTATCTATGCTTTGAGCGATTCTCAGAGCATAGAGATGCTAAGCCAGAAATTTGTCCCACATGGCATGCACCAGCCAGTAACTTTACTGGCTATCTAATGATAAATATTTTCATACTCTGGTGATAGGGATCGATATATGAAAACAGTATCAAAAATAGCAATATAAGGACGTCCATGGTTTGCAGAGTGAACGCCTCACATTTTTCTCCTTACCAACAATCATTACTGAATCAGTATGGCAAGTCCATTGGTAAACTACAGAAATGGATTTCCTTTGCACTTGTACCGTCACCAATGATCAGAACCAAATCAGTGTGATGTCAACCCATTCGCTAACTAAAGCCATATATGATTCGCCATTTAATACACAGATCGGCACATACAAATCAAATCCAACACCCACCGATTCGTCATTTCATCAGAATAGAATTAGATCAAAATGAAACATCTCGAACATGACCGAGGTTGAGAGGCAGGAGAGGGCAGCATTACAGTGATCGGGGAGCCGGTGTTGAGGACGCGCTGGCCGCGGACGAGACCTTCCGTCCCGTCCATAGCGATGGTGCGGACGACGTTCTCCCCGAGATGCTGTGCCACCTCGAGAACAAGGCGGATGCTGTTGTCGAGCACCTCCAGCGCCGTGAGGATCGGGGGGAGACCCTCGTCGAACCGCACGTCCACCACGGCACCAATGACCTGGCACACCTCACCCACCGCACCGGCGCCGGTGAAGTCATCCGTAATCTTAGTGCCGGTGTGCTTGTCGGAGGCGGGGGGCGGCGTGACCGGAGCGGCCTGCGCCGCGGCGGATGACGAGTAGGAGGCGGCGGCGCGGTTGAGCAGGAAGCCGGCCGGGGACGGGCGGTGGAGCGGCGCGCGGGGGCACGGGGAAGGGGAGGCAGCGCGGATGCGGGAGGCGGTGCGGAGGACCGACGAGATGGCCCGGCGGGTGGCCATGGCCGGCGACGAGGGCTTGGATCTAGGTTTGCGAAATGGTCCGCGGGGTGGGGAGTGGCGGCTCCGCACTACGGGAAAGGGTGGTAGGGGTTTGGGATCGGGGTCGGGGCGCGGAATAAGGAGAGGAGGGTTGGGGACTGGGGCGTTCTCGGGAGCGGGAGGGTTTCGCGGGTGGGCTCGGTCCTCTGTAGACCGAGATTACTGGAGCGTGTGTCATTTGTTCATCCTAGTTTTTTCTTTTTTGGGCGATTTGTTCCTCATCCTACTAACTGGCTCCCCCAATAAAATAAACAGTTCATCTATTTCATCCTATTGTTTTTTCTTAACACAACAGTTTGTTTTTTATATATAAGGATGAATCAACTAATGGTACGCATAAATAGTGGCACTTTAGAGCAAGCGACGATGGGATTGGGGTGGGGTTGGAATGGCGGCGAGCCTGATACTGGGAGGGCGTGCAACGTCGCATCGGCAACGACCTACGGGGTGGAGCCATCCTCGGCGCATTTGTCGTCTTCCTCCACGTCGACGAGGGTAAGGTGTGTGCCGACGGCAGGGACGCCAGAGGAGGTAGGCAAGGGGCGGTGGTGGTTCTGCCAACGGCGGTCGGGTCGGGTCGCTTTAGTGGCAAATAGCTCGTTGCTTCACGCCAGGGTTCGAGAAAGTTGGGGTGTTCTCAGGTGATCACCAATATTTATTGGAGAAAGAGAACCTTTTTTTATTCAACTCTTCGAATACCAAAAGTTTTATTGGAGAAAAGAGAGTTGTTGAAGATGCTCTTACTCTGCTCTCTGGACCAGGCATGTGTCTTTGTTTCGCATGCATTATTTTCATCTTTTGTAATGTTTCTATTAGTAGACACATATTTCATATGTCAGGGACACAACAACATCCTTGTGTGTCGCCAGACGAAAAGGAATAGGCGAGCAAACAAATAATATAAACTATTTTAGTTTTTCTTTTTAAAATATATATGTAATGGAGGCCAAAAAAGCAGGGGGAGAGTAAAAGAAGGGTGAGAGGGGGTGAAGAACATGATCGGAACAAGAAAAATAGAGGAATGGCTTTGTATCAAACTAAACGCCCTTCCTAGGTCCGTTTGTGGTGATTTTGCTAAAAGAAGAGATGAAAACTCAAGACAAAACATGAACAAACTCAATCCAGTTCAAACAGATAACATCCACGAGATTATAATGTTGGTAGAGTTCACAACATGCAAAAAACATACTAAATGTCCTGAAAACGCAGACTGACTTGAAGACGCTTGCCTACATAGTGAAAATGAACTTGGACGTTTTTATGATTATTTTCGAAATGGACGCATAAGATTTGCCTCATCAATTATTATAGGGGAGAATAGAGTTTGTTCATTTTACAACCAACTCATATACGACACGTCACATGGCAATTACTCGTGCACTATAATTGCCTCTAGTTTCTTAGCTTCCGCCCTGCACCAAAGCTATCCTCGGTTAGAATGTTGTCGAGAAAAAATCGTCGTCGGCACGCCCTTGTCATGAAATACACGGGAGTTTCTCTCCTTAGATAGTCCAAGAAACAAGCATCGTGAGAGAAGCCATGGCCTTCCTATTGGGGATGCCCAAGCCGGTTCTATTCGCCCGCCAATCCTTGACGGAAGCCTCTAAGTGCCAAGTAGAAGTATCCATATGGTCAATACCCAGCTTGTCGAGACCCAAACTCCAAAACATGTTGGTGAAGCGACACTTGAAGAAGAGGTGAGCCCATATTTGTTGCTCCCGCTTGCAAAGAGGCAAAGGTCGTAGTTTGGCCACCCACGCTTGGCCAATCTGTCTATCGTCCAAATCCGGTCTTGTAATGCTAGCCAAGTGAATAACTCCTTTGGTGGCACCCAAGTTTTCCAAAACATTTGCTCCACGGGAGAGCAACATGCCCAAGAATTGCGCCTTGTATGCAAAGGCTGCCGAGTGGGGGGCAATTGCAATGACAAAAAGGAGAGGTAACAGCGGATCGCCTTGGCGGAGGCCCCAACCACACCTGATTGTAGGGCTAGCCTCCCCATTCGGTAGGATTCGGGAAGAGGATGGGGAGAAAAGTGTGGCGATCCAATTTCAGACCTTGCTCAACCCCCCCCCCCCCTTGTTTGGAGAAGATCAAGAATGAACTCCAACTTGACCGAATCGAAAGCCATGTGGATGTCAGGCTTGAAGAGGAGGGCAGATGTTTTGCACTTGTGCAACCAGCGTGCAAAATTTTTGGGCGTACATGAAGTTGTCGTGGATGCTTCTCCTCTTGATAAAGGCACTTTGGGCATTGGAAACATGGGCATTTCATGTGAGAACCAAGCTAGATGGATAGCACCTTCACAATAATCTTAGCGATTGCATGAATGAAGCTAATGGGTCTATAGTGCACTTTGGGCATTCGAAACATGGGCATTTCATGTGAGAACCAAGCTAGATGGATAGCACCTTCGCAATAATCTTAGCAATTGCATGAATGAAGCTAATGGGTCTATAGTCAGACCCCCCCCCCCCTCTGCACCCTCCTTTTTGGGAAAGAATATCACATTAGCGGAGTTGAGCTAGTGGAGGTTGGACGTGTGGAAGGAGTCGAAGAGATGTATGACCCTCATGATGTCCCAACATTTCTTAAAAAAAAACACCCATGATGCCATCTGGCACGGGCGCCCTGTCGCTCAACATCTCATTAATGTCATACCAAACCTCCTTCTCGGTGATGGTGACCCCCCACTGGTATGCGTCGGTGCTATACAAACGGTTTTTAACCCCTTTCCGCAACGGTATTTGGAACCGTCGCCAAGTGAGTGCGAGCGATAGGGGGGTCCTTCCCACACGACCCAAAAACCGTTGGGGATAGGCCCTCCTGAGACACAGGGTAGGGCCGTGTGCGATCGGGCGAGGCATCGAAACCCAATCCATTTTGTAGGTACGTACATCCCACACGGTAATCCGAGAAAAACATTTCCGTAGGTATGTACATCCCACACGGTGAATCCCAGAAAAAAACATTTCCGTTCGTATGTATATCACACACAGTCAATCCAAGGAATGTGTTTCCGTTCTTATGTACATCCCACACAGTCAATTCAGGAAGAACGTTTCCGTTCGTACGTACATCCCACACAGTTTTATGTATACGCTCGTGTGTGAAAGGTGTAACTATCACACACGCTCTGCCTTGGTTAACTGTTTGCTTTCATTAACTACATCACACACGATTTGATGTAGAAAACTGTGTGGCATTGGGCTATCCATCACAAGCGCTTTTACTGCCAGAACCGTTTGCAAAGTTCCATGGCTGTCTGTTCTCTTTTAATTTTTGCCTGTAATTTATTATTCGAATAGGAAATTTTGAAATATGAAATGTGCAGTTCAAATTTTTAGCACAATGGTTCAACAACGAATCCATAGATAAAATTGCCAGTACAATATGTTCAGTAATTATAGGATTAGGTAGCAATTAACTATGATGAACCACAATATTTAAAGGCGGTAAAGGTGAAGAGACAAGTGTAAATCATTTTGACTGCCGACGGTGTTGAAGAAGCAAAATGCCCATAATGTGCCTTCCTGCATGCCATAGGCATGAACCACTTTTGTCCAACCCCTTGTGACGATCGCCTGCCCATCCTTCACCGCCTTCAGGAAGACTTTATATACTTTAACCTTAGTTGCCTCCACTCCGGTCATGTTGTTTGCAAGGTAATCATCAGTAAATAGTTTCGGAAACCACTGAAAAGAGAAAAATATCAGATTAAGGTCTAATAGAGTAACTTGTTGTGGGCAGGGGGAAAAGGCAACACATTACTTACCATCCTAAAGTTCATTGTTGTCTTCGACAAAGTGTAAATAAAGAGCTTAATTCACTTCACCTATTTTTTTGCCTAACAATCTTTCTTAGTTTCCTCACTTGACGCTTGTTCATGAATATCTCATTGCCCCATACGCAAAAGGGATCGAAGCATGGATCAGTACCGCTCATATATGTACCTACAAGCAACCAGTAAATGTTAGAAGCTAAACTGAGATTGCACAAATGATGTAAAATACAACTACCTACGTTCCTAAGTAGAAGTTTTTTTTAGATTTCAATATGAACTACATACGGATGTATATAGAATTATAGATATAGTTTAGATTAGAATCTAGATTCACTCATTTTGCTCCTTATGTAGTCTATATTGGAATCTCTAAAAATACTTATATTTAGGAATAGATGGTGTATAAGACATGGGATGTAGCTAACCTCGACGGCAAACAACAGCATCGCCCATTGTAGCCATGTGTAAGTACATGGAAAGGCAATGTTAACTGCAACAGGGTTAACATCCATCAAAAATAGCAAATGGTAATAAAACGGCAGCATCTGTAGTGATATCTTCATTTCAAAAGAGTAGCACGGTAGCAAAGGGATGGATTAAAAAATAGATACAACTGTTAATTGCAACATGCTTAACAACATCCAAATTCATGTTTTGTAAGTTTGTAGCCATTGAAATACAACTCTTTAAAAATGGATACAACTGTTAATTGCAACAGGCTTAATGGCCATTAAAACCGGTACTGATAAAAATGCAATTGGCAGAGTTAAACATCACAGGGCAGGTGCTGCCAGAGCAGATAATGGCCCAGTTGTCTATAAAAAGGTAGGGAAAATAGCTAAAATGTGTTAGGCATGTTTACTAGAACATGCTTAATACATCGACCGTCCAAAACATAGCCATTAATTGCAACTGGTATTGGTAAGATTGAACTGGTGGGTACATACTTGGTAAGTCCTGAGAGGTAGTTGATGGGGCACTTCATCTTGGCCAGAGCCCGCCCAAAGTCAGCGGCGACGGAGGCGAGCTGTTCCTCAGGGTCGAAGTGTGGATCAGTGCCACTAACATGTGTACCTACAGGCAACCAGTAAATGGTAGAAATTAAACTGCAATTGCACAAATGATGTGAAATACTGTAAGACATGCGATGCAGCTCACCTCGACGGCAAACAATAGCATCGGCCGTTATGACCCTGCGTAAGTACATGGACAAGCATGTTAAGTACAACAGGGTTAGCATCCACCAAAAATAGCAAATGGGCAGCATCTCTAGTATATCTTCATTGCGGAGAGTAGCATGGTAGCAAATGGACAGATTAAAAAATGGATACAACTGTTAATTACAACAGGCTTAACATCATCCTAAGTCATGTTTTGTAAGTTTGTAGCCATTGAAATACAACTGTTTAAAAATGGATTCAACTGTTAATTGCAACAGACTTAATAGACATTGAAACTGGTACTGATAAAAATGCAATTGGCATAGTTAAACATCACAAGTCAGGTGCTGCCAGAGCAGAGAATGACCCAGATGTCTATAAAAAGATAGGGAAAGTAGCAAAAACGTGTCAGGCATGTTTACTAGAACATGCTTAATACATCGACCGTACAGAACATAGCCATTAATTGTAACTGATATTGGTAAGATTGAACTGGTGAGTACATACTTGGTAAGTCCTGAGAGGTAGTTGCTGGGGCAGTTCATCTTGGCCAGAGCTTGCCCAAAGTCAGCGATGACGGAGGCGAGTTGTTCCTCTGGGTCGAAGCGTGGATCAGTGCCACTGACATGTGTACCTACAGGCAACCAGTAAATGATAGAAGTTAAACTACAATTGCACAAATTATGTGAAATACTGTAAGACATGGGATGCAGCTTACCTCGACAGCAAATAAAAGCATCGGCCGTTATGACCCTTCGTAAGTACATGGATAGGCATGTTAAGTACAATAGGGTTAGCATCCACTAAAAATAGCAAATGGGCAACATCTCTAGTGATATCCTGAGTCATGTATTGTAAGTTTGTTGCTGGTATTGGTGAAATTGAGCTGGATACGGTAATATTTGAACATCACACAGTGTGCAGTACTAAAATAAACAAGGTATGAACATGCTTAATACATCAACCATACAAATCATAGCCATTGCAAGTGGTATTGGTAAGATTTAGCCGGTCAGATCTTACCTGTTAAGTTCTGGGGGGTAGTCACTAGGGGACTTCATCTGGGCCAGAGCCTGCATCATGTCGACGGTGGCGGCAGAGACGAGGTGTTCCTCTGGGTCAACACACACAGCGGCCATCGCGCCATGGATTGCCATCAGCTCCTGTGGGGGGGGGATTTGGAGGCATGAGGATGTTTCGCAGGCGCCATTTAAGCAATCAGGCCAGGGACGTGATAGAGATTGGTGGGTTACCTGTTTGGATCCGAGCAGAACGTAGATGTGGTTGAAGTTGTGGTTGCGGCGGTGGCGGTTTGAGATACCGGTAGGGGGAGGCACGAGGGAGGGGGGAAACTGAGGGGAAGGGGATGTGGTTGGAGGAATAAATACTGAAATCGCGCGCCTAATAAAATTTTCGGTGCGAAACTTGAAACTTGGGCGTGGGAAACACACAATGTAGACGAAGCGCGTAAAATACTTGTGTGCGAGAAGAAAGAAAGTTGGCAGATCCCGTCTTCAAAAAAATGTACATGTGTACTTGATTTTTTCGGTCAATGGTGCACCTGGTTTATTAGGAAACATCGCACATGTAACTGACTTATGGGTCATTAACGCAAAAAAACACAGACGGGTATGGCATAGAAACCGTGTGTTTTGTGATCTTCTAATGATTAACGCAAAAAAATGCACACGGGCACACATGCTAATCAACGCTCAAAGCCCTCAAAGAATGCTCTTACTGACATTGTACATTAATACCACAAACTTAAAGTACTACTGGTAATTTGCTCTAATACTACAAACTTAAACTACTTCTCACATGCTGCCATCCAGGCATGCTGGCCAGACGTTGGCGTTCTCCTTCCCGGCCTTGTAGGCGGCAACCCACCATGCTTCGATCTCCGCCAAGCTCTCCTCACCATGGCGTGCGGCCTCTTTTTTCTTGCGGCAGCGGGGCTCTCTTTTCTTGACTGCTTTCTGCCTTTTTCGCTCCTTCTGCGCGGCTTTGGCCACCTCTAGATCCACCACCCATTCGGCCATGGCAGCCTCAAAGTCCGCCCATGTAACTGTCTGGTCGGCGGCGGCGATGAACTCGGCGCGGCGAGATGCCATCGCTTCCTTACCATGTGTGCAGTCACGGGCGGCGAGGAACACGGCGCGGAGGGATGCCATCGCTTCCTTACCAGTTACTGTGCGTCGTGGTGCCATGGACGACGCCTGGAGAGAGCTCTGGGACGGAGGGGCTGGGCAGCGGCATAGTGCGATGGTATTCAAGAGCTCAGTGACAAACAACAACAGAAATTTGGCTTCCCTTACAATTTTGCTCATTCATTATCGCACACGGTTCATCTCCGTCGCTTCCAGAAACAGTGCGCACTGAGACTATTGTGTGTTGCGTTATGATTGGCCGGAACCCCAGGCACGCGGATCGCGTGTGTGCACCGTACGATGCACCGCAATCGAACGGCAATCCACGTCCCTCACATCACATCCGTGCACCTGTAGCTGGATTGGATTTATATGCGCTAAATGCCTAGAAGATGCACATAATCCCCTAAATATGGTAAATGAGCCCGGAAAAATGCCAAATTTGAACACGATGATTTGCAGGGTGTATGTTCATCGTAGAAAAAAACTCCAGGGCAAAGAACGAAGAAAATTTGGATTCCCCTTCGATCTTGGGGATTTCCCTCACGAAAGCATGGAATTTTCTCGGTGATGGTTCAATTTATGAAGGGCGTGCATGACGACATAAGCCAAACCTTCTCAAATTTTTACCAGGGAATGGTGAGGTCATACTATGGCACCATGCCAGGCGTCATGTTTTTAATCATTAATTTTATTTTTTCTATAGTTGAAAACCCAACAAACAAACATTTGTGGTTGACTATTGCCACACGTTTCATCGAAATATCTGTCCATTCCTTGTAAAAGGCATGAGAATTTACTAAATGGCACGAGCATGGTTTTCTAGGCCGTTCTTGTGGACCCTTTCATGCACCGATTGTTTGAACTTGAATTATGTGCATTAATTCCTAGGAAATGCACATAATCCCCTAAATATGGCAAATGAACCCGAAAAAGTGCCAAATTTGAACACGGTGATTGCAGGTTGTATGTTCATCGTAGAAAAAAACTCGTGGATAAAGGACAAAGGAAATTTGGACCCCCTTCAATCTTGGTGATTCCCCCCTCGAAACCATGAAACTTCCTCGGTGATGGTTCGATTTATGAAAGGCGCACATCACGACATAAGGAAAACAATCTCCAATATTTACCAGGGCATGGTGAGGCCATACCATGGCACCACGCCAGGCGTCATGTTTTCCAACCATGTGTTACATTTTCTGTATAGTTGTTAACTGAGTAAACGACGCGTTTATGGTTGACTATTGCCACACATTTCCTTGAAATATCTGCCCATTCCTTGTAAAAGGCATGAGAATGTACTAAATAACACGAGCATGGTTTTCCAGACCGTTCTTGTGCACCTTTTCATGCACCGATTATTCGAATTTGAATTATGTCCATTGATGCCTAGAAAATGCACATAATCCCCTAAATATGGTAAATGAGCCCGGGAAATGTCAAATTTGAACACGTTGCATTTGAGGCGGTATGTTGGTCGTTGAAAAAAACTGAATGATAAACTAGGACGGAAATTTGGATTCCCCTTCAATCTTGGGATTTCTCTCTCGAAAGCATGGAACTTCCTCGGTGATGGTTCGATTTATGAAGGGCGTGCATGACGACATAAGCCAAACCTTCTCAAATTTTTATCAGGGCATGGTGAGGTCATACCATGGCACCATGCCAGGCATCATGTTTCTTAAGCATTAATTTCATTTTTTCTATAGTTGAAAACCCAACAAACAAACATTTGTGGTTGACTATTGCCACACATTTCATTGAAATATCTGTCCATTGTTCATTGTAAAAGGCATGAGAATTTACTAAATGGCACGAGCATGGTTTTCCAAGCCGTTCTTGTGGACCCTTTCATGCACCGATTGTTTGAACTTGAATTATGTGCATTAATGCCTAGGAAATGCACATAATCCCCTAAATATGGAAAATGAACCCAGAAAAGTGCCAAATTTGAACATGATGATTTGCAGGTTGTATGTTCATCATAGAAAAAAACTGATGGACAAAGGACAAAGGAAATTTGGATCCCCCTTCAATCTTGGTGATTTCCCCCTCGAAACCATGAAACTTCCTCGGTGATGGTTCATTTTATGAAAGGCGTGCATGACGACATTTTTACCAGGGCACGGTGAGGTCATACCATGGCACCACACCAACTTCATGTTTTCCAAGCAAGTATTTCATTTTTGTATAGTTGTTAACCCTGTAAACGACGCGTTTATGGTTGACTATTGCCACACATTTCCTTGAAATATCTGCCCATTCCTTGTAAAAGGCATGAGAATGTACTAAATAGCACGAGCATGGTTTTCCAGACCATTCTTGTGCACCTTTTCATGCACCGATTGTTCAAATTTGAATTATGTGCATAATTAGTGCCTAGAAAATGCACATAATCCCCTAAATATGGTAAATGAGTTCGGAAAAATGTCAAATTTGAACATGTTGCATTTGAGGCGGTATGTTGATCGTTGGAAAAAAACAGAATGACAAACTAGGACGGAAATTTGCATTCCCCTTCAATCTTGGTGATTTCCCTCTCGAAAGCATTGAACTTCCTCGGTGATGGTTCGATTTATGAAGTGCGTGCATGATGACATAAATCAAACCTTCTCAGCTTTTAACCAGGGCATGGTGAGGCCATACCATGGCACCATGCCAGCCGTCATGTTTTTCAAGCACATATTTCATTGTTCTATAGTTGATAACCTAGTAAATGACGCGTTTGTGGTTGACTATTGCCACACATTGCATTGAAATCTCTGCTCATTCCTTGTAAAAGGCTTGAGAAATTACTAAATACCACGAGTATGGTGTTTCCAGACTGTTCTTGTGCACCCTTTCATGCATCTATTGTTTGAATTTGAATTACGTGCATTAATGCCTACAAAATGCACATAGTCCCCTAAATACTGTAAATGAACCCGGAAAAGTGTCAAATTTGAACACGGTGATTAGCAGGGTTTATGTTCATCGTAGAAAAAAACTCATGGATGAATGACAAAGGAAATTTGGGTTCCCATTCAATCTCGGTGAATTATTATCGCACATGGTTCATCTCCGTCGCCTCTGCGAACCGTGTGTCACTCACACATGCAAAAGGAAAAAAGAAAACCCTCACCCACTTCGTCCCCACTCACTTGCCGCGGACTCATCCACAACTCTGCATGCTAAGCTCAGCTGTTGGCGGTGGGTGTAGGTCGCGCTCCAAACGGCACCGGATTTCGCCCCTATTGCTTTCCGCCGCCTATCTGCACCGACATTCTAGACTCTGGTCGACTGGGGTTTTCTGCGGGATTGGCCGGGGATTTTTCTCATGGAGAAGGTAATCAACTTAATTAGCAAAATATTCACTCATCTCTTATCGCAGTCCGTCCGTCGCTGTTAATCAACCGGCGGAAATCACCGTGGAATCATTTTTGTTCTAGCTGATTCGTGGGTGGTCATTCATGTGTCCACAGTGCGAGCACAAATTGGGCAACTGTGGTCGTGGCCAGTCGGAAACGAAGTTCTATCCCACCATTCCGGATGACTTCAGGGAGCGCTCGGTATGTTCAATCTCAACCTACCACGGTCGGCATGGACTAAATTTGTGAACATATATCGTCTGTGGCTACATTATTGATATATTTGCATCAAATCTTTGTTACATTATCTATTTTTAATTCTATATTTTTGTACTTTGCTTTCATTTTTATATATGGATCTGTTCTATCAGTTACTCCCATATTTGCATCTTGCTCTGTTATTTCAATATATCTAATTTATGATCTTAATTTTCATTTCAAGCAGTACATTCCTTGCTTTGCAAGAACAGGAGTAGAAGGAAATCTTAGGCTTTACTTTGCTGATTACTCCCAGGATGTCATATTGACAATGCAGCATGGATTTACAATGACGGTTAGCGTAAATCTTGATAAAGATGGTCACTCCTATTTTAATGCGGACCTTTGGAGAAAAATGTCTAAGTGTTATGAACTGAAAGCTGGCAATAAAATTCTAGTGCGTGCACCACCGCCTGGTCTAATTAACATGGTTGTTTACTTCCCCAACATCATCAGCCGATTAAAGTCTGAACGAGGTAGTGTCCTTTCAACTCTCTCCATGCTGTCATATTACTATTTAAGCAACCAATTGATCACTATTTAAGCAACCAATTGTGATATCATATTCTGACTCTGTTCCTAGGCAGTAACAAATTATATTTACCAATTTATGCACACTATATATTCTTCTGCCATGTTATGAATAAATAATACCTTTCCACCTTTTAAGCAGGATATGTTGGATGCATAGTGAATGATCTGTATGTTACTAAGCGTACCAAATTTCACTGGAAGGACTTGAAGCATGTCATAAACTTTGTTGATAATCTCACAGAGATAGCATAGCGTATGAATGCTGGATTTTGGATGGCATTAATTAGACCTATGACGCAAACACTGAACAAGACCAATTGTGTGCACAAAACGCTGGTAAAAAGTCTTATTTTAATGTTGATGCTCATAAACTATATATATCTTCAACGATATGTTACAATTGTTTTTATTCTACATGTCAACAGAAAGTGCCCCCTGTAGCAGTTCCTGGATCGATTTCCCGGTGGTTGAATTACACTTGTGCCTGCTAATGACGCCAAAGTGATTGCAAGGTACTGCATTTACTGCAGAAATGGAACCATTCAAATTAACAAGTTCTCGCTTCTCGTGGAAATGCATCCATATTGGAAAATTGGAGACACTGTTCTACTCATGCTCTACCAAGGCACAGGAGGGCTCTTCCTTTTCATTGACGAGATGCCGAATCGCTGTGATCAAGCTGCTTCCAGTGGATAGTTGTGGTTGTTGGCCCTCAGCCTCTTAATATGTGCTAGCTGTTAATATATATGTTAAGTATGTAGATATGGACCATATGGTTGTTGGCCCTTAGCCTCTTAAAATGTGATAGTTGTTACTATGTTAAGTATGTAGATATGGACCATATGGTTGTCAAAACCGTGTTACAAAGATCCTCCTCTTGTCGAATAGTGTAACCACTATATATATGTTACTCAAATGCTGTTACCCAAGTTCATAAATTTTTATGGAAAATATTAGTATCGTACACAATTCATTGAGTTTAAGCGTGTGCCCGATGTCCAGAAGGCATTTGCATATTAACTGTCCATATTGCAAATTCACACACATGTTAACATAAGGAAACACATGTGTAACATACTAATCATCGCACATGAGTACTCACAGACGCATCGTGTGCGGTACTCCGCCACCACAAGCAACTAGTTTGCAATTTTCAAAGATTTTTGTACACACAGAATCGCACACGAAGTAACTACATTGATCGTCTGTGTTGTAATTTCTCATCGCAAACAGTTCATCCGAGTCAGGTGTTTGCCACGTATCACACACATCTTGTTTACACGACTCATTTGTGTTCTTTTGGCTCATCGCAAACAGTTCATCCATGTGAACTGTATGCCGCATATCACACACATCTTGTTAAGTTGAACCATTTCTATTGTGTTCCCTAATAAAAAATGGTTCGTCCGAGTTAATCGTATGTCGTATATCACACACACATTGATATGGCTGCCTGTTTCTGTTGTTCTACCTCATCGCAAATAGTTCGAATGGATTAATAGTGTGTCCTACATCGCACACACATTGTTATGGCTATCCGTTTCTGTTGTCCTGCCTCATCGCAGACAGTTTGAATGGATTAACCATGTGTCCTGCATCGCACATGCAACTAAAATCTGTACCATGTTTGATGGCTCCGCCATTGCAAACATTTTGCACCTTTTTTGACGGTTTTTTACACCACCGTTTGCGATTATTGCATCGCACACAGTTTCGGCAAAGGGTCTCTGATCATAGTGTCGCGTTAGCAGTATCCTGCAGTAGTGCCAGCTCATGCAAATCCCGAGGCACATTGTTTATCTCGTCCAAATTGAAGTCCTCAGTACTCGTGTGACCCCTTCCCATGACCTCGGAAAGTGATCATGCATGATTTTCTCCTTCCCCACGTGCTCAGTCACCCAACCATGCTCGTGCTTGATCCTATTGATGTAGTTATTCCGCCTTCTCGCATTTATGGGCCGATGGAAGCAATTTATGTTTGCATCTCCCTCCTTCAGGTTTGCCACCATTGCACATTGCCTCTTCTGTGCCCCCTCAAGCACTGTCAAGCTTACAATTCTTTTCTTTAGCTAAGCACACATGTCATGCTCCTCGAAGGATAATAAACAGTTTTCTTGTGCCATGTCAAGTTGCAAAATCACCAAGAGGGGCGCATGGATATGATCTTTGCTTTCGAAAACAAACCCCTAACTCCATTTGGTGAGACGAGTGACTGTGTTTTTGAGCTTACGAAAGAACACCTGGTAAGGCTTTGCATGTTCGCACCATTCATTTCAGGCATTGTGGACCACCTCGTTGAATCTAGGCATGGAGGCCCAAAAGCTCTCAAACCTGAAAGTACTAGGCCTCCTATCATAGGCAAGCAGGAGGGGATAATGGCAGAAAGTTATGATGTGAGAGCATGCAACACCTGGGTGTTGAAAGTTGTGTCACAATCGTAATTGCAGAAGAAATAATCGAGCATGCATAAGGTTGGATTCACTCTTTTGTTGCTCCAAGAGAACCTCCGGTTTTGGCGTCCAGGGTGAGTGATACGTCTCCAACGTATATATAATTTTTGATTGCTCCATGCTATATTATCTTCTGTTTTGGACATTATTGGGCTTTATTATCCACTTTTATATTTTTTTTGGACTAACCTATTAACCGGAGGCCCAGCCCAGAATTGCTATTTTTTGCCTATTTCAGAGTTTCGCAGAAAAAGAATATCAAACGGAGTCCAAACGGAATGAAACCTTCGGGTACGTGATTTTTGGAACGAACATGATCCAGAGGACTTGGACCCTACGTCAAGAAATCAAACAGGAAGCCATGAGGTAGGGGGGCGCGCCTACCCCCCTGGGCGTGCCCTCCACCCTCGTGGGCCCCACATTGCTCCACCGACGTACTCCTTCATCCTATATATACCTACGTACCCCCAAACGATCAGATACGGAGCCAAAAACCAATTCCACCGCCGCAACCTTCTGTTCCAATGGGATCCCATCTTGGGGCCTGTTCCGGAGCTCCGCCGGAGGGGGCATCGATCACGGAGGGCTTCTACATCAACACCATAGCCCCTCCGATGAAGTGTGAGTAGTTTACCTCAGACCTTCAGGTCCATAGTTATTAGCTAGACGGCTTCCTCTCTCTTTTTGGATCTCAATACAATGTTCTCCCCCTCTCTCGTGGAGATCTATTCGATGTAATCTTCTTTTGCGGTGTGTTTGTTGAGACGATGAATTGTGGGTTTATGATCAAGTTTATCTATGAACAATATTTGAATCTTCTGAATTCTTTTATGTATGATTGGTTATCTTTGCAAGTCTCTTCGAATTATCAGTTTGGTTTGGCCTACTAGATTGATCTTTCTTGCAATGGGAGAAGTGCTTAGCTTTGGGTTCAATCTTGCGGTGTCCTTTCCCAGTGACAATAGGGGCAGCAAGGCACGTATAGTATTGTTGCCATCGAGGATAACAAGATGGTTTTTTTATCATATTGCATGAATTTATCCCTCTACATCATGTCATCTTGCTTAAGGCGTTACTCTGTTCTTATGAACTTAATACTCTAGATGCATGCTGGATAGAAGTCAATGTGTGGAGTAATAGTAGTAGATGCAGGCGGGAGTCGGTCTACTTATCTCGGACGTGATGCCTATATACATGATCATACCTAGATATTCTCATAATTATGCACTTTTCTATCAATTGCTCGACAGTAATTTGTTCACCCACAGTAAAATACTTATGCACATGAGAGAAGCCACTAGTGAAACCTAGGGCCCCCGGGTCTATCTTCATCATATTAATCTTCCAACACTTAGTTATTTCCGTTGCTTTTTTACTTTGTTTTTATTTTACTTTGCATCTTTATCATAAAAATACCAAAAATATTATCCTAACATATCTATCAGATCTCACTCTCGTAAGTGACCGTGTAGGGATTAACAACCCCTTATCGCGTTGGTTGCGAGGATTTATTTGTTTTGTGTAGGTGTGAGGGACTCGCGCGTAGCCTCCTATTGGATTGATACCTTGGTTCTCAAAAACTGAGGGAAATACTTACGCTACTTTGCTGCATCACCCTTTCCTTTTCAAGGGAAAACCAATGCAGTGCTCAAGAGGTAGCAGTGAGCAGCACGAACCTCCTCCGTGATTTCAATGAGGTGCCTTAACGACAACTGCTAGAACCACGAAGCCGCGGAGCCAGCTGATACGTCTTTGTCGTATCTACTTTTCCAAACACTTTTGCCCTTGTTTTGGACTCTAACTTGCATGATTTGAACGGAACTAACCCAGATTGACGCTGTTTTTAGCAGAATTGCCATGGTGTTATTTTTGTGCAGAAATAAAAGTTCTCGGAATGACCTGAAACTTCACGGGAAATATTTTTGGAATATATAAAAAATATTGGCGAAAGAATCAAGACCAGGGGGCCCACACCCTGTCCACGAGGGTGGGGGCGCGCCCCCTATCTCATGGGCCTCGTGAAACTCCACCGACCTCAACCCCGACTCTATATATTCATGTTCGGGGAGAAAAAAATCAGAGAGAAGAATTCATCACGTTTTACGATACGGAGCCGCCGCCAAGCCCTAAACTCTCTCTGGAGGGATGATCTGGAGTCCGTTCGGGGCTCTAGAGAGGGAATCCGTCGTCGTCGTCATCATCAACCTTCCTCCATCACCAATTTCATTATGCTCACTGCCGTGCGTGAGTAATTCCATCGTAGGCTTGCTGGACGGTGATGGGTTGGATGAGATTTACCATGTAATCGAGTTAGTTTTGTTAGGGTTTAATCCCTAGTATCCATTATGTTCTGAGATTGATGTTTCTATGACTTTGCTATGCTTAATGCTTGTCACTAGGGCCAGAGTGCCATGATTTCAGATCTGAACCTATTATGTTTTCATGAATATATGTGAGTTTCTTGATCCTATCCTGCAAGTCAATAGTCACCTACTATGTGTTATGATCCGGTAACCCCGAAGTGACAATAATCGGGACCACTCCCAGTGATGACCGTAGTTTGAGGAGTTCATGTATTCACTAAGTGTTAATGCTTTGGTCCGGTACTCTATTAAAAGGAGGCCTTAATATCCCGTAGTTTCCAATAGGACCCCGCTGCCACGGGAGGGTAGGACAAAAGATGTCATGCAAGTTCTTTTCCATAAGCACGCATGACTATATATATTCGGAATACATGCCTACATTACATTGATGAACTCGAGCTAGTTCTGTGTCACCCTATGTAATAACTATTGCATGAGGAATCGCATCCGACATAATTCTCCATCACTGATCCAATGCCTACGAGCTTTTCACATATTGATCTTTGCTTAGTTACTTTGCCGTTGCCACTATTACAATTACTACAAAACTGCTAATGTTACTTTTGCCACTGTTACCCTTACTTCCATGCTACTTTGCTACTAAATACTTTGCTGTAGAGATTAAGTTTTCCAGGTGTGGTTGAATTGACAACTCAACTGCTAATACTTGAGAATATTCTTTGGCTCCCCTTGTGTCGAATCAATAAATTTGGGTTGAATACTCTACCCTCAAAAACTGTTGCGATCCCCTATACTTGTGGGTTATCACCAGCCAATTTTCTGGCGCCGTTGCCGGGGAGCATAGCTCTATTCTTTGAGTCACTTGGGATTTATATCTGTTGATCACTATGAGGAACTTGAAAGATGAAAGAACTAAGATTTTTCCCTCAACTACGAGGGGAGGTAAGGAACTGCTGATACGTCTCCAACGTATCTATAATTTTTGATTGCTCCATGCTATTATATATTCTATTTTGGATGTTTAATGGGCTTATTTATAAACTTTTATATTATTTTTGGGACTAACCTATTAACACAAGGCCCAGTGCAAATTGCTGTTGTTTTGCCTATTTCAGTGTTTCGCAGAAAAAGAATATCAAACGGAGTCCAAACGGAATGAAACCTTCGGGAGCGTGATTTTTGGAACAAACGTGATCCAAAGGACTTGGAGTGGACATCAAGAAACTTACAAGGAGGCCATGAGGCAGGGGCACGCCTACCCCCCTGGGCGCGCCCTCCACCCTCGTGGACCCCTCGTGGCTCCACCGACCTACTTCTTCCTCCTATATATACCTACGTACCCCGAAACCATCGAGGAGCACCAAGAAAACCTAATTCCACCGCCGCAACCTTCTGTACCCGTGAGATCCCATCTTGGGGCCTTTTCCAGCACTCTGCCGGAGGGGGCATCGATCATGGAGGGCTTCTACATCAACACCATAGCCTCTTCGATGATGTGTGAGTAGTTTACCACAGACCTTCGGGTCCATAGTTATTAGCTAGATGGCTTCTTCTCTCTCTTTGGATCTCAATACAAAGTTCTCCTTGATCCTCTTGGAGATCTATTCGATGTAACTCTTTTTGCAGTGTGTTTGTCGAGATCCAATGAATTGTGGGTTTATGATCAAGATTATCTATGAATAATATTTGAAACTTCTCTGAATTCTTTTATGTATGATTGGTTATCTTTGCAAGTCTCTTCGAATTATCAGTTTGGTTTGGCCTACTAGATTGATCTTTCTTGCAATGGGAGAAGTGCTTAGCTTTGGGTTCAATCATGCGGTGCTCGATCCCAGTGACAGTAGGGGAAACGACACATATTGTATTGTTGCCATCGAGGATAAAAAGATGGGGTTTATATCATATTGCAAGAGTTTATCCCTCTACATCATGTCATCTTACCTCATGCGTTACTCTGTTCTTATGAACTTAATACTCTAGATGCATGCTGGATAGCGGTCAATGTGTGGAGTAATAGTAGTAGATGCAGACAGGAGTCGGTCTACTTGTCACGGACGTGATGGCTATATACATGATCATACCTAGATATTCTCATAATTATGCACTTTTCTATCAATTGCTCGACAGTAATTTGTTCACCCATCGTAATACTTATGTGTGGCCTCCTACTCGATTGATACCTTGGTTCTCAAAAACCGAGGGAAATACTTACGCTACTTTGCTGCATCACCCTTTCCTCTTCAAGGGAAAACCAACGCATGCTCAAGCGGTAGCAAGAAGGATTTCTGGCGTCGTTGCCGGGGAGGTGTGCACCAAGTCAAGTCAAGATTTGATTTCCCGTCAACGAGCCATTTCTGGCGCCATTGCCGGGGAGTCTACGCACAAGTCAAGACATACCAAGTACCCATCACAAACTCTTATCCCTCGCATTACATTATTTGCCATTTGTCTCTCGTTTTCCTCTCCCCCACTTCACCCTTGCCGTTTTATTCGCCCTCTCTTTCTGTTCGCCTCTTTTTTCGCTTGCTTCTTATTTGCTTGTGTGTTGGATTGCTTGCTTGTCACGATGGCTCAAGATAATACTAAATTGTGTGACTTTGCCAATACCAACAACAACGATTTTCTTAGCACTCCGATTGCTCCTCTTACCAATGCTGAATCTTGTGAAATTAATGCTGCTTTGCTGAATCTTGTCATGAAAGATCAATTCGTCGGCCTTCCTAGTGAAGATGTCGCTACCCATCTAAATAGCTTTGTTGATTTGTGTGATATGCAAAAGAAGAAAGACGTGGACAATGATATTGTTAAATTGAAGCTATTTCCTTTTTCGCTTAGAGATCGTGCTAAAACTTGGTTTTCATCTTTGCCTAAAAATAGTATTGATTCTTGGAATAAGTGCAAGGATGCTTTTATCTCTAAGTATTTTCCTCCCGCTAAGATCATCTCTCTTAGAAATGATATTATGAACTTTAAGCAACTTGATCATGAACATGTTGCACAAGCTTGGGAGAGAATGAAATTAATGATATGTAATTGCCCTACACATGGTTTGAATTTATGGACGATTATACAAATTTTTTATGCTGGACTGAACTTTAATTCTAGAAATCTTTTAGATTCGGCCGCGGGAGGCACTTTTATGGAAATCACTTTAGGAGAAGCTACTAAACTCCTAGATAATATTATGGTTAATTATTCTCAATGGCATACTGAAAGATCTACTAGTAAAAAGGTGCATGCAATTGAAGAAATTAATGTTTGAGTGGAAAGATGGATGAACTTATGAAATTGTTTGCTAATAAGAGTGTTTCTTCCGATCCCAATGATATGCCTTTGTCTACTTTGATTGAGAATAATAATGAATCTATGGATGTGAATTTTGTTGGTAGGAACAATTTTGGTAGCAACGCTTATAGAGGAAACTTTAATCCTAAGCCGTATCCTTGTAATTCCTCTAATAATTATGGTAATTCCTACAACAACTCTTATGGAAATTTTAATAAGATGCCCTCTGATTTGGAGACTAGTGTTAAAGAATTTATGATTTCTCAAACGAATTTCAATGCTTTGCTTGAAGAAAAATTGCCTAAGATTGATGAATTGGCTAGGAACATGGATATAATTTCTCTTGATGTTGATTCTTTGAAAATTAGATATATTCCACCTAAGCATGATATCAATGAGTCTCTCAAATCCATGAGAATTTCCATTGATGAGTGCAAAGAAAGAACCGCTAGGATGCGTGCTAAGAAAGATTGCTTTGTAAAAGCGTGTTCTTCTAGTTTTCATGATAATAAAGATGAAGATATAAAAGTAATTGATGTGTCCCCTATTAAATCTCTTTTTGCAATATGAATCTTGATAATGGTGGGACTGGAGATGAGTCAACTTTAGTTAAAAGGCGTCCCAATGATTCGGAGTTTTTAGACCTTGATGCAAAATTTGGTAAAAAGTGGGATGGAAGAGGTCAAAACTTTAGATAGCAATGAACCTAATATTTTGGATTTCAAGGAATTTAATTATTATATTTGTTCTTTGATAGATTGTATTTCCTTTTTGCAATCCGTGCTAAATTCTCCGCATGCTTATAGTCAAAATAAGGCTTTTACTAAACATATTGTTGATGCTTTAATGCAATCTTATGAAGAAAAGCTTGAATTGGAAGTTTCTATCCCTAGAAAAATTTATGATGAGTGGGAAACTACTATTAAAATTAAAATTAAAGATCATGAATGCTATGCTTTGTGTGATTTGGGTGCTAGTGTTTCCATGATTCCAAAAACTTTGTGTGATTTGCTAGGTTTCCGTGAATTTGATGATTGTTCTTTAAACTTGCACCTTGTGGATTCCACCATTAAGAAACCTATGGGAATAATTAATTATGTTCTTATTGTTGCAAATATGAATTATGTGCCCATAGATTTCATCGTTCTTGACATAGATTGCAATCCTTCATGTCCTATTATTCTTGGTAGACCTTTCCTTACAATGATTGGTGCAATTATTGATATGAAGGAAGGGAATATTAGATTCCAATTTCTGTTAGGGAAAGGCATGGAACACTTTCCTAGAAAGAAAATTAAATTACCTTATGAATCTATCATGAGAGCCACTTATGGATTGCATCCCAAAGATGGCAATACCTAGATCTATCCTTGCTTTTATGCCTAGCTAGGGGGTTAAACGATAGCGCTTGTTGGGAGGCAACCCAATTTTATTTTAGTTTTTTGCTTTTTGGTTCTGTTTAGGAATAAATAATCCATCTAGCTTATGTTTAGATGTGGTTTTGTGTTTTAATTAGTGTTTGTGCCAAGTAGAACCTTTGGGAAGACTTGGGGAAAGTCTTTGCAATCTTGCTGTAAAAAACAGAAACTTTAGCGCTCATGAGATTAGCTTCAACTTTTTACTGGAGAGTGATATTTATTTGATTATTTTTGAAGATGATTAATAGATAAATTACTCATGTCCAGCAATTTATTTTGGAATTTTTGGAGTTCCAGAAGTTTGCGTTAGTTACAGATTACTACAGACTGTTCTGTTTTTGACAGATTCTGTTTTTCGCGTGTTGTTTGCTTATTTTGATGAATCTATGGCTAGTAATGGAGTTTATGAACCATATAAAAGTTGTAATACAGTAGGTTTAACACCAATATAAATAAATAATGAGTTCAGTATAGTACCTTGAAGTGGTGTTTTGTTTTCTTTCGCTAATGGAGCTCACGAGATTTTCTGTTAAGTTTTGTGTTGTGAAGTTTTCAAGTTTTGGGTAAAGATTTGATGGGTTATGGAACAAGGAGTGGCAAGAGCCTAAGATTGGGGATTCCCAAGGCACCCCAAGGTAAAATATAAGGACAACCCAAAAAGCATAAGCTTGGGGATGCCCCGGAAGGCATCCCCTCTTTTGTCTTCATCCATCGGTAACTTTACTTGGAGCTATATTTTTATTCACCACATGATATGTGTTTTGCTTGGAGCGTCTTGTATGATTTGAGTCTTTGCTTTTTAGTTCACCACAATCATCCTTGATGTACACACCTCTTTAGAGAGACACACATTAATCGAAATTTATTAGAATACTCTATGTGCTTCACTTATATCTCTTGAGTTAAACAATTTTGCTCTAGTGCTTCACTTATATCTTTTAGAGCACGGTGGTGGTTATATTTTATAGAAATTATTGATCTCTCATGCTTCACTTATATCATTTTGAGAGTCCTTTAGAACATCATGGTAGTTTATAAAGTGCATTGAATAGTAAGAGAAGTTTGATACTTGATAGTTGTTTTGAGATATAAAGGTGGTAATATTAGAGGTGTGCTAGTTGAGCAATTGTGAAATTGAGAAACACTTGTGTTGAAGTTTGCAAGTCCCATATCATGCACGTATGGTAAACGTTGTGTGACAAATTTGAAGCATGAGGTGTTCTTTGATTTCTTTCCTTATAAGTGGCAGTCGGGGACAAGCGATGGTCTTTCCTACCAATCTATCCCCCTAGGAGCATGCGCGTAGTGCTTGGTTTTTGATGACCTGTAGATTTTTGCAAAAAGTATGTGAGTTCTTTATGACTAATGTTGAGTCCATGGATTATACGCAATCTCACCCTTCCATCATTGCTAGCCTCTTCGGTACCGCACATTGCCCTTTCTCACCTTGAGAGTTGGTGCAAACTTCGCTGGTGCATCCAAACCCCATGATATGATACACTCTATCACACATAAACCTCCTTATATTTTCCTCAAAACAGACACCATACCTACCTATTATGGCATTTCCATAGCCATTCCGAGATATATTGCCATGCAACTTTCCACCGTTCCGTTTATTATGACATGCATCATTATTGTCATATTGCTTTGCATGATCATGTAGTTGACATCATATTTGTGGCAAAGCTACCTTTATAATTATTTCATACATGTCACTCTTGATTCATTGCATATCCCGGTACACCGTCGGAGGCATTCACATAGAGTCATACTTTGTTCTAAGTATTGAGTTGTAATCTTTGAGTTGTAAGTAAATAAAAGTGTGATGATCATCATTATTAGAGCATTGTCCCAAGTGAGAAAAGGATGATGGAGACTATGATTCCCCCACAAGTCGGGATGAGGCTCCGGACGAAGAAAAAGAAAGAAAGAAAAGAGGCCAAAAGAAAAAAGAGAAGAAGGCCCCAAAAAAAGAGAGAAAAAGAGAGAAGGGACAATGTTACTATCCTTTTACCACACTTGTGCTTCAAAATAGCACCATGATCTTCATGATAGAGAGTCTCCTATTTTGTCACTTTCATATACTAGTGGGAATTTTACATTATAGAACTTGGCTTGTATATTCCAACAATGGGCTTCCTCAAATGCCCTAGGTCTTCGTGAGCAAGCAAGTTGGATGCACACCCACTTAGTTGATTTTGTTGAGCTTTCATGCACTTATAACTCTAGTGCATCCGTTGCATGGCAATCCCTACTCCTTGCATTGACATCAATTGATGGGCATCTCCATAGCCCATTGATTAGCCGCGTCAATGTGAGACTTTCTCCTTTTTTGACTTCTCACACAACCTCAATCATTATATTCTATTCCACCCATAGTGCTATGTCCATGGCTTGCGCTCATATATTGCGTAAAAGTTGAAAGAGTTTGAAAAGGCTAAGTATGAAACATTTGCTTGGCTTGTCATCGGGGTTGTGCATGATGAGAGCATTTTGTGTGATGAAAATGAAGCATAGCCAAACTATATGATTTTGTTAGGGATAAGCTTTCTTTGGCTATGTTATTTTGATAAGACATAATTGCTTGGTTAGCATGCTTGAAGTATTATTATTTTTATGTCAATATTAAACTTTTATCTTGAATCATTCGGATCTGAACATTCATGCCACAATAAAGAAAATTACATTGAGAAATATGCTAAGTAGCATTCCACATCAAAAATTCTGTTTTTATCATTTACCTACTCGAGGACGAGCAGGAATTAAGCTTGGGGATGCTATTATATATTCTGTTTTGGATGTTTAAAGGGCTTATTTATACACTTCTATATTATTTTTTTGGACTAACCTATTAACCCAAGGCCCAGTGCAAATTGCTGTTGTTTTTCCTATTTCAGTGTTTCGCAGAAAAAGAATATCAAACGGAGTCCAAACAGAATGAAACCTTCGGGAGCGTGTTTTTTTGGAACAAACGTGATCCAGAGGACTTGGAGTGGATGTCAAGTCTCTTCGAATTATCGGTTATCTTTGCAAGTCTCTTCGAATTATCGGTTTGGTTTGGCCTACTTGATTGATCTTTCTTGCAATGGGAGAAGTGCTTAGCTTTGGGTTCAATCATGCGGTGCTCGATCCCAGTGACAGTAGGTGAAACGACATGTATTTTATTGTTGCCATCGAGGATAAAAAGATGGGGTTTATATCATATTGCATGAGTTTATCCCTCTACATCATGTCATCTTACCTAATGCGTTACTCTGTTCTTATGAACTTAATACTCTAGATGCATGCTGGATAGCGGTCGATGTGTGGAGTAATAGTAGTAGATGCAGGCAGGAGTCGGTCTACTTCTCACGGACGTGATGCCTATATACATGATCATACCTAGATATTCTCATAATTATGCACTTTTCTATTAATTGCTCGACAGTAATTTGTTCACCCATCATACTACTTATGCTATCTTGAGAGAAGCCACTAGTGAAACCTATGGCCCCCGGGTCTATTTTCCATCATATTAATCTTCCGTCAACAAGGTATTTCTTTCGCCGTTTATTTTACTTTCTTTACTTTTAGTCTTTATCATAAAAATACCAAAAATATTATCTTATCATCTCTATCAGATCTCACTTTTGCAAGTGTCCGTGAAGGGATTGACAACCCCTTTATCGCGTTGGTTGCAAGGTTCTTATTTGTTTGTGTAGGTACGAGGGACTTGCGTGTGGCCTCCTATTGGATTGATACCTTGGTTCTAAAAAACTGAGGGAAATACTTACGCTACTTTGCCACATCACCCTTTCCTCTTCAAGGGAAAACCAACTCATGCTCAAGAGGTAGCAACTGCCATCTAGCTATGCAATTGATTCACCTTCTGTTATGAGTAAATTTGCGACACCTACACATGCTATTGATTCTGTTAGGTCGCATGTTATTGATGATGCCACTTTTGCTGTGCATGATACTTATGATGAAACTACTTCTATGCTTGATACTACTGTGCCATTAGGTGAATTTCTTGATGAACAACTTGCTAGGGCTAGAGAGAATGAAATTATTGAAACTGATAATATTGATGAAAGTGATGATGAAGATTCTCCCCTAGATATGAATTGCCTGATGTACCTGAGGGTTATGTTATGGATGAAGAAACTGCTAGAGACTTTCTTGCTTGCAATGATAGATATGATATTAAGAAATTATTAGCTAAGCTGGAAGAAAAATCTTTGAATGCTAGAATGAAATATGACCCTGCTTTTGCTACTTCACCTATCTGTATTTCCAATAAGGATTATGATTTCTCTATCGATCCTGAGATAATTACTTTGGCTGAATCTGGTCCTTTCTATGGCTATGAATCTGAAACTGTTGTGGCCCATCTTACTAAATTAAATGATATAGCCACCCTATTCATTAATGATGAGAAAACTCGCTATTACTTTATCCTTAAGTTATTTCCGTTATCATTAAAGGGTGATGCTAAAACATGGTTTAATTCTCTTGATCCTGGTTGTGTGCGTAGTCCCCAGGATATGATTTCTTACTTCTCTGCCAAATATTTCCTCGCTCATAAGAAACAAGCTGCCTTAAGGGAATATATAATTTTGTGCAAATTGAAGAAGAGAGTTTCCCACAAGCTTGGGGAGGCTTCTCCGATTACTTAATGCTTTGCGTGATCATCCTCTCAAGAAAAATGAAATACTTGATATCTTTTATAATGGACTAACTGATGCTTCTAGAGACCACCTAGATAGTTGTGCTGGTTGTGTTTTCAGGGAAAGAACTGTTGATCAAGCTGAATTGTTATTGAATAATATGTTGAGTAATGAAAATAAATGGACGCTTCCTGAACCAACTCCTAATCCAACTCTGAAGAAAAGGGGTATTCTATTTCTCAGTCCTGAAGATATGCAAGAGGCAAATAAATCTATGAAAGAAAAAGGTATTAAAGCTGAAGATGTTAAGAATTTACCACCTATTGAAGAAATACATGGTCTTGATAACCTGACACAGGTAGTAAAGGTAAATTCTCTCTATAGATTTGATGAAGGTGATATTCCTCGTTATAAGTCTGCTAGCCAATGCTTAGATGAGTTCGATAATTTTATTGTTAAACAAGAAAACTTCAATGCTTACGTTGGTAGACAATTGAAACGAAATGCTTATATGCTTGAACACTTGAGTGATTATATGTCTAGAGTTAAAGGTTAACTTAAACTTATTAGTAAACATGCTTCTATGGTTACCACTCAAGTAGAACAAGTGCTTAAGGCTCAAAATGATTTGCTCAACGAATTGAATAACAAGAAAAATGATAATGTTGTTAGAGTTATGACTAGAGGGGGTAAAATGACTCAGGAACCTTTGTATCCTGAGGGCCACCCTAAGAGAATTGAGCAAGATTTTCAGAGAACTAATGTTGATGCACCTAGTCCTTCTAAGAAGAAGAAAAGGAAAAATGATAGGACTTTGCATGCTTCTAGTGAACCTGTTGTTGACACACCTGAGAATCCCAATAATATTTCTATTTCTGATACTGAAACACAACCTGGTGATGAACCTAAACCTAGTGATAATACTAATGATGATGTTCATGTTGATGCTCAACCTAGCAATAATAATGATGTAGAGATTGAACCTGCTGTTGATCTTGATAACCCACAATCAAAGAATTAGCGTTATGATAAGAGAGACTTTGTTGCTAGGAAGCACGGTAAAGAAAGAGAACCATGGGTTCAGAAACCCATGCCTTTTCCTTCTAAACCATCCAAGAAAAAGGATGATGAGGATTTTGAGCGCTTTGCTGGAATGATTAGACCTATCTTTTTGCGTATGCGTTTGACGGATATGCTTAAAATGAATCCTTATGCTAAGTATATGAAAGATATTGTTACAAATAAGAGAAAGATACCGGAAGCTGAAATTTCTACCATGCTCGCTAATTATACTTTTAAGGGTGGAATACCGAAGAAACTTGGAGATCCAGGAGTACCAACTATACCATGCTCCATTAAAAGAAATTATGTTAAAACTGCTTTATGTGATCTTGGAGCCGGTGTTAGTGTTATGCCTCTCTCTTTATATCGTAGACTTGATTTGAATAAGTTGACACCTACTGAAATATCTTTGCAAATGGCCGATAAATCGACTGCTATACCTGTCGGTATTTGTGAGGATGTGCCTGTTGTGGTTGCAAACGTTACTATTTTAACGGACTTTGTTATTCTTGATATTCCCGAGGACGATAGTATGTCAATTATCCTTGGTAGACCCTTTTTGAATACTGCAGGGGCTGTTATTGATTGCAACAAAGGCAATGTCAGTTTCATGTTAATGGTAATGAGCATACGGTACACTTTCCGAGGAAACAACCTCAAGTCCACAGTATCAATTCTATTCGAAAAATTCCAATGATTACTATTGGAGGTTTTGAATTCCCTCTTCCTACTGTCAAGAGGAAATATGATATTCTTATTGTTGGGGACGTGCATATCCCCATTGAGGTAACCTAGTTCTATTCGAAAATTCTCCTGTTTCATGCGATTTGGAATGAGTTTGTTAACAAGACTTGATCAACCTTGTTAGTGGATTCCTTTTGATGAGCATGAGATGGATGAAGTTAGAAAGCACAACTCTCTGTACCCTCCTTTTACCTTCTGTTATTTAGATTAAATAAAGCAAAAATAGTATTTTCTGTCTGTTTTCTGAATTATCCTTGCAATAAAAAATACCCCAAAAATAAAGGTTCTCCAAATGTCCCGAAATTGAAACATGATTTTTTGTAGAATATTTAAGAATATCTGGCACTGAGAACACACCAGAGGGGGCAACCACCTGGCCACGAGGGTGCAGGGCTCGCTCCCTACCTCGTGGGCCCCTCGTGGGCCCTCTCCACTTATTCCAGCACCCATACACTCCTTGTTCCTCCAGAAAAACCACCAACCAGCTCAAGCACGAGTTCTAGCTCATCTTGCTGCCATTTTCGATCTCCTTGCTCAAAGCTTCACTCACAAAAAATGCTTTGGGGGATTGTTCTTCAAAAATGATGAAGAGATTATTAAGGGGCTCTTCGAGCCGAAGCTCGAAGGATAAGCAAAGTGAAGAGAATAAGAAGCCCAAATATAATCTTCCTCCCACTGTGGAGGTTCGGCCGTGTGATGAGTTCTTGATAGCCGTCAGAATCTATGATGATTTTTATTACTTGGCTGAGAATGCAGGCCTTACCGACTTCCTCCACGACCAGCTCGAACAGTATCTCCTACTCACTAATATTTTTGTGCAAAATTTTCATTTCCATGCTAGGAGATCACCACCTTCGGTGGATTTTTATTTATATCATGAGTTTAGGGAGATGTCACTTTATGATTTTTGTGCGGTTTGCAAGTTGCCTTTTGAGGCAGCATCGAGGAACCACATCCTAGGGATGTGGCAGGATTTATTGATATGATTGTTGTAGGGGAAACGAGAAAAGTGTCAGATGCAAGAACTATTAGCATACATTTTCCTGTTTTACGTTACTATGCAATATTTGCTAGTAGATGTTTAATTGTCCGCGGGAACACTGGGGGCCTTAGTGCTCCTGACCTCGCCATTTTGCGCCATGCTTTACTCCGTGACAGAACTTTCAGTTTAGGTGCTATGGTTGCTAAACGGTTGAGTCTAAACCGTACAAAGGGCCCCATTTTTGGAGGTATCTTTGCTTCGCGTCTTGCTAAATATTTTGAGATACCTATTAGACACTATGAGAAAGAAGAAAAAGTGCTGCCCCCTATTTTCTTAGACTATAAAAGTATGGTAGCACATAATTTTATTTGCGGTGATAAGGAGAAGAGACTTATTTATAACCAGTGAAAAGACTTGTCAGATTATTAACCTACCTGCACCTTCTTTGTTTAACATTTATTCAGGCACATACATCATCCTGCCCGATGACATTTATGCATATTGGGAGCGAACACGATCCCCAGAGCCTGAGCCAGAGCCATCTCCTAACCCTTATCGGCAGTCTGTTTATCAGTGGGCACTACAAAAAAAAGACACATCCGTGACATTTTGGGCCTAACAAAAATCTTTTCTGGTACTTATGACACTTCTATGACGATAATTGTGACAAAACCCGGTATCATCATAGATGTGGTGGGGTCCTACTTCTATGACAAAAAATCATGACATAAAATGGGCTTTTCGTCCTGGGCAGGCCGGAGACGCAGCTGCATGACATTCTTTGGGCCGTCCATGACGGAAAAAACCGTGGTAGAAGCGAGGGCGCGGAAAATATCGGGGAGTCCCCGGTTACGGTGGGTGGTCGGGGGACGAGCGATGCGCGTTTCTCTCGTACGTACGCACGTGTGTGCGAGGCGTTGGGCTCTAACTGAACCCGAGCGAGGCGTTGGGCTCTAACTGAACCCGAGCGATTGCACTGCAGGCTACGCGTTACTGAACCCGAGCGATCGATCGATGGCTGTTAAATGAACCCGATCGAGTGATTCCTTCGCTACTGCTGCTAACTGAAGCCGATCGATGTTGCCTCTGGATGAATAGTGAGCGTTGCGGGGGGGGGGGGGGGTGGATGAACAGTTCCCGGTGGGGGTTGATGAAAAGGACCCCGTGGTGTTGCCTCTGGATGAACAGGACCCTGATCGATCGAGCCGGTTGGGGCTGGATGAACAGGATCCCGTGGAGGGCAGGATGAACAGGACCACCCCGTGGAGGGCAGGATGAACAGTAGACGGTGGAGGGCAGGATGAACAGCAGCCCATGGAGGGGTGGTTGAACAGGAGCCCATGGAGAGGGCTGGTTGAACAGTGGCCGGTGGAGTAGCGTGCGGTGGAGGCTGGATGAACAGGAGCCCATGGATGAACAGTCGCAGGTGGAGGCTAGAGGAGGTCGACGGTGGATGAACAGTAGCCCGTGGAGGCTGGAGGGGGTCGACGGTGGAGATGAACAGTATCCCGTGGAGTCCCGTTTTGCGGTACACCACACCCCTCCGATGAACAGGACCCCCGCTTCGACCGTAGCGCTCCAACACAAGTCCGTTTCCTCCGTTTTGCGGTATGCCACACCCCTCCCGATCAACATGACCCCCGTTTCGACCGTAGGAGGTCCGTTTCCTCCATTTTGCGGTACGCCAGACCCCTCCCGATGAACAGGATCCCGTTTCGAACATGGTCGGTCGAACACAAGGCTGTTTCCTCCATTCTGCGGTACGCCAGGCCTCGTTTCCATCAGTTGTTCCATCCAAGCCCTCCCGATGAACACGATGACGCATTCCGTTCCGACCCAGCCGGTTGGCTCCCCACGAACACGACGACGACGTTGTTTCTCCGTTCCGACCCAGCCATGTACACGAGCCCTGGCCATATGTATGCACGAGTAGGCGTTCGAGACCCTGCCCGTATGTACGTACATGGCGGTATTTTCTTTCTTGCACACTGGCCGCTGTACGTATGTGTACATGCTACGTGCGCGCCTCTACTACGACACGTGCGCGCTTCTACATCGACCAGCATGTACGTACACGTTCGCGACCAAAATGACAACGCTACGTACGCTTCGACCAGGTGGGTCCCGACTGTCAGGCACTTCCTTGCCTGCGAAGATGTAGCTGGTGGGTCCCAGCAGTCAGGGGGGCGAATAGTTTTTTTGCCCGGACGCACTTTCTTGCATGCGAAGATGTAGCTGGTAGGTCCCAACAGTCAGGGGGAAATGTTTTTTTCGTGAAATATAGTTGCCCGTCCGGTGGGTCCCTACTGTCAGGTGGAGGAATAATTATTTTGCGCGTAATAAGGAGGCACTTCCTTGCGGCCGCTGTGGACCAAGCTGTTGGCTTCTCCATGTGCAGTACTCTTCCGATGGAAGTCGTTCCTTGACCACGTTGACCACGCCGCGCCGAGAGCACCAGGGCGGTGGACGACGCGAGGCCTAGGAAGGGGATGACGCGGAGCTGGGGAAGACGCGGCAGTGGAAGCTCGCGCGGAGAGGAGTACGAGGGTTCACTGGTTTGGCTGCGGTGTGAGGCTGCCGTTGCCGCAGGGCCTGGTCAGCGGTGGGAATAGTAGGGGGCAGTGAGGCCTCCGCGGCAGCACAGCCGGCCACAGGAGGCAGGAGCATGCGGTACGACCGACGTTGCTTTGGGCGGCTGGAGTAACAAGACCAGAGGTTGAAGAAGCACTACGGCCGTTGGATGGACATCGTACGGTCACTGGAGCTAGAATCGTTCATATTGACTAAGTTGACAACGCACTCCGTCCCCGTCAACTTAGTAGGCCCATAGGTCAGCTTCCGAAACGGTGCGCCCCAGATGTCAGGGGGAGGAATCATTTTTTGGGCGGGTGAAGCTAGAATATCCGAGATTGAAGAAGAAGCACGGCATCCGTTGGATAGACATCCAACGGCCACTGCTGATAGAACCGTGTGTTGACTATAAGTTGACAAAGCCTTGCATACGCGTTAACTCTCTTTTTTAGGGGACACGTCAACTTAGTAAGGCCACAAGTGTGTGGCAGAGAACTTATAGCCCATTTGTGATTTGTAAGAATGTGCAACCAATTTTTGAATTCTAATGGAATTTACTACAACCCATTTACAGTTTGTTAAAAGTACATCCTATTTCAACCAACCGTTCAAAACAGAATTCAATAAAATTTCCCACATTTTGATGGGATCTGAAATATTTTTGTCCCGAAATTTCTAGTCAGATTAAATACAATTTCAATATAAATTTATATTACATAAAAATCCAAC
This sequence comes from Aegilops umbellulata, assembly GCA_032464435.1. Lineage (NCBI taxonomy): Eukaryota > Viridiplantae > Streptophyta > Magnoliopsida > Poales > Poaceae > Aegilops > Aegilops umbellulata. The sequence continues at coordinate 330,930,392 of CP136056.1, forward strand.
GAAACATTGCGCACGCAACAATTAATGAAATTAAAATTTTCAATATCCAAAAACAATATTTTATAAAGTAATTACGTTTTTGGTGCATTTTTTATAGTCACTGCCCAGTTTTTATAATTACATCCCATATATTATTTATTAAAGCCCATTTTCTTGTTAAGCCTAATGCATCCCTCCTAGGAAAGATTTGCAGCCCAGCGGGGCAGAGAATAACAACTTGACCTTTCCTGGGTATTCCTAAAAAAAGTATAGCTGGGCTAGCCATTTTCAGCTTGAAAAAAATTAATATCTGGGCTGGATATCTAGCCTGGGCTTGACGGGCCACAACCCGCCCAGTTAATAGCTGCAACGATGTTGTCCTTGTTGTTCAGAGGAGAAAAATTAATCTCTGGGCTAAACATCGCTCAAGAAAAACTCTGCAGTGCTCACACCTCAAAAACACAAATACTGTTCGAGCTGCTTGGTCCCAGCTGTCGGCCGCTTCTTGTGCAATTCACTCGTTTATTGACTACATAGGTTCACAATGGTGTGGGACCGTGATGTCAGGAAACCAGGAGGAAGCAAAAAAATTGTAGTTTTATATACTAATAAGGAGGCACTTGCTGTCATCCTCTCCAAGTAAAGTCATCTCCTCATCCTCATGTCTGTTGACCATGTTGACAATGTGAGACGGTGGCGCCACGGTGAGCGCAACAACTCGATGGACGACGGAGAGGGCCTCGCGGGCCCTATGGATGGTCTGATACAGCGCCCGCTGCTCATTCGGGAAGCCAGGTATAACGCCCTTGATGCGGCTATATCTCCCACGTGTCAAAGCACGACTTAGAGGCATAACCGCATTGAAAGCAATGTCGCAAGTGAGGTAATCTTCACACAACCCATGTAATACATAAGGGAAAGAGATACATAGTTGGCTTACAATCGCCACTTCACACAATACATGAATAAAGCATTACATCATACAGATACAATCAAGGTCCGACTACGGAACCAAAATAAAAGACGACTACCCCAAATGCTACACAGATTCCTGATCGTCCCAACTGGGCTCCACTACTGATCAAATGTAATGAAACAACACAATGAACAAGATCTTCATCGAGCTCCTCCTTGAGCTCGGGTGCGTCACCTGCACGGTTTCATCGGCACCTGCAAACTGGTTTTGGAAGTATCTGTGAGTCACGGGGACTCAGCAATCTCACACCCGCGAGATCAAGACTATTTAAGCTTATAGGTAGGGTAAAAGGTATGAGGTGGAGCTGCAGCAAGCGACTAGCATATATGGTGGCTAACATACACAAATGAGAGCGAGAAGAGAAGGCAAAAGCACGGTCGAACAACTATGATCAAGAAGTGATCCTGAAACTACTTACGTCAAGCATAACTCCAACACCGTGTTCACTTCCCGGACTCCGCCGAGAAGAGACCATCATGGTTACACACGCGGTTGGTGTATTTTAATTGAGATCAACTTCGGGTTTTCTACAACCGGACATTAACAAATTCCCATCTGCCACATAACCGCGGGCACGGCTTTCGAAAGTTCAAACCCTGCAGGGGTGTCCCAACTTAGCCCATGATAAGCTCTCGCGATCAACGAAGGATATTCCTTCTCCCCGGGAAGACCCGATCAGTCTCGGAATCCCGGCTACAAGACATTTCGACAGTAATAAAACAAGACCAGCAAAGCCGCCCGGATGTGCCGACAAATCCTGATAGGAGCTGCACATATCTCGGTCTCAGGGCACACCGGGTTGTCCAAACTTCCGGTAGGCGAACCCAGAGTTGCCCCTGGTGGCCACCGGCGGCTGACGGTTTGGACCAGCACTCACGACGAGCACTGGCCCGGGGGGGGGGGGGTAAAATAAAGATGATCCTTGAGAGCGCGACTCCCAAGGGAAAAAGGGCTAGGTGAGGCAAATGATAAAACCAAGGTTGGGCCTTGCTGGAGGAGTCTTATTCAAAGCGAACTGTCAAGGGGGTCCCATAAATCACCCAACCGTGTTAGGGACGCAAAATCCGGGAACATAATACCGATATGACGGAAACTAGGGCGGCAAGAGTGGAACAAAACACCAGGCATAAGGCCGAGCCTTCCACCCTTTACCAAGTATATAGATGCATTAATAATATAAAAGGTATTGTGATATCCCAACAAGTAAAGATGTTCCAATCAAGGAACAACATCTCCATGTTCCAACAAGGAACAAACTTCATCTTCACCTGCAACTAACAACGCTATAAGAGGGGCTGAGCAAAGCGATAACATAGCCAAACAACGGTTAGCTCGGACAAGGTGGGTTAGGGGCTTGGTTTGACAATATGGGAGGCATGATAAGCAAGTGGTAGGTATCGCAGCATAGGCATAGCAAAAGAGCGAGCAACTAGCAAGCAAAGATAGAAGTGATTTCAAGGGTATGGTCATCTTGCCTGCAAAGTTCTCAGGGTTGTCGAAAGCTTGATCCTCGTAAGCATTCTCAACAGGTTCCTCAGTCACGTACTCGTCTCCCGGCTCTACCCAAAACAAGAACACAAGCACAGGAACAACTATCAACCACGATGCACTGCGCAAGCAACATGATGCAAAACATGGCATGATATGCGAGATGTGGTATGCAATGCATATGCGTGCTCCGTAAGGGAAAAGATGAACAAGGCATAATCTTGGCAAACCAAGTATGCCACTGTAAAGGTGAGGTGATTTCGGTTGAAATCGATATAAAGATCACCGGAATCGGATGCACGGTTTGCAAATGACAAGCAAAACAAGAATGACATATTTCTGCGATTAACAGCATGATGCCACTTAGCATGCAACAAGAAATTAAGCTACTGCACCCAAACATATCAGAAAATCATATGGCAGTGATCTAATCAAGATGCTTGACAAAATATGAACACTGAGCTACGGCTAAATCACACAATAGCAGGTTCAAACAAGCGTGGCAAAAGTGCAAAAGATAACAGGTTCACAGACTTGGTGAAAATAACATGCCAGAAATTAACATCAGGATGACATGTTTAGAGCAAGGAAACAACCTGCTACAGGAACATGACATAGCAAAATATGGCATGGCATGAATCTACTCAAAGCATTGCACAAAAGTCCCTTACTGACCATGAGCCAAAACGGACCAGAAAATATAATATCACCCATGTCAATTAAGCAAGTTTCGTTACAGATTTCAGACAGCAGAAAAACTGGACATGTCAAAAACAGATAACAAGTAGGCATGTTTACGAGCTCGATGCACTCACTACAGGGCATTGCATGATAAAATAAGCATACACCCACCAAGAAGACATGGCATAGAAGCTATACATGGCAAGAACAACATCATAGCATTCAAGGATCAACTACAACAAGCTTGGCAAAATCGAAAAACATGTAAACAACCTGCCAGTAACACTTTATAGCAAAAGTAGAGCTCGATTTACTCAAGCTCTCCATAATTACAACCAAAGGCATGGATGGATAGAACACATCCATATGTTCAAAACACTCTTACTGATCATGCTCAAGACAGGCATAGATCTCTCTGAAACAACATGAACACATGGCATAAAAATAACAGCAGGAATAACTTAGTGAAATTACTGTCCCTGAAATCAGCAACATTATGATCCCTAATTTGCATGCTTGTGCTAGTCACCACAAAGATCACAAAAATACACGGCATACACCCTTGTAAAGATGGCATGGCATATTAGAAAACACATGTAGGACTCCAGTTCATAGGATGCATACATCAATCATGGCAAAAATGACAAAAGTGCATCTACTGAAACAGATCTGAAACTAACATCACATAGCCCTCTTTCAACAGCATTTCGGGCATCAAGATGAGCTCAAATGAAAATGATGCAATCATATGGAATGATGTACTCATCGATTCGAACAATTTGACATATTACACGCACGAAACCGAGTAGTATGCAGCAAGTTATGATGCGTTGAACATGACATGATTATGCAAAATATTCGGGACTTAGAGAAATTTCGGGGAGGGGAAAGTCAACCTGGATCTGGATCTAGATCGGGCCCGAGCTCGGCTCCCAAGGTTGGCCGGGCTCTCGCCGGAGACTTGCGCTGGGGTGAGAGAGATGGCTGGAGAGGAGACCCGACGACGAGGAGGAAGGCCGGAGCGGGGCGGGGCGACGCGGACGGGCGCCGGCGGAGCGGGCGCGGCCGGCTCCGGCGTGGCCACGGGGCGAGGCCGGCGAAGGCGCCCGGCGCGAGGCGAGGCCGGCAGCCGAGGCGCGCGCGCGGTGGTGGCGGAAGGCGGCGGCGATGGGCGGCGGCAGGAGGCGCCGGCGGGAGGAGTGCGGCGGCGGCGGCGGGCTTCGGCGAGCACGGGAGCTCGCGGGCGGCGGAGGGAGGCGCCGCAGGCTGTGGCGGCAGAGAGCGGGCCCGGCGCGGCCCAGTTCGGCTCCGGGGTGGGCCGGATCTGGGCCCCGGGTGGCGCGGCGAAGTGGGGCGACGACGGCGGTGACGTGGCGCGCTCCTGTTGGCCGGGAGCGGCGCCGGGGTGACGTGTCGCCCCGGGATTGGCTGGAGCGACGTGGCGGTGGGCGGTGGACGCGTCCGCCGGCGAGATGGACATGTCCGGCGGCGCGGAGGAGAAGATGGCTAGGGTTGGACCCGAAATTTCGGAGGGGATCACATATTTATAGCTAGGAGGAGGTAGGAGGCTCCAAATGGAGTGCGGTTTGCGGCCACACGATCGTGATCGAACGGCGTTGGACATGGGAGTGGCTTAGATGGGTTATTGGGCTGATTTGGAGGGGTCTTGGGCTGCAACCCAAAAGAGGCTTTCACGGTTACCCGGTTAACCGTTGGAGTATCAAACGACCTCCGAATGACCCGAAACTTGACAGGCGGTCTACCGGTGCTATACCAAGGCCGCTTGACAAACCTCGGTCCATTCCGAGAAATTTTAATACCTGCTCACGAAAAAAGGTAAAAGGGGACGCCGGGGAACATAGGAGCGCCGGATTGCAAAACGGACAACGGGGAAAATGCTCGGATTCATAAAGCGAACATGTATGCGAACGCGATGCACATGATGACATGAAATGAAATGCATGACAAGGACAAAATGCAAAAGAAGGAAAACCCAACCACGGAGGGAATATCATATCGCATTGCCGAAAATGGCAAGAGTTGGAGTTACAAATATGGCAAGTTACATCCGGGGTGTTACAACACTCCACCACTACGAGAGGATCTCGTCCCGAGATCTAGGATGGCACCGGAGAGAAACGGAAGAGGAAGAGAAAGGTAAAACTAAGTTGCTTCTTTAACAAATGAGTGAAACCAACAAACCTTGAGATTAAACAATTTAAAGAAGAGTACCATGGAGATGAACGTGATTGCGAACACTCTGTTAGCAAAGAGGAACAAGGAACATTACAAGAACCTTGTAGGTTGAAAGACATGAAACAAGGGCTTAACAAATCAAAAGAATATGAAACCACACTGGTATAACGAGATAGCAAAGGAAAAAGAATGACATAATTTGGACAACACTCCGATAGAAAAGATAAGGAAAACTTGATAAGATGAGACGATATTGAAGAAATGATACAACACTCTGGTTGGAAATGGAGGAATAGAATTTGAACTTGGCAAAATGAAAGCACTTGGATGAGACTCCGGTTAAAAGAGGAATGATAGACACAACACTCCGGTTAAATGGATTAGCAAGGAAAAGGACATGAGCTTAACAATTCGAGATGATGAGTGAAGAGAGCAACATCACAATGCCTCCGGAAGAAAGAATAGAAAATAGATCATTGGAATAACAGAATGGAGAAGGAAATGATAACTTCTACCACAATTGAATTTGGAAAGCACCCTTCCAAGAAGGTTATAGCGGAGTTGTTGGAAAACCAACAACGAAAAGATATGATCCTCATGGGCTTATGAATACATCTCAAAACTTGAGGTGAAATTCTGCCAGTAATGAAAACAATTGCTTGCCTAAGATTAACGAAGAGATGAAAACTTCTTCCACCAAGAGGATAAAGAGCAAGCTTGGGTCATGAATAACCACCACAAATAGCAACATTCCCAGTGGAAGGCTTTAGGTGAAATATAACCTCAAGATAACTCCAATGAAGAGATTGATGGGTTGCAAAAGGAACTCCTGAACGAAGAGAAAAATGATGGGTTTAAATATCTCGTTCTTAACAACTTGTGAATCATGAAACACGAAGTGAAATTGTCAAGAATGGCATAACACCACCTCAAATGATAGGGTAGAACGAATAGCACTTAGAAATGCAAGATGATGAATGATTGAATCCTCAAAACAAGACATGTGTTGAACACCATGTTTATTTTAGAGTGTAGCTTGGCGGATCTTAACTCCGAGAGAAATCTTGAAGAACAATTGAAGAATGAAAAGGGTCCTTGATAAACCACCATGTAGAGCCTCCATGAAAAACTCCGGTAATAAAAGGAAGATAGAAAGAAAGAGAAGTTAGAAATACGAGGTGAAGCCTTGCAATGATTTAGATGAAGCTTTGAGATGATATAACCGAGAAAAATTTGGAACTCCGGAAAGAAAGATGAACAAATGAAATCAAGAATTTTGATGAACCTCCGGAATAAGGAATAGAATTTACTCGATGAAACAAGAATAAGAATTACATTATGCTTATCCTTCACCAATTTAAATTGATGACAAGCAACGGATTTGACATACCACTTATTCTCATAGAAAGGATCAAGAGAGATATAAGACAAACTTGAGAAGGAATTCAACGAACCACCGGTAACAACGGAAGAGAACTTGGAAAGAGCGAATGAATTGATACGATAACAACGGAAGAGAATTCTTGAATGAACCACCGTAAGAATTGATAATGAGAGTCGCAAAGGCACAATTCACCGAGAAGAATTAGAAAACGAATAAAGATACTTGACAGAATTTAGATACGTGAGAACAAGAGATCATGAACTGATTAGAGGCTACTTGAACGATGCACCGGTAAGATTTGGAGAACGATAGACGAAGCTGAGAATGAATAATTCTTCTGAAATGATGGCCTTCGGAGAATCAAACTGAAAAGACTCCTGAAATGCTCCGGATGGGTGAAAAGAATTCCCTCAATCGAAAACAATTATGAGAGGATGACATCAAGCTTGAACTACACATCTTTGCAAGAATGGGTAAGGATTTAAGAGGAACTCCTCTTCGGTCTACAAAATCCGAGAATGACAACGAGAACCACCATGAATCATTGAGGCACTCCGGAACTATGAAGAATAGGAATGTTGAACCAACGATGAAAATGTTTTGAAAGCGATCTTGGAGAAGGAATATGACTGATGGTAATTCATTCTTACATCACACTTTGAAAAGAATTTTAGAAGCTCCGGGAAAATTAGACGAGTCAGGTAAGATCCTGGAAAAAGACCTCTGGGTTAGGGCCCACTCAAAAGAAACACCATTGAACGAATTGCTTAGGAAGAGAGATTACACCAGTTAAATTAAATGGCTTGAATGAGATAACAACCTCGAGATAGCTTGAGTGGATTGGGAATGGAATTGCGAATCATCTGAGATATCTTCAGCACTCCAGATAACATGAATAGCAAGAGGTGGATGATTAAGAGATGCACCAACATGAGAAAGCATTTGAAACGAGGAAAAGAATACGATCAACACTGAAAGCTTGACTTGAGTCCACCGGAGAAGAAAAGAACGAAGAATAATAGACTTGAAGATTCCTTAGTATCTTCATGAGATTCACCAGGTAAGAACATGGAGGAAAGAATGAAGAAACTTCCATCAATAAAAAGGATACTTGATTGAGAAATCTGAGTCCTTGAAGAAAAAGGGTGGGAGGGCGGGAAAACAAAGGCAACTTGAGGGCGGATGAAACGAACACCGTTGGGAGAACTTAGAATTGAACTTGGGGATGTTGAAATGATCGTATCCACTTGAAGAGAAGCACGTCGGTTGGAAAAGAATTAACATGACAATCTCGATGATCAATAAGGATTTGGTATTCACACAGAAGTATGAGAGCACCGCTTAGGAAAGGTATGGAATCAACACTTGACTTCGAAGCAACTCGAATACCACAAAACAAAACAAAATGAAGGATTGGCATAGGAAATAAGCCGGAAACAAACATATGATAGATCCCATATCGTATCATGTGCCTGTTGGAAAGATATCCTACAAGATACTTGAATTCCCACTTATAAACTCCCGAAACTTTCTGGTTATGCAAGCAGGTGTTGGGGATACAGGGGACACAAAATATATCACCCAAACTAACAATACCTAGATCCAGCTGTATCCATCCTTCAACACATAACCAAGAAAAACTCCGGAAATCGTCTACCTCAACCTTCGAAAAGCATCCGTTATACGAGTTATGGCAATACTCCCGCACTCGCCTCAGTACTGGGCTATCAGGGTTATCTCACCAACAACTGTACAAAAGAGATTTTCGATGTCGGCGTACTAAACTCAGGTATTCCAGAACTGCAACGATAAAATTATGACGACAACACCTCAGAGCTCAACTCCCCGGGACACTTCCACTAAACCCCTGCTGATAGGAGGCACCAAGACAATGTTGTCATCACAAAACCATCGGAACGATTCTAAGATACCCGCGTGATCCTAATTTTTTTTTGTGAAATTTGAGAAGAGAAGAGTCAAAACTCTACGTCAGGATGCCTTACCAGAGCGATGAGGAGACTGGGAAGTAAAAAGAATTCCTAAACTCTCCGATATATAATTCCTAAATGACTCAAAACATTTTTCTAGACACAACTCGGCCGCTAAAAACGATCAATCAGTGGGGGCTCCTAAGGTCGGGGAAGGCTCTGATTACCAACTTATAACGCCCTCGATGCGGCTATATCTCCCACGTGTCGAAGCATGACTTAGAGGCATAACCGCATTGAAAGCAATGTCGCAAGTGAGGTAATCTTCACACAACCCATGTAATACATAAGGGAAAGAGATACATAGTTGGCTTACAATCGCCACTTCACACAATACATGAATAAAGCATTACATCATACAGATACAATCAAGGTCCGACTATGGAACCAAAATAAAATAAGACTACCCCAAATGCTACACAGATCCCCGATCGTCCCAACTGGGCTCCACTACTGATCAACTGTAATGAAACAACACAATGAACAAGATCTTCATCAAGCTCCTCCTTGAGCTCAGGTGCGTCACCTGCACGGTTTCATCGGCACCTGCAAACTGGTTTTGGAAGTATCTGTGAGTCACGGGGACTCAGAAATCTCACACCCGCGAGATCAAGACTATTTAAGCTTATAGGTAGGGTAAAAGGTATGAGGTGGAGCTGCAGCAAGCAACTAGCATATATGGTGGCTAACATACGCAAATGAGAGCAAGAAGAGAAGGCAAAAGCACAGTCGAACAACTATGATCAAGAAGTGATCCTGAAACTACTTACGTCAAGCATAACTCCAACACCGTGTTCACTTCCCGGACTCCGCCGAGAAGAGACCATCACGGTTACACACGCGGTTGATGTATTTTAGTTGAGATCAACTTCGGGTTTTCTACAACCGGACATTAACAAATTCCCATCTGCCACATAACCGCAGGCACGGCTTTCGAAAGTTCAAACCCTGCAGGGGTGTCCCAACTTAGCCCATGATAAGCTCTCGCGATCAACGAAGGATATTCCTTCTCCCCGGGAAGACCCGATCAGTCTCGGAATCCCGGCTACAAGACATTTCGACAGTAATAAAACAAGACCAGCAAAGCCGCCCGGATGTGCCGACAAATCCTGATAGGAGCTGCACATATCTCGGTCTCAGGGCACACCGGATTGTCCAAACTTCCGGTAGGCGAACCCAGAGTTGCCCCTGGTGGCCACCGGCGGCTGACGGTTTGGACCAGCACTCAGGACGAGCACTGGCCCGGGGGGGTAAAATAAAGATGACCCTTGAGAGCGCGACTCCCAAGGGAAAAAGGGCTAGGTGAGGCAAATGGTAAAACCAAGGTTGGGCCTTGCTGGAGGAGTCTTATTCAAAGCGAACTGTCAAGGGGGTCCCATAAATCACCCAACCGCGTTAGGGACGCAAAATCCGGGAACATAATACCGATATGACGGAAACTAGGGCGGCAAGAGTGGAACAAAACACCAGGCATAAGGCCGAGCCTTCCACCCTTTACCAAGTATATAGATGCATTAATAATATAAAAGGTATTGTGATATCCCAACAAGTAAAGATGTTCCAATCAAGGAACAACATCTCCATGTTCCAACAAGGAACAAACTTCATCTTCACCTGCAACTAACAAGGCTATAAGAGGGGCTGAGCAAAGCGATAACATAGCCAAACAACGGTTTGCTAGGACAAGGTGGGTTAGAGGCTTGGTTTGAAAATATGGGAGGCACGATAAGCAAGTGGTAGGTATCGCAGCATAGGCATAGCAAAAGAGCGAGCAACTAGCAAGCAAAGATAGAAGTGATTTCGAGGGTATGGTCATCTTGCCTGCAAAGTTCTTAGGGTTGTCGAAAGCTTGATCCTCGTAAGCGTTCTCAACAAGTTCCTCGGTCACGTACTTGTCTCCCGGCTCTACCCAAAACAAGAACACAAGGACAGGAACAACTATCAACCACGATGCACTGCGCAAGCAACATGATGCAAAACATGGCATGATATGCGAGATGTGGTATGCAATGCATATGCGTGCTCCGGAAGGGAAAAGATGAACAAGGCATAATCTTGGCAACCAAGTATGCCACTGGAAAGGTGAGTTGATTTCGGTTGAAATCTATATAAAGATCACCGGAATCGGATGCACGGTTTGCAAATGACAAGCAAAACAAGAATGACATATTTCTGCGATTAACATCATGATGCCAGTTAGCATGCAACAAGAAATTAAGCTACTGCACCCAAACATATCAGAAAATCATATGGCAGTGATCTAATCAAGATGCTTGACAAAATATGAACACTGAGCTACGGCTAAATCACACAATAGCAGGTTCAAACAAGCGTGGCAAAAGTGCAAAAGATAACAGGTTCACAGACTTGGTGAAAATAACAACATGCCAGAAATTAACATCAGGATGACATGTTTAGAGCAAGGAAACAACCTGCTACAGGAACAGGACATAGCAAAATATGGCATGGCGTGAATATACTCAAAGCATTGAACAAAAGTCCCTTACTGACCATGAGCCAAAATGGACCAGAAAATATAATAGCACCCATGTCAATTAAGCAAGTTTCGTTACAGATTTCAGACTTAGCAGAAAAACTGGACATGTCAAAAACAGATAACAAGTAGGCATGTTTACGAGCTCGATGCACTCACTACAGAGCATTTGATGATAAACTAAGCATACACCCACCAAAAAGACATGACATAGAAGCTAGACATGTCAAGAACAACATCATAGAATTCAAGGATCAACTACAACAAGCTTGGCAAAATCGAATAACATGTAAACAACCTGCCAGTAACATTTTATAGCAAAAGTAGAGCTCGATTGACTCAAGCTATGGCACTCCATAATTACAACCAAAGGCATGGATGGATAGAACACATCCATATGTTCAAAACATTCTTACTGATTATGCTCAAGAGAGGCATATATCTCTCTGAAACAACATGAACACATGGCATAAAAATAACAGCAGGAATAACTTAGTGAAATTACCAAGTCCCTGAAATCAGCAACATTATGATCCCTAGTTTGCATGCTTGTGCTAGTCACCACAAAGATCACAAAAATACATGGCATACACCCTTGTAAAGACAGCATGGCATATTACAAAACACATGTAGGACTCCAGTTCATAGGATGCATACATCAATCATGTCAAAAATGACAAAAGTGCATCTACTGAAACAGATCTGAAACTAACATCACATAGCCCTCTTTCAACAGCATTTCGGGCATCAAGATGAGCTCAAATTAAAATTATGCAATTATATTAAATGATGTACTCATCGATACGAACAATTTTACATATTACACGCACGAAACGGAGCAGTATGCAGCAAGTTATGATGCGTTGAACATGACATGATTATGCAAAATATTCGGGATTTAGAGAAATTTCGGGGAGGGGAAAGTCAACCTGGATCTGGATCTAGATCGGGCCCGAGCTCAGTTCCCAAGGTTGGCCGGGCTCTCGCCGGAGACTTGCGCTGGGGTGAGAGAGATGGCCGGAGAGGAGACCCGGCGACGAGGAGGAAGGCCGGAGCGGGGCGGGGCGACGCGGACGGGCGCCGGCGGAGCGGGCGCGGCCGGCTCCGTCGTGGCCGCGGGGCGAGGCCGGCGAAGGCGCTCGGCGCGAGGCGAGGCCGGCAGCCGAGGCGCGCGTGCGGTGGTGGCGGAAGGCGGCGGCAGGAGGCGCCGGCGGGAGGAGCGCGGCGGCGGGGCCGAGGTGCGGCGGCGGCGACGGGCTTCAGCGAGCGCGGGAGCTCGCGGGCGGCGGAGGGAGGCGCCACGCGGGCAGTGGCGGCAGAGAGCGGGCCCGGCGCGGCCCGGTTCGGCCCCGGGGCGGGCCGGATCTGGGCCCCGGGTGGCGCGGCGAAGTGGGGCGACGGCGGCGGTGACGTGGCGCGCTCCTGTTGGTCGGGAGCAGCGCCGGGGTGACGTGTCGCCCCGGGATTGGCTGGAGCGACGTGGCGGTGGGCGGTGGACGCGTCCGCCGGCGAGATGGACATGTTCGGCGGCGCGGAGGAGAAGATGGTTAGTGTTGGACCCGAAATTTCGGAGGGGATCACATATTTATAGCTAGGAGGAGGTAGGAGGCTCCAAATGGAGTGCGGTTTGCGGCCACACGATCGTGATCGAATGGCGTTGGACATGGGAGTGGCTTAGATGGGTTATTGGGCTGATTTGGAGGGGTCTTGGGCTGCAACCCAAAAGAGGCTTTCACGGTTACCCGGTTAACCGTTGGAGTATCAAACGACATCCGAATGACCCGAAACTTGACAGGCGGTCTACCGGTGCTATACCAAGGCCGCTTGACAAACCTCGGTCTATTCCGAGAAAGTTTAATACCTGCTCACGGAAAAAGGTAAAAGGGGACGCCGGGGAACATAGGAGCGCCGGATTGCAAAACAGACAACGAGGAAAATGCTCGGATTCATGAAGCGAACACGTATGCGAACGCGATGCACATGATGACATGATATGAAATGCATGACAAGGACAAAATGCAAAAGAAGGAAAACCTAACCACGGAGGGAATATCATATCGCATTGCCGAAAATGGCAAGAGTTGGAGTTACAAATATGGCAAGTTACATCCGGGGTGTTACACCAGGATCATAGGGCCACATGTCCGCGACGTCGTTGTCGTTCGCTTGTTCACCGGTGCTCGTTGAGGAGACGGAGGTTGCAGCACAGGTCCTCCTGCGCTGGTAGCTCTTCCGTCATTAGGGCGTCGAAGTGCGACCGCACTTATTCTATGGTGAACGCGGCATGAACCGGCTTGGACAGTGGCGCCGGCTCCTTGTTGGAAGCTATGTCCATCGTCTGATTGTCGTCGCTCAGTTCGGCGAGGTAGCTGGCGAGCCAGCATGTCCGGCTGCTGGACCGACCCGCTGCCAAGCACGAGTCTGACTGCCCTGGCCCACCCAGACCGCCACCCTCGCCCGCGCGCGCTTTCCGCTCAAAACGGTCAGCGCCGTCCGCCCCGCTTCCCGGTGCATGCGATTGCTCCGCCTTCAAACGACACAAGTGCCGTCCGTCCGTCCTTCTGCCGCCCACATTAATGATACGCGGTTGCCGAGGCGGCTACTCCGGCGCCACACGTCCGCCCCTCCGCCGCCCTCCATTGCTATATAAACTGCTACGCCGGCCATAGCCGCAGTCATCCGCATCCGTTCCTATTCTCCTGTACACACCACTACTGCCCACCATGGCTTCCTCGCGCTCCAGCACTCTTCGGGACGGGCGGACGATGGACCACAAGGAGATGGCAGCCATTGCTGCCGACTGGCTAGCCAGCATGCAGCCGGAGGATGACGACGTCCCAATGGAGAACATGGTAGTCGACGATCCGGCGCCAACCCCCTCCTCCGCGCCATCCTCGCTGGTGCATTGCACCATGACCATCGGCGAGGCCCGTGCCCAATATATGGACACGATGAGGCAGAAGCGTGAGGAGCAGTTCCGGGAGGCGCAGGCCGACGGCGCCTACAACCACCATCTCCTCCAGGAGCACCTACACACAGAGGAGCAGATCGCCACGGAGCGGGCGGAGCAAGAGGCGCTGCTCGACTCGTACCGCTTCGCCCGCGAGGGCTGCCTCGAGCGCTGGCGGTACCGCATGCGGGTGGCGGAGGCTGCGGCCGCCTACAAAGAGGGCGATGAAGCGTCAGAGGCACTGTTTGGCGAGACCGAGGACGACGCAGAGGACAATGTCGGCTCCGACGAGTCCCCGCTCTGCTGGCGTCGACGAGGCCCTGCTCCACCGAGGCCCCGCGATGCCAACAACGAGGCAGAGGACACCACCGGCTCCGCCGAGGCCCCACCCTACCGGCAATGAGGGGGAGGATTTCCCCCCGCTCCGCCAAGGCGCCGACCGCCGGCAACGAGACAGAGGACATCGCTGGCTCCGCCGAGGCCCCGCCCTGCTGCCAACGAGGCCGCGCCACACAGAAAACGAGGAAGAGTAGAACACGGTAGGTCACCGCCGCTCGGGTCCAAGTAAGGCCACTGCTGCTACCCTCTGGTTGCTGGCACTGAGTTGTACATCATGGAGCAATTCTATGATTACATGCTGATTGAAGGGCGCTCCGTGGATACAGTCATTTGCTGGAGAACTTGAGCACTTCAGTTGTATGCTACCAGACAATGTGCGAAGTAAAAAGGAACAGAAGGAGTACAAAGAGTTTGAGCAGCTTTTTAGCGTTCATGTACATTGCAATCACAGCGATTCACATGTCATAGAGAACATTCAAAACAATCGATGATTATGCATCTCAGCAATTTACATGTCAGAGCCAATATTTACTTCACAACTAAAGAATAAAGAAAAAATGGATCGACGCTGCTGACAACAAAGGGCGTCCCATTCGAAAATATCAAACGCATGTCTTCTTGCTAAAATCAATGAGAAAATTTTTACAAGGTTTTCCCATTCCAAAATATCAAATGCCTACGATTGTGGAATGGGCAGGGTTTGCCATCAGTTCGGACATTGACATGGCACCTCGTGCTAAATAAACCAGATGTTCTTTTTGTGCAGTTCCACCAAAATCAACCAAATTCACGCGTAGCTTGTATGATTTCGCCCTTATATGTTGCAACGCCTTGAACTTATCGGCACCTCCTTTATTGTGGTGGAAATGAATGATTTGATGTATTCATGAACATTTTGTGCAGTTCCCATTGAAATCAAGCTGAGCACCCCTGTTTGCACAAATACAAAAAAAAGTGATTAGTAAAAGCAAACTATACTATGAATTGACAGTTTAAACAGGCACCTACATGGTCCATGTAGAGCACACTTTTTACAAAAATGGAACTCACCGGAAAGAATCCTAGAACAACATTGTACTCGCGCATCACAGCAAGAAAATGGAGATTTGTCAGTCCTTCTGGGCCGAAGTTAGTTTGGTCTTGTGGGGGGTAATGTAACCATCCTTCAACTGCTCCTTCTGATGAGAAGATAGACAAGGCTTCTTCATCCTGGCATAATCGGAACTAGTCACTTCACGTACTCCATATTGTTCTTCAGAGGAGGATGGTCCTGTTGTGCAAAGACAAGAGGATAACTAAATGCTAGCATCCCTGTTTGCTCAAAAAAAGGAAAGGGAATATTTAAAACAGCACAGATGAAGCACTTCTCAAGGACAATACCACTTTTTGATGACAACATCTAAATAGTAGCACAACACCAATAGAGATGAAAAAGCTCAATCATATGGATAAAATCAGTGGGCGAGTACCAACCTTTGTCAGGAGGCTTATTGTGTAGAGCATACAGATGAAGCACTTCTCCGGAACCATCTGTTGCTATCTACTGTGGTGGCCATGCTTACTGTGACGCCCTCGATTCAATCGTACACTAATCATAAATGCAAATGTGTACGATCAAGATCAAGGACTCACGGGAAGATATCACAACACAACTCTACACACAAATTAAAATAATACAAGCTTTATGTTACAAGCCAGGGGCCTCGAGGGCTCGAATACATAAGCTCGAATACACAAGAGTCAGCGGAAGCAACAATATCTGAGTACATACATAGGTTAGACAAGCTTGCCTTAAGAAGGCTGGCACAAAAACAGCAACGAGCGAAAAGGCAAGGCCTCCTGCCTGGGAGCCTCCTAACTACTCCTGACCATCGGCGGTCTCCACGTAGTAGTAAGCACCCTCGGGGTAGTAGTAGTTATCGGTGGTGTCGTCTGGATCCTGGGCTCCACCATCTGGCTTGCATCAACCGGAAAGAAGAAGAAAGGGGGAAAAGAGGAAGCAAAGCAACTGTGAGTACTCATCCAAAGTACTCGCAAGCAAGGATCTACACTACATATGCATCAGTATCAATGAAAAGGGTTGTATCTGTGGATTGGACTGTAGAATGCCAGAAGAGAAGGGGAAAGCCTAGCCTACCGAAGACTAGCATCTTCTAGAAACCACCATCTTGCAGCAACCGGAGCGAGTAGAGTAGCATAAAGTAAAGTAGTAGAAGTGTTATCAACCTCGGCCAGAGATCCTTTCTCGACTCCCTGCGAGAAAGCAATCCCAGAGCCATACTATCCAGTTCCAATCATAATCCAATTCTCATCACAAGTATCCAGTTCTAGTTGTATCGATCGGGATACAACTCCAAGTGTCCGTTACCATAGGACAGGCTATCGATAGATGTTTTCTTCCCTGCAGGGGTGCACCAACTTACCCACCACGCTCGATTAACTCCGGCCGGACACACTTTCCTGGGTCATGCCCGACCTCGGCCAAACAATACGCCGCAACCCAACCTAGGCTTAATATAGAGGTCAGCATGCCGGACTAAACCTATGCCCCCAGGGGTCATGGGCCATCTCCTCAGGAACTCCTGCACGTTGCGTACGCGGCCGGTGAGCATACCTAGCTACCTCCTTCAACAAGGCAGGTGCTTACGCAGTCCAACCCGGCGCGCGTCGCTCAGTCGCTAACGTCTATTAAGCTTCGGTTGATGCATACGACGTAGAACGCCCATACTATGCCCACGTGATGGTTAGTGGTATCAGACCAGAGGCCCCTCGGATCAAATATCCAAATCGTAGTGGTTTAGGAACGCGCGGTAATAAGCAAAGACTCACGAAAGATGTGACCCCGTTGCCCCGTCTCAAGGACTTGCGGCAAGGGCTAGGAATGCCCAGCCACGCCTCGTAATTATCTCGCGGGCACCCTCCAGGTCAACCCGACTCCACATCACTCGCAATTAAGCTCGCGCAGGTACCCCTCAGAGCTGACCCATCTTTAGTAACATGGTTTAGTGTAAAGTCATAGTAACATAGTAACTGTGTGTCTAACACCAAGGGGAAAACATGAGGAATCACCCTTGACGGATTCCACTCGATGTAATCATCAAGGTGAACGTAAGAGGAACCATCCTCGAAGTTCACACTTGAGGGTTGCATGACAGAGTCGTATCAGAAGTGGTTAAGGCAGAATCACCCTCGATGACCACGACCGAATAGCTACACTACAGGGTAACATCAGAAGTGCTGATGAGGTCTCACCCCCGGCACTCGATAGTAACCTAGTAGTGTCGAGCAACTAAGGGGAAAGTGATGTGCGGTGTCGGGGCCTGGTCTTCGATCCCGTTGATCGGGTCTTCGATGATGAAGCAGGGGCAACAAGGGCAAGGTGGGGGTCACCGATGGATCACTAACCAAACTATACTAAGCAGTTTAGGATAAGCAGGTAAGGTACGATGAGCAGGTTACAAAAGCAGGCTATGCATCAGAATAGGAACAAACAATAACAGTAGCAAGATCTAATGCAAGCATGAGAGAAAGGAATGGGTGATTTCGGGATGATCAAAGGGGGGGCTTGCCTGGTTGCTTTGGCAAGGAGGGGTCGTCGTTGACGTAGTCGATCACAGGGGCAACATCGGTCTCGGGGTCTACCGGAGAGAAGAGGGGGAAGAAACAGTAAATATAAAGCAAACATAGCATCACAAAGCATAACATGGCAATATGTTGTGCCGGGTGTGACCTAACGTATGTCTACACGATATAGGTGAAGGGGGAATTCAACCGGGAATGTTTTCCCGGTTCCGGACCTGTGTCAGACAGATGACCGGAGGGGGAATGTCCCATGTTCAGATAGTTAGAGGCATCTGACAGGTAAACGGATCATGTATTCGGATTCGTCTCGTCGTTCTGAGAAACTTTCATGTAGAAAACATTTTCATCCGAGTTATGGATTATTTTAAATGATTTTTTGAAGTTTAAAACATTTTCCTAAAAATCCTAGAATTAATAATAATTCAAAAATAAAAGATTAAAAGCTATGGGTACACAAAAGTATCCAGAATGTTGCTTATCCGGCTGACAGGTGGGGTCATTGACTGAGTTGACCCGGTCAAAAGTTGACTGGTCAAAAGGGGAATAGTATTTGGGTCCCACTTGTCATTGTCTCTAGCTTTATTAGATTAACCAATTTTGTTTAATTTACACTAGGGCCCTTCTGTCATGGAGTCATTAACTTAACATATATTATTTAACTGAAATTAATTGTTTTTACTAGCGTTTAGCGGTTAGTTAAATCGGTCGGGCCCACGCGTCAGTGGGTCAACCCACCGGCTAAACGTTCATGCGCGCGTGCCCGCCGGCGAGCACAGAAAACGGCAGCGGGGTTTGAGACTCGCCGTCCGGTGGCCAAACCGCACGCGGTTGGCCGCGTTCGAACGTGGGGTCGAGCCGCATCCAGGGGCGATGAAGGGAGGCGCGGGGGTGGCCGAGCGCGTCGAGGACGACAACGCCCAGCGGCAGTTGTAGGCGGTGCTCGGTACCGCTGTCCTGTCGGACGCAGAGGCGAGCATGCGCGGGGCTATGCGAGGGGTGTGGCCGGGTCGCGCAGCGCGAGCAGCGACCACGGGGGAGTATGGGAGCAGAGAAGGGGAAGGAGAGGGGAGGCGCAGCCGGCGCGACGGCTCACCGCGAAGCTGTAGGGAGGGGCAGTGGGCTCGAGGCGGCTTGGGGTGGTCCGGCGAGGGAGAGGACGATGCAGACGACGGCGACGGGGACGAGGCAGTCCGGCGACGGCGCGGTCGCGGATGAGGCGGCGTCAACGCGGTCGGCGACATCGGAGCCGCATCCCCCCTGATCCAGACGGGATCGAGCAGAGGAGGGGGGTCCGACGATGGGGCGGCAGGTGATGGAGGCGGCGGGGCGGCACCGGGAACGGGCGCCGGCGGCGGGCTTGCGGGACTGTTGCCCCCACTCGATCCAGATGCGGGAGGGAGAGGAAGGAGAGATCGGGAAAGGAGCAAGTGGTGGATGGGGGATCGTGGGGGTGTGGGTGATTAGGTCACAAGGAGTGGGGGTTATGGGGAGAGGTGGGCCGTCCTGTGGTTAGCCAGCTGGGCCGGTTGGCCTAGTGGGGGGAGGCCTTTTCTCTTTTTTGATTTTTTGCTTTTCTCTTTTTATTTAAAACAGAGACGGCGAGGGAAAGGTTTGGGCTACCAAAAGAATTTGAAAAAAAGTGGGACTAGGCCACTTAAATTCCTATTAGTATTTGGCACTACCATAAAGAGTTTGAGGGACAACTGAACCCATTTGAATTTTGCCCCAATAAAATAGCATTTTAAAATGCTGAAATGACACTATTTTAATTGCTATAGTCCATCTTGGCTTGGAGGTGATGTTGTTTTCCTTAACAATCATTTGTTATGGAATTTTGGCCAAATGATGAACTATTTTGTAGCAACTTTTGTGCAACTTAAAACTCACTTGCAAATTGAATTTGATTTCAAAGTGGAATCTCAACTGATATTTGAATCGAAGTTGATCAAGCACCGTTTAGCAAAACGATTAGCTTTAATCATGGAGGGTTACTGTAGCATGACACCGGGGTGTTACACTTACTATATACTCCTCGATTAGATTAATGTTTCCAACATCTTCTTGTGTAGTTCCACTAAAATATATGGTATCTTCAAAGAAGATCCATGTGTGCATAAGTAGAGATAATTACGTATTACGTTAAGAGTGGCATCAAATCAGTGGCAAAACAATTGCTTGTTCCATCCATAGCAATAAATTAAGATGCAAAACTATATCATTACTTGTGTCATCACAGTTCCAGTGCTTCATTACAGCACCAGGATTTGATTTTTGTTTTTCTTCCGCTTGTTCTTCCCCTTCATCACTTGGTTCAATAACAGACAAGCTTCGCCTTCAATGTAAGATTTGGCATGTCAATTAGGTTGCACAAGTATAGCACTAAACAATGACATTAATTTTCTGATGAAAGTGGAAAAATACAGGCCAACAGTTATGAAATACCCTTATCTTACCTCAGTGGGATATTACGGTGCACATACAGATTGGAAGTCTTGTCTCCATTTGTGCAGTTCACTAAAATCAAGCAACATTACCGTACAAGTAGCACAACATATGAAAGCACACTGCAGAATAATGTGAAAGAAGGCTAGTACTGACCTCTCATGACACGGAATTCAAACAACTCACAAGAAGAAGATCTGAACCAAATTTGCCAACACGGATAGGAAATAAGATCTCCTCTTGTGCAGTTCCACTAAGATCAAGCAATCAAGCAACATTGTCGGTGTGACATTTTGGTTGAACTGCACAAAACACTCTTAAAACAAAAGTGTTTTGTGCAGTGCAACAAAAGGTCACAATGGCAACGAGGTGAAGTAGATAACCCTGTTTACATAGAGGTGCAAAGGAAACAACTAGTGGTAAATAACAGTGGATGACACAGAAGCCAACAAAAAGAAGCATCTACCTTATCTAAATGGGAAAGAAAGCAAGACAACAACATTTCTCAAACGGTTGCATTGATTAATATTAACAGAGAGATTATATTAACAATAAAATTCGTTAAACATGTAATTTGCTTTTAACTATGGCACTGCATCAATTTTCCAGCGGCATTATTAGAGGGTGTTTGTTTACAGGGACATTTTGGTGGAGGGACTAAAAAAACTCCGTGTCAGTCCCATCTAAACCAAACAGGAGGGACTTTTAGGGACTAAAAGTGGGCATTTGGGACTAAAGAAAGAAGACCCCGAGGGAGTCTTTTTGGGACTTTTTCCAATAGTTGCCCCTGCCACGCATCGCACCTTGTCTCTATTAGTTCACTACTAGGGGTAACATGGTCTTTTAGCATGTCATTTAATAACCTCTAGTCCATGTTTAGTCCCTGTAACCAAGTAGGTAGGGACTAGGAAGTTTTTAACCAAACAGGGCCTTAGATTAACAACAACTAAAGAGTTGCACGGGACAGTGGACGCACCAGCACTATGTGCATCTACCGATGTACTGGGGTGATGCACAGTCTATTGCAACAAAGATCAAACAACCAAGGATCATATTTGTGTTGGTCCCAGTTTTGTTATCTTTAGACACCTTTCCCTATGTGAGCGCAGCAAATCTAGTCTTGCTCAAACTCTACAGCCTTGTCCCCCAAAACAAAAGATCAGTTCGTCGCAGATGTGCGTACTGCGTTTGTCATTGTTTTCCCTTTTCGACCAACGTAGGTGCTGGATAGCCAGTCTGTACTAGTACTTTCCCCACTTCCTTTCCTCTATGAACAACATCCTAGATTTATGCTATACAACTTTCCCCACTACTTTCCCCCATTCTTGTCCTCTTTGAACCACGTCTTAGATTCATGCGATACAACTTTCCCCACAACTTTCCCCCTTCCTTTCCTTTTTGAACCACGTCCTAGATTCATGCTATACAACTTATCCCACTACTTTCCCCCATTCCTTTCCTCTTTGAACCACGTCCTAGATTCATGGTATACAACTTTCCCCACTACTTTCCTGTTTGATCCAACACCTAGATTCGAATGCAGAAGCGGAAAAAGCCCACATGCAGCTAGAGCAATGCATGTGGAATAAGTAAATTATGCCTTAAGGTTCTTGGGGTGTGGTTCGGTGGGCGACCGGAGGCTGTTCGACCCACACTATGTACGACGGCGAAGAAGAAGGGGTCGGAGGCCCTCCCGCCCCGCCGCTGGGTGAAAGTGAACAGCTGCGCCGGTAGTGGATTCCCTCCCTCGCCGACGGCGACATCGTTAAGCCTCCTTCCCTTCCCGGCGGACGGCCCTTTGACCAACAGTGAGGAGAGAGAGAGGCCAGCGAAGTCTTGTTTAGATCTGGAGAGGGTGAGAGAGTGTGAACAGAGCAACTACAAGCAGACCAGCAGTGAGGGGAGAGAGAGAGGCCAACGAAGTCTTGTTTAGATCTGGAGAGGGTGAGAGAGTGTGAAGAGAGCAACTACAAGCGCTGAGGCTCCATCGTGTATATATATACTGGAGAGAGTGTGAAGAGTGCAAACCCTAGAAAACAAGCGCCGAGGCTGCAGCTTATACGTGATGAGGTGATTATACGGTCACGAATTATGCTCAAGTGTAGTTATCGAACCCGAGACCTCAAGTTTGATGAGCGAAAAGGCTAACCAGCTACACAACCGTCCCGTTATGTTCAACGAGAGGAAAATAACCTTTTATACATTCCTGCATTCGTGTGACAAGCATGCCGTGTGACAAGCATGCCGTGTTTTTTTGTGTGTGTGGGAGTTATTGGGATTTAAATCATAATCGTGTCATGTGGCTTTGGTGGTAAGACTATCCACAGTGGTGCAGAAATAACGCAGCCTTAGTCACCTTACCTCTCTCCACGTAGTACGTTGGGTCCCACCAGTCAGAGGGTGAAACAAACAAATTAATAAGAAAAATTAAAAGCGCCACTGGTGTATCTTACCTCACACATCTCGCTACTGCTCGGGAACACTGTCCAATTGATCCCTCTGTTCGCTCACATACTATTTTAAGCGAATCCTTATTATAACATGCACACAATTTTGGGCACTTGTATTCGACCTAAGTCAGTGTGCCACTGTATCTCGTACGACTCCCTTCGTCTAGGTGTAATAAGTCACGTTAGAACGTGCAGCGGGACCAAGGTGCAAGCAGATTGGAGGAGAAGGAGAAACTTGACCGGTCATTCCTCCAACCAAAGCCCTGATTTCTGTCTCTAAACGCAACAATTAATCCAAACAACTAAGAGATGCCTCTTCTCTTCTTGTACGTACCCCATTTGTATCTCACTTCCTGTGGCTCTGCACTCGCACGATTTTCCTATTCTATGAACTTGTGTGTGTGTGTGCGTGTGTGTATTTAACAGCATGTGTGTGTTAAGGTGAAAGCACAAGTGCTCCCTGGGTGGGTTTGGTAATTAATGTCAACATATCTCTTGTTGGACTAACACTTTTACCTAGTATGTTTTAGATAAGTTCAACAATGGAGTGGCATGGACTAAAGAATGTGGAACCCCTTCAAGATGCTAAGGACAAAGGATTGGCTCAAGCTTCAAGATCAAGACTCTACATTTTCTATTTTGGTGATCCAAGATCACATTGAGTCTATAGGAAAAGCCAATACTATTAAGGAGGGATGAGGTGTTGCTTAATGAGCCTCTTGCTTCATGTGCTTAGTGATATGCTCCAAAATCCTCAACTACCTTTCCATATCCAAATATGACCCAAACCTAAAGTCAAACTCGGCCCCACCGATTCTTCCTATCCGGAGCCACCGAGTTTCACATGTCATAGCCACTGCCACAAACCCTAGCAAATCGGTCTCACCGAGATGGGATTGCAATCTCACTGTGTATGACCATTGCCAAAATCGGTCTCACCGAGTTTGCGCAATCGGTAATACCGAGATTACAATGCAAATCCTCTGGTTAGCTTATTACCAAATCGGTCCCACCGAGTTTGTGTAATCGGTCTCACCGAGTTTGCCTGACCAACTCTCTGGTTAGCTTATTACCAAAATCGGTCCCACCGAGTTTATGTAATCGGTCACACCGAGATTACGTTATGCCCTAACCCTAACCATATCGGTCCTACCGAGTTGCATCTCAGTCCCATCGAAAATCCTAATGGTCACTAGGTTTGCTAAATCGGTCCGACCGAGTTTAACGATTCGGTCCCACCGAGTTTGGCAGATTGTGTGTAACGGTTAGATTTTGTGTGGAGGCTATATATACCCCTCCACCCACTCTTCATTCGTGGAGAGAGCAATCAGAACAGATCTTCACTTCCAATACACATTTTCTGAGAGAGAACCACCTACCCTTGTGTTGAGCTCAAGATATTCCATTCCTACAATATGAATCTTGATCTCTAACCTTCCCCAAGTTGCTTTCCACTCAAATCTTCTTTCCACCAAATCCAAATCCTGTGAGAGAGAGTTGAGTGTTGGGGAGACTATCATTTGAAGCACAAGAGAAAGGAGTTCATCATCAACACACCATTTGTTACTTCTTGGAGAGTGGTGTCTCCTAGATTGGCTAGGTGTCACTTGGGAGCCTCCGACAAGATTGTGGAGTTGAACCAAGGAGTTTGTAAGGGCAAGGAGATCGCCTACTTCGTGAAGATCTACCGCTAGTGAGGCAAGTCCTTCATGGGCGACGACCATGATGGAATAGACAAGGTTGCTTCTTCGTGGACCCTTCGTGGGTGGAGCCCTCCGTGGACTCGCACGACCATTACCCTCCGTGGGTTGAAGTCTCCATCAACGTGGATGTACGATAGCACCACGTATCGGAATGCCAAAAACATCCGTGTCTCCAATTGCGTTTGAATACTCCAAACCCTTCCCCTTTACATTCTTGCAAGTTGCATGCTTTACTTTCCGCTGCTCATATACTCATTGCATGCTTGCTTGATATGTACTGTGCTTGTTAAACTTGTGTCTAAACTCCACCTAAACTTAAGAATTTTAAAAACTGCAACTTTTGGCACTTAGTGTCTAATCACCCCCCCTCTAGACACCTCTTCTCGATCCTCTCAATTGGTTTCAGAGCTTTGGTCTCCATTGCCTTGGTTTAAACACCTTTGGAGGAAGATGGATGTGTCTACTTTAGGGAGTCTTAGACATAGAGTGCCCATTCTTGATGGAGAGTATTTTCATGAGTGGAAAAATGAAATGCTTGAGATTTTCAATGAATATCATTTGAACAAGTACATTGCTAGTCCTTGTGCACCTCATATTGATCCTTTGCACCCTACCCTAGATGAGGATATTGACATGATTCACAATCTTAGAACCGATGAGCTCATCATTAGAGGATTGCCCAAAAACTTGATTGCTAGTTTGCCTACTCTTAAGTGTGCCTATGCTATATGGAAATTTCTTGAGGAACGATTTCCCGATTATTCCTTGAAAAATTTAGACAAAATTCTCCATAAATCTATTGCATTGAGTGAGATGAACTCTAGTGATCCTAGTTTTGGTGATTGTCTATTTGAGCTTACCAATCTCATGCATGCTTAAGGAAATGTTGGAATCATTAGTGATATCATATCCGAAGCTATAAGAATTCATAAAGGTAACCACTTTGATGATCATGTACCTAATGAATTACCCTCTCTAGGATTTGATCAATCACAAGATGATGTTGAACATGGATATTATGATGAAGATGATGATAGTGACTATGATCTTGATGATGCAATGAGACATTTTGGTCTTATGGCAAATCTTCGCGGCTACATGGCTGGAGGAAAGGAATGGGTCCTTGATAGTGGATGTACTGATCATATGACCGGAGATGAAGAGGTGTTCCGTGAGCTTGCTGAAAATGACGACGCTCGAAAATATGTCACCTTTGGTGATAATTCAAAGGGTAAGGTGGTTGGCCTTGGTAAGGTGGCCATCTCACACGATAGCTCCATACAAAATGTCATGCTCGTTGAATCCCTTGGATACAATTTACTTTTAGTTTCTAGACTTGCAGATTTCGGTTTCAATGTCTTATTCACTGAAGTAGATTGCCAAGTGTTTCGTAGAGACAATCATAAGATGGTCTTTACCGGTATACGTAGAGGAGATCTTTACATTGTTGATTTCACTAAAAAGGCTCAACCTAAAACTTGCTTAATCGCTAAATCTTCTAAAGGCTGGTTGTGGCATAGAAGACTAGGTCATGTTGGAATGCGAAATCTTGATAAGCTTATTAAAGGTGATCATATCCTTGGAATAAAAGATGTCGTATTTGACAAGGATAGACTTTGTAGTGCTTGTCAAGCAGGGAAACAAGTTGGAGGAAGTCACCGCGCGAAGAACATCATGACCACGAGAAGACCACTCGAGCTACTTCACATGGATCTCTTTGGTCCAAATGCATACAAGAGTCTCGGTGGTAACTCATTTGGTCTAGTCATAGTTGATGATTTTTCAAGATTCACGTGGGTGTTCTTTCTTGATGACAAGTCGCAGGTCCAAAAGATCTTCAAAAACTTCGCTAGGAAGGCCCAAAATCAGTTTGACGTAAAGATCAAGAAGGTTCGGAGTGACAATAGAACGGAGTTCAAGAACGCAAATGTGGACACCTTTCTTGACGAAGAAGGGATTTCACACGAGTTCTCGGCTACGTACACACCTCAACAAAATGGAGTTGTTGAGAGGAAGAACCGGACTCTTATCGAGATGGCAAGAGCGATGCTTGATGAGTACAAGACGCCAAAGCACTTTTGGGCGGAAGCGGTTGAGACAGCTTGTCATGCAACAAATCGCTTGTATCTTCACAAGCTACTCGGCAAGACGGCATACGAGCTCCTCACCGGTAACAAACCCCAAGTTGGATACTTTCGAGTATTCGGCTCAAAGTGCTACATTCTTGATAAGCATCGTCGTCCTAAATTTGCTCCTAAGTCTCATGAAGGTTTTCTACTTGGTTATGGCTCAAACTCTCACACTTACCGTGTCTACAACAATTTCACCTGAAAGGTTGAAGAGACGGTGGATGTGAAGTTTGATGAATCTAACGGCTCGCAAGTAGAGCAATTGCCAATTGATGTAGGAGACAAAGACCCTTCGGAAGCAATTCAAGACTTGTCCATTGGCAAGATTCGTCCAACGGAAATGAAGGAGAGTACCTCGTCCGTCCAAGTGGAAGCTTCTACATCACGTCAAGGTGAACCAAGAGTTGATACAGAAGCATCCACAAGTGGGACACGTCAAGATGAAGAAAACGAGGAAGTACACCAAGATGAACATCAACAACCTCCTTCTCCACCACGACAAGAGAACAACAACGTCAACAATGAAGAAGGCCAAGAAGAAGAAGTCCAAGAAGAAGAAGAACAAGATGAAGAATATGTTCCACCCCGATCGAAGCAAAAGCTTACACGAGTTCGAGCAAGAATTGCCAAAGATCATCCCGTCGAGCAAATCTACAAAGATATCCAAACCAGGAGAATCACTCGCTCTAAAACTCGTTTAGCTAACTTTTGTGAACATTACTCATTCATTTCTAAAATTGAACCTATGAAGGTTGAAGAAGCATTGAAGGATCCGGATTGGATAAATGCTATGCATGAAGAGCTACACAACTTTGAGAGAAATCAAGTGTGGACATTAGTTGAGAAGCCCGACAGTAACCATAACATCATTGGTACCAAATGGGTGTTTCGCAACAAGCAAGATGAAGATGGACAAGTGGTTCGCAACAAAGCACGTCTCGTCGCCCAAGGTTATACACAAGTTGAAGGTATGGACTATGGTGAGACATATGCTCCCGTTGCTAGACTTGAGTCCATTCGCATCTTACTTGCCTATGCTAATCACCATGATATCACCTTATACCAAATGGACATTAAAAGTGCTTTTCTAAATGGCAAAATTGAGGAGGAAGTCTATGTTAAGCAACCTCCCGGCTTTGTTAATCCTAAGAAACCTAATCATGTTTACAAACTTCACAAAGCCCTTTATGGTCTTAAACAAGCTCCTAGAGCATGGTATAAATGCTCGACCAAGTTCCTTACTGAAAAAGGCTTTGAAATTGGTAAAATTGATTCTACTCTTTTACTAAAAGGGTTAATGGAGAACTATTTGTGTGCCAAATTTATGTTGATGATATCATATTTGGTTCTACTAACCCTCATTTTAGTGAAAAGTTTGGAAAGCTAATGTCGGAGAAGTTTGAGATGTCTATGATGAGTGAACTCAAATTCTTTCTCGGTTTGCAAATCAAGCAAACTAAGGAAGGTACATTTGTCTCTCAAACGAAGTACACCAAAGACTTATTCAAGAAGTTCAATATGCAAGAATGCAAAGGTATGCCTACACCCATGCCTACTAGTGGACATCTTGATTTGACCAAAGATGGTGAACCGGTTGATCAAAAGGTTTATCACTCTATGATCGGTTCATTGTTATATCTATGTGCCTCACGTCCCGATATTATGCTAAGTGTGTGCATGTGTGCATGATATCAAGCTGCTCCTAAAGAATGTCATCTTAAGGCTGTGAAAAGGATAGTGAGATACTTAATCCATACACCAAATTTTGGCATTTGGTATCCTAAGAGGTCCTCTTTTGATCTTGTTGGCTATTCCGACTCGGACTATGTCGGAGACAAGGTTGATAGAAAGTCCACTTCAGGTACTTGTCAATTCCTTGGTAGATCTCTTGTGTCTTGGTCTTCCAAGAAACAAAACTCGGTATCCTTATCCACCGCCGAAGCGGAATACATTGCCGCTGGTTCATGTTGTGCTCAATTACTTTGGATGACCCAAACTCTTAAAGATTATGGGATATATGTGAAACATGTTCCATTGCTATGTGACAATGAAAGTGCTATTAAGATTGCTCACAATCCCGTGCAACATTCTCGAACTAAGCATATTGAAGTTCGTCATCATTTCATTCGAGATCATGTTGCCAAAGGGGACATTAACCTTAAGCATGTTCGCACTGATAAGCAATTGGCAGATATATTCACTAAACCACTTGATGAGAAAGTGTTTTGCAGGTTAAGAGGTGAATTGAACATCATTGATGCTTCAAACTTGGAGTAGGAACTCCATTTGATACATGCGAGGCATGAGCTTATGACTAATCCTTGATATTTCTCTCATGATACTATTCATATGTCTTGGATATATTTGTACCTTGCATGTCATCTAACCCATGTAGGTACTTGGAAGAATCTAATTCTATGAGATTGCAACACACTCACATCTTGAGCAATCTCTACATCACCAAGTCTCTATACAATGGTGGTTGAAGACAAGGAAGCACGAAGCCATTCAAATATATCCTTCGACAAATTCTATGATAAATCCTATAATTGTCATTTTGTATACACAAGTGCTCTTCCTTGCAAGACTAACCCATGTAGGAATATGAACTCAAACTCCAAGTGGTGCTCACAACTCTTGATGAACTACTTCAACCCCGAGCAACCCACACAAGTTCAACTACATGAGCTAGACCCACACCACCACTCAAGGTATGTTATTCCATCTTAGAGAAGCTTTACTCAAAGTCATGAGTCAAAGCAACTCAACAAGATGTGAATACATCAAGATGCTTAAATGAAAAATGGTAACCCCATTTTGAGTTTAAACGATGAGTATGACCCATGATCAAGTGCTCTCACTTGACTCCTAAGTCAATATACTCTAACATAGGTGACTTTGTCACCGCCCAACTCTAGATGAAGTTCTCTTGTGTTCTTTTCTGTGTTATTGCATTTGTTCCTTGCATATTTGTTTCCCCTTTTTTCAAAAAAAACTTCATCTAGAACTTTTCTTTTCTTTTCTTTTCTTTTTGTTCTGCATTTTCTGCATCCAATTCATTGCAAATCCTTCAGTTAATTCCTTGCAAATCCTTGTGAGATTCTACTTTTCTAAGTGAGCTGAGGTGACAAGTGGTTCCACTCTGATGAACTCGATCACACCGGTTTGTTTACTTCGGTCTAACCGAAATCTTTCGGTGCAACCGAAGCACACAACTCGGAGTCACTGATTTCACCATAGGAAAACCAACTTGCCACTTATTCCTGATTTCTATTTGCTCCAGCTCCACTCAATGATTCTTGTCCTCTACCAGCATCATGTTACACATGTTGCTTTGCTCTGTGACTCAAGGACCAACCCATTTGTATCACATGACCAGAAGACCCTTCTTGGAAATTGATGTCAAAGGGGGAGAGAGAGATCACATCAAAGCTTAATCTTTTCTATAGGGGGAGAAAAAGAGAATATTCAGGGGGAGAGTAAGTAATATCATCAATGACCCCAGATGTTTGGTGTTCAAGAGGAGAGATGTCACATGTCTTTAAGAGGGGAAAGACATGTTTGTTTGCTTGCTTTAGCTCAAGCTCTGTTGATTATTTTCTATTGCTCTGATTTTCCGTTCCTATCTTCTCCCAATATCTCATGTTAGATTCAGGGGGAGCAAGACATCTAAGGAAAGGAAATCTCTGATTTTATTGCATATCTTTATCTTTGGGGACATGTCTATATCCAATGTAGTACTTAGTACTCACTCTACATGTCATCCCAGTCTTGGTTCTCTTGTGGTTTCTCTTGTTTGCTCTGGTTAGTAGGTGTATCTGTGTTATCTAACCTTGTTTGCGCAGGTTCATCCCATCCTAAGCCAACTCAAGACCACAAGGTAAGTATATGCATCACAGTCATGTGAATGAGAAGTTCTTGCTGATGTACATACTGTTTGCAAGAAGGACTCATAAGCATGAAGGTACTTTTCTCATAGTCACATCATTTGCTCTGATGCATATAGCCAAGATACATGTAACACATTGCTTACTCTGTCATGTTTATGCATTCACATGCTCCTATGTTCCATATTCACATGATTGCATACATGTAGGGGGAGCCTATGCATGTTACATGTCTTTCCAAAGCTTTACTTGCTATTCTCTATATCTTTATCTAAAGCTTTGATGTATGTTGTCATCAATTACCAAAAAGGGGGAGATTGAAAGCACAAGTGCTCCCTGGGTGGTTTTGGTAATTAATGTCAACATATCTCTTGTTGGACTAACACTTTTACCTAGTATGTTTCAGATAAGTTCAACAATGGAGTGGCATGGACTAAAGGATGTGGAACCCCTTCAAGATGCTAAGGACAAAGGATTGGCTCAAGCTTCAAGATCAAGACTCTACATTTTCTATTTTGGTGATCCAAGATCACATTGAGTCCATAGGAAAAGCCAATACTATTAAGGAGGGATGAGGTGTTGCTTAATGAGCCTCTTGCTTCATGTGCTTAGTGATATGCTCCAAAATCCTCAACTACCTTTCTGTTGGGGAACATTGCAGAAAATTAAAATTTTTCCTACGGTTTCACCAAGATCCATCTATGAGTTCATCTAAGCAACGAGTCATGGGAGAGAGATTGCATCTACATACCACTTTGTAGATCGCGAGCGGAAGCGTTCAACGAACGGGGATGAGGTAGTCGTACACGACGTGATCCAAATCACCGGAGATCCTAGCACCGAACGGACGGCACCTCCGCGTTCAACACACGTACGGTCAGTGTAACGTCTCCTTCTTCTTGATCCAGCAAGGCAAAGGAGAGTTTGAGGAAGATGGCTCCAGCAGCAGCAAGACGGCGTGGTGATGGTGGAGCTGCAGTACTCCGACAGGGCTTCGCCGAGCTCTACGGAGGAGGAGGAGGTGTTGGAGAGGGAGAGGGAGGCGCCAAGGACCAGGGTCCGGCTGCCCCCCCTCCCTTCCCCCCTTTATATAGCCCCCTAGGGGGGCGCCGGCCCTAGGAGATGCAATCTCCTAGGGGGGCGGCGGCCAAGGGGTGGGGCTTGCCCCCCTTTAGGGTTTCCCCACCCTAGGCGCATGGGCCTCTTGGGGCTGGTTCCCCTTGGCCCATGCAGGCCAAGGCGCACCCCCTAGAGCCCATGTGGCCCCCCGAGGCAGGTGGCCCCACCCGGTGGACCCCCGGGACCCTCCGGTGGTCCCGGTACAATACCGATAACCCCGAAACTTGTCCCGATGGCCAAAACAGCACTTCCTATATATAATTCTTTACCTCCGGACCATTCCGAAACTCCTCGTGACGTCCGGGATCTCATCCGGGACTCCGAACAACATTCGGGTTACTGCATATACATATCTTCACAACCCTAGCGTCACCGAACCTTAAGTGTGTAGACCCTACGGGTTCGGGAGACATGCAGACATGACCGAGACGGCTCTCGGGCAATAACCAACAGCGGGATCTGGATACTCATGTTGGCTCCCACATGCTCCACGATGATCTCATTGGATGAAACACGATGTCGAGGATTCAATTAATCCCGTATACGATTCCCTTTGTCAATCGGTATTTTACTTGCCCGAGATTCGATCATCGGTATCCCGATACCTCGTTCAATCTCGTTACCGGCAAGTCACTTTACTCGTACCGTAATGCATGATCCCGTGATCAAACAGTTTGATCACATTGAGCTCATTATGATGATGCATTACTGAGAGGGCCGGTGATACCTCTCCGTCAAGCGGAGTGACAAATCCCAGTCTCGATACGTGTCAACCCAACAGATACTTTCGGAGATACCCGTAGTATACCTTTATAGTCACCCAGTTACATTGTGATGTTTGGCACACCCAAAGCACTCCTACGGTATCTGGGAGTTACACGATCTCATGGTCTAAGGAAAGGATACTTGACATTGGAAAACTCTAGCAAACGAACTATGCGATCTTATGCTATGTTTAGGATTGGGTCTCGTCCATCACACCATTCTCCTAATGATGTGATCTCGTTATCAATGACATCCAATGCCCATAGTCAGGAAACCATGACTATCTGTCGATCAACGAGCTAGTCAACTAGAGGCTTACTAGGGACATATTGTTGTCTGTTATTCACACATGTATTACGATTTCCGGATAACACAATTATAGCACGAATAAAGACAATTATCATGAACAAGGAAATATAATAATAATGCTTTTATTATTGCCTCTAGGGCATATTTCCAACAGTCTCCCACTTGCACTAGAGTCAATAATCTAGTTACATTGTGATGAATCGAACACCCATAGAGTTCTGGTGCTGATCATGTTTTGCCTTAGGGAGAGGTTTAGTCAATGGATCTGTGACATTCAGATCTGTGTGCACTTTAAAAATTTCTATGTCTCCATCTTGAACATTTTCACGAATGGAGTTGAAGCGACGCTTGATGTGCCTGGTCTTCTTGTGAAACCTGGGCTCCTTGGCAAGTGCAATAGCTCCAGTGTTGTCACAGAAGAGTTTGATTGGCCCCGACGCATTGGGTATGACTCCGAGGTCGGTGATGAACTCCTTCACCCAAATTGCTTCATGTGCTGCCTCAGATGCTGCCATGTATTCCGCTTCACATGTAGATCCCGCCACGACGCTCTGCTTGCAACTGCACCAGCTTACTGCCCCACCATTCAATATATACACGTATCCGGTTTGTGACTTAGAGTCATCCAGATCTGTGTCGAAGCTAGCGTCGACATAACCCTTTACGACGAGCTCTTCATCACCTCCATAAACGAGAAACATTTCCTTAGTCCTTTTCAGGTACTTCAGGATATTCTTGACCGCTGTCCAGTGTTCCTTGTCGGGATTACTTTGGTACCTTCCTACCAAACTTATGGCAAGGTTTACATTAGGTCTGGTACACAGCATGGCATACATAATAGACCCTATGGCTGAGGCATAGGGGATGACACTCATCTCTTCTATATCTTCGGCCGTGGTCGGACATTGAGCTGAGCTCAATTTCACACCTTGTAACACAGGTAAGAACCCCTTCTTAGATTGATCCATATTGAACTTCTTCAATATCTTATCAAGGTATGTGCTTTGTGAAAGACCTATGAGGAGTCTTGATCTATCTCTATAGATCTTGATGCCTAATATATAAGCAGCTTCTCCAAGGTCCTTCATTGAAAAACTTTTATTCAAGTAGGCCTTAATGCTGTCCAAGAGTTCTATATCATTTCCCGTCAAAAGTATGTCATCTACATATAGTATGAGAAATGCTACAGAGCTCCCACTCACTTTCTTGTAAACGCAGGCTTCTCCATAAGTCTGCGTAAACCCAAACGCTTTGATCATCTCATCAAAGCGAATGTTCCAACTCCGAGATGCTTGCACCAGCCCATAAATCGAGCGTTGGAGCTTGCACACCTTGTCAGCATTCTTAGGATCGACAAAACCTTCCGGCTGTACCATATACAATTCTTCCTTAAGGAAACCATTAAGGAATGCCGTTTTGACGTCCATTTGCCATATTTCATAATCGTAGAATGCGGCAATTGCTAACATGATTCGGACGGACTTCAGCTTCGCTACCAGTGAGAAAGTCTCATCATAGTCAACCCCTTGAACTTGTCGATAACCCTTAGCGACAAGCCGAGCTTTATAGATGGTCACATTACCATCCGCGTCTGTCTTCTTCTTAAAGATCCATTTATTTTCTATGGCTCGCCGCTCAACGGGCAAGTCAGTCAAAGTCCATACTTCTTTTCATACATGGATCCTATCTCGGATTTCATGGCTTCTAGCCATTTGTCGGAATCCGGGCCCGCCATTGCTTCGTCATAGTTCGAAGGTTCACCGTTGTCTAACAACATGATTTCCAAGACAGGGTTGCCGTACCACTCTGGTGCGGAACGTGTCCTTGTGGACCTTCGAATTTCAGTAGGAGCTTGATTAGAAGTATGTTGATCATCATCATTAATTTCCTCTCTAGTCGGTGCAGGCACCTCAGGAACGTTTTCTTGAGTTTCGCCATTTTCCGGTTCAAGAGGTAACACTTCATCAAGTTCTACTTTCCTCCCACTTACTTCTTTCGAGAGAAACTCCTTCTCTAGAAAGGATCCATTCTTGGCAACAAAGATCTTGCCTTCGGATCTTCGGTAGAAGGTATACCCAATAGTTTCTTTAGGGTATCCTATGAAGACGCATTTTTCCGACTTGGGTTCGAGCTTTTCAGGTTGAAGTTTCTTGACATAAGCATCGCATCCCCAAACTTTTAGAAACGACAGCTTAGGTTTCTTCCCAAACCATAATTCATACGGTGTCGTCTCAATGGATTTCGATGGAGCCCTATTTAAAGTGAATGCGGCAGTCTCTAAAGCATAGCCCCAAAAAGATAGCGGTAAATCGGTAAGAGACATCATAGATCGCACCATATCTAATAGAGTGCGATTACGACGTTCGGACACACCATTACACTGAGGTGTTCCAGGCGGCGTGAGTTGTGAAACTGTTCCACATTTTCTTAAGTGTGTGCCAAATTCGTGACTCAAGTATTCTCCTCCACGATCTGATCGTAGAAACTTGATCTTTTTATCACGTTGATTTTCAACCTCACTCTGAAATTCTTTGAACTTTTCAAAGGTCTCAGACTTGTGTTTCATTAAGTAGATATACCCATATCTACTCAAGTCATCAATGAGGGTGAGAACATAACGATAGCCACCGCGAGCCTCAACACTCATTGGACCGCACACATCGGTATGTATGATTTCCAATAGGTTGGTTGCTCGCTCCATTGTTCCTGAGAACGGAGTCTTGGTCATTTTACCCATGAGGCATGGTTCGCACGTGTCAAATGATTCATAATCAAGAGACTCTAAAAGTCCATCTGCATGGAGCTTCTTCATGCGTTTGACACCTATGTGACCAAGGCGGCAGTGCCACAAATATGTGGGACTATTGTTATCAACTTTAACTCTTTTGGTATTCACACTATGAATATGTGTATCATCACGTACGAGATTCATTAAGAATAAACCATTAACCATCGGAGCATGACCATAAAACATATCTCTCATATAAATAGAACAACCATTATTCTCGGATTTAAATGAGTAGCCATCTCGAATTAAACGAGATCCAGACACAATGTTCATGCTCAAACTTGGCACTAAATAACAATTATTGAGGTTTAAAACTAATCCCGTAGGTAAATGTAGAGGTAGCGTGCTGACGGCGATCACATCGACCTTGGAACCATTCCCGATGCGCATCGTCACCTCGTCCTTCGCCAGTCTCCGTTTATTCCGCAGCTCATGTTTTGAGTTACAAATGTGAGCAACTGCACCGGTATCAAATACCCAAGAGCTACTACGAGTACTGGTAAGGTACACATCAATTACATGTATATCACATATACCTTTTGTTTTGCCGGCCTTCTTGTTCGCTAAGTATTTGGGGCAGTTCCGCTTCCAGTGACCACTTCCCTTGCAAAAAAAACACTCAGTCTCGGGCTTGGGTCCATTCTTTGGCTTCTTCCCGGCAACTTGCTTACCGGGCGCGGCAACTTCCTTGCCGTCCTTCTTGAAGTTCTTTTTACCCTTGCCCTTCTTGAACTTAGTGTTTTTATTCATCATCAACACTTGATGTTCCTTCTTGATTTCTACCTCTGCTGATTTCAGCATAGCATATAGCTCAGGAATGGTCTTTACCATCCCCTGCATGTTGTAGTTCATCACAAAGCTCTTGTATCTAGGTGGAAGCGACTGGAGGATTCTGTCAATGACCGCTTCATCCGGGAGATTAACTTCCAGTTGAGTCAAGCGGTTGTGCAACCCAGACATCTTGAGTATGTGTTCACTGACAGAGCTATTTTCCTCCATTTTACAGCTAAAGAATTTGTCGGAGACTTCATATCTCTCGACCCGGGCATGAGCTTGGAAAACCATTTTCAGCTCTTCGAACATCTCATATGCTCCATGTCTCTCAAAATGTTTTTGGAGCCCCGGCTCTAAGCTGTAAAGCATGCCGCACTGAACGAGGGAGTAATCATCGGAGCGTGACTGCCAAGCGTTCATAACGTCTTGTTCTGCAGGGAGAACAGGTGCGTCACCCAGTGGTGCTCGTAGGACATAATCTTTCTTGGCAGCTATGAGGATGATCCTCAGGTTCCGGACCCAGTCCGTATAGTTGCTGCCATCGTCTTTCAGCTTGGTTTTCTCTAGGAACGCGTTGAAGTTGAGGACTACGTTGGCCATTTGATCTACAAGACATATTGTAAATATTTTAGAGTATGTTCATGATAATAAAGTTCATCTAATCAAATTATTTAATGAACTCCCACTTAGATAGACATCCCTCTTCTAGTCATCTAATTATAACATGATCCGAGTCAACTAGGCCGTGTCCGATCATCACGTGAGACGGACTAGTCAACATCGGTGAACATCTTCATGTTGATCGTATCTTCTATACGACTCATGCTCGACCTTTCGGTCTTCTATGTTCCGAGGCCATGTCTGTACATGCTAGGCTCGTCAAGTCAACCTAAGTGTTTGCATGTGTAAATCTGTCTTACACCCGTTGTATGTGAACGTTAGAATCTATCACACCCGATCATCACGTGGTGCTTCGAAACAATGAACTGTCGCAACGGTGCACAGTTAGGGGGAACACTTCTTGAAATTATTATGAGGGATCATCTTATTTACTACCGTCGTTCTAAGTAAACAAGATGCAAAACATGATAAACATCACATGCAATCAAATAATAAACGTGACATGATATGGCCAATATCACATAGCTCCTTTGATCTCCATCTTGGGGCTCCATGATCATCTTGTCACCGGCTTGACACCATGATCTCCATCATCATGATCTCCATCATCGTGTCTCCATGAAGTTTCTCGCCAACTATTACTTCTACTACTATGGCTAACGCGTTTAGCAATAAAGTAAAGTAATTTACATGGCGTTTCTCAATGACACGCAGGTCATACAAAAAATAAAGACAACTCCTATGGCTCCTGCCGGTTGTCATACTCATCGACATGCAAGTCGTGATTCCTATTACAATAGCATGAACATCTCATACATCACATATAGATCATTCATCATATATCACAACTTTGGCCATATCATATCACAAAGCACTTGCTGCAAAAACAAGTTAGACGTCCTCTAATTGTTGTTGCAAGTTTTACGTGGCTGAATTAGGGTTCTAGCAAGAACGTTTTCTTACCTACGTGAAAGCCACAACGTGATTTGTCAACTTCTATTTACCCTTCATAAGGACCCTTTTCATCGAATCCGCTCCAACTAAATTGGGAGAG
The DNA here is from genome assembly GCA_032464435.1 of Aegilops umbellulata. Classification (NCBI taxonomy): domain Eukaryota; kingdom Viridiplantae; phylum Streptophyta; class Magnoliopsida; order Poales; family Poaceae; genus Aegilops; species Aegilops umbellulata. Next base: position 330,968,490 of record CP136056.1, read on the forward strand.
ACAGACACCCGCCAGCCACCTTATGCAACTAGTGCATGTTAGTCGGTGGAACCAGTCTCACGTAAGTGTACGTGTAAGGTTGGTCCGGGCCGCATCATCCCACAATACCGCTGAAGCAAGATAAGACTAGTAGCGGCAAGAAAAGTTGACAACATCTACGCCCACAACAAATTGTGTTGTACTCGTGCAATAGAGAACTACGCATAGACCTAGCTCTGATGCCACTGTTGGGGAACGTTGCAGAAAATTAAAAATTTTCCTACGGTTTCACCAAGATCCATCTATGAGTTCATCTAAGCAACGAGTCATGGGAGAGAGATTGCATCTACATACCACTTTGTAGATCGCGAGCGGAAGCGTTCAATTAACGGGGATGAGGTAGTCGTACACGACGTGATCCAAATCACCAGAGATCCTAGCACCGAACGGACGGCACCTCCGCATTCAACACACGTACGGTCAGCTTAACGTCTCCTTCTTATTGATCCAGCAAGGCAAAGGAGAGGTTGAGGAAGATGGCTCCAGCAGCAGCACGACGGCGTGGTGATGGTGGAGCTGCAGTACTCCGGCAAGGCTTCGCCGAGCTCTACGGAGGAGGAGGAGGTGTTGGAGAGGGAGAGGGAGGCGCCAAGGACCAGGGTCCGGCTGCCCCCCCTCCCTTCCCCCCTTTATATAGCCCCCTAGGGGGGCGCCGGCCCTAGGAGATGCAATCTCCTAGGGGGGCGGCGGCCAAGGGGTGGGGCTTGCCCCCCTTTAGCCGCGAGAGTCGATGCAGCCTCTCGTTTCCGGGCGTCCGATAGGGACAAGCGGACAGCTACCACGCCCGCTCCTGACCAGCCTGGCCCACCCAAAGCCCCTCCATCGGCCGCGCGCGCTTCCCACCCAAAATGGTCAGCGCCGCTCCAAAGAATCGGTGCCTCATTCATGCCCAGGCAGAGGGGACGCGACCTCTCACTGGTGCCTGCGTTGAAGGGAGAAGCGGATTCAAGAGTGATGGTTGCTTCATCCGTCCAACTTACTGCTGGGTCTATGTGATTTGACGGCTCATTGGTCATTATTACTAAGGTGGTAGGACTGCTGGATGTCCCACGCTTTCGGCGGAAGGTGGTACTACTAGATTACAATTTTCTCCATTCTTACGGCGGAGAAGTGCAAGAGAAGTGAAAACACGCATGCTCAGTGATTACATGGCGCACCTCACAATATCACCATATTTTCTGGACATCGTGCGACACCTAACTCTTTACATAGTACTACTTGTATAGTACGTACTGTAATTTATCAGCGAGATAGTACAATGCTATGAAGCTTCCAGCTTCTGTTACATGTACCTTGCGTCCAAGGTTCCCCGTTGCAACATTTCATCAAATACAAAGGAGACTAACATGCATGCTATTGCATCTCAATGATTGACTGATCGTAGCAAATATGTACTCCCTCCGTTCCAAAATAAGTGTCTCAACTTGATGCTACATACGGAGCAAAATGAGTGAATCTACACTCTAAAATACGTCTATATACATCAGTGTTTGGAGTATGTATTAGTAGTTCATATTGAAATCTACTAAAGGACATATATATTCCAAAAAATATGATAATCTCTCTAACCAAGGTAGTAGGGACGAGGAGTAAATGGAGGGAGTACTAGTAAAAATTTCTCCTCGTCCCGCGAGCCACCGCGCGTGTGGGCGAGGGAGCGGGCGTAAGGCGTACAGTACTACTACTACTACTACTCATGCAGTCCCTAGACATTGAAACAGAGACAGCTAAAGAAAAAAATGATCCATGCAGTCCCTAGCCCTTGAACCATAAACCCTAACCAGGCTTTAATTTGCTGGCAACGTCGGCGCTTCCTAAGAAATGAAGTTTGCAACCCTTTGACCATCGGATCATTTTGTGCAGTTTGACCAAAATCAAGATGAACATCCATGTGGCAAAGAAATTGAAGAAGCGTGATTAGAATAAGATTACTGGGACTAGTTGATGAGACATAAACTCATCACAAATACAGTACGTAGAAGCCAGTAGAGGTATGTGCGGGGAAAGAAGTAGAGAAATATCCACATGGAGTGATGTGGGCAGCTAGAGCAGTGGTGCAAGCCGGCTGTAAAGGGAGTTGTACCTGAGGGATGTCGGGATGTAGCTCAACCTAGAGGAGGGCGGCAGGAGGAGGCAACTACCCACGTCGCGGCAGTGAGCAATGGACGAAGGCAACCTCACCGGCTTTCTGAGAGAGAATGGCAGGGACCCCTGATCGGGACGTGCCGACAATGGGGTTTCCCCGTCGGCGATGGCGACCGCATCTACACTAAGCATCCACCCCTTCTCCCAGTGGACGTGATCCACCGGGATGTTAGAGATGTGGCCACAGTGGTTTTGTGCGAGAGAGTGTGAAAACTGTAGAGAGCAACCCCAACAAGCAACCGTGTAGGCTCGTCCTGCCTATGTATAAAGTGGAGCGGTTTCTTTTTCTCTCCATATGAACCTATTTATATTGCGTACGTGCCACTGAAGAAAAAGAACTTTATTTATAAATGACGCGACACCTACTACTCGTTCTCCTACAAACCTTGCGCTTGGCATCTCCAAACTATTAACCTTGCGATTGGCTCTTCGCCTCTTCGGGAAGTCGAGCAATAACAGTACTGCGGTATATATCGTTCTGGCTATATGAGACCGAATGAATTGCTGCACGTCCACCACGTGGCGAGGGTCGAGGGGCGAGGGAGAGTGCGTACTATTACGTCTGCTTCAATATGCACTACATACGGAGCAAAATGAGTGAATCTACACTCTAAAATACATCTATATACATCAATGTTTGGAGTATGTACTAGTAGTTCATATTGAAATCTACTAAAGGACATATATTCCAGACAATATCACAATCTCTCTAACCAAGGTAGTAGGGACGAGGAGTAAACAGAGGGAGTACTAGTAAAATTTTCTCCTTGTCCTGCGAGCCACCGCGCGCGTGGGCGAGGGAGCAGGCGTAAGGCGTAGTACGCAAGCTTCACCTCATCCTGCGAGCCACCGCGCCCGTGGGCGGGGGAGAGGGCGTACTAAGCAAGCTTCTCCTCGTTCTGCGAGTTGACGGGACACATCAAAAGTACTCCAGTGTATAGAGCCTTGCCTCTAAGGTAGGCCCCACATGGTTTGCCTCTTTTTTAACATAACGGGGTCAAGTCACAATTTGTTTGTTCACCTGTGGTAGACGATACTCCCTCCATCTAATGGACAACCAGTACACGTGTGAAGTTACCACGTGGGCTGCCTTTTCGTATAGAAATGAGCTCCACCATGTACCCGCACGGATGTGGTTGGGAAAGAGACGGGAGTACGTGCGATGTGCGTGAAAGTGCAACTATCCCAAGGTGGTTTTGGTAATTCATAACAACATATAGCTCATTGAGCTAATGGTATTCCAAGACAATTATTTCAGGAAAGCTCAATGATTGGCATGGCATGGATGGTGAAAGTGGAACCCTCAAAATGCTAAGGACAAAGGATTGGCTCAAGCTCAAAAGCTCAAGACTCTTCATTTTACATTTTTAGTGATCCAAGATCACATTGAGTCCATAGGAAAAGCCAATACTATCAAGGAGGGATGAGGTGTTGCTTAATGAGCCTTTTGCTTCATGTGCTTAATGATATGCTCCTAAACCCTCAGCTACTTTCCCACTTCCACATATGACCTAAACCCAAAGTCAAACTCGGACCTACCGATTCTCTCTACCCGGCGCCACCGAGTTTCACATGTCATAAGCCACTGCCAAACCCTAGCAATTCGGTTCTACCGATAGGGATCCCGGTCTTACCGAGATGGGATTGCAATTTCTCTGTTTCCTTTTCGTAACTTTTTGGTCTCACTGAAAGAGCGGATCGGTCCCACCGAGATTGCACTGTAAACTCTCTGTTTCCCTTTTGTAACTTTTCGGTCTCACCGAAAGAGCAAATCGGTCCCACCGAATTTACCTGACCAACTCTCTGGTTAGCCTATTACCAAACCGGTCTCATCGAGTTTGTGTAATCGGTCTCACCGAGATTACGTTATGCCCTAACCCTAACCATATCGGTCCTACCGAGTTGCATGCCAGTCCCACCGAAAATCTCTAACGGTCACTAGGTTTACTATTTCGGTCCGACCGAGTTTCTTGATTCGGTCCCACCGAGATTGGTAAATTGTGTGTAACGGTTGGATTTTGTGTGGAGGCTATATATACCCCTCCACCTCCTCTTCATTCGTGGAGAGATCCATGAGAACACATCTACACTTCCAACTCATATGTTCTGAGAGAGAACCACCTACCCTTGTGTTGAGGCCAAGATATTCCATTCCTATCATATGAATCTTGATCTCTAGCCTTCCCCAAGTTGCTTTCCACTCAAATCTTCTTTCCACCAAATCCAAATCCTGTGAGAGAGAGTTGAGTGTTGGGGAGACTATCATTTGAAGCACAAGAGCAAGGAGTTCATCATCAACACACCATTTGTTACTTCTTGGAGAGTGGTGTTTCCTAGATTGGCTAGGTGTAGGATCGGAAGTATGTCTAGAGGGGGGGGGGTGATTAGACTACTTGACCAAATAAAAACTTAACCTTTTCCCAATTTTAGTTCTTGGCAGATTTTAGCAACTTTTAGGACAAGCCAAGCAATCATCACACAATTCAAGCAAGCATGCAAAGAGTATATGAGCAGCGGAAAGTAAAGCATGCAACTTGCAAGAATGTAAAGGGAAGGGTTTGGAGAATTCATACGCTATTGGAGACACGGATGTTTTTCCCGTGGTTCGGATAGGTGGTGCTATCCTACATCCACGTTGATGGAGACTTCAACCCACGAAGTGTAACGGTTGCGCGAGTCCACGGAGGGCTCCACCCACGAAGGGTCCACGAAGAAGCAACCTTGTCTATCCCACCATGGCCATCGCCCACGAAGGACTTGCCTCACTAGCGGTAGATCTTCACAAAGTAGGCGATCTCCTTGCCCTTACAAACTCCTTGGTTCAACTCCACAATCTTGTCGGAGGCTCCCAAGTGACACCTAGCCAATCCAGGAGACACCACTCTCCAAGAAGTAACAAATGGTGTGTTGATGATGAACTCCTTGCTCTTGTGCTTCAAATGATAGTCTCCCCAACACTCAACTCTCTCTCATAGGATTTGGATTTGGTGGAAAGAAGATTTGAGTGGAAAGCAACTTGGGGAAGGCTAGAGATCAAGATTCATATGGTAGGAATGGAATATCTTGGCCTCAACACAAGGGTAGGAAGTTCTTTCTCAGAACATATGAGTTGGAAGTGTAGATGTGTTCTGATGGCTCTCTCCACGAATGAAGAGGAGGTGGAGGGGTATATATAGCCTCCACACAAAATCCAACCGTTACACACAATTTACCAATCTCGGTGGGACTGAATCAACAAACTCGGTTGGACCGAAATAGTAAACCTAGTGGCCGTTAGAGATTTTCGGTGGGACTGACATGCAACTCGGTAGGACCGATATGGTTAGGGTTAGGGCATAACTTAATGTCGGTGAGACCGATTACACAAACTCGGTGAGACCGATTTTGGTAATTAGCTAACCAGAGAGTTGGTCAGGTAAACTCGGTGGGACCGATTTGCTCTTTCGGTGAGACCGAAAAGTTACAAAAGGGAAACAGAGAGTTTACATTGCAATCTCGGTGGGACCGATCCACTCTTTCGGTGAGACCGAAAAGTTACGAAAAGGAAACAGAGAGATTGCAATCCCATCTCGGTTAGACCGAGATCCCTATCGGTAGAACCGAATTGCTAGGGTTTGGCAGTGGCTTATGACATGTGAAACTCGGTGGCGCCGGATGGAAAGAATCGGTAGGACCGAGTTTGGCTTGGAGTTTAGGTCATTAATGGATATGGGAAAGTAGCTGAGGATTTTGGAGCATATCATTAAGCACATGAAGCAAAAGGCTCATTAAGCAACACCTCATCCCTCCTTGATAGTATTGGCTTTTCCTATGGACTCAATGTGATCTCTGATCACTAAAATGTAAAAATGAAGAGTCTTGAGCTTGAAGCTTTAGCCAATCCTTTGTCCTTAGCATTTTGAGGGTTCCTATTTCACCATCCATGCCATGCCAATCATTGAGCTTTCCTGAAATAATTTTCTTGGAATAACATTAGCTCAATGAGCTATATGTTGTTATGAATTACCAAAACCACCTAGGGATAGTTGCACTTTCAATCTCCCCCTTTTTGGTAATTGATGACAACATATAGATCAAAGCTTCGACAAATGATAATAAGAATGAATTATATCGTCGCTTTGAGAATTATGTGATAAGTAAGAGCTCCCCCTAAATTTGTGCATATTTAAAATTTGCTTTGGACTGCAAATGCACAAAGAGTTAGAATTATGGGTTACTTTTCCATGTCACATACATCTTGGTGGAGCGCTCAAAATGATAATTATGAAATACATGCACTCATCACCAAGGAAAAGTGAATGACCACATAAGATAGGTAAGATATATCAAGCATGCATAAGTGTAGCTTATGATCAAACACATGATCATCAATGTCTCACAGGCATATCAAAGTATCTCGACCAAAAGCAAACAATGTTTGAAAAACCACCAAATAAAGCAAGAGAAAAAAAACACTCTCTCTCTCGTGCTAGATCGACACTCAGGCTTGATCTTCTGGTGGTGGTGGAGTCCGGATCACTCCAAGGACGAAGGCTTCCGTAGACGTGGTTGGAGTTGGAGCTGAAGTAGATGCTGGAGCTGGTTGGGCTGGTGTTGTGGCTGGAGCTGAGGCGGTGCCTCTTGTGTCAGGAACTGGCACTACAGACGACCTCGGACCTCGTGGCACTCTGGCAAATGCATTAGTGGTAGTCTTCCCTTTCCTCTCCTGCATATCATCTTGAAGTTGCTCCACTGCTATTTGAATCTCTGTCACCTTGACATCCAAGTCATAGAACTTTTGTTCTACAATTCTCTCTAAGCTCTCCTGGTTCTGAGAGAGGGTGTCCAGACCTTTCTCAATCCTCAGGGTGGATGTAATCAGGTAACTAAGCTGCTCTTGCTTGTTTTTCAAGAAGTACTCAGATGCCTCCTCTTGAGTTGGCATCTTGGCAGCTTTCTCCTTCCTTGCCTTCTCCTTCTTAGCTTGTGCTTGGACTGACGATGGTTCATTTTCATTCATCACAACTTGGTTGTCCTCGAAATCTGGATGAATAGGCAAATGTTCCTTGTCCAACAAGTATGTGTCTGTGCCCATTCTTGAGTTTATCAACATATGGATCTGAGGGGCATAACCACAGCTCCTCTTCTGATCTGCTGCAGTCCTCTTAATAGTTTCTACTATGAGACTCATGACCTTAAACTTTTGAGGCACATCAAATATATGTAGCAGGTTAATGGCATGACGTCTGATCATCCTGTGATCTCCAGACTTGGGAAAAAGTGTGTGCCTAAGGATCCAGTTGATCGTAGGCAGTCCTGACAACAGGTGTTTCACAGACCCAAACTGGTGAGTGTCAAGATCTTCTGCTGGAATCTCCTTGTACATATTTGCCATAGTGTTATGATCCATCTTTTTCTTGGCATAGACATCCAAGTCATCTTCATTTTCCTCTGGGGCATTGATCAACCTTGCCCATTCTTCAACAGTTGAGTGGTACCTTGTACCTTCAGACATCCATGTGATCCTTCCATCTGGATAGAGGTGTGCTGTGGAGTAGAATTACATAATCAGCTCCTCATTCCACTTTGTGAGCTTCTGCCCAACAAAGTCTTCTACTCCACAAGCTCTGAAGCTATCTTCCACTCCAGGGTAGTGCTCTTCATTTTCCTTGATATATTCCCAATCAGCCCATCTCATATCACACACAACTGGCTTCTTGTCCAATAAGACTGTCTCATAGAAGTCCTGCTGTTCCTTAGTGTGGAACCTGTAGTCAACAGCAGTCCTCCTCCTGGTAGCATATGGATCCTCTGCTCTCCATTTTCTTAGCCCAGAGTCTCTTCTGATATTCATATCCTCAGCCACAAGATGAGCATCATTGTGGTCTGGGATCTTGGGCTGCAACTTTCTCAGCACTTGGCCTTCCTCTTCTTCTGCAACAACTTCAGGCACTGGGGCCTTGTTCTTCTCAGCAGCTGGTATGCTCCTTGTATTTCTCTTTGGTTTTGGCTTTGGAGTTGGCTTGGCCTTAGATGCAGCCTTGGGGGCTTCCTTGGGCTTAGATGCAGTTGCCCCTGATCTAATAGCATCACCCATCAGCTTGGGTGCCTTAGGTGCTGGTGCAGCAACCTCTTCTTCTTCCTCTTCTGAAGAATCTCTCCTCATAGAAGGCTTGCCAACAACTCTGGCAGTGGTTGTTCTAGCTCTCTTCTTTTTCTTGTCTTGTGGCAGCTTTTGGCAGGTTGCTGGGGGTGCTCCTGCTGCCTTCATCTGAAGAGCTAGAGGGACTAGTGCCCTCACTCATCTGCACTGGCTGTTCTGATATGTTCTGACTATCACTCTGGTCTGACATGATGAACAAGCTGACTGCTGACCCTTTGAATAGTTTATAGATGAGGTAGAGTGGATGAGCGTCACAAAATGCAGAGATTTTTGCAAAAGAATGATTCAAAAACTTAGTTTTAGTTTCCCACAGAAAGCATTTCGGATCTACCGATTTTTAAACTCGGTGATACCGAAGCAGCTTTTGGAACCTAAACTTGTGAACTCGGTCAGACCGAGTCACAGTTCGGTGGCACCGAGACTGCTAGGGTTTCACAAAGTTCCAAAATCGGTCACACCGATTAGCAATACTCGGTCAGACCGAGTCTTACTAGTGCAATGGCATAAGCCAAATCGGTGGGACCGAGTTTTTCAACTCGGTGGGTCCGAGATGGTTTCGGCGGAAACCTAATCCTAAATTTTTTGGATCAAACCTATTCTACGAGTTTATTGACTGGATAGGAGTTTATCAAACGTGGCAAGAATCGATATGATCACAATGTGCTAGGAATCGGATTGGGGAATAACACAAAGATCGAGTCCATACCCTAGTTCGGCGGAGACTCGCTACGGCGGCAACGGCGGGGTTGATTCCCGTTGACGGCGACGGAGACCAGTGACTGGAGGCGGCTGGCGGCGAGAAGACGATCCGGAGACCACGTTGGCAGAGCGAGCTATCGCGCGGGCGAAGGGGTTCGGAGAAATTTCCAAATTTTTGCCCGTGTCTATATATAGCCCGACCCTGTCGGTGTGACCGGGTGGAACAACTCGGTGGCCCCGAGATGCAAAACTGTGTACAGTTATTGCAACTCGGTGTGACCGACTGGTTCAAATCGGTTGCACCGAGATCGAAAACATAGATCAACTTAATGATCTCGGTAAGACCGAAAGTGGGGTATCGGTCAAACCGAGAATCACAAAGAGGTTTTGGAAGTATAAGTCTATGACGAATCGGGGACTCCGAGTGCTCCTCACACAGATTGGTTCGAATCTGACTTGATCAATTTTGTGATGTAGCATGAATAGAGTTTGAGACGAGAAAAGCATAGATAGCTAGAGAAGGTTCTTAGGCATTCTTGTCCATCCACTTGGCAAAATAAAAATAAAGCCAAACAATCAAAACAACAAGTGGATGTCCTCGAATGAGTAAAATATGCAACCAACATGCTCACACAATAAAATGGCAATTGAAATATGTGACAAAGCATGCACAACCAATTCTAGCATCTATCAAGGAATTGGCGATGACTAGGTCATCTATATATGAGTATATTGACATAGGAGTCAAATGAGAACATTTGATCATAGGTCATACTCATCGTTTAAGCTCAAGTAGGGTTACCACTTTTACATAAAGCATTGTTGTGTGCACATCATTAGAGTTGCTTTAACTCAAGTCTTAGAGTAAAGCTCCCCCTAGATGTGATATCCCCCCTAAGAGGGATGAACTAACCTTAGGTTTTGTCGATGATGACTTCATGTAGATGTTGAAGATGTGGATGCTCAATGTAGATCACTTGGAGCTATCCTTTTGAGTGAATTGCACTTTCAATACCTACATGGGTTAGTCCCACAAGGAACAAACAAGGATATCCATAGACATAGAGTGATGCACGCACAAGATGATGTCTAAGAAAGCTTTTAGGTTACCTTGTCCCTTGTCTTACCAACAAGAGGGTTTGTGACTCCTTGAACTAGTGCAAGATGTGGAAGTTGATTGCACTTGTTCTTGCCAAAATGATAAGAGTGAAGTATGTTGGCGGAGTCACCCTCAAGAACTCTCTAGTTCTTCTTCTTTTGGATCCACACCATCTTGATGGGAATCCTTGGAGTTGTAGTCGTACTTGATGAAGTGGAACTTGAAGTAGTCTTGGGAATCCACTTGACTAAGGTCTTAGGAGCTTCTTCAAATGCATCAATTTCCTCTTGAAGCTTGTCCTTGCCTTTTTGCTTGTAGTCTTGTGGTGGAAGATCATCTTGAGTTTGTGTCCCCTTAAAAGAAGTAGGATCATACTTCTCTTGTTGAGGAACAAACTTTGTCTTGGGGTATTGATCTTCTTCCCACACAACTCCATTGGCATTGAACTTTCGTTCAAAACCAACACCTTAATTCTTCCGGTGCCTTCCTTGCTTGCGTACAATCTCCTCGAATTGCTTACTTCCGGCAAGGCTTTTGTACACTCCTTTCTCTATGATTCCCTTCAAGAAGTTATTTTCTTGCTCAAGTGTAACTTGGCTAAGAGAATTGTTAGTGGAATCAAGAGAACTACTAGAAGCAACAATATTGGATTTAACATGATCATTGTTACTACTAGAGGAAGAATCTTTCTTGTTCTTGTTATTAGACTTGACTTGAGGCATGTAAGTGGATAAGAGTAAACGCTTGGCAATGTAAGAAGAACTTTTTTTGCGGAGATCATCATTGATTGCCTTTAAAAACTCATGTTCTTGCTCAAGATTGAGCTTTTCAAAGCATAACTTCTCATGAGCTCTTAAAAGTTCTCGATGATCTTCGAAGATAGTTTCATGAGCTAACTTAAGAGTGTTTAGTTCTTTAGTTAGAGCCTCAATTTTCTCCTTATCATTGTCGTTCATTTTATCTTGATTAGCATGATTAATTGACGTTTCATCATAGTATTCATCACTAGAGTTGTCAACAAGTAAATCTTCATCACCTAACAAGTCATCTTCATCACTATTGAAATCAACATACTCAGGGTGAGTTACCTTAGGACCTTTGTCCATGAAGCATCTTCCAATTCCTTCATTTGGTGAGTCAAATATGTCATAGGAGTTGCTTGACACAAGTGCTAGACCGGCAACACCTTCATCTTGAGTATATTCGGAATCGGAGTGATAACTTCTCTCGGAGTGGTTGTCGGAGTCGGAGCCGGATACCCATTCACCAACATGAGCTTGATGTCTTCGTTTTGTGTAGCTCCTTGATGATTTTTCCTTTCTTTGCGTATCCTTGCTCCTCCATGAGTATCTTCGTTCATAATGATCATCTCTACTCCTTCTCTCTCTTGATGGTGATTCTTCTCTTTTGCTTCTTCTTTTTGGAGAATCTTGTCTTCTTTTGTAGGGAGCCGTACACTCATTGGAATAGTGTCCGGGTCTTCCACAATTGTAGCAGTTTCGCTCTCGACTAGAAGATCTTTTGTCATTGTAGGACCTTGACTTGGAGCTTCTATCTTTGCTTCTACTCTTGTAGAACTTGTTGAAGTTCTTCACCATTAGGCTCAAATCTTCGTTGAAGTTTTGTTTCTCACTTGATGATGTGGGGACTTCACATGAGGCTTTGTAGGCACCACTTGATTTGTTGTGAAGTTCCTCTTTATCCTTGAGCGACATCTCATGAGAAACAATTCTTCCAATGGCCTCCGTTGGCTTGAGATCTTTGTAATTGGGCATCATTTGGATCAATGTGCACACGGTATCATATTTTCCATCCAAGGCTCTTAGGATCTTCTTGATGATGAATCTATCGGTCATCTCTTCACTCCCTAAGCCGGCAATCTCGTTTGTGATGAGAGCAAGCCTAGAGTACATTTCAGCGACACCTTCACCATCCTTCATTTTGAACTTGTCAAGTTGACTTTGAAGCACATCCAATTTGGATTCCTTGACAGAGTCGGTACCCTCATGCATATCAATCAAAGTATCCCAAATTTCCTTTGCATTCTCAAGACGACTGATTTTGTTGAATTCTTCGGGGCACAATCCGTTGAAGAGAATATCACAAGCTTGAGCGTTGTATTGCAGCATCTTCAACTCATCCGCGGTAGCTTCAGGGTTTGGTTCTTTCCCGTCGAAGAAGTCACCTTGCAAACCAACACACACAATAGCCCAAACGGCGGGGTTATGTCCAAGAATATACATTTTCATTTTATGCTTCCAACTAGCAAAATTAGTACCATCAAAGTAAGGACCTCTACGGTGATAATTTCCCTCGCTAGACGCCATACTCTCCTAGGTTGTGAAACCAAGGCTATGACCATCAAAAGCTATGGAAATCAAAGCAAATGGAGACCAATGCTCTGATACCACTTGTAGGATCGGAAGTATGTCTAGAGGGGGGGGGTGATTAGACTACTTGACCAAATAAAAACCTAGCCTTTTCCCAATTTTAGTTCTTGGCAGATTTTAGCAACTTTAAGACAAGTCAAGGAATCATTACACGATTCAAGCAAGCATGCACAGAGTATATAGCAACGGAAAGTAAAGCATGCAACTTGCAAGAATGTAAAGGGAAGGGTTTGGAGAATCAAACGCAATTGGAGACACGGATGTTTTTCCCGTGGTTCAGATAGGTGGTGCTATCCTACATCCACGTTGATGGAGACTTCAACCCACGAACGGTACCGGTTGCGCGAGTCCACGGAGGGCTCCACCCACGAAGGGTCCACGAAGAAGCAACCTTGTCTATCCCACCATGGCCATCGCCCACGAAGGACTTGCCTCACTAGCGGCAGATCTTCACAAAGTAGACGATCTCCTTGCCCTTACAAACTCCTTGGTTCAACTCCACAATCTTGTCAGAGGCTCCCAAGTGACACCTAGCCAATCTAGGAGACACCACTCTCCAAGAAGTAACAAATGGTGTGTTGATGATGAACTCCTTGCTCTTGTGCTTCAAATGATAGTCTCCCCAACACTCAACTCTCTCTCATAGGATTTGGATTTGGTGGAAAGAAGATTTGAGTGGAAAGCAACTTGGGGAAGGCTAGAGATCAAGATTCATATGGTAGGAATGGAATATCTTGGCCTCAACACAAGGGTAGGAAGTTCTTTCTCAGAACATATGAGTTGGAAGTGTAGATGCGTTCTGATGGCTCTCTCCATGAATGAAGAGGAGGTGGAGGGGTATATATAGCCTCCACACAAAATCCAACCGTTACACACAATTTACCAATCTCGGTGGGACCGAATCAACAAACTCGGTCGGACCGAAATAGTAAACCTAGTGACCGTTAGAGATTTTCGGTGGGACTGACATGCAACTCGGTAGGACCGATATGGTTAGGGTTAGGGCATAACGTAATCTCGGTGAGACCGATTACACAAACTTGGTGAGACCGATTTTGGTAATTAGCTAACCAAAGAGTTGGTCAGGTAAACTCGGTGGGACCGATTTGCTCTTTCGGTGAGACCGAAAAGTTACAAAAGGGAAACAGAGAGTTTACATTGCAATCTCGGTGGGACCGATCCGCTCTTTCGGTGAGACCGAAAAGTTACGAAAAGGAAACAGAGAGATTGCAATCCCATCTCGGTGAGACCGAGATCCCTATCGGTAGAACCAAATTGCTAGGGTTTGGCAGTGGCTTATGACATGTGAAACTCGGTGGCGCCGGATGGAAAGAATCGGTAGGACCGAGTTTGGCTTGGAGTTTAGGTCATTAATGGATATGGGAAAGTAGCTGAGGATTTTGGAGCATATCATTAAGCACATGAAGCAAAAGGCTCATTAAGCAACACCTCATCCCTCCTTGATAGTATTGGCTTTTCCTATGGACTCAATGCAATCTTGGATCACTAAAATGTAAAAATGAAGAGTCTTGAGCTTGAAGCTTTAGCCAATCCTTTGTCCTTAGCATTTTGAGGGTTCCACTTTCACCATCCATGCCATGCCAATCATTGAGCTTTCCTGAAATAATTATCTTGGAATAGCATTAGCTCAATGAGCTATATGTTGTTATGAATTACCAAGACCACCTAGGGATAGTTGCACTTTCACTAGGTGTCACTTGGGAGCCTCCGACAAGATTGTGGAGTTGAACCAAGGAGTTTGTAAGGGCAAGGAGATCGCCTACTTCGTGAAGATCTACCGCTAGTGAGGCAAATCCTTCGTGGGCGATGGCCATGGTGGGATAGACAAGGTTGCTTCTTCGTGGACCCTTCGTGGGTGGAGCCCTCCGTGGACTCACGCAACCGTTACCCTTCGTGGGTTGAAGTCTCCATCAACGTGGATGTAGGATAGCACCACCTATCCGAACCACGGGAAAAACATCTGTGTCTCCAATAGCGTTTGAATTCTCCAAACCCTTCCCTTTACATTCTTGCAAGTTGCACGCTTTACTTTCCGCTGCTCATATACTCTTTGCATGCTTGCTTGAATTGTGTGATGATCGCTTGACTTGTCCTAAAAGTTGCTAAAATCTGCCAAGAACTGAAATTGGGAAAAGGTTAAGTTTTTATTTGGTCAAGTAGTCTAATCACCCCCCCCTCTATACATACTTCCGATCCTACAAGTGGTATCAGAGCTTTGGTCTCTATTTGCTTTGATTTCCATAGCTTTTGGTGGTCATAGCCTTGGTTTCACAACCTAGGAGAGTATGGCGTCTAGCGAGGGAAATTATCACCGTAGAGGTCCTTACTTTGATGGTACTAATTTTGCTAGTTGGAAGCATAAAATGAAAATGCATATTCTTGGACATAACCCCGCCGTTTGGGCTATTGTGTGTGTTGGTTTGCAAGGTGACTTCTTTGATGGGAAAGAACCAAACCGTGAAGCTACCGCGGATGAGTTGAAGATGCTACAATACAACGCTCAAGCTTGTGATATTCTCTTCAACGGATTGTGCCCCGAAGAATTCAACAAAATCAGCCGTCTTGAGAATGCAAAGGAAATTTGGGATACTTTGATTGATATGCACGAAGGTACCGACTCCGTCAAGGAATCCAAATTGGATGTGCTTCAAAGTCAACTTGACAAGTTCAAAATGAAGGATGGTGAAGGTGTCGCTGAAATGTACTCTAGGCTTGCTCACATCACAAACGAGATTGCCGGCTTAGGGAGTGAACAGATGACCGATAGATTCATCATCAAGAAGATCCTAAGAGCCTTGGATGGAAAATATGATACCGTGTGCACATCGATCCAAATGATGCCCAATTACAAAGATCTCAAGCCAACGGAGGTCATTGGAAGAATTGTTGCTCATGAGATGTCGCTCAAGGATAAACAGGAGCTTCACAACAAATCAAGTGGTGCCTACAAAGCCTCATGTGAAGCCCCCACATCATCAAGTGAGAAACAAAACTTTAATGAAGAATTGATCTTAATGGTGAAGAACTTCAACAAGTTCTAAAAGAGTAGAAGCAAAGATAGAAGCTCCAAGTCAAGGTCCTACAATGACAAAAGATCTTCTAGTCGAGAGCGAAACTGCTACAATTGTGGAAGACCCGGACACTATTCCAATGAGTGTACGGCTCCCTACAAAAGAAGAGAGGATTCTCCAAAAAGAAGAAGCAAAAGAGAAGAATCACCATCAAGAGAGAGAAGGAGTAGAGATGATCGTTATGAACGAAGATACTCACGGAGAAGCAAGGATTCGGAAAGAAAGGAAAAATCATCAAGGAGCTACACAAAACGAAGACATCAAGCTCCTGTTGGTGAATGGGTATCCGGATCTGACTCCGACAACCACTCCGAGAGAAGTTATCACTCCGATTTCGAATATACTCAAGATGAAGGTGTTGCCGGTCTAGCACTTGTGTCAACCAACTACTACGACATATTTGACTCACCAAATGAAGGAATTGGAAGATGCTTCATGGCCAAAGGTCCTAAGGGGACACAAACTCAAGATGATCTTCCACCACAAGACTACAAGCAAAAAGGCAAGGACAAGCTTCAAGAGGAAATTGATGCATTTGAAGAAGCTCCTAAGACCTTAGTCAAGTGGATTCCCAAGACTACTTCAAGTTCCATTTCATCAAGTACGACTACAACTCCAAGGATTCCCATCAAGATGGTGTGGATCCAAAAGAAAAAAAACTAGAGAGTTCTTGAGGGTGACTCCGCCAACATACTTCACTCTTATCATTTTGGCAAGAACAAGTGCAATCAACTTTCACATCTTGCACTAGTTCAAGGAGTCACAAACCCTCTTGTTGGTAAGTAAAGGGACAAGGTAACATAAAAGCTTTCATAGACATCATCTTGTGCGTGCATCACTCTATGTCTATGGATATCCTTGTTTGTTCCTTGTGGGACTAACCCATGTAGGTATTGAAAGTGCAATTCACTCAAAAGGATAGCTCCAAGTGATCTACATCAACATTGAGCATCCACATCTTCAACATCTACATGAAGTCATCATCGACAAAACCCAAGGTTAGTTCATCCCTCTTAGGGGGGATATCACATCTAGGGGGAGCTTTACTCTAAGACTTGAGTTAAATCAACTCTAATGATGTGAACACAAAAATGCTTTATGTAAAAGTGGTGACCCCACTTGAGCTTAAACGATGAGTATGACCTATGATCAAGTGTTCTCATTTGACTCCTAAGTCAATATACTCATATATAGATGACCTAGTCATCGCCAATTGCTTGATAGATGCTAGAATTGGTTGTGCATGCTTTGTCACATATTTCAATTACCTTTTTATTGTGTGAGCATGTTGGTTGCATATTTTATTCATTCGAGGACATCCACTTGTTGTTTTGATTGTTTGGCTTTATTTTTATTTTGCCAAGTGGATGGACAAGAATGCCTAAGAACCTTCTCTAGCTATCTATGCTTTTCTCGTCTCAAACTCTATTCATGCTACATCACAAAATTGATCAAGTCAGATTCGAACCACTCTGTGTGAGGAGCACTCGGAGTCCCCGATTCATCATAGACTTAAACTTCCAAAACCTCTTTGTGATTCTCGGTCTGACCGATACCCCACTTTCGGTCTTACCGAGATCATTAAGTTGATCTATGTTTTCGATCTCGGTGCAACCGATTTGAACCATTCGGTCACACCGAGTTGCAATAATTGTATACAGTTTTGCATCTCGGTGCCACTGAGTTGTTCCACTCGGTCACACCGACAGGGTCGGGCTATATATAGACACGGGCAAAAATTTGGAAATTTCTCCGAACCCTTTCGCCCGCGCGATAGCTCGCTCTGCCTACGTGGTCTCCTGATCGTCTCCTCGCCGCCAGCCGCCTCCAGTGCTGGTCTCCGTCGCCATCAACGGGATTCAACCCCGTCGTTGCCGCCGTAGCGAGTCTCCGCCGAACTAGGGTATGGACTCGATCTTTGTGCTATTCCCCAATCCGATTCCTAGCACATTGTGATCATATTGATTCTAGCCACGTTTGATAAACTCCTATCCAGTAAATGAATTCATAGAATAGGTTTGATTATTAAATTTTAGGGTTAGGTTTCCGCTGAAACCATCTTGGACCCACCGAGTTGAAAAACTCGGTCCCACCGATTTGGCTTATGCCATTGCACAAGTGAGACTCGGTCTGACCGAGTATTGCTAATCGGTGTGACGATTTTGGAACTTTGTGAAACCCTAGCAGTCTCGGTGCCACCGAACTGTGACTCGGTCTGACCGAGTTCACCAGTTTAGGTTCCAAAACTGCTTCGGTATCACCGAATTTAAAAATCGGTAGATCCGAAATGATTTCTGTGGGAAACTAAAACTAAGTTTTTGAATCATTCTTTTGCAAAAATCTCTGCATTTTGTGATGCTCATCCACTCTACTTCATCTATAAACTATTCACAGGGTCAGCAGTCAGCTTGTTCATCATGTCAGATCAGAGTGACAGCCAGAATGTGTCAGAACAGCAAGTGCAGATGAGTGAGGGCACTAGTCCCACCAGTTCTTCAGATGAAGGCAGCAGGAGCACCCCTAGCAACCTGCCAAAAGCTGCCACAAGACAAAGGAAGAAAAGAACCTCAGAATCAGAGGATGAGGACTATGTGGCAGAAGAGGAAGCAACTTCCAAGAAAGTTGTGCTCAGGAAGGAGCATGGCTCAAGACAGAGCACCAAGACAGGCTTAAAGGTCAAAGGCCAGTAGGCAGGCAGCCCATGCCAAAGGCCAGAGCCTCAACAAAGATTCCTGAGAAGCCTGCACCCAAAGAGTCAGTTGCTGCTGAAGGGAAGAAGGAAAGGAAAAGAGGCAGATGGTGCAAGAAAATTGATCCCATGGCTGAATTTGAACAGCATTCTTCTGATGATGAAGAAGAAGAGGTTGCTGCACCAGCACCTAAGGCACCCAAGCTAATGGGTGATGCTATCAAATCAGGGGCTACTGCATCTAAGCCCAAGGAAGCACCCAAAGCAGCATCAAAGGCCAAGACAGCTCCAAAGAGAAATACAAGAAGCATCCCAGCAGCTGAGAAGAACAAGGCCCCAGTGCGTGACACTACAGAAGAAGAGGAAGGGCAAGTTCTCAGAAAGTTGAAGCCCAAGATCCCAGACCACAATGATGCTCATCCTGTGGCTGAGGATATGAAGATCAGAAGAGACTCAGGACTGAGAAAGTGGAGAGCAGAGGATCCATATGCTATCAGGAGGAGGACTGTTGTTGACTACAGGTTCCACACTAAGGAACAGCAGGACTTCTATGAGACAGTCTTATTGGACAAGAAGCCCATTGTGTGTGATATGAGATGGGTCGACTGGGCATACATCAAGGACAATGAAGAGCACTACCCTGGAGTGCAAGACAGCTTCAAGGCATGTGGAGTAGCTGACTTTGTTGGGCAGAAGCTCACAAAGTGGAATGAAGAGATGATCATGCAGTTCTACTCCACATCACATTTTTATCCAGATGGCAAAATTGTATGGATGTCTGAAGGTACGAGGTACCAATCAACAGTTGCTGAGTGGGCACAGCTCATCAATGCCCCAGAGGAGCATGAGGATAACCTAGACATTTATGCCAAGAAGAAGATGGACCACAACTCTATGTCAAATATGTACAAAGAGATCCCAAACAAGGCACTTGACACTTTCAAGTTTGGATTAGTACATTATCTTCTATCAGGATTGCCAACCATCAATTGGATACTGAGGCACACCTTGTTGCCCAAGTCAGGTGATCACAAGATGATCAGAGGCCATGCAATCAACTTGCTTCATATATTTGATGTGCCACAACAATTCAAAGTCATGAGCCTCATAGTAGAAACAATCAAGAGGACTGCAGCAGACCAGAAGAGGAGCTGTGGATATGCCCCTCAGATCTAGGAGCTGATTAACTCCAAGATGGGCACACACATATACCTCTTGGACAAGGAACATTTGCCTATTCATCCAGAATTTGAAGATAATGAAGTTGTGATGAACAAGGATGAACCATCTTCAGCCCATGCACAAGCACAGAAGGAGAAGGCAAGGAAGGAGAAAGCTGCAAGGATGCCAACTCAAGAGGAGGCACCTGAATATTTCTTGAAAACCAAGCAAGAGCAGCTCAGTTACTTGATTGCATCCACCCTGAGGATAGAGAAAGGACTGGTGTCGGTGTCAAAACCGGCGGATCTCGGGTAGGGGGTCCCGAATTGTGTGTCAAGGTCGGATGGTAACAGGAGACAAGGGACACTTTATTTTACCCAGGTTCGGGCCCTCGCGATGGAGGTAAAACCCTACTCCTGCTAGATTAATATTGATGATATGGGTAGTACAAGAGTGGATCTACCACGAGATCAAGGAGGCTAAACCCTAGAAGCTAGCCTATGGTATGATTGTGTATGATGATGGTTGTCCTACGGACTACAACCCTCCGGTTTATATAGACACCGGATAGGGTTAGGGTTACACAGAGTCGGTTACAATGGTAGGAGATCTTGAATATCCGCACACCTAGCTTGCCTTCCACGCAAAGAAAAGATCCTTCCGGACACGGGACGAAGTCTTCAACTTTGTATCTTCATAGTCCTGGAGTCCGGCCGAAGGTATAGTTCGGCTATCCGAACACCCCCTAATCCAGGACTCCCTCAGTAGACCCTGAACCAGGCTTCAATGACGACGAGTCCGACGCGCAGATTGTCTTCGGCATTGCAAGGTGGGTTCCTCCTCCAAGTTCTTCAAGAAGATTATAAACACCACAGAATAGTGGCTGGCTCTGCAAAATAAGTTTCCACATATTGCCATACAGAGAATAATATTAACACAAATCAAATCTGCTGACGTATCCCGCAGTGCCTCATAACACTGCGGCCAAGCCTTTTATATAAATTGTTTTCATTGTTCCACCTCAGCTTGTTTAGTGAGGCGGTTTCCTTGGCACGTCTTGTCGAAGCAGAGATCATGTGCCCCCCTTTAACGGGATTCTCATTAATACAGACGTGGGTAACCCAACCACGCCATTTACCGCGGCGTTTGGGAGGCAAGTGAGTTTTATTAGGTAGGTGAGGACGCCTAATCGTACCTGCTTATATAAAGGGATAAGGATTCACCTTTTCAACCTACGCCTTCTTCCTCCTTTGCCAATCCATCTCTCGCGCACTCAAGCTCCAGCTCCCAAGTCCGCTCTTCCTTCCTCAACCTCCTCCAACAATGTCTGGAGCGGGAGGCAAGTGGATGGTCTCCTCCGTTACGGAGGCTCAAGTAAAACGGCTAAGGAAAGCCGGATACTTGTCCAAGGACATCCCGCATCAGCTTCCTGATAAGGGGCAACTTCTTCCCACCCCAAGGCCCCATGAGAGGGTAGTTTTTCTCCCCCACTTCCTCCGCGGACTGGGCTTTCCACTTCACCCATTTGTCCGGGGGCTCATGTTCTACTACGGCCTGGATTTCCACGATCTGGCCCCGAACTTCGTTCTCAACATCTTGGTGTTTATTGTCGTGTGTGAGGCCTTTCTCCGCGTCCACCCCCACTTCGGCCTCTGGCTCAAGACTTTCAACGTCAAGCCCAAGGTGGTGTCCAGCACCCAGGCGGAGTGCGGAGGCGCTATGGTTGGCAAGATAGCCAACGTCCTCTGGTTCGATGGCTCCCTCGTGGAGTCCCTAAAGGGATGGCAGGCCGGGTGGTTTTACATCACCGAGCCCCGCGATCCGAAATGGGTCGCGGCCCCTGAGTTTAGATCCGGACCCCCACGCGGCTCATGTCCTGGAAAGACACAGGCCTGTCGTGGGGCAATGAGGAAGAAGTGACTGGGTTGCAAACATGCATCCAGTCCCTAGTGAACAAGCCAATCCGGCTTGCCAACATAGTCCATGTCATGCTCGTTCGCCTGATCCTCCCGTGCCAAGAACGGGATTTTGCTTTGTGGGAATTCGACCCGGCGCAGCACCAGACCCTCAGTAGGCTCTTTGACACGACGTATGAAGACGTCTGGAAGGTGCTGACCAAAGGCGCCGAGTCCCCCACATCCGCCTCCGAGGATCGCGGATATAGCTCGCAGCGTAACGCTGGCGAGGTAAGCTATCTATACCTTTGATAGGTTCGTTAAGCTCTTCTTCATAGATTATCTCTATGCGGGATCTAAACTCCCTTTTACCTTTGACAGGCTTGGCTGGAGATATCCGGACCGATTAATTGTCTGGCTCCTTTGCCCGAAGACCCGGCCCCAGCTCTCTTGGTGAAGCTAATGGCTCCGGCACCTTATGTGGTGCCGGAGAGGAAGTCCAAGAAGAAGAAAACCACCGGGACTCAAAAAAGTTCCCGCAACATGGTGGTGTCGGACTCGTCGTACGACGAGTCCGCAACACCCTCCTCTCGCGAAAACGAGGAGGAGGAACAAGGAAGCTCTCCCTCTCCAGCGAGGGGAGCAAAGAAGAAGAAGGCCACCCCAACGGGGGAGGCCGAGGGGTCAAGGAAAAGGAAGACCCCTCCGCCGGACTACTCCCACGACGCCGAAGAGGGCGGAGAGGAGTGGCCGGACATAACCAAGCGTCCGGCGAAATCGTAAGTACTTATATACCAGGGTGATTCATGATATCATTTTAGTGTGCGGCTTTCCTTGATATCGCACGTATTTTATGCAGCCCGCACCGGGCCGAACTCGACGACTCGTCGAGCGGCTCCCTGGATTCGTCGGACGTGAACTCTGTTCCGCCCGCGGTCTCCCCCCGCGGGGCGGACGAAGCCGAAGTGGCGCCCCGCCAAGCTTCGGTGCAGGAGGAGATGGTCCTGGAGGAGCCACAAGGCAATCCTCCGGACCCCAGGAGTGAAGGGGATGAAACCCCCCAGGGCTCCAAGTCCGGCTTTGTGCCGGACACCGCGCCGGACTCGACAGTCCCGGTCCGCGACGGGCGAACTCCTTCCAAGAGGAGTAAGCCATCTGAGCCGGCGGCCTCCGTCCAACCGGAGGCGCCGGACAATCTGCTGGAGGTGCTTAAGGGCGCCGCCATCGATGAGGAGCACCGTACTGTTATGAGTACGGTGATCCAAAGAATTCAGTCCGCCAAGAGCGGACTGAATGAAGCTTGCGCAAGCCTTCTAACAGGCTTCGAGGTAAGCAAAAATATGTCAATTTATTTACCGCATAGACAGTAGCCCCTGATGCTCTGTTCGGTGTTCGGAAAGAAAAGCCGGATAGAGGATCTAATAATTTTCGCAGGAGTCTAACAAAAAAGGTCAAATATGCGTATGCAGGCTTCACTGCTATCCACCGCCGCACTGACTGCGCAGGTGGATGTCCTGAAACAGGACCTCGGGCGGACCGAGCAAGAGCTCGGCCTTGCCAAACGGCAGCTCGAGGAGAAGGAGGGTAAGAAATACCTAAAAAAGAAAAATAAGAAAAAGGTGCCTATAGAGAGGCTTGATTGTAGAAAGAAATAACAGGATTGTACTGCTTATTGTAGGGGCCACAACCGAGGTGACAGCCCTGAAGCAGGCGCTGGCTGAGGCCGAGAAGAAAACGGCCGAGGAGCGCGCCGAGCAAGAGAGGCTTGGGGTTCAGGTCGGCGAGGTGCAACAAGAGCTGCAAACTCTCATGAAAAAACATGAGGGTTTGGAGCTTGAGGCGAAAGCGCAAGCATCCGAGCTCGCGTCGTCCATCGAGACCGCCAAGAGTGCCAAGGCCGAAGCCCAAAAGGCCCTCCAAGAGTTGGAGGATGTGAAAAAGATAGCAACGGGTAAGGCATTCTCAATGCAGAGTAGGAATATAAAAGTAAACTACCTATTACTTACCCGAATCCGGAGTTCTCCAGGGGCGTTCGCCGATCTTCCCCGTAGCGTATCCGACGCCGCTGCGTTCTACCGAGCTGAAGAGGGCAGCTCGATGGAGAGTGTGTTCTGGTCTCATTATTCTGAGGCCGGACACCCTGTGCCCGTAAGCGATCAGCTGAAACAGCTGGTCGAGCTCCACAAGGCGGCCGAACAGGCCATGAAGGGCTTACTAGTTCGGCTGCGGCCTGGAGAGGCCCTGCCTGGGAGCTATTTCGGGTTGGTGCGGCGGCTAGTGGAGGCCTGTCCATGGCTTGAGGTCATCAAGCGCTCCGTTTGCATTGAAGGTGCCCGGAGGGCCCTTGCCCGTGTAAGGGTACAATGGGGTAAGCTGGACGGAGAGAAGCTGGTGAAGGATGGGCCACCGCAGGGGAAGGAGCATTGCAAGCCCGAGAACTACTACAAGGACGTTCTTGCCGGAGCCCGCCTTGTCGCGGATGAATGTGCTAAAGATGTAATATTTGAGTGAACTCGCTCGTTTGTATCCTGTGCACTGAAAACTTGTTCATATGCGCAAAGCAATGCTTGTTTAATTTAAAATATTATTTTCTGTGCGGCCGCTTATAAAAAATTGAGAGATGGCGAGTCGTCGGCTTCTGCCCCCATGCCACTAGTGCTGGGGTGTTCGGGATAAACCTGAGGGCTCTTGTTCCCATAGTTGGGTCCTTCGAGGGAGGCGCTCAGCACAGCGAACCAGGCAATCAGACTATAATGCTTGAACACTCTCACTTGGCCATAGAACGTTATAATTTTAAATTTCGGCGAAGCCCCTAGTTCAGAAGGCCGAATTTGGGGTGCTATCCACGCCTTTGGCCGGACATAGCCAGCTCCTCGCTCAAAGCGGCATAAGCCTTTAAGGACTCGAAAAACCTCTCGAACAGCGACCGGTCTCACGCCTTATCATGACAGTCTGTTTTAGCTTTCTCCAGTAAGGTGCTCAACCCACCTGATCTGGGGCACAATCGCAGTGGTTCTCCTAGTGCTACCTTAGCCGATAGAGCGGAACGTAAGGTACCAAAACATAGGACCGGGCAAACCCAACATGTGACCAAAATCATGACTCGGAGCCGATGCATATAGTGCTATAAGTTCGGGGTGCCGCACTTGTGAAAGTGTACGGACTTCTCACACCAGATAAAAGGGTAATGAAGCCCCTGGCGTGGTTTGCCGTACCATGGTGTACGGGTGCGATCATGTTATATCATAAACACATATATTCAAAGGGGACAATGCAAAAAATAGACAAAAAGCTATGCATTGTTTTACAAAGAGGCTATTTATCAAAGCCAAACGATACAAGTAGTGCGATAAGCAAAAAAGATATTAGACTATTTAACATGTCCTGACCAGGCACAGGCCGCGGAATAGAAACATATATATCGCTCGAAATAGAGACCACCTGAGAGTTCCAGAATGCGGCGTAGATTTGTCTGCTTTCCTGGATCTTGCATCATCTGTGCGGCAACGCCGCCGAACAGGTTGTCCAGAGTATGGAGTCCTGAAATTAAAAAGGAAAAAATCTGGCAGCCCCTAGTACATTTGACGCCGTGTTGTAGGCATGCCGTTAATGTGCCCCTCCCCCTGTGCCCATGGAATTTTAAGGGCGTAATTGTGTACTCGAGGTACTTGCTCCGCTATGTTGCGATGGCTGGGGTCGGGGCCGTATTGCTATGCTTGCTCTGATCGTGCCAGGCTGTCTTGTTGCAGGTTACTCCGGGCGCGCTTTGCATTGTCTGGTTTTTTAACGGCCGGACTGGAGAGTTGCCTTGAAAGGCTGCTTTGTACTTCCGCTGCGAGGGCCGCCGTGTGCTCTTCCATACAGATGGAGCGTTCTGTGTTTCCGTTGACCGTAATTACTCCTCGAGGGCCTGGCATCTTGAGCTTGAGATACGCGTAGTGCGGCACCGCATTGAATTTAGCGAATGCGGTTCGTCCGAGCAGGGCGTGGTAGCCACTTCAGAACGGCACTATATCGAAGATTAACTCTTCGCTTCGGAAGTTATTCGGAGATCCGAAGAACACATCAAGTGTTATCGAGCCTGTGCAATTGGCCTCTACACCTGGTATGACGCCTTTAAAGGTCGTCCTTGTGGGCTTGATCCTTGATGGATCTATGCCCATTTTCCGCGCTGTATCCTGATAAAGCAGGTTTAGGCTACTGCCGCCGTCCATGAGGACTCTTGTGAGATGAAATCCGTCCATGATTGGGTCGAGGACC
Source organism: Aegilops umbellulata (assembly GCA_032464435.1). NCBI lineage: Eukaryota > Viridiplantae > Streptophyta > Magnoliopsida > Poales > Poaceae > Aegilops > Aegilops umbellulata. Next base: position 330,994,101 of record CP136056.1, read on the forward strand.
AGTGCGGCAAAACCGCCGTGACGGATGCTAGTGGGGTGGTCCCTTCGATCGAAAGTGATCGGGCAGGAGGACCATGGGTTGAACTTTGGGGCGACTGGCTCCATCGCGTATACGTCCCGTAGCGCGCGCTTCCTCTCCCGCTTGGGAATGTGGGTCGCGTATATCATGTTCACCGTCCGCACTTGTGGGGGAAACCCTTTCTGTCCATTGTTGTTCGGCGGCCTGGGCTCCTCCTCGTCGTCGCTGTTCAGCCCCTTGTCCTTGTGTTCGGCTCTTAACTTGCCTGCCTGCTTGAACACCCAACAATCCCTGTTGGTGTGATTGGCTGGCCTTTCGGGGGTGCCATGAATCTGGCACGAGCGATCGAGTATTCGGTCCAAACTGGACGGGCCCTGGGTATTCTTTTTAAATGGCTTTTTCCGCTGACCGGATTTATAGCCTCTGAATCCGGCATTGACTGTCGTATCCTCATTGCTGTCGCTGCTAACACGGCGCTTTTGATTATTTCGACGTGACCTGCCACTTTCGTCCTTGGTATCCGAATTACCGGGCTTCTTCGATAAGTTGTTGCTGCGAGCTAGCCAGCTGTCTTCGCCCGCGCAAAAGCGGGTCATGAGTGTCGTGAGGGCTGCCATGGTTTTCGGCTTTTCCTGTCCCAGGTGCCAGGCAAGCCACTCGTCACGAATGTTATGTTTGAAGGCTTCTAGGGCCTCTGCGTCCGGACAATCGACTATCTGATTTTTCTTTCTTAGGAACCATGTCCAGAATTGCCTGGCCGATTCTTCTGGCTGCTGAATTATGTGGCTTAGGTCGTCGGCATCCGGTGGCCGCACATAGGTCCCCTGAAAGTTGTCGAGGAATGCGGCTTCCAGGTCCTCCCAAGAACCGATTGAGTCCGCTGGTAGGCTGTTAAGCCAGTGTCGGGCTGGTCCTTTAAGCTTGAGGGGTAGGTATTTGATCTCGTGCAGATCATCGCCACGTGCCATGTGGATGTGAAGGAGATAATCCTCAATCCATACTGCCGGATCTGTCGTACCATCGTACGACTCGATATTGACGGCTTTAAAACCCTCTGGGATTTTATGATCCATTACTTCGTCTGTGAAGCATAGTGGGTGTGCGGCGCCCCTGTACTGGGCTATGTCGCGACGCAGTTCGGAAGAGTTGTGCCTACTGTGTTCGGCCCGGCCGGATTTATTGTGTCCGGAGTGACGATCATCACGTGTCGTCGGGCGTCCGCGCGATCCATAGATCGACCTTGTTTGCTTTGCTTTATCCTCCAGTACGTCTCGCAGGTCTGGCTCGTTTTCCCGTGCCTTATTCGAGCGGCACCAGGGCATGGCTTGCTGAGGGGCTCGACAGGCCTCTCTGTCGCAGCCACGGGGTGGCCGGTCTGCCATGTCATATGCTTCCCCCTCTGACTGAGGTAGCGGCCTGCGCTTAGGATAATTTTTGGAGGGGCGCACGAGTTCATACTCTTCGGCCGCAAGGACTTCCGTCCATCTATCAGCTAGCAGATCTTGATCAGCTCTAAGCTGTTGCTGCTTTTTCTTTAGGCTGTTGGCCGTGGCTAGAAGCTTGCGTTGAAAACGCTCTTGTTCGGCGGGGTCTGATGGTACGACGAATTCGTCGTCGTCGAGGCTTGCCTCGTCTTCGGAGGGAGGCATGTAGTTATCATCCTCAACCTCTTGCTCTGCCGCTCTCTCCTGAGGGCTGGCTTTTCCATCTTCCTGCGCCGAATCTTGCTGGTTCTGGTGTTCTTCGGCGCTATCCGGGGTAGCATTATCTCCCGTGCCGGAATCACCGTTTCTGCTGTGGCGGGATTTAGAGCGGCGCCGTTGGCGCCGGCGTTTTTGCAGTTTTTTCGATGTGTCGTCTTCCGCTGCTCCATCGCCATCCGCATCCTTTTGAACATCCACCATGTATATGTCGTATGACAAGGTGGCGGTCCAGCGCCCTACAGGTGCTGGTTCTTGTTCGTCTCCTCCTTCGTCGTCCATACCGTCGAAGTCTTCGGAGCCGAAGTCAAGCATGTCGGTTAAATCGTCGACAGTGGCTATTAAGTGGGTGGTGGGTGGGCTTTGAATTTCTTCGTAGTCCGAATCCCAACCTCGCAGACCATAGTCCGGCCTGGGCTCTCCTAATAAAGAGAGAGACTTGAGAGAATTCAGGATATCACCGAAAGGTGAGCACTGAAAGATGTCCGCGGCGGTGAATTCTGTTACAGGCGCCCAATCAGATTCGATCGGCAGGGGCGCGGAAGGCTCGGAGTTCGGAGAAGAGTCCGGCTCCTTGGAGTCCTGGGCCGTGCGGAGTACGGGGCTGGCATTCGGCTCGATCGCCTTTGAGATCGCAGCCCCCGAGGTGACGTCCAACCGTTCATCCTCAGAGAACGCAGCGGGCTCCGAGTCAAAGATCGGGGCCGGAGCGTGTGCGGCCTCCAGGGTTCTATTCGGAGGCAGAGCTATATCATGCCCCTCGAAATAGCGCGGCGCGCTTGGCTGTGGCTCGAACCCGTCGAAGATCAAGTCTCCGCGGATATCAGCCGTGTAGTTTAAGCTTCCAAACCGGACTTGATGGCCAGGGGCGTAGCTTTCGATCTGCTCCAGATGACCAAGCGAATTGGCCCGCAGAGCGAAGCCGCCGAAGACGAAGATTTGTCCGGGGAGGAAAGTCTCACCCTGGACCTCATCGTTGTTGATGATCAAAGGAGCCATCGGGCCTAAAAGCGACGACACAGAGGAACTCTCAATGAAAGCACCAATGTCGGTGTCAAAACCGGCGGATCTCGGGTAGGGGGTCCCGAACTGTGCGTCAAGGTCGGATGGTAACATGAGACAAGGGACACTTTATTTTACCCAGGTTCGGGCCCTCTCGATGGAGGTAAAACCCTACTCCTGCTAGATTAATATTGATGATATGGGTAGTACAAGAGTGGATCTACCACGAGATCAAGGAGGCTAAACCCTAGAAGCTAGCCTATGGTATGATTGTGTATGATGATGGTTGTCCTACGGACTACAACCCTCCGGTTTATATAGACACCGGATAGGGTTAGGGTTACACAGAGTCGGTTACAATGGTAGGAGATCTTGAATATCCGCACACCTAGCTTGCCTTCCACACCAAGAAAAGATCCTTCCGGACATGGGACGAAGTCTTCAACTTTGTATCTTCATAGTCCTGGAGTCCGGCTGAAGGTATAGTTCGGCTATCCGAACACCCACTAATACAGGACTCCCTCAACTGGCCACCCTCAATCAGAATCAGGAGAGCTTAGAGAGAATCGTAGAACAAAAGTTCTATGACTTGGATGTCAAAGTGACAGAGATTCAGTCTGCAGTGGAGCAACTTCAAGATGATATGCAGGAGAGGAAAGGGAAGACTACCACTGATGCATTTGCCAGAGTGCCACGAGCTCAGAGGTCCAGTGCAGTGCCAGTTCCTGACACAAGAGCCACCGCCTCAGCTCCAGCCACAGCACCGGCCCAACCAGTTCCAGCATCTACTTCAGCTCCAGCTCCAACCACGTCTACAGAAGCCTTCGTCCTTGGAGTGATCCAGACTCCACCACCACCAGAAGATCAAGCCTGAGTGTCGATTTAGCACTACGCATTTTCTTGGAACTTTTTGGTAACTTGTTGCCAAAGGGGGAGAAAAATTTATAGATCATAGGCTTCGAGAGAGAGTGTGTTGTTTTTCTTTTTGCTTTATTCGGTGGTTTTTCAAACATTGTTTGATTTTGGTCGAGACACTTTGATATGCTTGTGAGACATTGATAATCATGTGTTTGATCATAAGCTACACTTATGCATGCTTGATATATCTTATCTATCTTATGTGATGATTCACTTTTCCTTGGTGATGAGTGCATGTATTTTATTATTATCATTTTGAGCGCTCCACCAAGATGTATGTGACATGGAAGAGTAACCCATAATTCTAACTCTTTGTGCATTTGCAGTCCAAAGCAAATTTTAAATATGCACAAATTTAGGGGGAGCTCTTACTTATCACATACTTCTCAAAACTACGATATAATTCATTCTTATTATCATTTGTCGAAGCTTTGATCTATATGTTGTCATCAATTACCAAAAAGGGGGAGATTGAAAGTGCAACTATCCCTAGGTGGTTTTGGTAATTCATAACAACATATAGCTCATTGAGTTAATGCTATTCCAAGACAATTATTTTAGGAAAGCTCAATGATTGGCATGGCATGGATGGTGAAAGTGGAACCCTCAAAATGCTAAGGACAAAGGATTGGCTCAAGCTCAAAAGCTCAAGACTCTTCATTTTACATTTTTAGTGATCCAAGATCACATTGAGTCCATAGGAAAAGCCAATACTATCAAGGAGGGATGAGGTGTTGCTTAATGATTCTTTTGCTTCATGTGCTTAATGATATGCTCCTAAACCCTCAGCTACTTTCCCACTTCCACATATGACCTAAACCCAAAGTCAAACTCGGACCTACCGATTCTTTCTATCCGGCGCCACCGAGTTTCACATGTCATAAGCCACTGCCAAACCCTAGCAATTCGGTTCTACCGATAGGGATCCCGGTCTTACCGAGATGGGATTGCAATTTCTCGGTTTCCTTTTCGTAACTTTTTGGTCTCACCAAAAGAGCGGATCGGTCCCACCGAGATTGCAATGTAAACTCTCTGTTTCCCTTTTGTAACTTTTCGGTCTCACCGAAAGAGCAAATCGGTCCCACCGAGTTTACCTGACCAACTCTCTGGTTAGCCTATTACCAAATCGGTCTCACCGAGTTTGTGTAATCGGTCTCACTGAGATTATGTTATGCCCTAACCCTAACCATATCGGTCCTACCGAGTTGCATGTCAGTCCCACCGAAAATCTCTAACGGTCACTAGGTTTACTATTTCGGTCCGACCGAGTTTCTTGATTCGGTCCCACCGAGATTGGTAAATTGTGTGTAACGGTTGGATTTTGTGTGGAGGCTATATATACCCCTCCACCTCCTCTTCATTCGTGGAGAGAGCCATCAGAACACATCTACACTTCCAACTCATATGTTCTGGGAGAGAACCACCTGCCCTTGTGTTGAGGCCAAGATATTCCATTCCTATCATATGAATCTTGATCTCTAGCCTTCCCCAAGTTGCTTTCCACTCAAATCTTCTTTCCACCAAATCCAAATCCTGTGAGAGAGAGTTGAGTGTTGGGGAGACTATCATTTGAAGCACAAGAGCAAGGAGTTCATCATCAACACACCATTTGTTACTTCTTGGAGAGTGGTGTCTCCTAGATTGGCTAGGTGTCACTTGGGAGCCTCCGACAAGATTGTGGAGTTGAACCAAGGAGTTTGTAAGGGCAAGGAGATCGCCTACTTCGTGAAGATCTACCGCTAGTGAGGCAAGTCCTTCGTGGGCGATGGCCATGGTGGGATAGACAAGGTTGCTTCTTCGTGGACCCTTCGTGGGTGGAGCCCTCCGTGGACTCGCGCAACCGTTACCCTTCGTGGGTTGAAGTCTCCATCAACGTGGATGTAGGATAGCACCACCTATCCGAACCACGGGAAAAACATCCGCGTCTCCAATAGCGTTTGAATTCTCCAAACCCTTCCCTTTACATTCTTGCAAGTTGCATGCTTTACTTTCCGCTGCTCATATACTCTTTGCATGCTTGCTTGAATTGTGTGATGATTGCTTGACTTGTCCTAAAAGTTGCTAAAATCTGCCAAGAACTAAAATTGGGAAAAGGTTAAGTTTTTATTTGGTCAAGTAGTCTAATCACCCCCCCCTCTAGACATACTTCCAATCCTACAGTGCGTGCACCTCTTCTCTTCGTGCATGTCCCCCACCTACGTGGGTGTGTGTGAGAGATACAAACCTAGACAAATGGCTTGTGCGTTCGTGAGTGTTTTTTGTTTTTTTGGGGGGAGGTTGATTTCGTGAATGTATTTGTGGGAATATGTGTCGATGACATCTCAAACAAAATTTTGCATGCAATGTGTGTGAAATGGAGGCCTATCCATATCATATATAGAGGGTCGGGCGATCCACGAGAAGAGAGGGAGGGGTCATAGATATCGATAGAGTCGAAGAGAGGATGAAGTGAGTGGGTGCGAGATCGAAGAAGAGAGCCATCGAAATTGTGTGTGTGTGTGTGTGCAAGTTAAAGATATAGGGCGACTGACCTAGCTACCGGAACGTCAGAGGGCACAGGTCAAGTTTGTGTGTGGCAGGGAGACATGACTAGAGCGCTCGATGTATCGATGTGTGTGTGTGTGTGTGCGCGCGCGCGAGGGGGTGGGGGTAGGGGTAGGCAGAGGCCTAACCATAGAGGTAGAACGACTCGTATATGTGTTGAGAAGGACAGACCCAGCTATGTCTTGAGGGAGATCGGTCGACATCCATACATAACTGAAGGACGGGAAATAGGATGGGATAGAGAGAGAGGAGAGAGAGAGGGAGGGAGAGGGGTAGAGTGTTGGATGGGTGATGGAGTTGCTTCTCGAAGATGGTGGGAGAGGCCTACTAGACAAACTGAGGGTGGAACTCCAATATTATCAATAAGAGTGGGGATGTGTTTGTGCCTGTGCGTGATAGATCTGTCGGGACACATCCATGGATGATGAAGGGGAACCATGTGTTTGGTAAGCAAACCTAACTAGATCGGTAGACCAATTGTTGTTTGTCGGAGGAAGGGAGAGACATAACTAATGAGGTAGATCGATCGACACGTGGGGAAAACCGAGTTATAAGGGCCTAGCTAGCTATATGTATAGCGGGAGATCGGTCGGTGTACGTCCATTTGTTAGAGGCAAATAAGGCCCGACGAGACGGATAGACAGAGAGAATGGAGCTAGGAGGTGGTGTGAGAGGCCCAGCTACTAGCTAGATAGGGGGAGGAGTGTGCGGTTGTGAGATCGATGAAAAGAGGGGCGAGAGTTTACACGTGAGTGGGACCGTACGAGAGACACAAGGAAAGGACACATAAAGGAGGAGATTGAAGGTGCGTGTGTATGTTGTAGGCAGACATCGCAGGAGAGGTTTATCGACCGGTGTGTGTCGGAAAGGAGTTGTGGAGTCTGTGGGAGAACGACCTAAAGAATAAGAAAAATGAATGTGCAAAGTTAGTGGTAGAATGCTGAGGGAGGGGGAGGGCGAGGAGGGCGTGTGCATGCACGAGAGAAAGTTAGTGGTAGCTACAAAGGTTAGAGGATTGTGTGGGTGTAAGAGACTAACAAAGGTCATAATTTGATATGAAAGTGGATTCATATATTTGAATAGGAGATCATAGTGTTTTAAACATATGCATGCATGAATATAGCGGTGATACGCGTGTTGTGGTTTTGCACATGTTATACCATAATGTGATAATGCATGGCGTTTGCAACTCATAGCTAAATGTCGAACAATCTAAACCATACTATACATCGAACAATCTCACATTTTATTTGAATTTGTGATAATGTGTGGCGTTTGCAGCCTACAACTAAATATCGAACAATCTAAACAATACTATATATCGAACATTCTCACATTTTATTTGAATTTGTGGTAATGTGTGGTATTTGCAACTCACATCTAAATACTTGTAGGCGTAGGGGGCGGGGCACCATACATAATGTGATAAACACATTATACATATGAGACATGGTTTACTTTGTGAAGATCTAGCTAGAGCTTGAAATGTACTATGATTTGAAATCAACATAAAGTGGATTCAAAAAATCAAGTTCGAGTTCATATAGTACACATAGTTCATATGTAACTCGAGACTAATCATGTGGTGTGCTGTGAAGATAATACACAAACGATGGTTTAACTTGACAATAATGATGATTGTAGATGTTATTAAAACAGAGAAACGAATTCAAATGCTTTGACTTCAGAACAATCATTATTGTAGATCTTATTCAAATAGAGAAATGAATTCAAATTTAGTTCATATTGATGCGGTAGTATATACGTTTGGAATGCACTAAAACGTTCATTTGAGTACTAGGTTGCATGCATTATACACGTAGCAAAATATTTTAATTTAACATAACATGAATTCAAAGTTTTGAATGACATTTGTAGTGCAAATTGATTTGGTACAGTACACGTTAGGCTTGTCCGGAAATTTCAACCCGCGCTTTGTTAGCCAGAAATATTTAAGATATATCTTTGTCTCGTTGTGCTCCGACAACTCCCTCCATCTCCACCCACGCCTTGCTATTCCAAAATGACAACGCGCGCGAAACCTCCCACCTCCTGTGAAATCCCGACACGTGAAATGCCCGTGATACCCCTGAACCGAAAGAACCGCCTCAAATCAATGGGGGTACTTTCGTAACTTACCCCACATTTCGGACAAGCACGTCCCTAAGCCATGGTTCTCCACTCCCATCCCATCCACCCACCCATTCGTACACCGAGGCCGGGAAAACCCGCGAATCCCCACACCCTCCTCCCTCCGCCACCCAGCCGGAGCCTCTTCCCCGACGATGTCATCCACAACAACACCTCGACGTCTCTCATCCATCGTACCGGATGAGGATCCGTCGTCGATCTGGTCATCCCGCCGGTTCAGCCACCCCGTCCTCCACCTCCAAGGAGCTACCCCGACGTTCCCCTCGTCTTTCGCGCCACCTCCATTCCCACACCGCCGTCTTCACCTACACCACTCGAAGAGCATCAGCATCACGTTTCCTTGGATGAAGCTACGGCTTAATCGGCGCCACCAAAGAGGTTGTACACTATCGCCGCATTTTTTTCTTGATTCGATCTCACGGTGCTGCTGGCGCTCGGTCCCGAGCCGACACGGCGCGGCTCCATCCACCGCAGCGCCGCCGGCCACTTCCTCCACGGCGTCGCTCCCTCGACGGCGACGTCCACATCAATAGGAGTTGCTGCTGCTTTAGCTCTTGCTCGCGTTGCTGCTCTGCTCTTGATCTCGGTCCCCTGCCTGGTCTGCTCTTGCTCGCGCTGTTGCTCTCGCTCTTGCTCTTGCTTGCGGCTGCTTCGATTTAGCTACACTTCAGTCGACTGAATCGACTTCTGGGTCAGTTGATTTTCAGGGGGTGGGGGGCTCACCGGAGTTAAGGAAGAACCAGCCGCAGCGGGGAGGGGGGCTCGCTGGAGAAGTACCCCACTATCTATCTTAGGGTTCAGGATGGGGGCGGTGGTCGCCGGCGGTGGTGGGGCGGTGGCGTGGGGATCGCTGGAGAAAAAGCTCAGCAACTGGGGGGCTAGAGGGATGGCCGGGGCGGCGGTGGGGGGTGTTTTCGGGGTGGGCGGGGCGGCTGTTTGGCCGGTGGTGGCTGGCGGCTCAGGGGGTTGGAGGTTGAAGATGAGCTGCAGACCCTTGATTTCGTATCCAACGGCTGCAAAATCGACTGACCAGAGATGAAAAAGTCAGTCGACTGACGTGTAGCCTCACCTCTAGTGCGTTCAGTTTCGACAGCAAAATTCAGTTTCGACAGTTAAGTTCAGTTTCGACAGTTAAATTCAGTTTCGACAGTTAAGTTCAGTTTCCACAGTTAAATTCACTTTCGATAGTTAAGTTCAGCGATGAGCTGCTAATGTATACATCTAGCACTTTGTGGTTATGTATTTTACGTCATCTATTGGATATGCTATTAGAATTCCACTCAGGTTAACGTTGTCTCTCTTGTCGTGCTTCAGCCTCGGTGTCGTACAACTCTCCGGAGCTGCTCCAACGACGAAACCCTCCATCATAGCGGAGCAGTACCTCGGGCTCCATCTCCAGACACCTAAGATCTTCTTCCCCTCCTCCGACAGCCAAGTCAGCCGGAGCATCCTCACCGGCCAACCCAATCACGCTGAGATCGACATGGCTTCGCCAAAGAGGTTGTACACTTCTTGTGGTTTGACTTAATCTCACCATACTTCTTCGCATCCCGTGATCTTCCAATTCTGGTGAACCAAACACCCAGATTGGCAGAAATCCTGTGTTTTTAAATTCTCTGTTTTGCACATGCATTCCTATCCTATTCTTGTCTATTTCCTATCCCTGCATTGTTAGAATCCTCAAATTCAAATAAGCCCTTACACAATTACTTCTATTACAGATATGTGTCAAAGAAAACCTTGTGTGGTTTGTCCTGCTCCTGCGGTGGTGTGTTCCACCCCAGCTCAGCTGCTTCAATGACGGAACGGTTCACCACAGCAGGGATCCGCTCTCTAGACTGTCTTTCGCCGCCTCAGATCTTCTTCCCCGCCGCCGGCAGCCATGACAACTGCATTACCATCATCAACTGAGGAGATGACCTTGAGGACTACACGGGTCCGCAAGAGAGGTCGCACTCTTCCGTGTCTGATTACGTTATGCATCGCTTAATATGATGGCATGCTACTTTATCGTTGTGTTCACCTATTAGACTCCGACTCAGGTCCAAACTTATGCTGAAACTTGAGTTCTTAAATAGTTGTGGGGTACATATTGGGGCAGCAATCAGTACTATCTGTCTACTATCTAGTTAATCTCGGGTATCTACTATGAGTTTCATGTTGGGTGCAAACAAACATTAAAGGAGCCATTATCTATATTTTTTAACTAAAGCTATTATCTGCCTACTATCATTGGTTTTGGGTCTATCCACAGTTTGCTACCATCACTCTGGATTTGTGCATGCACTCCTTACATAATCTCACTATGTTTTATTCCTATGCATGTCAGTTATTGTACACAATGGAACTGAACATGTAGAGCAAAAGAGACGAGCCTTGCGTGGCAATAAAATTTCATGCAGACGTCGCTCCATGGTGGGCGCAAAGGCAACACCCCCTCCACCCATTTCGGACCGTAATCAAGAGGAAGATAACTATTCTGAGGGGGTTCAGAAGCAGAAGACTACTCCTATTTACCCCATGAGGTATTCGCTCTAACTTGGCATGCTGATGTTGGTTATATCATGCATATGGTGCCTTGCATTGTTTACTTTATACATCAAATATGTCAACTGCTTAGTTTAGACATGCTTTGTGTGAATGCCATCTGTTTAGTTTATTCATTGTTTATGTGAATTATGCAATGCCATCTTGTTAGCCATGCATCATATATGTGAATTTTGCAATGCCATCCTGCTTAGCCAGTCATCTTATATGTGAATTATATCAGACCATCCTTTTTTTCGTTACGTATTACATTTGTCAACAATGTTAGTACATTCAACTACTCTTCGTGTGCATCAGCCATTTGACAAGGTGATGGAAAATTCTGGAGTGAAAACAAGGTCTTCAGAGCAGACTATGCTATCTGACGAAGCGCATATCTCACTGGTTACGTATAGCTCCTTGGAGGAGGATTCAGAGACAGATGACCAGTCCTATCCCCCTGGAGGTGCATGCTCTAACTTGGCAGGGTTATGTTTCTCATATCGTGCGTATGGTATCTTGCATTGCTATGTCATTTGCTTAGTTTAGACATGATTTGTGTGAATGCCATCTGTTTAGTGTCTAATTACCATATATGTGAATTATGCAATGCCATCTTTTTGCAAGACATTATATATGTGAATTATGCAATGTTGTCTTGTTGCAAGGCATTATATATGTGAATTATGCAATGTCATGCTGTTTAGCCAAGCGTCATATATGTGAATTATATCATGCCGTCCTTTTTTTGTATTTCTCATTGCTTTTGTCGATAATGTTTGTATATGCAACAGCTCTTCCTGTGCATCAGCCATTTGAATTGGTGATGGAGAAATCTGGAGTGAAAACAAGGTCTTCAGAGCAGACAATGCTACCTGGTGAAGCAGATATGTTGCTGGTTACACATAGCTCTTCAGAGGAGGATTCAGAGGCAGAAGACCAGTCCTATTATCCCCCTGAGGTGTATTCTCAAACTTGGCAGGGTTATTGTCGGTGTCAAAACCGGCGGATCTCGGGTAGGGGGTCCCGAACTGTGTGTCTAGGCCGGATGGTAACAGGAGATAAGGGACATGAAGTTTACCCAGGTTCGGGCCCTCTCGATGGAGGTAAAACCCTACTCCTGCTTGATTAATATTGATGATATGGGTAGTACAAGAGTAGATCTACCATGAGATCAAGGAGGCTAAACCCTATAAGCTAGCCTACGGTATGATTGTTGTATGATGAAGTTGTCCTACGGACTAGAACCCTCCGGTTTATATAGATACCGGATAGGGTTAGGGTTACACAAAGTCGGTTACAATGGTAGGAGATCTCGAATATCCGCATCGCCAAGCTTGCCTTCCACGCCAAGGAAAGTCCCTTCCGGACACGGGACGAAGTCTTCAATCTTGTATCTTCATAGTCCTGGAGTCCGGCTGAAGGTATAGTCCGGCTATCCGAACACCCCCTAATCCAGGACTCCCTCAGTAGCCCCTGAACCAGGCTTCAATGACGACGAGTCCGGCGCGCAAATTGTCTTTGGCATTGCAAGGCGGGTTCCTCCTCCAAGTTCTTCATAAAAGATTTGTAAACACCAAGAGTAGTGTCCGGCTCTGCAAAATAAGTTTCCACATATTGCCATAGAGAGAATAATATTAACACAAATCTAATCTGCTGATGTATCCCGTAGCATGACATCACACAACGGCCAAGTCCTTTTCTCGAATCGTTTTTACTCTTCCACCTCAGCGCGTTTTGCGAGGCGGTTTCCTTGGCACGTCTTGTCAAAGCAGAGATCGTGTGCCCCTTTTTACGGGATTCTCATCAATACGGACATGGGTAACCCAATCGTGCTCGTTAGCACGTTTCCTCGATTAAAGGCGGGTCCCAAACGGTTACGGGGGGGCTCTTGGTATTCAACCTCTTATAAAGAGACCAAGGCCTTACTTCTTTTTCCAACCTCAAACGAGTTCGCCCGTCGCCTCGAGTTCCAACACCCTAGGCTCCAGATTCCAGGTGCTTCGGACCTTCGACCATGTCCGGTTCTGACCTTCAAGGCCGATGGACGCCCTCCTCCATCACGAAAGAGGACGTGCTAAAGTTGAGAGAGGCTAAGTTCCTGACCGGCGAAATTTCGCATAGGTTTCCTGTTCAAGGGCAGGCCATTCCCAGTCCTCAGCCCGGTGAGAGCGTGGTGTTCATGTCTCACTTCCTTTGAGGGTTAGTCTTCCCAATGGATCCCTTTGTGAGGGGGCTGATGTTTTATTACGGGCTGGAATTCCACGACTTAGCTCCGGAGTCCATCCTCCACATTTCCTCATTCATCGTCATGTGTGAAGCGTTCCTCCGTGTTACCCCTCACTTCGGATTATGGCTCAAGACTTTTAAAGTGGAGCCGAAGATGATCGAGGGACGGCACGCAGAGTGCGGAGGTGCTGTTATAAGCAAGAATGTTGATGCTCCATGGCCCGAGGGCTCTTTTCAAGAGGAGCTCGGTTTGCGGCAATGAGAGTGGTTCTATATCACCGCTCCCAGGGGCACTAAGTGGGTGATGCCTCCTGCCTTTCGCTCGGGTCCCCCACCACGGCTAACATCATGGGTCAGCAGAAGGTTAGATTGGGGGTTACCCAAAGACGTGCCCTTGTTGCAGGGCCGCATTAGAGATCTCTTAGAAGGAGACCTCAGTCTGGTCAAGGTGACGTAGGTCATGTTGATTCACCGGATATTGCCCGGCAAACGTCGCTCCCTTCGCCTGTGGGAGTTTAATCCAGAGGGATCGCGGGCTCTCCAGAATTTCATGGGCACAACACCCGCGGAGATGTATAAGTTGTTCTTCGGATCACAAGCGATGTGTCCGGATTTGACCGAGGACGCAGGCCTAAGCTGCAATCGCCCAGATACTCAAGTAAGTAACTTTGTGCCCGGACACGCTATCCGTGTAATTGTCATGAATTTGCCCCTAAAGGAGCTGTCCTTTTAAACAGGAGTGGATAGCGAAGGCAAAGCTGATCAGGTGTCCGGCTCCCCTTCCTGAAACTAGGCCGGATCACGTGCTTGTCAGGATGTTGAAGATAATGCCTTTGGAGGGAAGTAAGGGGAAGAACAAGGGAACTACGGCCTCCTCAAAGGAGGCTGCTTCGGAGGGAGGAAGCGACAATTCCTCTCCTAAGGGGAATAAGAGGGCCGCCTCTGACGACCCAGAGACCATGGCCTCGAAGCGGGGGGAAAAATCTTCGTCAGAGGGTCCGACACCGGGGAGTTCCTTGGCTGAACTACGCCCTCAAAGGGATCATCCCTCCAGCGAGCCGTAAGTAGAGAAAGGTTTCCCTTTTGAGGGATGAGAGAAATCCTTGATTTATATCTGAGAAGATTAATTGAAATTTTACCTTGTAGCTCGGACCTTAGTCCTTCTCAGCAGAGCTCGTCTTCGGGGGATCTTCTTCCGGAGATGATGGAGAGCGGGACGCCTCCCCCTGCCATACCGCCTAGCGAGGCGGGCTACGCTGAGGTGTCGTCGCGGAGGGTTCCTCCGAATCTGGCAGGGGAGGAAGATAGCCATATGGCCCCCCAAGATTCTCCGCGTCCGGCCTTCGAAAAAGGTCACAGGACAAGTCTGGCACCGTCTGGTGTTCGGTCGGAAGAGCTAAAGATTCTGCTGAGGCGAGCTTCTATCTTAGAGGAGCATCGTGCATTGATGGGCACGGTGATTGAAAGGATTTCATCCGCAGAAAGCGGATTGCATGAAGCCGTCGAAAGTTTACTAACGGGTTTTGAGGTACGTTAGATAATGTACACTTTTGTCAGTTGTGCATAAGTAAGTTGCGCCCTGTGTAGATAGTAGCCCCTAAGACTCTGCGCGCTGTCAAGAAATGACAGCACGCAGATGATCATAATCCCAGGTCTAAGGTGTCGCCCTTGAATGTAGGTGGCGAGGTGTCCGGAATCGAGCCGAACTGATGATTTTGCCGAACTAAAGCGGCAACTGGACGTGGCTGATGCCGACATCGCGCTTGTCAACAAGCGGCTTGATGAGGCTCAAGGTATGTAATTCCTCGGGCAGCATTGGGTAAGAGGAGTTTTATGCCATTGTCTTACAGTGTATGTGCTTGACGCGGACGGTGCGGCCGCCGTGGAGAATCTTAGGGCAGAACTTGCCCGAGCTAAAGAACAAGCCCAAAAGAGCGATGCTGCTGCCCAGAAAGCTCTTGAAGAGCTGATAGCCAAACAGGCTGCTCACTACCGAAGCAAGGAGGAGGTGGCCGAGATGACCGTGAAGTTAGAGCGCACTGCTGATCGTTGCAAGCTTCTTGAAGAAGAAGAACGGGCAAGGCAGACGGACTTGGAGAAAGTCGTTGCTGATGCCAAGGACGCTCGCTCTGCGATGAGAGCTGCGAAGGAGGAGCTGCGTCAGGCCGAACAGATTGCGGCTGGAAAGCCCTTTATGCTGCGGAGCAAGTTTTGCAATCCGAAGTTTGCTCTGTTAGACCGGATGTGGAGTGTGGAGGACACCTATCTGGATTTGGCGGCAAGTGCTGCTGACGTGACCGAACACTTTCGAGATCTAAATGATCGCGAAGTGGAAAAGCTTTTCTGGTCGCAGTTCCACAATCCAGAACGTCCGTTGGCAGTGGACGATCGCCTGGCTCAATGGGCCGAACTGAATAGGTTGTCCGCACTTGCCATGAAGTACGTCATGGGTCATCTTTGACCGGGCAGATCGGAGCCGAAGAGTTATTTCAGCTTGGTACAACAATTCCTTGACGAGGTGCCGCGTATTAATGCAATGAAGAGGTCAGCATGCATAGAGGGCGCACAGATGGCTCTTGCCCGTGTCCAGACATACTGGACAGAGATGGAGACCACCGTTGTTGCGTCCCGAGATTCGGACAAAATCCGAGTACCCTCTGAGCACTATTTTCAGGAAGTCCTTGAGGGCGCTCGTGTAATAGATACGCAGTGCTTGAAGGATGCTATGTTATGATAGCCTATGTAATTATAAAGCAATATTTTGATAAATTGTAGTGGCCTTTTATACTTGTGCCTTCAAGTATTGGGAACACCTCCTGTGCGGCCGTTTTTAAAATATATATACAAAATCTGAAAGATGGCAGTCGTTGGCTTCAGCCCCCACGCACATAGTGCGGGGGTGCTCGTAGAAGACGCACTTTCACACTTAATCCAACGTCTTGGTCCTACAAAGGAGGTGATAGCGCAGCGGGCCAAGCAACCAGACTATAATGCTTTAACACTTTCACTTAGCCATAGGAGCTTGACAGGGGGACTATTTAGGTAGCCCCTTGGTGGCGACTGCACTCGCCCGAGTTCGGGGCGCGTATGTGCCTGGCCGGGAAATGACCCTTTGTTAAAACGGAGGAATCATATAGATTCTGGTAGGTCATCGAGTGGCTGACCAGTCTCATGCTACATCATGACAGTCAGTTTTTGGCTTTCTCTACTGAGGTGCTCGCCCGGCCTAACCGGGGCACAATCGCAGTAGTTCTCCTGGTGCTACCTTAGCCGATAGAGTGGAACGTAAGGTAGCCGAACTCAGGAGCCGGGCAACCCAACTTTTGACCAAAGACATGATTCGGAGCTGATGCATATAATGCCAAAACTCGCGACGCCGAACACTCCCTAAGGTGTTCGGTCTTTATAAGTGCGGGCAAAACAGCACTCCTTATTAAAAACCCCTAGTGTCCAGGTACGCGCAAAAATTCTGACGTGGCCACATGCCAAGACGCCAGCCTCCTCCTTGGTTATGGCAGAGAAAACCAGGGGATATGTAGCAACAAGAGACAGTAAAAAAGGTTTACGCAGGGTCTTAATCTAAAAAGAATCCTTAGGACCGGGTCCCTACTGCACGTCTGCGCCTGTGTCTCCGTTGTGCCGTATCCTGGACGGGCGCTGCACGACGTTCATCTGTAAAAGAGAGGAACTGAGTTCAAAATGGGTCGTGCTGAACAAGATTTTAAAATAAACAAAGTATAAAGTAAAATATATAAAATTGAGCTTTATTGTCTCTTATTGTATATGTACGGAGCCCCTAGTGCGGTGGTATATGGCCACTAAGCCTGCATCAATGATAATTTTGTACCGAACTCGTCTATCCGCGCTCGTGGTCTTTTAAGGACCTATTCCGAAGTTTTTGGACGGTGAAGCCATTTTACTGTGGGGCTGTCAAAGCTGCCGCACAGTCCTCCGCTTGGGGGAGGCGCGCCTCAATGCTTCCCCTTTAAAGAGATGATGCCTCGTGGACCGGGCATTTTAAGCATTAGAGATGCATAATGCGGTATTGCGTTAAAGCGCGCGAAAGCTTCGCGTCCTAGTAGTGCTTGATAGCGACTTGAGAATGGGACGACGTGGAAAATTAGCTTTTCGCGACGGAAGTTATCGGGGTAGCCAAATGTAACTTCAAGCCGGAGGAAACCCCTGCATCGGGTGTCCGGACCTAGCGTTACCCCTTGAAAGGAGGTTTTGTTGTGACGGATTCATGTTGGGTCTATCCCCATGCGACGGATTGTGTCCTGATATATCAGGTTTAGTCCACTGCCACCGTCCATAAGGACATTTGAAAACTTGAGTCCGCCGATTATTGGATCGAGTACCAAGGCAGACCAGCCTGCATTCCTGATACTTCTAGAATAGTCCCGTTGATCGAAGATGATTGGTTTTGACAACCAGTGGCGGGACCCCTTTGGGATAGGTCGTGTGGTGCGTACCTTTATGGGCGCCGCACATTTTGTTATGTGAAGTAAGTTTACTGTCTTTACTTCTTGTGGGAAGTTCTTTTGTTTCCTTGTGCTCTGCTTTTGGGGTTCGTCTTCGTCCTCACTTGGTGTTTCGATCCCCTTGTGTTCGGCGTGGAGTCTGCCGGATTGTTTGAAAACCCAACAATCTCTGTGGGTATGGTTAGCCGGCCTCCCGGGAGTACTGTGTATTTGACATGTCATGTCCAGGATTTTGTTTAATTTGGATGGATCATCCCTGTTATCCTGGAGGGGCGGCTTTGTTTGATTCTCTCGTGAGCTTTTGAATCCGGCGTTGATTGCCGTGCTCTTCGGACTTTTTTACTTAGTCCGGCGATGGTCCTTGTTGCGTCGCGGTTTTCCATTTCCATCCCTAGTTTCGGATGTACTTGGGTCGTTGGGGCTGCGTCTTGCCAACCAGCTGTCCTCTCCTGCACAAAAGAGGGTCATGAGGCTTGTTAGTGCGGCCATTGTTCTTGGCTTCTCTTGGCCGAGGTGTCTGGCGAGCCATTCGTCTCGGACGTTATGCCTGAAAGCTGCTAAGGCTTCGGCGTCCGGACAGTCGACTATCTGATTCTTTTTAGTGAGGAATCTATTCCAGAATTGCCGAGCTAATTCTCCGTGCTGTTGTGTTATGTGACTGAGGTCGTCAGCATCCGGAGGACGGACATAAGTCCCTTGAAAATTTGCTCAGAAAGCATCCTCGAGCTCTTCCCAGCTTCCAATTGTGTTTTCGGGGAGGCTTTTGAGCCAATGCCGAGCTGGTCCTTTGAGCTTTAGTGGTAAGTATTTGATGGCGTGGAGATCATCTCCTCTAGCCATATGTATGTGGAGGATATAATCCTCTATCCAGACTCCAGGGTCTGTTGTTCCACCATATGCCTCTATGTTTACGGGTTTGAATCCCACTGGAAATTCATAATCCAGGACCTCATCTGTGAAGCATAGAAGATGTGCGGCGCCCCTGTATTTGGGTGTGCCGGATTCTGATGATGGTTTTATTGCATTGCCTACGAGAGCTTGCTTTCTTGGCCCATAAATGGACCTGGCTGGGCCATCTTTTTGATGCGAATCTGCAAGTGGGTCGCGTGCCGGCTTAAGTGCGGCGCCATTTGCCGTTTTATGCTGGCTATGGGGTCGTCTATCCGACCGTGTGGCTTTCTTGTTTTTTGAATGCGATGGATCTATGGCCTCTTCGTCAAATTCGGGCAGTAGCTTTTCTCTTTCGGATAGCTTTTAGCGCAGCGACTGTCGCCGTATTTATCTGCGGTATTGATTACTTTGCTCCATCTGATCCTGAGTGCATCTTCCGCCGTTTTTAGCTTCCGCTTCTGCTTCTTCAGGCTGCGTGCTGTTGCCACGAGCCTCTTGTGGAGATTCTTCTGCTTCATGGGTTTGTCCGGCGTAAGGTCGTCCGGAGTGCCATTTTCGCCGGGGGAGGGATGTTCGGTTTCTCTATCTGTGTTGCCCTGTTTGGACGGTTGCTCTAAGGCCTGCCCGTCGTCTACCGGCTCATCCTGCTCTATGGCTAGGTCTTTATCGAGGCGGGGCTTGGGTCGGTGTTTACGCCGATGCTTTGATTGCTTTTCTAGGGATCGGTCCCCCGTTCCATCCCCTTTTTCCTCGCTATTGTTTCCTTTAGGGGTGTCCACCATGTACACATCGTGAGATGGGGTGGCTGTCCAATGCCCTATGGGCGTTGGCTCATCTGTATCTCCTGCATCGTCGTCCATACCGTCGATGTCTTCGGAGTCGAAGTTGAGCACGTCGTTTAAATTGTCGACAGTGGCTACCAAGTGGGTGGTGGGTGGGCTTTGAATTTCTTCATCGTCTGTATCCCATCCTTGATGGCCATAGTCCGGCTAGGGCTCTCCCAATAAAGAGAGAGACTTTAGTGAGTTCAGGATGTCGCCAAAGGGCGAGTGCTGAAAGATGTCCGCGGCGGTGAACTCCATGACCGGCGCCCAATCGGATTCGATTGGCAGGGGCGCGGGAGGTTCGGAGTCCGTAGGGGAATCCGGATCCTCGGAGTCACAGGTCATGCAGAGTGCGGGGCTGGCGTTTGGCTTGATCGCTTTTGAGATCGCAGCCCCCGGGGTGATGTCCAACCGCTCACCCTCGATTAGCGCCGCAGGCTCCGAATTAAGGGTCGGAACCGACGCGCGTATGGGCTCCAGGGCACTGTTCGGCGACAAAGCTAGATCATGCCCATCGAGATAGTGCGGCGTGCTTGGCCGTGGCTCGAATCCGTCGAAGATCAAGTCCCCGCGGATGTCAGCTGTATAGTTCAAACTTCCAAACCTGACCTGATGGCCAGGGGTGTAGCTTTCGATCTGCTCCAGGCGTCCAAACGAATTGGCCCGCAGTGCGAAGCCACCGAAGACGAAGATCTTTCCGGGGAGAAAAGTCTCACCCTGGACTGCATCGTCGTTCATGATCAAAGGAGCCATCCGGCCTAAAAGCAACGACACAGAGGAACTCTCAATGAAAGCACCAATGTCGGTGTCAAAACCGGCGGATCTCGGGTAGGGGGTCCCGAACTGTGCGTCTAGGCCGGATGGTAACAGGAGACAAGGGACACGAAGTTTACCCAGGTTCGGGCCCTCTCGATGGAGGTAAAACCCTACTCCTGCTTGATTAATATTGATGATATGGGTAGTACAAGAGTAGATCTACCACAAGATCAAGGAGGCTAAACCCTAGAAGCTAGCCTACGGTATGATTGTTGTATGATGAAGTTGTCCTACGGACTAGAACCCTCCGGTTTATATAGATACCGGATAGGGTTAGGGTTACACAAAGTCGGTTACAATGGTTGGAGATCTCGAATATCCGCATCGCCAAGCTTGCCTTCCACGCCAAGGAAAGTCCCTTCGGGACACGGGACGAAGTCTTCAATCTTGTATCTTCATAGTCCTGGAGTCCGGCTGAAGGTATAGTCCGGCTATCCGAACACCCCCTAATCCAGGACTCCCTCAGTTATATTACTCATATCATGCATATGTTGTATTGCAATGCTTAGTTTTTACATCATATACACTTCCTTAGTTGACACATCATATATGTGATTGCCCTCTGCTCACTTCCTTAGTATATAAATCATATATTTGAATTATATCATGCCATGATGTTTACATAGACACATGTATCTGAATTATGGCATGCCAACCCATTTTCTAAGACATAATATAGTTATATCATCTCATCTTGTTCACATAGTCATCATATTTTGAATTATGTCATTCTATCCGTGAATTATATCATGCCATCATGTTTCCATCGACGGCATGTTTGTGATTTATGGCATGCCAACCACTTTAATAGACACATCGTATAGTTATATCATGTCATCATGTTTACATAGTCATCATATTTTGAAGTATGCCATTCTATCCTGTTTAGTTAGCCATCATACATGTGAAATTGTGTTATGCTATCCTATTTAATTAGCCATCATATATTTGAAATTATGTCCTGCTATTCTGTTTGGTTAGACAACATAAATGTGAATTATTTCATGCCTTGTTTTCTTCCCTACTGTCCATTGCACCTGTCTATCTTACAATGTCTGTACATTCAATTATTTTTCTTGTTTATCACCCATTTCAATTGGAGGGGGTGATCGAAGTATCTGTGGGAGTAAAAATACGGTCTTCAGAAAAGATCGTGCTACCTGTCGATGGAGATAGAACCACGATTGTACTTGCCCAAGAACCAGCCGAAGGAAATATGCCCTAGAGGCAATAATAAAGTTATTATTTATTTCCTTATATCATGATAAATGTTTATTATTCATGCTAGAATTGTATTAACCGGAAACATAATACTTGTGTGAATACATAGACAAACAGAGTGTCACTAGTATGCCTCTACTTGACTAGCTCGTTGATCAAAGATGGTTATGTTTCCTAGCCATAGACATGAGTTGTCATTTGATTAACGGGATCACATCATTAGGAGAATGATGTGATTGACTTGACCCATTCCGTTAGCTTAGCACTCAATCGTTTAGTATGTTGCTATTGCTTTCTTCATGACTTATACATGTTCCTATGACTATGAGATTATGCAACTCCCGATTATCGGAGGAACACTTTGTGTGCTACCAAACGTCACAACGTAACTGGGTGATTATAAAGGTGCTCTACAGGTGTCTCCGAAGGTACTTGTTGGGTTGGCGTATTTCGAGATTAGGATTTGTCACTCCGATTGTCGGAGAGGTATCTCTGGGCCCACTCGGTAATGCACATCACTTAAGCCTTGCAAGCATTGCAACTAATGAGTTAGTTGCGGGATGATGTATTACGGAACGAGTAAAGAGACTTGTCGGTAACGAGATTGAAGTAGGTATTGAGATACCAACGATCGAATATCGGGCAAATAACATACCGATGACAAAGGGAACAACGTATGTTGTTATGCGGTCTGGCCGATAAAGATCTTCATAGAATATGTGGGAGGCAATATGAGCATCAAGGTTCCGCTATTGGTTATTGACCGGAGACGTGTCTCGGTCATGTCTACATAGTTCTCGAACCCGTAGGGTCCGCACGCTTAAAGTTTTGATGACGGTTATGAGTTTATGTGTTTTGATGTACCGAAGGAGTTCGGAGTCCCGGATGAGATCGGGGACATGACGAGGAGTCTCGAAATGGTCGAGACGTAAAGATCGATATATTGGACGACTATATTCGGACGTCGGAAAGGTTCCGAGTGATTCGGGTATTTTCGCGAGTACCGGGGAGTTACGGGAATTCGTATTGGGCCTTAATGGGCCATACGGGAAAGGAAAGAAAGGCCTCAAAGGGTTGCCGCACCCCTCCCCATGGGCTGGTCCGAATTGGACTAGGGAGGGGGGCGACCCTTCCTTCCTTCTCCTTTTCCCTTCCCTTTCCTTCCCTTCTACTCCTACTACTTGGAAGGGCTCCTAGTTCTACTAGGAAAGGGGCAATCCTACTCCCGGTGGGAGTAGGACTCCCCTAGGGCGCGTCATAGAGAGGGCCGGCCCTCCCCCTCCTCCACTCCTTTATATACGGGGGCAGAGGGGCACCCCATAGACACAACAATTGATCTCTTGATCTCTTAGCCGTGTGCCCCCTCCACCATAATCCACCTCGATAATATCGTAGCGGTGCTTAGGCGAAGCCCTGCGTCGGTAGAACATCATCGTCGTCACCACGCCGTCGTGCTGACGGAACTCTCCCTCAAAGCTCGGCTGGATCGGAGTTCGAGGGACGTCATTGAGCTGAACGTGCTGAACTCGGAGGTGCCGTGCGTTCGGTACTTGATCGGTCGGATCGTGAAGATGTACGACTACATCAACCGCGTTATGCTAACGCTTCCGCTTTCGGTCTACGAGGGTACGTGGACAACACTCTTCCCTCTCGTTGTTGTGCATCACCATGATCTTGCGTGTGCGTAGGAATTTTTTTTGAAATTACTACGTTCTCCAACAGTGGCATCCGAGCCAGGTTTTATGCGTATATGTTATATGCACGAGTAGAACACAAGTGAGTTGTGGGCGATACAAGTCATACTGCTTGCCAGCATGTTATACTTTGGTTTGGCGGTATTGTTGGATGAAGCGGCCCGGACTGACATTACGCGTACGCTTACGCGAGACTGGTTCTACCGACGTGCTTTGCACACAGGTGGCTGGCGGGTGTCAGTTTCTCTAACTTTAGTTGAACTGAGTGTGGCTACGCCCGGTCCTTGCGAAGGTTAAAACAGCACCAACTTGACAAACTATCGTTGTGGTTTTGAGGCGTAGGTAAGAATGGTTCTTGCTCAGCCCGTAGCAGCCACGTAAAACTTGCAACAACAAAGTAGAGGACGTCTAACTTGTTTTTGCAGGGCATGTTGTGATGTGATATGGTCAAGACGTGATGAGATATAAGTTCTTGTATGAGATGATCATGTTTTGTTGAAGTTATCGATAACTGGCAAAAGCCTTATGGTTGTCTCTCTATTGCATAAGATGCAAGCGCCAAATAATTGCTTTACTTTATCGCTATGCGATAGCAATAGTTACAAGAGCAATAGTTGACGAGACGACCATGTGACGACACATTGATATAGATCAATATGATGGAGATCATGGTGTCATGTCGGTGACGATGGAGATCATGACGATGCTTTGGAGATGGAGATCAAAGGCACAAGATGATGATGGCCATATCATGTCACATATTATGATTACATGTGATGTTTATCTTTTATACATCTTATTTTTCTTAGTTCGGCGGTAGCTTTATAAGATGATCTCTCACTAAATTATCAAGGTATAAGTGTTCTCCCTGAGTATGCGCCATTGTGAAAGTTCTTCGTGCTTAGACACCACGTGATGATCGGGTGTGATAGGCTCTACGTTCAAATACAACAGGTGCAAAACAGTTGCGCACGCGGAATACTCAGGTTAAACTTGACGAGCCTAGCATATAACAGATATGGCCTCGGAACACCGAGACCGAAAGGTCGAGCGTGAATCATATAATAGATATGATCAACATAGTGATGTTCACCATTGAGACTACTCCATCTCACGTGATGATCAGACATGGTTTACTTGATATGGATCACGTGATCACTTAGAGGATTAGAGGGATGTCTATCTTAGTGGGAGTTCTTAAGTAATATGATTAATTGAACTTTAATTTATCATGAATTTAGTCCTGGTAGTATTAGAATATCTATGTTGTAGATCAATAGCTAGCGATGTTGCTCCCCGTTTAATGTTTATACGTTCCTAGAGAAAAACTATGTTGAAAGATGTTAGTAGCAATGATGCGGATTGGATCCGTGATCTGAGGATTATCCTCTTTGCTGCACAGAAGAATTATGTCCTTGATGCACCGCTAGGTGACAGATCTATTGCAGGAGAAAATACAGACGTTATGAACGTTTGGCTAGCTCAATATGATGACTACTTGATAGTTTAGTGCACCATGCTTAACGACTTAGAATCGGGACTTCAAAGACGTTTTGAACGTCATGGACCATATGAGATGTTCCAGGAGTTGAAGTTAATATTTCAAGCAAATACCCGAGTTGAGAGATATGAAGTCTCCAACAAGTTCTATAGCTAAAAGATGGAGGAGAATATCTCAAGCAGTGAGCATGTGCTCAGATTGTTTGGGTACTACAATCGCTTGAATCAAGTGGGAGTTAATCTTCCAGATAAGATAGTGATTGACAGAATTCTCTAGTCACCATCACCAACTTAGTAGAACTTTGTGATGAACTATAATATGCAAGGGATAACGGAAACGATTCCCAAGCACTTCGTGATGCTGAAATCGACGAAGGTAGAAATCAAGAAAAACATCAAGTGTTGATGGTTGACAATACCACTAGTTTCAAGAAAAGGGCAAAGGGAAGAAGGGAAACTTCAAGAAGAACGGCAAGCAAGTTGCTGCTCAAGTGAAGAAGCCCAAGTCTGGTCCTAAGCCTGAGACTAAGTGCTTCTACTGCAAAGGGACTGGTCATTGGAAGTGGAACTGCCCCAAGTATTTGGCAGATAAGAAGGATGGCAAAGTGAACAAAGGTATATTGGATATACATGTTAGTGATGTGTGCTTTACTAGTGTTTATAGCCACCCCTCGGCATTTGATACTGGTTCAGTTGCTAAGAGTAGTAACTCGAAACATGAGTTACAGAATAAGCAGAAACTAGTTAAGGGCGAGGTGACGACGTGTGTTGGAAATAGTTCCAAGATTGATATGATCATCATCGCATGCTCCCCATACTTTCGGGATTAGTGTTGAAACTAAATAAGTGTTATTTGGTGTTTGCATTGAGCATGAATATGATTTGATCATGTTTATTGCAATACGGTTATTCATTTAAGTTAGAGAATAATTGTTGTTCTGTTTACATGAATAAAAACCTTGTATGGTTACACACCCAATGAAAATGGTTCGTTGGATCTCGATTGTAGTGATACACATATTCATAATATTGAAGCCAAAAGATGCAAAGTTAATAATGATAGTGCAACTTATTTGTGGCACTGCCGTTTAGGTCATATTGGTGTAAAGCGCATGAAGAAACTCCATGTTGATGGGCTTTTGAAGTCACTTGATTACGAATCACTTGATGCTTGCGAACCATGCCTCATGGGCAAGATGACTAAGACTACGTTCTACAGAACAATGGAGCGAGCCACTGACTTATTGGAAATAATACATACTGATGTATGCGGTCCGATGAGTGTTAAGGCTCACGGCAAGTATCGTTATTTTCTGACCTTCACAGATGATTTGAGCAAGATATGGATATATCTACTTGATGAAACACAAGTCTGAAACATTTGAGAAGTTCAAAGAATTTCGGAGTGAAGTGGAGAATCATCGTATCAAGAAAATAAAAGTTTCTACGATATGATCGCAGAGGTAAAATATTTGAGTTACGAGTTTGGCCTTTAGTTCAAACAATGCGAAATAGTTTCACTACTCATGCCACCTTGAACACCACAGTGTAATGGTGTGTCTGAACGTCATAACCGTACTTTATTAGATATGGTGGGATCTATGATGTCTCTTACCAATCTACCACTATCGTTTTGGGGTTATGCATTAGAGACAGGTGCATTCACGTTAAAAAAGGCACCATCTAAATCCGTTGAGATGACACCTTATGAACTGTGGTTTGGCAAGAAACCAAAGTTGTCGTTTCTTAAAATTTGGGGTTGCAATGCTTATTTGAAAAAGTTTCATACTGATAAGTTTAAAACCCAAATCGGAAAAATGTGTCTTCATAGGGTACCCAAAGGAGACAGTTGGGTACACCTTCTATTACAGATCCGAAGGCAAGCCATTCGTTGCTAAGAATGGATCCTTTCTAGAGAAGGAGTTTCTCTCGTAAGAAGTGAGTGGGAGGAAAGTAGAACTTGATGAGGTAAATGTACCTGCACCTTATTTGGAAAGTAGTTCATCACAGAAATCTGTTCCTGTGACTACTACACCAATTAGTGAGGAAGCTAATGACGATGATCATGTAACTTCAGATCAAGTTACTACCGAACCTCGTAGGTAAACCAGAGTGAGATCCGCACAAGAGTGGTACGGTAATCCTGTTCTGGAGGTCATGTTACTTGACCATGACAAACCTACGAACTATGAGGAAGCGATGATGAGCCCAGATTCCACGAAATGGCTTGAGGCCATGAAATCTGAGATGAGATCCATGAATGAGAACAAAGTATGGACTTTGATTGACTTGCCCAATGATCGGCGAGCCATTGAGATTAAATGGATCTTCAAGAGGAAGACGGACGCTGATAGTAGTGTTACTATCTACAAAGCTAGAATTGTCGCAAAAGGTTTTCGACAAGTTCAAGGTGTTGACTACGATGAGAGTTTCTCACTCGTATCTATGCTTAAGTCTGTCCGAATCATGTTAGTAATTGCCGCATTTTATGAAATCTGGCAAATGGATAAACAAAACTACATTCCTTAATGGATTTATTAAAGAAGAGTTGTATATGATGCAACCAGAAGGTTTTGTCAATCTTAAAGGTGCTAACAAAATATGCAAACTCCAGCGATCCATCTATGGACTGGTGCAAGCATCTCGGAGTTGGAATATACGCTTTGATAAGTTGATCAAAGCATGTAGTTTTATACAGACTTACGGTGAAGCCTGTATTTACAAGAAAGTGAGTTACAAGAAAGTGAGTGGGAGCACTACAACATTTCTGATAAGTATATGTGAATGACATATTGTTGATCAGATATAATGTAGAATTATTCTACAAAGCATAAAGGAGTGTTTGAAAGGAGTTTTTCAAAGAAAGACCTCGGTGAAGCTGCTTACATATTGAGCATCAAGATCTATAGAGATAGATCAAGACGCTTGATAAGTTTTTTCAATGAGTACATACCTTGACAAGATTTTGAAGTAGTTCAAAATGGAACAGTCAAATAAAGAGTTCTTGGCTGTGTTACAAGGTGTGAAATTGAGTAAGACTCAAAGCCCGACCACGACAGAAGATAGAAAGAGAATGAAAGCCATTCCCTATGCCTCAGCCATAGGTTCTACAAAGTATGCCATGCTGTGTACCAGATCTATTGTATACCCTACCACAGAGTTTGGCAAGGGAGTACAATAGTGATCTAGGAGTAGATCACTGGACAGCAGTCAAAATTATCCTTAGTGGAATAAGGATATGTTTATCGATTATGGAGGTGACAAAAGGTTCATCCTAAAGGGTTACGTCGATGCAAGTTTTTGACACTGATCCAGATGATTCTAAGTCTCAATCTGGATACATATTGAAAGTGGGAGCTATTAGCTAGAGTAGCTTCATGCAGAGCATTATAGACATAGAATTTGCAAAATACTTACGGATCTGAATGTGACAGACCCATTGACTAAAATTATCTCACAAGCAAAACATGATCACACCTTAGTACTCTTTGGGTGTTAATCACATAGCGATGCGAACTAGATTATTGACTCTAGTAAACCCTTTGGGTGTTGGTCACATGACGATGTGAAATATGGGTGTTAATCACATGGTGATGTGAACTATTGATGTTAAATCACATGGCGATGTGATCTAGATTATTGACTCTAGTGCAAGTGGGAGACTGAAGGAAATATGCCCTAGAGGCAATAATAAAGTTATTATTTATTTCCTTATATCATGATAAATATTTATTATTCATGCTATAATTGTATTAACCGGAAACATAATACTTGTGTGAATACATAGACAAACAGAGTGTCACTAGTATGCCTCTACCTGACTAGCTCGTTGATCAAAGATGGTTATGTCTCCTAGCCATAGACATGAGTTGTCATTTGATTAACGGGATCACATCATTAGGAGAATGATGTGATTGACTTGACCCATTCCGTTAGCTTAACACTCAATCGTTTAGTATGTTGCTATTGCTTTCTTCATGACTTATACATGTTCCTATGACTATGAGATTATGCAACTCCCGTTTACCGGAGGAACACTTTGTGTGCTACCAAACGTCACAACGTAACTGGGTGATTATAAAGGTGCGCTACAGGTGTCTCCGAAGGTACTTGTTGGGTTGGCGTATTTCGAGATTAGGATTTGTCACTCCGATTGTCGGAGAGGTATCTCTGGGCCCACTAGGTAATGCACATCACTTAAGCCTTGCAAACATTGCAACTAATGAGTTAGTTGCGGGATGATGTATTATGGAACAAGTAAAGAGACTTGTCGGTAACGAGATTGAACTAGGTATTGAGATACCAACGATTGAATCTCGGGCAAGTAACATACCGATGACAAAGGGAACAACGTATGTTGTTATGCGGTCTGACCGATAAAGATCTTCGTAGAATATGTGGGAGCTAATATGAGCATCCAGGTTCCGCTATTGGTTATTGACCGGAGACGTGTCTCGGTCATGTCTACATAGTTCTTGAACCCGTAGGGTCCGCACGCTTAAAGTTTCGATGATGGTTATATTATGAGTTTATGTGTTTTGATGTACCGAAGGAGTTCGGAGTCCCAGATGGGATCGGGAACATGACGAGGAGTCTCGAAATGGTCGAGACGTAAAGATCGATATATTGGACGACTATATTCGGGCATCGGAAAAGTTCCGAGTGATTTGGGTATTTTCGCGAGTACCGGGGAGTTACGGGAATTCGTATTGGGCCTTAATGGGCCATACGGGAAAGGAGAGAAAGGCCTCAAAGGGTGGCCTCACCCCTCCCCATGGCCTGGTCCGAATTGGACTAGGGAGGGGTGGCGCCCCCTTCCTTCCTTCTCATTTTCTCTTCCCTTTCCTTCCCTTCTACTCCTACTACTTGGAAGGGCTCCTAGTTCTACTAGAAAAGGGGGAATCCTACTCCCAGTGGGAGTAGGACTCCCCTAGGGTGCGCCATAGAGAGGGCTGGCCCTCCCCCTCCTCCACTCCTTTATATACAGGGGCAGAAGGGCACCCCATAGACACAACAATTGATCTCTTGATCTCTTAGCCGTGTGCCCCCCTCCACCATAATCCACCTCGATAATATCGTAGCGGTGCTTAGGCGAAGCCCTGCGTCGGTAGAACATCATCGTCGTCACCACGTCGTCGTGCTGACGGAACTCTCCCTCAAAGCTCGGCTGGATCGGAGTTCGAGGGACGTCATTGAGCTGAACGTGCTGAACTCGGAGGTGCCGTGCGTTCGGTACTTGATCGGTCGGATCGTGAAGACGTACGACTACATCAACCGCGTTGTGCTAACGCTTCCGCTTTTGGTCTACGAGGGTACGTGGACAACACTCTCCCCTCTCGTTGCTATGCATCACCATGATCTTGCGTGTGCGTAGGATTATTTTTTTGAAATTACTACGTTCCCCGACACCAGCCCCACCAGACATAACCTAGACTCACGCAGATTGTACCCCTACCCAGTTGGACAGAGAACCAGCTACACCCCTTCTAACCCCAACCCCAGTAGATGGTAACCCAGTTCCCATTGACACAGCACCGTCTCCACCACAGAGCACTCAAACACGAGCAGTTAGTAAGGCAATTGCAGTGCCCAAAGCACGAGGACCACCACTCCGAACCCCAAGTCAATGCTTAAAGCAGAAGAAGAATTGTTCTCAGGTCAGGTTCCGTAGCTATGGTTCATACTACTTTGCTCTTGCATCACTGTATTTACTCATACCAACTAATTTCAAATTTTAAGGATGCAAATGAAACTCCAATGGCGCAACAGGTATGTTTTAAACCTATTTCTTTAACGTGTTTGCTGTTGTAACTTGCTCTATGTTGATTTCAGTTTCAATTGAATAAACAGTTATGTTCTCATGCCATGCACATTACAAGTGTTGTTATTGTTGTGTAGTTTCCCACACTTATATTCTGTCTATGCTGCTTTGTCTTAAATATATATGATTCGAACTGTATCTATCTTGATTTGGCAACATAAACTCAAATGATATAGACCATACAGTGACCATACTAGATAGATATATGTTTGTTTCATGTTGTTATCATGTCCACCTTACTACTGAACTGGTTTACCAAAATGAGTTTCATATACTACATTGTAAACATGTGATGTGTTTGTTTGTTTCTCCTTTAGAACACGGATAAAATATTGGAGAAGAGTACCCCATTATGAAATGGTAAAAGAAGTAATGCAAATCAGGTTCAAGATAGTGAGACATCCCTGTTGTTCTCCAAGAAAGCTGATAAAAACTATATTGAAGACACTGAGACAACCCCAAAGTCCTGTCTTGATGTAGTGTTCAAGTTACTGGCTACTACTGCTGGCACCAGCTCTTCGTACTCGCTGCCTGAATCAGTTCGGCTTCTTGAGTCTCAACTTCAAGTTGAAAGACATCGATCAGATGTTATGCGACAGGAAGCCGAAGGACCGAGGAAGTCCTTGCAGAATTCAAATGCATACTTTCTGGTGCAACAGCAAGTGCTGGAGGATTTAAGCGCCGAACAAGAGAAAGTTAATAAGCTTGCTAAGCATCTTGCTAGCATTATGGGTACCCAGGATATTGTTTCTTGAGCTCTTCTGAAGTGGTTTCAGTTCTGGACTTGTTTTGCTGCGGCGTCTATATGTTGCTTTGTTCCCTATATTTGCACTGGTGGCGAACTTTGATGCCCAGTGGATGTAATATGTGTAATAGCCGTGATAGCCTAGCGTAAGTTACTTCCTTATTTATTTCCGTTGTCTTGTTATTTGTTTTCTTGTAGTCAGTGCAGTTCTTTTTCCGCGGTTTGCTAGTGGCCGAAATAACCTATTTTTTTAAACTAGGCCACATTAACAATGGGCTACATATTTACTGTAGTTAACATGGGCCTCCTACGGGCCGTAGAAACAATGGGCCTTCTAAGGGTCGTAGACACAATGGGCCTTCTACGGGGCGTAGACACAATGGGCCTTCTACGGGCCGTATGATCGGTTGGCCAAACATGGGACAATAACAAACCCCATTATGGTCGTAAATGGGCTAGAGTTGAAATCGTACGTTCATGGGACGACCATAACGGGCCATCGTTAATAGGACGTATTTGATGACACTATGAAAGCGGCCCAACGTATTAACGGGACACAAACGGGCCGACTATAACCACAGGCTGTATTTGGCCCACAAGCTGAAAATGACAGTAACGGGCCGAAAGTAAACGAATGCTGGAAATGAGCCCAAGAATAAATGGGCCCTAAGAAGGCCGAAAGATAACATGGGCTAGAAACGGCCCAACGGAATAATGGGTCGTTAATGGGTATAAAGTGATACACTGTTCATTACGGGCCAGTTTTACCACGGGCTGTTAATGGGCCGAGGGTTACTAAGGGCCTCATATGGGCCAAAAGACGTCATGGGCCATACATGGGCCGGAAGTTAAAACGGGATGGAATTATATTGGACATCCCAGATGACGGTACTGGGCCTAATTCGGATAGGCCGTAAATGGGCCCTGGGTTAGCGGGCTATAAATGGGCTATATGCGAACAGGCCATTAATAGGCTTGTCGTGGGCCGGCCCGCCACCTTTTGACCAAGTCAAACGGGCCGGCCTTTTCACAGGAATGTGCCTCTGTTGGGCCGTGCCACGTGTCAACGTATCATAGGCGCTTTGGGTCCAATGAGTGGATGACGTCTGTCCCAACGGTGAGCTGACATGTGTTTCCTCCAGCCAATGATGATTTTACACATGGAAAATCCCCATTGGTCGGGGCTGTTAACGGGTTATCGGATCCAAAACCGGACCCGATAGCTTAACGGCGTTCTTCCGTTACGGTGGATGCCATGTGTGGGTCACCCTTGACGAAAGCACTTCTATGACGCGCGATTTATCATCATGGAAGTGGATACTTCCGTGATGATAATTTTGGTAATGTCATGGAACACTTCTACGACAGCACAAGTATGACTATCTTGATTCTGTCATAAATTTGTCATGGATGTACATGCATGACAGAAAACGTGACCTACTGTGACAAACACGTATCATCACGGAAGTGTATTTTTTGTAGTGGGGATCCGGAGGAGATCGCCAACCAGTGGCACCCCGAGGATCCTCCTCAGTACACTGGAGAGGACCACTTTGATCCATGGGCATAGACCAACTTAGGCCAAAAGCCTAAGCTTGGGGGAGTACGTATTTCTCACCGACATTACATTCATGTTCACACACTCATTCTAGTTGTCGGTGCTCATACTTTTTCATTGTACTATCCATGCTAGTTTATTTTATTTTCCAAGTCTTCTTCTTGTGTGTTTGAAAAACCTTAAGAAAAACCAAAAAATTAGTTATAGCTTTTAGCTAGTTTACTTTCCATGCCTATAGTAGCAGTAATTAAAAAGAAAACCCAAAAAGATTTCTCGTTCTTCTTTTGTTTGTTGGGATCTTTCCCGTGTAAATAGTTTTATTTCTTTCCTTTTCTTTGGGGGTCAAGAGGAGAAGACCATAATGAAAATGTTGAAGTGGCTCTCATATGCATTATTGTTGATTTAACCAAGAGCCCATATTACCTTGTCTTCTCCCTTGTATTAAATGCTTGTAGATTCCAGCTTAGTCCAATGCATGTGCACTATTATTATTATCCACACCATTTGGTTGTGCAAGTGAAAGGCAATAATGACGATATATGATGGACTGATTGAGATAAGACAAGCTGGTATGAACTCGACCTATCTTATTTTTGTAAATATGATTAGTTCAACATTCCTGATTCAGCCTATTATGAATGAAACATGTTTGCAATGACAATTAGAGATTATAGTTGCTTGTGTCATGCTTGATTAGCTAGGAGTTTATAATGGTTTACCTTGCGTGCCAACATACTAATGGTTGTGATGTGGTATGATAGGGTGGTATCCTCCTTTGAATGATTCGAGTGGCTTGACTTGGCACATGTTCACGCATGTAGTTGAAACAAAATCAACATAGTCTCCACGATATTTATGTTCATGGTGGATTATATCCTACTCATGCTTGCACTCAATGTTTATTAATTTTAATGCATGTTCATGACTGTTGTCGCTCTCTAGTTGGTCGCTTCCCAGTCTTTCTCTAGCCTTCACTTGTACTAAGCGGGAATATTGCTTGTGCATCCACTTCCATAAACCCCAAAGTTATTCCATATGAGTCCACCATACCTTCCTATATGCGGTATCTACCTGCCGTTCCAAGTAAATTTGTATGTGCCAAACTCTAAACTTTCAAATGAATTTCGGTTTTGTATGCTCGAATAGCTCATGTATCAACTCGGGTTGTCTGTATCTTCCATGCTATGCGGGTTATTCCCAAGAGGAGTGTACTCCGCTCCTCACTCACGAGAAAATGGTTGGTCACCGGGATGCCTAGTCCCATGCTCAAATCAAAATAATTGCAAACAAAACTCCCCCAGGACTGTTGTTAGTTGGAGGCACCCGTTGTCTCTGGCAAGCCATGGATTGATGCTTGTTGGTGGTGGGGAGTATAAACTTTACCATTCTGTTTGGGAACCGCCTATAATGTGTGTAGCATGGAAGATATCGAGATCTCTCAGTTGTTATGTTGACAATGGAAGTATGTCGCTCAAAATATTATTCATCTCTATTTCAAAAATCGAGCTCTGGCACCTCTACAAATCCCTACTTCCCTCTGCGAAGGGCCTATCTATTTACTTTTATGTTGAGTCATCATCCTCTTATTAAAAAGCACCAGATGGAGAGCACCGTTGTCATTTGCATGCATTATTATTAGTTTATATTGAGTGTGACTATGACTGGATCTCTTTTACCATGAATTACAATGTTTAGTCAGTCTTTGATCTTCAGAGGTGCTCTGCATTTATGTTTTGCGGTCTCAGAAAGGGCTAACGAGACACCATCTTGTTATATCATATTATGATTGTTTTGAGAAAGTGTTGTCATCCGAGATTTATTATTATTGCTCGCTAGTTGATTATGCCATTGATATGAGTAAATACGAGACCTAAGTGTTATTGTGAATATGGTTAGTTCATAATCTTTGCTGAAAACTTGAATGTTGGCTTTACATATTTACAACAACAAGCGCAAACAGAGTTTGTAAAAGTTTTTCTTTATCACTTTCAGTTTGTCAACTGAATTGCTTGAGGACAAGCATATGTTTAAGCTTGGGGTCGTTGATACGCCTCCGTCGTATCTACTTTTCCAAACACTTTTGCCCTTATTTTGGACTCTAACTTGCATGATTTGAATGGAACTAACCCGGACTGACGTTGTTTTCAGCAGAATTGCCATGGCGTTATTTTTGTGAAGAAATAAAAGTTCTCGGAATGACCTGAAACTTCACGGAGAATATTTTTGTAATATATAAAAAATCCTGGCGAAAGAATCAAGACCAGGGGGCCCACACCCTATCCACAAGGGTGGGGGCATGCCTACCCCCTGGGCGCGCCCCCTGTCTCGTGGGCCCCCTGAAGCTCCACCGAGCTCAACTCCAACTCTATATATTCACGTTCGGGGAGAAAAAAATCAGAGAGAAGGATTCATCGCATTTTAGATATGGAGCCGCCACCAAGCCCTAATCTCTCTCGGGAGGGCTGATCTGGAGTCCGTTCGGGGCTCTGGAGAGGGGAATCTGTCGTCTTCGTCATCATCAACCTTCCTCCATCACCAATTTCATGATGCTCACCGCCGTGCGTGAGTAATTCAATCATAGTCTTGCTAGACGGTGATGGGTTGGGAGAGATTTACCATGTAATCGAGTTAGTTTTTTTAGGGTTTGATCCCTAGTATCCATTATGTTCTGAGATTGATGTTGCTATGACTTTGCTATGCTTAATGCTTGTCACTAGGGCCCGAGTGCCACGATTTAAGATCTAAACCTATTATGTTTTCATGAATATATGTGAGTTCTTGATCCTATTCTGCAAGTCAATAGTCACCTACTATGTGTTATGATCCGGTAACCCCGAAGTGACAATAATCAGGACCACTCCCGGTGACGACCGTAGTTTGAGGACTTCATGTATTCACTAAGTGTTAATGCTTTGGTCCGGTACTAAAAGGAGGCCTTAATATCCCTTAGTTTCCAATAGGACCCCGCTGCCACGGGAGGGTAGGACAAAAGATGTCATGCAAGTTCTTTTCCATAAGCACGTATGACTATATTCGGAATATATGCCTACATTACATTGATGAACTGGAGCTAGTTTTGTGTCACCCTATGTTATAAATGTTGCATGAGGAATCGCATCCGACATAATTCTCCATCACTGATCCAATGCCTACGAGCTTTTCACATATTGATCTTTGCTTAGTTACTTTGTCGTTGCCACTGTTACAATTACTACAAAACTACTACTGTTACTTTTGCCACTATTACCCTTACTTCCATACTACTTTGCTACTAAATACTTAGCTGTAGATATAAGTTTTCCAGGTGTGGTTGAATTGACAACTCAACTACTAATACTTGAGAATACTCTTTGGCTCCCCTTGTGTCGAATCAATAAATTTGGGTTGAATACTCTACCCTCGAAAACTGTTGCGATCCCCTATACTTGTGGGTTATCACCAGCCATTGTGACGGAAAACAACAACCACTAATGCAGACTAGGGTAGTTGGACAATGACTCAGAGATAGGACTGGGTGTGGCCAATCGATTTAAAATCACTACTGCAGGATGCTGCTAACGCGACGCTACGATCAGAGACCCTTTGAGAAACTATGTGCGATGCAATAACCGCAAACGATGGTGTATGAAAACCGTCAGAAATGTGTAAAACGTTTGCGATGACGGATGCATGAAACACGGTTCAGTTTTTAGTTGCGTGTGTAATGAAAGGCATACGGTTCAGTTCAATTAACTATTTGCGATGATGAGGAACAAAAGAAACGGGCAGCCAGATGAAGGCGTGTGCGATACACATCATACGGTTCACTCGGATGAACTGTTTGTGATTAGGCAACACAAAAGAAACGGGCAGCCAGATGAAGATGTGTGTGATATACAACATATGGTTCACTTGGATGAACTATTTGTGATTAGGTAACACAAAAGAAACGGCCAGCCAGATCAAGGTGTGTGCGATATACGCATGTGGTTCACTCATCCCTTGTCATCAGTGTGTGACCTCTGTGGCAACCGTTCGCTCCTCAGGCGCCTCTTCGTGTACCATGGCAACTGTCCACCGCCTCTTCGCCTTTCCCTCTTGATTTGGAGCTGCTGTCGCACGCTCTTCCTCCCTCCATTTGCCTTCACCCTTCCTTCTGCCATTGTTCGATCATCTTCTCCATGGAGGGAACAAGTCGGAAAGGACCCCATTATTCTTGCCCCGATCTGAAAGACGACGTGGTGGAGGAACTCATTGATCGGTGTGACGTCATCACCTCGGCTAGCACGGCAGGTTCGTTCAAGACCATTCTCGACTCAACTAATAATATCATTACAAGGAACCCAAGGGTCCAGGAGCGGTTTGATCTCCCCTATCTTCTTCGTCGTGACCCTGCTGACTGGCACGGGGACGAGGGAAGCCTCGCCTTGTGCAAGTTGATGCCGCTTGATAATGATACGTATGATGTTAAGATGCCATCTCTTAAGGGCAAGGCTTGGGAAGGCACAAATGGAGATTGGGTTGTTTATATTCGGTACAACTGCGAGTGGGAACTTATGAATGTGTACACTCGTCACCGGGTTCCACTTCCAAAAATCTCAGACGACTACCCAAAGGTTGAGTACACCTATATTCTATGTGACTTCAAATACAATCATGGTGACGGTCGTCTACGGAAGATAGCAATTTGTCGAGTTCCCAACCACTCTTGGGATTACATGAACTATGAAGTTGTTGCTATCTTCGACAAGCTTGTTGCCTTACTTACTTCCACGCCTCGATGGATATTGCTCAAAAAATCAATTTATGTACATGGATGAGTACTGTGATGCAATTCAATACGAGGGTCTTGTGTTTGCTGCCACCACTCATGGCACTGATTTTGCATGAAATCATCATTGAGGGAGTCCTGGATTAGGGGGTGTCCGGATAGCCGGACTATACCTTCAGCCGGACTCCTGGACTATGAAGATACAAGATTGAAGACTTCATCCCGTGTCCGGAAGGGACTTTCCTTGGCATGGAAGGCAAGCTTGGCGATGCGAATATGTAGATCTCCTACCATTGTAACCAACTCTGTGTAACCCTAACCCCCTCCGGTGTCTATATAAACCGGAGGGTTTTAGTCCATAGGACAGAACAACAATCATACCATAGGCTAGCTTCTAGGGTTTAGCCTCCTCGATCTCGTGGTAGATCTACTCTTGTACTACCCATATCATCAATATTAATCAAGCAGGACGTAGGGTTTTACCTCCATCAAGAGGGCCCGAACCTGGGTAAAACATCGTGTCCCCTGCCTCTTGTTACCATCCGCCTAGACACACAGTTCGGGACCCCCTACCCGAGATCCGCCGGTTTTGACACCGACAATCATGCTTTCGGTATGTTTGTCTTCCACCATAATTATAATTGTTTCATCCACATGCATGCGGGTTAGCTAGTTTCCCTTTACTAATTAATTAACCTTCTTGTGTTTCCAAGGTCCTGTGAACATACCACCACCTACTACCTGAAAAATTTTATAACCAGGGGGGAGATGACGATGCTGATGATCACGAGCATGAGGACGAGCAGGACCCATATACTCAGTGGCGCCTGGCAACTTATTCCGATGGTTCACCTCTTCTTGTCTGTATATAGGGCACTGCTGATGTTACTAAGGAAGCGGGTGTTGTCTCGCATGGTCGCACTCTCCGGACCTATTCCAACATCCATTGCAGGGTATTCGGGATGGATACTAGTGTACTAGCGCCAACACCTTCTCCTTGGTTCAGTATTGAAAGTCTTGGAGGAAACTCGCTCTTCCTTGGGCAAAACTATCCAATGATGGTGGAAAGCGATCCAGCTGCTGTTGACACAACGTTACTACCATTTATGGGAAGCAACTGTATCTATACCTCGGACATTGCTATGCTTCCCTACCGTCCCAATATGGGTCCTGACATAGGTCGCTTCAGCCTGGATGATCAGTCATCCATTGGTCTCAAGATTGACAGTAGCTGACCCTTCCCAGAGAATCACTTTTGGTTCAAAGCAAGTGTTTCCAACACCGACGAGTGGTTGAGCTGAAGTTCATTTCATTGCTTTGTTATTTGTTGTGTGAGAAAAACTTTACTAGAGTGTTTTGTTGGAAATGATCTATAATCCAACGTGTATCCTCGTTGTCATCGTGGGCTGATGACTTGTTGTATGTAATCAATGGTACATTTGCATATGTGTTCATCAACTCACGCCTGCTAGTGGTGTCCATATGAACAGTGATAGTGATTTTAGTTGCAAAAATTAGAGAGTGCTAGTGATTTTTAGCTGCATATTTTGACTAATCGCAGTGTTACAAGGTTGACAAATGGCAATGTTACTAGATAAACAAATGTCAATCTTTCCATTTTGACAAATGGAAACATACCCAAAATGACAGATATGCAAATCTTACCCAATTGTTTGTACGTGGTTGCACACGGGTCATGCAAAACAACCGTTTGCGTTGAAGGGATGCAGAAATCCTGCTCGGCACATTTTCCCTTGGCTTCCTGGGGAAGCTGTCGGTTTGCATCCGGTGTTCTAACTAAAACGTTTGTGATGAGTGTTTTATACTTAAAAAACCATTGACGTTTTTTTCAAAAGAAAATCGTTCGATAAGTCTGTACATTAAAAGAGAAAAACGAAGTTCGTTCAAACCATATCTTTCAATCGGTCGCACTACGAATTTATATTCATATGATCGAGAATTCGAGATACATTATTAAACCCCAAAAAAACTATTTCCGGCGGCGGCGGAGGCGGCGTGCCGCGCCGACGTTGTCGTTGTCGTCCTCCGGGACGCCGTTGTT
Organism: Aegilops umbellulata; assembly: GCA_032464435.1. NCBI lineage: Eukaryota > Viridiplantae > Streptophyta > Magnoliopsida > Poales > Poaceae > Aegilops > Aegilops umbellulata. Next base: position 331,033,552 of record CP136056.1, read on the forward strand.
GAAGTCGTCAAGGCAGCACAAAATGTTCTTCACTTGTAAATCAAACATCATGTCTTCGCGCGATCGACGGGCAGGGCGCGGGAGGACGGCAACTGGCGCCGCTGAGAGGTAGCGGTCGACGGCAGCGTCCCATGCCGCTGAGGGGGGCGCGCGCACGGGCACGGGCACGGGCGCGGCGGGTGCTGCCAAACGCACGGGGGCCGGCGGCACGGTGGGTGGAGGGGCGCGCACGGGCACGGGCACGGGCGCTGGCGCTGTCATGTACATGAGCTCACGCGGGTCCGCGGAGACCTCGTTGACGCCCACGGCTTCAAGCTCTGCGATAGTGCTCGGCGGCCATCTCGTCAATGCTACGGGGATGGTAGTTGGTGCAGGCGCGGGGATGGGAGCTGGGACGGGAGCGGGGGCAGCAACCGTCACGGCCAGCTCATTCTGGGCCATGTCCATTAGGCCCCATTCCTCCTTATTTTCTATCTCCTCCAGCTCGGAGTTGACTTCACCAAACATGAAGAGTAGTGGCAGATGATCGTTCTGCGCCATTGCTTTGGTGGAGGTCTACGGGAGCGAGGGGAATGGGAGGCGAACAGTAAGGCCGCCCGTATTAAGTAGCGGCTCACGCGCCATTAATGGAGAGGAAGGCGGGCGGCCATGGAAGTCAAAGGGCTCACTTCCTAGTGAGCCTGCGCAGCGTACAGCTTGCATGCTTCCCGGTGAGCCTGCGCATTGGAGGACAGCTTGCACGCCTCTCGGTCAGCCTGCGCAACGGACTGCGCTCGCATGCCTCTCATTCAATCAAGGTCAAGCAGCTGTCCGCACGGCACCTCCTACAGCCATTAAAACCAAGACACGTGGCATCACGTGAATGGTTAACAGAACGCACACGGTTTGAGTTCTACAAACGTTTGCGATATTAAAGTGGCAGCTATTTTTTTTCAAAATGCCTTTGTTGGTTGTCATTATTCGAGTGTGCCTTCTCTCAAAATGGACACAAAAATGCCATAGCATGTCGGGTGCCATTCCATGATAGAATGCCAAGTTCCATGAATTTCAGACGAGTTTTGGATTTACTAGAATTTAAAAACCAGGCATCTCAATGTTTTGCCGGCAATCAACGGTGCCCTGGTGTTTGAAATTCATTCCCATTTCTTGCATGGGACCTAACCATGGACCCAAGGACATAGATTTGATTTTTCAACCAGTTTATATGCACTGGAGCATGTGCATGTAGTTCAAATTTGAATTATGCACATAAATGCATTAAAAACTTAGTTAATGCATAAAAATGTCCAAACTAACCCCGAAAAATCCCAAAAATTGACACAACACTCCTGTTGTTCTATCTTGACACGAGAATTTTTTTAAAGCAATAAGAGGCAATGGATATCGTTTCGTCCCCAAAGGTGGGACGTTCCCTACCGAAACCATCATGCTTGTTGTGAGAAGCTCTGGTTTGTGAGAAGCATATACCCGAACTTGCCCCGAATGGAACATTTTTTTACCACAGCATATTGATGCCGCTCCATGATAGCATGCCAAGTTTCATGAATTTCTAACGAGTTTTGGATTTACTAGAATTAAAAAACCAGGCATCTCAATGTTTTGCCGGCAATCGACAGTGCCCTGGTGTTTGAATTTCATTCTCATCTCTTGCATGGGACCTAGAAATTCACCAAAGGACACAGATTAGATTTTTCAATCAACTTTAGTGCACTGGAGCATGTGCTTGTAGTTCAAATTTGAATTATGCACATAAAATGCCTAGAAAACCCAATTAATGCATAAAAATGTCCAAACGAACCCTGAAAAATCACAAAAATTCACACAACACTCATGTTGTTCTATGTTGACACTAGAAATTTTTAGAAAGCAATAAGAGGCAATGGATATCATTTTGTCCCCAAAGGTGGGACTTCCTTATCGAAACCATCATGCTTGTTGTGAGAAGCTCTGGTTTGTGAGAAGCTTATACCCGAACCTGCCCCAAATGGGACAAAATTTTCACCACGGCATGTTGATGCTGCTCCATGATAGCATGCCAAGTTTCATGAATTTCAGACGAGTTTTGGATTTACTAGAATTTACAAACCAGGCATCTCAACGGTTTGCCGGCAATCAACAGTGCCCTGGTGTTTGAATTTCATTCCCATCTCTTGCATGGGACCTATAAATTCACCCAAGGACACACATGTGATTTTTCAACCAACTTTGGTGCATTGGAGCATGTGCTTGTAGTTCAAATTTGAATTATGCACATAAAATACCTAGAAAAGCCAGTTAATGTATAAAAGGCCAAACGAACCCTGAAAAATTCCCAGATTAAACACAACACTCCTGTTGTTCTATGTTGACACTAGAATTTTTTTTGAAAGCAATAAGAGGCAACGGATATCGTCCCTTCCCCAAAGGTGGTACGTTCCCTATTGAAACCATCATGCTTCTTGTGAGAAGCTCTAGTTTGTGAGAGGCTTATACCCAAACCTGTCCCAAATGGTACAAAATGTTCACCACGGCATGTTGATGCCGCTCCATGATAGCATGCCAAGTTTCATGAATTTCAGACGAGTTTTGGATTTACCAGAATTTAAAAACCAGGTATCTCAACATTTTAACGGGAATCAACAGTGCCCTGGTGTTTGAAATTCATTCCCGTCTCTTGCATGGGACCTAAGCATGCACCCAAGGACACACATGTGATTTTTCAACCAATTTATATGAACCGTAGCATGTGCATGTAGTTCAAATTTGAATTATGCACATAAAATGCCTAGAAAACTCAGTTGATACATAAAAATGTCCAAACAAACCCCGAAAAATCCCAAAAATTGACACAACACTCATGTTGTTCTATGTTGACATGAGAATTCTTTTGAAAGAAATAAGAGGCAATGGATATTGTTTCGTCCCCAAAGGTGGGACGTACGTTCCCTACCGAAACCATCATGCTTGTTGTGAGAAGCTGTGGTTTGTGAGAAGCATATACCCAACCTGCCCCAAATGGGACAATTTTTTTACCACGGCATGTTTATGTCGCTCCATGATAGCATGCCAAGTTTAATGAATTTCAGACGAGTTTTGTATTTACTAGAATTTAAAAACCGGGCATCTCAATGTTTTGCCGGCAATCAACGGTGCCCTGGTGCTTGAAATCCATTCCCATTTCTTGCATGGGACCTAAGCATGCACCCAAGGACACAGATTTGATATTCAACCAATTTATATGCACTAGAGCATGTGCATGTAGTTCAAATTTGAATTATGCACATAAATGCATTGAAAACTCAGTTAATGCATAAAAATGTCCAAAAAATCCCAAAAATTGACACAACACTCCTGTTGTTCTATGTTGACACGAGAAAAGATGCCAAAGGAACCTCGAAAAATCCCAATAGGAGTGTTATGTATAAAAAAGGCCAAAGGAACCTCGAAAAATTCCAAGATTAAACACAACACTCCTATTGTTCTATGTTGACACTAGAATTTTTTTGAAAGCAATAAGAGGCACCGGATATCGTCCCGTCCCCAAAGATGGTACGTTTCCTATCGAAACCATCGTGCTTGTTGTGAGAAGCTCTGGTTTGTGAGAAGCTTATACCCAAACCTGCCCCAAATGGGACAAAATTTTCACCACGACATGTTGATGCCGCTCCATGATAGCATGCCAAGTTTCATGAATTTCAGACGAGTTTTGGATTTACTAGAATTTAAAAACCAGGTATCTCAACATTTTGCCGGCAATCAACAACGCCCTGGTGTTTGAAATTCATTCCCATCTCTTGCATGGGACCTAGAAATTTGAATTATGCATGTTCTTATTGTTCTATATTGCCTCTATAGTTATGCGTTGGGGCATCAAACGGACTCCGAATGCGATGAAACTTGGCAGGCGGCCTACCTACAACATAACAACACCACATGCCAACTTTCAACCCATTCCGAGAACATTTTCCGGCCACTTATAAAATAATATTTCGGACGTGCCACGGGCGCGTGCAAGTGTGTCTGGGCTCAGAACGGACAACAGAGAGAACAAATGAGACCGGGACGGATGCAAGTTTTGAAAACATGATGATGCAATGCGGATGATGACATGGCCAGAGCGACACGCAAGCACATGATAAAGCAACAACAGCGAATAACTGGAGGACAACTGGCACATCGGTCTCGGGGCATCACAACACTCCACCACTACGAGAGGATCTCGTCCCGAGATCTAGGATGGCACCGGAGAGAAAAAGAAGAGGAAGAGGTAAAACAAAGTTGCTTCTTTGACAAACGAGTGAAACCATGAACCTTGAGATGTTGAGCAATTTAAAAGAAAGAGTACAACAGAGATGAACGAGATTGCAAACAATCCCTTAGAAAAGAGGAACAAGGAACATTACGGGAACTTGAAGGTTGAAAGGCATGGAAATAAGAGCTTCACGAGCGAAAAGAATATAACCACCTTGTTATAATGAGATAGTCAAGGAACAAGAATGACAGAATTTGGACAGCACTCCGGTAGAAAAGAGATGAAAGCTTGATAAGATGCTACCATATTGAAGAGATGATACAACACTCCGGTTGGAAATGGAGGAATAGAATTTGAACTTGGCAAAATGAAAGCACTTGGATGAGACTCCGGTTAAAAGAGGAATGATAGACACAACACTCCGGTTTAATCGATAAGCAAAGAAAAAGGACACGATCTTGGCAAAAGGATATGATGAGTCGAAGAGAGTAACATCACAATGCCTCCGGAACGAAAGAATAGTAGCTAGATTGTTGGGATAAAGGGACGGAGAAGAAAATGACAACTTGCACAAATAAAATTGAAAGAGAAAGCTTACGAAGAAAAGGTTGAACGAAGTTGTCGGATTATCAACAACAAAAGCTTAAACTTGATGTGGACTTATGGAAGACATCCCAACATTATGAGGTGACAACCTGCCACTCACGGAAGAGATTGGATTGATAAAAACAAGGAGACTAGAAACTATTTCACCGGGAGGATAAGAGAAGAACTTGGGTCATCGATAAACACCATAATAGCAACAAACCTTAGAGAAGGCTTTAGGTGAAATATGTTACAAGATGACTCCAACGGAGAGATAGATTGGTTGAAAAGATCTCTTGAACGAAGAGAAAATGATGGATTTAAATATCTCATTCTTAACAACATGGGAATCATGAGACATGAAATCAAAATTATCAAAAATGACATAATACCACCTCGAATGATACGGTTGAAAGAATTGCACTTTAAAATGCAAAATAAAGAATACTTGAGCTGCTCTGAAAAGAATCTCGATGAACACATCGAGAAGGAATTAAATCCTTTGTGAATCATCATGTAGCCTCCATAAAGAACTCCGGTAGAACAAGTATGATAGAAAGAGAGAGAAGTTGAAAACACAAGGTGGATCCTTGCAATGATTTAGATGGATCTTCGTGACGATAAAACCAAGAAAAACTTGGAACTCCGGAAAGAGAGTTGAACAAAAGAAATCAAGAATTTTGATGAACCTCCGGAATAAGGAATTAATCACTTGGTTGAAACAAGAATAAGAATTACACTATGCGTATCCTTCACCAATTTAGATTGATGACAAGCAACGGATTAGGCATGCAACTTATTCTCGTATAAAGGATTAAGAGAGACATAGCACAACTTGGGAAGGTCTTCAACGAACCACCGGTAGGATTGGAAAGAATGAATGAATTTATATGATAACGACGGAAGAGAAAATCTTGAACGAACCACCATAAGAATTGAAATGAAAGTAGCAAAGGCACAATTCACCGGGAAGAATTTGAAAACAAATAAAGATACTTGACAGAATTTAGATACATGAGAAGGAAGAGATCATGAACTGATTAGAGGATATTTGAAAGATGCACCGGTAAGATTTGGAAAACAAGAGACGAAGCTGATAATGAATAATTCTGACATGGTGGGCTTCGGAGAATTAAACTGAAAAGACTCCTGAATTGGTCCGGATGTATGAAAAGAATTCTCACAAACGAAAACAATTATGAGAAGATGGCAACAATCTAGGACCATGAATCTTGAAGAGAATGGAGCAAGATTTAGAGAAACTCTTCTTCAGTCTTCAAATGTTGAAAATGACGATGAGAAACACCACCATGAATTGTTGAGGCACTCCGGAATGAGAATTGGAAAGGTTGAACCAACAATGAAAAGAATTTGAAAGATCGAGGTGAAAGACATATGACTGATGATACTCATCCTTACGTCAAACTTTGAAATGAATTTGGGACTGACTCCAAAGCAATTAGAAGAGTCAGGTAAGATCCTGGGAAAAGACCTGTGGGTTAGGGCCCACTCAAAAGAAACACCGTTGAACGCTTAAAAGAAAGATTGCACCGGTTGAATTAAATGGCTTGAATGAGGTAACAACCTCGAAATAGTTAGAATTGATGCGGAGTGGAAACACGAATCTTCAGAGATATCTTCAACACTTCAGAACAAATTGAATAGCGAGAAGTGAATGATTAAGAGGTGCACCGGTATGAGAAAACATTTGAAACAAGGAAAGGTATGATCGACAAGCTTGAACTGAAACCATCGGAGAAGAAAAGAATGACGAATGATGAACTTGAAACTCCTGACCATCTTCATGATAATCACCGGATAAGAAACCTTGATTGAAGAGAATGAAGGGACTTCACATGAATAAAATGGATACTTGGTCAAACGAACGCCGGAAAATTCATTCCCATTTCTTGCATGGGACCTAAGCATGCACTGAAGGACACAGATTTGATTTTTCAACCAATTTGTACGCACCGGAGCATGTGCATGTAGTTTAATTTTGAATTGTGCACATTAAATGGCTAGAAAACCAGTTTAATGTATAAAATGTCCAAACAAACCCTGAATAATTCCAATTCTTTTACGACACACATATAGTTGCATGTTCACTGTAGATAAAAGGTCTAGCAATTCAAACAACGTCCATTGTCGCTGTGACCCCATTTTGTAATTCAAATCAAGTAGATCCCACACAGTTTATCATCACCAACCATGTGATATGTAGTACAAAATATCTTGGAGCATCGTCGGTGTATATTACGCCTATGGCTTAGATGGTGCGTCGGCTATAGTCCACAGACGGCGTGTCAAGCACACTAGCTTTTTTTGACTATAAACAGTAGGGTAAACACCCCACTGCAACTTTTATTAAAATAAAAACAACAAAAAACAATAGTCTGTTGGGCTTGAGCTAAGCCCAAGTAAAACAAAAGGACAAGAAAAGAGATAAACTACAAAAAAAAAGAGAAGCTATACAACAACTAAGCACAAGGAACTAAAAAAACCCTAACAAGAAAAGCAAGGAGAGCTATACAAATTACAGCAAAGAATCCAGCCAAGCGGAAAATTGCACTTTATATTTCTTCTTGATCCTGAATTTGACAAGCTTGAGTTCCTCAGTGTCAAGCAAACTAGCTCACTCCCCAATAATTCCCGCCTCTGCATCCCTCGCAATCTCGAAAATATCTACCGCCTGCCATGTGTAATGTCTGTTACTCCCGCTCTACTTCAGTCCCTTGATTCAAATTTTCAGTAGCCCCGACATTTTACTCCCACCTCTGCATCCCTCGCAATCTAAAAAATATCTGCTCGCCCTTGATCCAAATTTTCAGTAGCCCCGCCTTGTTACTCCCGCGTAGTTAAATTTTCAGTTGCCGCAGTATTTCCTCAAACACAACCTTGCCCCCCTCCACACACACCCCAAAACCTCCGCTCACACAAACACACAACCCTTGAAACCATTGGTAGGTCGCCGCCATCGCCGGCACCTCCATCCTCAACCTCTGCCCGTGTGCTGGGGAGCTCGAGGAGTCAATGGCCAAAAAGAGGTTTATCGCGGCCTTTTTGCCCGACGTCGGTGAGGTGGCCGCCGAGGTGTCCCCGTCGTCCTCCGCGGGCCCGATCCACCGTCGCGGGTCCCTCGATCCACCTGCCGCTGCACCCCTACGCCGGTTCGAGGACTTCCCCATCCTCCCTCAAACCCGGCAGCCAACGGAGTCCTACCTCGGGGTCCGGCAACGGCGATGGGGGACGTGGGTCGCCGAGATTACAAATCAAGAGACCCACACCCGCCGGTGGCTCGGTAGCTTCCACACGGACGAGCTCGCGGCCATGGAGTACGGCCGCTGGCAGGTCCGCTACCACGACACGTCGGCTAGGCTCAATTTCCCCTTCGGCACATGTTCGGTCCACCTTGTTCCGCCGGAGCCAGGGGCGGTGAGCTCGGCTATGGTGCGGGAGGACCGTGAGGCGTGGGAGCGCCTCGAGGCCGAGGCCGCCGCCGAGGCCTACATGGAAGAGCTCCGCCAGCAGCACCAGGAGCTCGTGGAGGCGGAGCGGGTGATCTTTGCCGGCGCGGAGTGCTATCTCTTGAGCATGCGTTGGTTTTCCCTTGAAGAGGAAAGGGTGATGCAGCAAAGTAGCGTAAGTATTTCCCTCAGTTTTTGAGAACCAAGGTATCAATCCAGTAGGAGACTACACGCAAGTCGCCTAGTACCTACACAAACAATCAAGAACCTTGCAACCAACGCGATAAAGGGGTTGTCAATCCCTTCACGGCCACTTGCAAAAGTGAGATCTGATAAAGATAATAAGATAAATATTTTTGGTATTTTTGTTGTATAGATTGGAAAAAAAGATTGGAAAATAAATAGTAAACTAGAATTGTAGATTGGAAACTTATATGATGTAAAGTAGACCCGGGGGCCATAGGTTTCACTAGTGGCTTCTCTCAAGATAGCATATATTACAGTGGGTGAACAAATTACTGCCGAGCATTTGATAGAAAAGCGCATAGTTATGATGATATCTAAGGCAATGATCATGTATAGGAATCATGTCCGTATCAAGTGGACCTAAACGATTCTGCATCTACTACTATTACTCCACACATCGACCGCTATCCAGCATGCATCTAGAGTATTAAGTTCACAAGAACGGAGTAACGCATTAGGCAAGATGACATGATGTAGAGGGATAAACTCAAGCAATATGATATAAACCCCATCTTTTTATCCTCGATGGCAACAATACAATACGTGTCGGTTCCCTTTCTTTCACTGGGATCGAGCACTGCAAGATTGAACCCAAAGCTAAGCACTTCTCCCATTGCAAGAAAGATCAATCTAGTAGGCCAAACTAAAGCGATAATTCGAAGAGACTTGCAAAGATATCAAATCATGCATATAAGAATTCAGAGAAGAACCAAATAATATTCATAGATAATCAAATTGATAAACCCACAATTCATCGGATCTCGGCAAACACACCGCGAAATAGTATTACATTGGATAGATCTCTAAGAACATCGAGGAGAACTTTGTATTGAGAACCAAAGAGAGAGAAGAAGCCATCTAGCTAATAACTATGGACCCGAAGGTCTGTGGTAAACTACTCACACATCATCGGAGAGGCTATGGTGTTGATGTAGAAGCCCTCCATGATCGAATCCCCCTCCTGCAGATCGCTGGAAAAGGCCCCAAGATGGGATCTCACGGGTACAGAAGGTTGCGGCGGTGGAAAAGTGGTTTCGTGGCTCCCCTGGATGTTTTTAGGGTATAAGAGTATATATAGGCGAAAGAAGTAGGTCAGTGGAGCTACGAGGGGCCAACGAGGGTGGGGTGCGCACCTACCCCCCTAGGCGCGCCCTCCTGCCTCGTGGCCGCCTCGTTGCATCTCTGACTTCCACTCCAAGTCTCCTAGATTGCGTTTGTTCCAAGAAAGATCCTCGCGAAGGTTTTGTTTCGTTTGGATTCCATTTGATATTCCTTTTTTGCGAAACGCTGAAATAGGCAAAAAAAAACAGCAATTCGCACTGGGCCTTCGGTTAATAGGTTAGTCCAAAAAATAATACTCCCTCCGTCCGGAAATACTTGTCATAAAAATGAATTGAAGGGGATGTATCTAGATGTATTTTAGTTCTAGATACACCCCTTTTTGTCTATTTTGATGACAAGTTTTTTTGGACTGAGGGAGTATAAAAGAGCATATTAAAGACCATTAAACATCCAAAACAGATAATATAATAGCATGGAACAATAAAAAATTATAGATACGTTGGAGACGTATCACGGAGGGCGGCGAGGTTATCGCGCTCTCCTCCGATGACGAGGTCGAAGGCGGCGAGGACGGCGGCGAGGCTATCGCACTCTCCTCTGATGACGAGGTCGAAGGCGGCGGCGCGGAGGGCGTCGAGGTGGGCCCCGAGGACGAGGAGATCGATGTCGACGAGTGGAGGAGTGCCTTCCCCAACGACCCCGATGATGGTACTTGCCTGGACCCGGCTCGCGGCACACCGTACATGATGAGGAAGGATTGGCTCGACCTCTACTTCGATCGAAAGTAGTTTAGCTTAGTTTGAATTTGTGTTTTATGTTCGGTTATGCAAAACTATCTATATTTATGTTTGAATGCATGCTACTTTCGATTGAACCTGCTTTGAACTTGATCAAATTGAAGTTTACAACCACTACTGCAGGATGGTCCAAACGCGACACTACGATCAGAGACCCTTCGACGAAACTGTGTGCGATGCCATAATCGCAAATGGTGGTGTAAGAAACCGTCAAAAAAGGTGCAAAACATTTGCGATGACAGATGCATCAAACACGGTTGAGAATTTCGTTGCGTGTGTGATGCAGGGCATACGGTTCAGCTCAATTAACTATTTGGGATGAGGAGGAACAAAAGAAACGGGCAGCCAGATGAAGGCGTGTGCGATATACAACATACGATTCGCTGGGATGAACTGTGTGTGATTAGGCAACACAATGGAAATGGTTCAACTGAACAAGATGTGTGTGATACGCGGCAAACAGGTCCGTAATCAGAAATGTGTGCGAAGACCAATAATAACACAGATGATTGCTGCTAATAAGCCGTGTGAATTGCTCTGTCTATAGTAGAATAACATGTGTGTGTATAACTAAAATAAACATCCAATTACATAAGTGACTAGACAGATCTTTCGCACACACCTCAATAAACAATTGCATGCATTCTAAAGTAGGAGAAACAATCGTCTAGTCATCTACTTCTTGTGACGCTCCCGCCACTGCTATGTAGCTCGATCCCTTGTCTGGGTCAAGAAGAAGACAGTTCCTCATGTCAACGATCTGCCTGTACATCTCGTAGCTTGTGTATGCGTCCATGGCCGCATACTTGACATGTTGTTGATCTAGTCTCTCATGCCACACACTGTGCCAGACGTTCTTGTCCTTATTGCTCCCTTCCTACATCTTCGCATAGTAGGGGTCGATGATGGCCGAGGCGAGGTCAACCAGGGAGTTCAGTTTGTTTTTGTCGCTGCCCCAGACCTTGTAGTGCTGCTGGATGTTGACAAGATTCGGGCATTTCAAGTCCGAAACCTTGAGCGCTTTTAGATTGTTGGTGGTGTCCACCATAGCAAAACTATAGCCAGAGCTGTTGATAAACCTGGAGAAACGCTCGCAAGGCCTTGTGGCAAGGTGGTAGAGGTAGACGAGGACATCATGTCGCACGCACAACTGGGCGACGACAACCTTCTGATCGTACCCGGCACGACCGATGGTGTACTCGAGGTCGAAGCCGACCACTCGGTACTTGTCCACAGCAGGGACCGCTCCATAGTTTGGATGGAGCTCTCCATTCAGACCGGATCGTTCGTGTACACCACCGAGAGGGCCTTCCCCTCACGTGGGTGTCCACTACGTGATGCACGGTGAACTGCCCGCCATTGTGGTCGTCGGCCGCTGGGAGCGCCATTGGAACCGTTGGATGTCCTCTCTATATGTGTCCTCGTGGGTGTGCTTATTGTGTCATGTGAGATGAGAGATGAAGGTAAATGGCCACAGGAATAAAAGGGGGCCAGGCGGCGTGGATTCTCGGGGCGTCCGCATGGCAGTTTTTGCAGCGGGTAACTGCATCGTCGCGCCGCGCCCGGCGCAACCGCTTACACACAAACATGCGTGATCGTGCGCCGACCCCAAACACTGGCAACGCGCATGGAGGGACAAGGGCAGAGCACCCGGAGGGACGCGAGAGCAGAGCACGTGTGGCGGGACGCGAACAGAGCGCGTCGCGGCCGTCTGAACCGCAACCAACCACACGCAAAGAGCAGTTGAACACGCAGGAAATGGTCGCCTACAAGCCGGCCGACAGTTGCGTCGCTGCGTAGAGAGCGGCCGTGTGCTACCACCTCCCTCTAGTCTATAGTCTCCTTTATATTATGTACCATAGTTTTCCCTCAAATTTAACCAAAAAATGTTAATGCATGTTATAAAAATTATATAATTGGAAACTATGTTCAAATACAAATCCAACTATATAATCTTTGGCGACATGCATTCGTATTTTATTAGTTAAATCATACTTATAAACAAGGACGGTGGTATAGTAGGTAATTAAATTGCAAATGTTTTTTTATTAACCGTATGTGTACGTGGCCTTTCGTCCTCCTCTCGCACGTCTTGTCACCCCGCTGCCGCAGACGGCTTACAGCGCAAGCTTGCGCAGTGCGTGGGGGCGTTCTTTTGGCCAAATTGTGGCACCAATGAATCATCGGTGAGCCCGTTCCCGCGCAACCTCACAGGTTCCCGCATAAGCTTCCCGCCCGACTCGGTGAAATCCCCCAAAATCCCAATGCTTACCGGCCTGCTATAAAAACCCTCATGGTCAGCGAGTCTTGCGTCGCATTTTCCCCTCCCTCACTGTAGCTTATGTCGCCTGCTTCTCCCACAATCGCCAATGGTACCAGTCCTTCGTCGTTGCTTGATACGTCTCCAACGTATCTATAATTTTTGACTGCTCCATGCTATATTATCTACTGTTTTGGACTATATTGGGCTTTATTTTCCACTTTTATATTATTTTTTGGGACTAACCTATTAACCGGAGGCCCAGCCCAGAATTGTTGTTTTTTTGCCTATTTCAGTGTTTCGGAGAAACAGAATATCAAACGGAGTCCAAACGGAATGAAACCTTCGGGAACGTGATTTTCTCACCGAACGTGATCCAGGAGACTTGGACCCTACTCCAAGGAACAAAAGAGGTTGTCACGAGGGTGGGGGCGCCCCCCTAGGGCGTGCCCCCTGCCTCGTGGGCCCCCTGTTGCTCCACCGACGTACTCCTTCCTCCTATATATACCTACGTACCCCCAAACGATCATATACGGAGCCAAAAACCTAATTCCACCGCCGCAACTTTCTGTATCCACGAGATCCCATCTTGGGGCCTGTTCCGGAGCTCCGCCGGAGAGGGCCGTCGTCATAGAGGGCTTCTACATCATCATAGCCTCTCCGATGAAGTGTGAGTATTTTACCTCAGACCTTCGGGTCCATAGTTATTAGCTAGATGGCTTCTTCTCTCTTTTTGGATCTCAATACAATGTTCTCCCCCTCTCTCGTGGAGATCTATCCAATGTAATCTTCCTTTTGCGGTGTGTTTGTTGAGACTGATGAATTGTGGGTTTATGATCAAGTCTATCTATGAATAATATTTGAATCTTCTCTGAGTTCTTTTATGTATGATTGGTTATCTTTGCAAGTCTCTTCGAATTATCAGTTTGGTTTGGCCTACTAGATTGGTTTTTCTTGCCATGGGAGAAGTGCTTAGCTTTGGGTTCAATCTTGCGGTGTCCTTTCCCAGTGACAGAAGGGGCAGCAAGGCACGTATTGTATTGTTGCCATCGAGGATAACAAGATGGGGTTTTTATCATATTGCATGAAACTGTCCCTCTACATCATGTCATCTTGCTTAAGGCGTTACTCTGTTTTTAACTTAATACTCTAGATGCATGCTGGATAGCGGTCGGTGAGTGGAGTAATAGTAGTAGATGCAGGCAGGAGTCGGTCTACTTGTCTCAGGCGTGATGCCTATATACATGATCATACCTAGATATTCTCATAACTATGCTCAATTATGTCAATTGCTCAACAGTAATTCGTTCACCCACCGTAGAATACTTATGCTCTTGAGAGAAGCCACTAGTGAAACCTATGGCCCCCGGGTGTATTCTAATCATATCAATCTCCATCACTTTATTATTGCTTTGCTTTTTTACTTTTCACTTTGCATCTCTATACCAAAAATACCAAAAATATTATCTATCATCTCTATCAGATCTCACTCTCGTATGTGGCCGTGAAGGGATTGACAACCCCTAATCGCGTTGGTTGCGTTGAGCTATTGTTTTGTGTAGGTACAAGGGACTTGCGTGTAGCCTCATACTGGATTGATACCTTGGTTCTCAAAAACTGAGGTAAATACTTACGCTACTTTGCTGCATCATCCTCTCCTCTTCGGGGAAATCCAACGCAGTGCTCAAGAGGTAGCAAGAAGAATTTCTGGCGCCGTTGTCGGGGAGTCTGCGCAAAAGTCAACATACCAAGTACCCATCACAATCCCTATCTCCCGCATTACATTAGTTGCCATTTGCCTCTCGTTTTCCTCTCCCCCACTTCACCCTTGCCGTTTTATTCGCCCTCTCTTTTCCGTTCGTCCTTCTGTTTGCTCGTGTTACCATGTGCCTTCTATTTGCTTGCATCTTTGCTTGCTGAAAATCTATTGATATAGATCCACTTAAAGTATTCTACTTGGATCATCTTCGATCCTTATGCGCTCGTGCTGAAACCCCAACCAGCCTAGTTGATGGGAAATATTTAGATGAGCATGCTCATTTTGTGCATCACCATTTATCTGAAAAAGAGAAACTCTTATGGAGTCGAATAAACAGATTGCTATGTTATGCTTGGAATCTTTGTGAAATTTGTGATGTTACTTGTTGCTCTAAGAACCCTAAAAAACACCTTCCCTACCTATGTGAGTTTAATGATAATGAAATCTTATCTTCTTATGCAAAGGGTGTTTATAGTTACTATGATGTCAAACAAATTGAAGAATTTGTTGCTTTTAAGGGTGCTTATGAAGTTGCTTCTTTGATTGAAAAGTATGATATTACTCTCTACGAATCTGAAAATTTTGACATACTTAAATATTGCTATGAAAACTATGCTCATAATGTCTATGTCAAACAATTTATTGAGAGAATGGCCGTTGCTTTGGAAGGAAATAATGATATGCATGAATCTATAGATAATGATGATTCCGATAATTTGATTGAAATATCCCTTGATGAACATGATGCTTGCTATTCTTGTGGCCATGATGCCAATATTTATGAAGATGAATTTGCTATAGTTCCTTATTTAGATACATTATAACTGACCACTTTTCCTGCTCTCTCAGGCCATTAGTATTTCTATCCGTTGGATCATCACTTATAGGCTTCCTTGGCCGTCTGATTGCTCTTAATTGCATCTAAATCGCGTATACAGGCTTTGTGACGAGCGCTAACCATCTCGGGCCGCTGCACCGGTGGTTTTTTGGGCATCTAAGGTTCAATTGGGCCTACTAGCCTATTGGGCCTGTACTAGGATCCCGTCCAATGCAAAAGTGAAGAACCCTAGAAACACTGGATGCACCCCTCAAAAACAAAAAGAAACACTGGATGCTCGCGACCCTCTGTTTCGCTCGCAGCCTCGCGTGGCGGCGCGTCACCATGGTTGACTGACGTGGGTGCCGACCGATGTGTGGGTTCGGATTGCAATCGCGACTGCGCTGGGTTTCCACCGATGTGATGGACAGCACCTCCCCGGTCTGTTCGGTTACACGGACGCGAGTTGCGCAACGGGATTGGGCGTGCTGGCAAACAACCGTGAAGTTGAATCGTGAAAGATGATTGATTGAGTGGTTAATCGGCCATTAATGCCAATAGATGCTCTGGGTAGGTCAGTTTCATATTCATATTCATGCCAATTGATTGATTGAGAGGTTAATCGTGTCTCCTTATATTCATGCGGGCCTATAAAATCCCAACCTTGTCGCTGCTCCTTTCCACTCTTTTCATTTTCACAAACCATTCTCTAGCACAGAAGCAATAGGTGATGCTTAGGTCTCCAGCCGTTCCAATTCTCCCTCTTTGCTGCATCACCTCTTCACTGGATTCTTACTGCTCTTTCTTTTAAAAACTACAGGTTGGACATGTTGACAGATTTCAGCCTGCTCTGCTTGGTTAGAAGTTGATGCGCAGGTTCCAAGTCTCAATTGTTGTCTACATATACCGATGTGTTCTATGCCTAATTTATAATTTGAAATGATTGCAGCTTCTCTCCAAGTAGGAATTTGAGCTATGTACTGCTTGGTTTCTTTCGTTCTTCCAGCTGATTCTGCCGGCATCCAATGGCTAACGGACATATCAGTATCAGTTTTCTCTTTTCATTATAGTACATACCTTTTATTTGTATGATATGATTTCACTCCCTATGATTGTTTGAAATAATCAAAAGTACCACCTACTGTTCCTGCCCTATGTAGCAGGTTATTTATCAAGTAAAAATGCGCAAAAGAATGAAAAATGTCGTACAAGATGTTGAGGGATCAAATGAAAAATTTGTGCTTCCCAGATCAAAATGAACAAAACATAAATCATAGCTTCATATAATTATTATGGCATATGGAGCCACTTCTGTTTATCATGTTGAACAACAAATTAGCATATACCGATGGTATCCCTTTCATTTTTATGACATGGGCAGTGATTTCAGCATTGCTTACTGAATTTGTAGAAACCTTGAGGTGACTACATGTACTCGTGAGTTTATGGAGTCACTATCAAGAGGCATATATGAGGTAGCAACGCCAAATCAAACCGAGTACCTGTGGGATTAGATCGATACACAGCCTTACCATGAACAAATATTCGCTCCAAGATAATTATTTTTTCTTCAATTATAAGAGTACTTGATTAAGAAACATTGATTTGGTCTGAGATATTGTTCTAATCGTGTATTGTTGTTCCTACAGGGGCTCCCTTCCCTCTGAACTTTCGTTCTGTCATCAACATGATCTTCAGTCACTATTTTTACCACACCTCCTGGAGGTAAATCAGATGCCTAATGGTATGTACAACTGTACAAAAATGTGTTGTTTTTCAACCATTTTGTATGCGAAACACTAGGAATTTGTCGTGACTAAATGTATTTACAGTTTTTTCTGAATGAATATACAAGAAAAATAAAATAGAGAGAGCGAAAGAGCTACAGGCCAGGGGTTGCATTGCATATTAGCTATCGACCGAGGAGCTATATTTGTAGCTAATTGTGTTTCAATTCATTCTCGGAGAGCGATGCCCATAAATGTTTCGGCGTCTCATTTTTCTCAAGTGCGCACGACAAAACCGAAAATAACTTGGTGGAGGGTGCCAACATCTAGCTCAATATAGATGCCTCTTTATATGAAGATCATTGATGCGGTTCTAATGGAGGAATCATCCAAGATAGTAAATGTTTTCCTATAGGTATCTTCAAGTATGAAACTGTATTATGTCCGGGATGCTCATATGGCAGAATCTCATGATTTAAGACATGGCCTACTGCAAGTACTCCCGTTGAGATGTAACCGCCTTGATGTTGAACTTGACATGGAGGTACTCATGACTATGGAGGAGGATTAGAAACATGGCTCGGCAGTGGTGGCGGTGTATCTCGACCACTGTCCCCATGAAGATAACACAGTTTCTATGAGCTTGCTGAATTGGCGACGAGCATATGTGTGCCTTGCATTGTATCTCTTCTAGCTGAAAATGTAGCTGTTATATCTGCTTAGTAAAGATAATTTGCTATTAAAATAATCCCACATTCCCATTGAGTTCATATTTCTTATTTGTGGTACTAATCTATGGAAGAATAAGTAGTCCCGGATGGGTTCTACGCGTTTCATTCATCACTTTACACATATGGTAATAGATTCTGAGTGTTCCAAGAAGGGACAATTAGCTGACTTTAGTTAAGTACCTAGGATTGGTGAACGATGCAAATTTAGAAAATTTTACAATGCATGGTTTACAAATTTTGCTAGCTGTGCATCTGCAGTCTTAGTCAAAGATCATGAACGCTTGCTGAATTAAGGAAATGCTCTTGTAGATTTTTTTTTGAATCATATTTCAAGTATCAAGATACATATAACCTTGACAGTGGTCATGGAGCCCCAAAAGGAGATTATTTAACAATCGAAACATTACAGGTCATGTAGTTGGGTTATACTTTTAAGTCTCGATCTTTAAAAATTGGAAAATTAGTGAGGACATTACATGGTAAAGCAGCTGAAATGGCCATATTTGCCCTGCTATGTGTTTCCTCTATTACTCTTTGAAGAACTAATTACTGGTGTTATGTTTTGTTAATCCGGTAAGTTTCAGTTTATTATTGTGTTTAAAATTAGAAAATCTTAGTTTGTGTTTAATTTTCATATCTTATACAACTATATATTTTACAAACAAATCTAATGTTTAGAGAGATAAAAAACGTGCACTGTTTAGGTTATTTGTGTTTGTACTTGTCGGATCTTCAGTTTTGGCCCATGTCGGCTGTCAGATTACCTCTGAATCCCATGTCCTCGCCTCCTTTACTACGACCGAGCACTATCCATGATGGGCCGCTGCTTCAGTGACAATTTCGAAATCCTGTTGTGAAATTGGCCTAATGGGGTACAAGCCTACAACCCAGCCAAAAAAACAGTGGTGCCTACATGACCGTCCTTTCCTTGATAATGTTAATGCTCGCAACATCGCTAGAGTTAGCATCAGGACGTCATGTCTGGCTTTTGGAGCCCGGGCAATGTAAAACTCTATTATGGCTGATACATGGGGCCCCTCGCCGGGCGACCAGATGGCGCCATGGCCGGTGACACCACGAGGCGGGGGCTTGGGCGGCGAACAACCGATTTTCAATTGAAATTCACTCACCATCGATTCATTGAGGTGTTAATGTAATGGCAATGAATGAACCAGCTAAACAGGGGATTATTTCGGGTCAGTTATGCGGATGTCGATTCATGTATGCAACTGCAAACAAGCTTGCTTTAACCAAATTGTGCATAGTCACTCAATTCGTTTACCGTGTATAGATTGTCTTATGTCACTGCCAACATTTATATGTAAGCTTATGTTCACCTGGAATGCAATGCTTCCCCAAGTGAAGGTGAGTTACATACTACTAAGAGCTTAGTAGCAATCGGATTCCACTCTTTAGTTATGTATACTACCATTATGTTGAATAAATAAAGAAAAGTACAAGCTATAGGAAAGCATAATATTTCAAAACAATGCAAGCAAATGCATACAAAGTGTGTCATATCTCTAAAAACTAAGAGCCAAAATAGACGGCGCAGCAACGCGCGCCATCAATGTTCTAGTGTTAAACATGAGATCGTTGCTATTGCACCCATACTTGGTAGTTCCTTCGATGAAAAGCATGATTGCAATGATTTTATATAAATTCTCTTGATGTCAATTATGCTAATAACATGCAAAACCCTAAGCTTGGGGATGCTAGTTTTGCTATGACTACTACTTGTTGCAATGATCATGATTGGGGTGATTCTTCTTTTGATCTTGAAAATTTATTTAAGCCCCATGATGAATATGAGATTGATAATAGTGTTTGCAATAATATTGAAAGTTGGTTTGTAAGAGTGTCAACTTTAGATCCCACATATTTGGAGAATATTCAATCTTATGAAATTTTTGATAAAAGTGGGTTTGGAGAGGTCATGACTTTAGTTAATGTTAATCCCACTATTTTGGAATAGTGTCAACTTTGCATGCATGTGGATCATGTTGAAAATATTTATTGTGATAGATATATTGTTGAATCTGCTTATGATCCCACATGTAATTATTATGAGAGAGGAAAATATGGTTGTAGAAATTTTCATGATAATAAATTACCTCTCGTTATGTTGAGATTGCTATTGTTTCTTTCTACTTCCTTGCATATGCTAGTTTTTGCTTGCTACGATAATTTGTTTGCCTATAATATGACTATGCATAGGAAGTATGTTAGACTTAAGTGTGTTTGTCACATGTTTTATGATGCTCTCTTTGTGCCTCGATTCTTGTCTTTCTTGTGAGCATCATTGAAATCTCAATGCCTAGCTAGGGGCGTTAAACGATAGCGCTTGTTGGGAGGCAACCCAATTTTATTTTATTTTTTGCTTTTTGTTTCTGTTTAGGAATAAATAATCCATCTACCTTCAGTTTAGATGTGGTTTTATCTTTTAATTAGTGTTTGTGCCAAGTTAAACCTATAGGATCTTCTTGGATGATAGTTATTTGATCTTGCTGTAATTTCCTGAAACTTTCTGTTCACGAAAACAATTGTTAAAAATCACCAGAATGTTATAAAATAGTTATTCCAATTGCTGATGATCAATAAGCAAATTTCCTAGGTCGTCCTATTTTTGCTGATTTTTTGGAGTTCCAGAAGTTTGCGTTAGTTACAGATTACTACTGACTGTTCTGGTTTTGACAGATTCTGTTTTTCGTGTGTTGTTTGCTTATTTTGATGAATCTATGGCTAGTAAAATAGTTTATAATCCATAGAGAAGTTGGAATACAGTAGATTTAACACCAATATAAATAAAGAATGAGTTCATTACAGTACCTTGAAATGGTCTTTTGTTTTCTTTCGCTAACGGAGCTCACAAGATTTCTATTGAGTTTTGTGTTGTGAAGTTTTCAAGTTTTGGGTTAAATCTTTTGATGGATTATGGAACAAGGAGTGGCAAGAGCCTAAGCTTGGGGATGCCCATGGCACCCCCAAGATAATCCAAGGACACCAAAAAGTCAAAGCTTGGGGATGCCCCGGAAGGCATCCCCTCTTTCGTCTACTTCCATCGGTAATTTTACTTGGAGCTATATTTTTATTCACCACATGATATGCGTTTTGCTTGGAGCGTCTTGTATTATTTTTGTATTTGTTTGTTAGTGTGACACAATTATCCTTGTTGTACACACCTTTTGAGAGAGCCATACATGAATTGGAATTTTATAGAATACTCTATGTGCTTCACTTATATCTTTTGAGCTATGTAGTTTTGCTCTATGTGCTTCACTTATATCTTTTGAGCATTGTAATTTTGCTCTATGTGCTTCACTTAGATCTTTTAGAGCATGGTGGTGGATTTGTTTTAAAGAAACTATTGATCTCTCATGCTTCACTTAGATTATTTTGAGAGTCTTTAATATCATGGTAATTTGCTTAATAATAATATGCTTGGTATTCAAGATTTGTAAAACTTTCTTTTGAGTGCGTTGAATACTAAGAAAAGCTTGATGCTTGATAATTGTTTTGAGATATGAAGATGGTGATATTAGAGTCATGCTAGTTGAGTAGTTGTGAATTTAAGAAATACTTGTGTTAAAGTTTGTGATTCCCGTAGTATGCACGTATGGTGAACCGTTATGTGATGAAGTCGAAGCATGATTTATTTATTGATTGTCTTCCTTATGAGTGGCGGTCGGGGACGAGCGATGGTCTTTTCCTACCAATCTATCCCCCTAGGAGCATGCGCATAATACTTTGCTTTGATAACTTCTAGATTTTTGCAGTAAGTATATGAGTTCTTCATGACTAATCTTGAGTCCATGGATTATACGCACTTCTTCCCATCCTTCCACCATTGCTAGCCTCTCTAATACCGCGCACATTTCGCCGGTATCATACACCCACCATATACCTTCCTCAAAACAGCCACCATACCTACCTACCATGGCATTTCCATAGCCATTCCGAGATATATTGCCATGCAACTTTCCACCATTCTGTTTGTTATGACACGTTCCATCATTGTCATATTGCTAGCATGATCATGTAGTTGACATCGTATTTGTGGCAAAGCCACTGTTCATAATTCTTTCATACATGTCACTCTTGATTCATTGCATATCCCGGTACACCATCGGAGGCATTCATATAGTCATATTTTGTTGTAAGTATCGAGTTGTAATTGTCGAGTTGTAAGAAAAATAAAAGTGTGATGATCATCATTTTTAGAGCATTGTCCTAAGTGAGGAAAGGATGATGGAGACTATGATTCCCCCACAAGTCGGGATGAGACTCCGGACGAAAAAAATATAGAAAAAGAGGCCAAAAAAAGAGAAAAGGCCCAAAAAATGAGAGAAAAAGAGAGAAGGGACAATGTTACTATCCTTTTACCACACTTGTGCTTCAAAGTAGCACCATGATCTTCATGATAGAGAGTCTCTCATTTTTTCACTTTCATATACTAGTGGGAATTTTACATTATAGAACTTGGCTTGTATATTCTAATGATGGGCTTCCTCAAATTGCCCTAGGTCTTCCTGAGCAAGCGAGTTGGATGCACACCCACTTAGTTTATTTTGTTGAGCTTTCATATACTTATAGCTCTAGTGCATCTGTTGCATGGCAATCCCTACTCACTCACATTGATATCTATTGATGGACATCTCCATAGCCCGTTGATACGCCTAGTTGATGTGAGACTATATTCCCCTTCTTTTTGTCTTCTCCACAACCACCATTCTATTCCACATATAGTGCTATATCCATGGCTCACGCTCATGTATTGCGTGAAGATCGAAAAAGTTTTGAAAATGTTAAAGTATAAAACAATTGCTTGGCTTGTCATCGGGGTTGTGCATGATTTAAATACTTTGTGTGGTGAAGATAGAGCACAGCCAGACTATATGATTTTGTAGGGATAACTTTCTTTGGCCATGTTATTTTGAGAAGACATAATTGCTTTGTTAGTATGCTTGAAGTATTATTATTTTTATGTCAATATGATCTTTTCTCTTGAATCTTTCGAATCTGAATATTCATACCACAATTAAGAAGATTTGCATTGAAATTATGCCAAGTAGCACTCCGCATCAAAAATTCTCTTTTTATCATTTACCTACTCGAGAACGAGAAGGAATTAAGCTTGGGGATGCCTGATACGTCTCCAACGTATCTATAATTTTCCGGGCTATATTATCTACTATTTTGGACTATATTGGGCTTTATTTTCCACTTTTATATTATTTTTGGGACTAACCTATTAACCGGAGGCCCAGCCCAAAATTGCTGTTTTTTTTTGCCTATTTCAGTGTTTCGAAGAAACAGAATATCAAACAGAGTCCAAACGGAATGAAACCTTCGGGAACGTGATTTTCTCACCGAACGTGATCCAGGAGACTTGGACTCTACTCCAGGGAACAAAAGAGGCGGTCACAAGGGTGGGGGGCACCCTCCTAGGGCGTGCCCCCCCTGCCTCATGGGCCCCCTATTGCTCCACCAACATACTCCTTCCTCCTATATATACCTACGTACCCCCAAACGATCAGATACGGAGCCAAAAACCTAATTCCACCGCCGCAACTTTCTGTATCCACGAGATCCCATCTTGGGGCCTGTTCCGGAGCTCCGCCGGAGAGGGCCGTCGTCATAGAGGGCTTCTACATCATCATAGCCTCTCCGATGAAGTGTGAGTATTTTACCTCAGACCTTCGGGTCCATAGTTATTAGCTAGATGGCTTCTTCTCTCTTTTTGGATCTCAATACAATGTTCTCCCCCTCTCTCGTGGAGATCTATCCAATGTAATCTTCCTTTTGCGGTGTGTTTGCTGAGACCGATGAATTGTGGGTTTATGATCAAGTCTATCTATGAATAATATTTGAATCTTCTCTGAGTTCTTTTATGTATGATTGGTTATCTTTGCAAGTCTCTTCGAATTATCAGTTTGGTTTGGCCTACTAGATTGGTTTTTCTTGCCATGGGAGAAGTGCTTAGCTTTGGGTTCAATCTTGCGGTGTCCTTTCCCAGTGACAGAAGGGGCAGCAAGGCACGTATTGTATTGTTGCCATCGAGGATAACAAGATGGGGTTTTATGATATTGCATGAAAGTATCCCTCTACATCATGTCGTCTTGCTTAAGGCGTTACTCTATTTTTAACTTAATACTCTAGATGCATGCTGGATAGCGGTCGATGAGTGGAGTAATAGTAGTAGATGCAGGCAGGAGTCGGTCTACTTGTCTCGGACGTGATGCATATATACATGATCATACATAGATATTCTCATAACTATGCTCAATTCTGTCAATTGCTCAACAGTAATTTGGTCACCCACCGTAGAATACTTATGCTCTTGAGAGAAGCCACTAGTGAAACCTATGGCCCCCAGGTCTATTCTCATCATCTCAATCTCCATCACTTTATTATTGCTTTGCTTTTTTACTTTTCACTTTGCATCTCTATACCAAAAATACCAAAAATATTATCTATCATCTCTATCAGATCTCACTCTCGTAAGTGGCCGTGAAGGGATTGACAACCCCTAATCGCGTTGGTTGCGTTGAGCTATTGTTTTGTGTAGGAACAAGGGACTTGTGAGTAGCCTCCTACTGGATTGATACCTTGGTTCTCAAAAACTGAGGGAAATACTTACGCTACTTTGCTGCATCATCCTCTCCTCTTCGGGGAAATCCAACGTAGTGCTCAAGAGGTAGCATTGCTCAGCCACTCCACCGTCATTAGAGGACAGTTCCAGCTGGGAGGCTACACCGCGGCGGCGGCGCAGTCCCCGGCGTAGTGTAGTGCGCGTGGAGTCCCTGTTGGGTGTGCGCGGAACACCCACCACACGCTCCGTCGCCGGTGCCCGTCGGCAGCTGTTGCCGGCCACCGTTGCCGCCACACCACCGTCGAAAGTCATTGCCATCGTCCGCTCCGCCGACACGGCCCGAAGGCGGGAGGTGGCCGTTGTGGCCGCCACCCCACTGTCGGCCACTGTGGCCATCACCCGCTCCGCCGCCGTGGCCCGAAGGCGGGAGGTAGTGGTCGTGGCCGCCACCCCGTCATCGGCCGCCGTGGCCGCCAGCCCATCGTCGACCGCCGGGGTCATCACCTGCTCCGCCACCGCCGCCCGAAGGCGGGAGGCGGAGGTGGATGCCTGCACGTGCGTCAGCGACCTTGCGCACTACAGCGAGTTCCTGCGGGAGGAGGAGGAGCTCCTTGTCGAGCATGCAAAGAGCCTTACCGCCGCCGTGGCCGTGGCACACACCGCCTCAGAGGCGAGGAATCGGGATATCTACAAGGAGAACCACTGCTTCGAGAGGGGTCGTCTGGAGCGGCAGAGGGTGTTCGAGGTGAGCATCGCTGAAGCTGGAATAGTGGCAGGTACCGTATTGCGGTTGCCCAGCTCGTCGGTAGGCTCCTCCTCTGCCGCCTCTTACCGAGCGTGCTCGGCAGAGGAGAGGCAGCCGGAAGTAGTACAAAGCCCCTCCGCAGTAGTAGTAGTAGTATTTAGGGGCTATTTTGTTTAGTTCATCTGACTATAGATGTGGTGGAACTGTACAAGGTACATAAAATTAGCTAGTATATATAGTTGAACTAGCTATTTCAGTATGTGGTTGGCAACAATTGGGGAAAAGTTTGGTCGGTACTGCTGTCGAGTTGAACTGTTTGTATAAATTAAGAACGATTGCTTAATCTATGAATGAAATATATGCTTAATTACTGAATTTTAGTTGCAAAAATTAGATACTGCTAGTGATTTTTAGCTTCATATTTTGACAAATCGCAGTGTTACAAGGATTGACAAATCTTACCAAATTGTTTGTACGTGGTAGCACACGGGTCATCCAAAATAACCGTTTGCATTGAAGGGATGCACAAATCCTGCGCTGCTCTCACTTTGTATATGGGTGTTCTATCTAAAACGTCTGCGATCAAGAGTTGCAAAAATCCTCCTCGGCACATTTTCTCTTGTCTTCCTGGGGAAGCTGTCGGTTTGCATACGGGTGTTCTAACTAAAACATTTGCTATGTGTGTTTTATATTTAAAAAGCGAATTAAACAGCGGCTTTGGCGCCATTAATGGAGACGATGTGAGCAAGGCGGGCGGCCATGGAAGTCAAAGGGCTCACTTCCCAGTGAGCCTGCGCAGCATAGAGCTCGCACGCTTCCTGGTGAGCCTGCGCATTCGAGGACAGCTTGCATGCCTCTCAGTGAGCCTGCGCACCGGACGGCGCTCGCACGCCTCCCGTTCAGTCATGGTCAAGCAGCTGTCCGCATGGCACCTCCTACAGCCATTAAAACCAAGACACATGGCATCACGTGAATGGTTAACAGAACGCACACGGTTTGAATTATACAAAGGTTTGAGATATTAAAGTGGTGGCTATTTTTTCAAAATTCCTTTGTTGGCTGTCATTATTCGAGTGCGCCTTCTCTCAAAATGGACACGGAAAATACCACAACATGTCGGGTGCCATTCCATGATAGCATGCCAAGTTTCATGAATTTCAGACGAGTTTTGGATTTACTAGAATTTAAAAACCAGGCATCTCAATGTTTTGCCGGCAATCAACGGTGCTCTAGTGTTTGAAATTCATTCCCATTTCTTGCATGGGACCTAAGCATGCACCCAACGACACAAATTTGATTTTTCAACCAATTTATATGCACGGGAGCATGTCCATGTAGTTCAAATTTGATGCACATAAATGCATTGAAAACTAAGTTAATGCATAAAAATGTTCAAACGAACCCCGAAAAATCACAAAAATTCACAGAACAGTCATGTTGTTCTATGTTGACACGAGAAAATTTTTGAAAGCAATAAGAGCTAATGGATATCGTTTCGTCCCCAAAGGTGGGACGTTCCCTATCGAAAACCATCATGCTTTTTGTGAGAAGCTCCAGCTTATGAGAAGCATATACCCAAACCTGCCCCAAATGGGACAAAAAATTTACCACAACATGTTGATGCCGCTCCATGATAACATGTCAAGTTTCATGAATTTCAGACAAGTTTTGGATTTACTAGTATTTAAAAACCAGGCATCTCAATGTTTTGTCGGCAATCAACTGTGCCCTGGTGTTTGAAATTCATTCACATTTCTTGCATGGGATCTAAGCATGCACCCAAGGACACATATTTGATTTTTCAACCAATTTATATACAAGGGAGCATGTTCATGTAGTTCAAATTTGAATTATGCACATAAATGCATTGAAAACTCAGTTAATGCATAAAAATGTCCAAACGAACCCCAAAAAATCACAAAAATTCACACAACACTCCTGTTGTTCTATGTCGACACGAGAAAATTTTTGAAAGCAATAAGAGGCAATGGATATCGTTTTGTCCCCAAAGGTGGGACGTTCCCTACCGAAAACCATCATGCTTGTTGTGAGAAGCTCCGGTTTGTGAGAAGCATATACCCAAACTTGCCCCAAATGGGACAATTTTTTTACCATGGCATGTTGATGCCGCTCCATGATAGCATGCCAAGTTTCATGAGTTTCAGACGAGTTTTGAATTTACTAGAATTTAAAAACCAGGCATCTCAATGTTTTGCCGGCAATCAACAGTGCCCTAGTGTTTGAAATTTATTCCCATTTCTTGCATGGGACCTAAGCATGCACCCAAGGGCACAGATTTGATTTTTCAACCAATTTATATGCACGGGAGCATGTGCATGTAGTTCAAATTTGAATTATGCACATAAATGCATTGAAAATTCATTTAATGCATAAAAATGTCCAAACGAACCCCGAAAAATCACAAAAATTCACACAACACTCCTGTTGTTCTATGTTGACACGAGAAAAAATTTGGAAGCAATAAGAGGCAATGGATATCGTTTCGTCCCCAAAGGTGGGACGTTCCCTACCGAAACCATCATGCTTGTTGTGAGAAGCTCTGGTTTGTGAGAAGCATATACCCAAACCTGCCCCAAGTGGGACAATTTTTTTACCATGGCATGTTGATGCCGCTCCATGATAGCATGCCAAGTTTCATGAGTTTCAGACGAGTTTTGAATTTACTAGAATTTAAAAACCAGGCATCTCAATGTTTTGCCGGCAATCAACAGTGCCCTAGTGTTTGAAATTTATTCCCATTTCTTGCATGGGACCTAAGCATGCACCCAAGGGCACAGATTTGATTTTTCAACCAATTTATATGCACGGGAGCATGTGCATGTAGTTCAAATTTGAATTATGCACATAAATGCATTGAAAATTCATTTAATGCATAAAAATGTCCAAACGAACCCCGAAAAATCACAAAAATTCACACAACACTCCTGTTGTTCTATGTTGACACGAGAAAAAATTTGGAAGCAATAAGAGGCAATGGATATCGTTTCGTCCCCAAAGGTGGGACGTTCCCTACCGAAAACCATCATGCTTGTTGTGAGAAGCTCCGGTTTGTGAGAAGCATATACCCAAACCTGCCCCAAATCGGACAATTTTTTTACCACGCATGTCGATGCCGCTCCATGATAGCATGCCAAGTTTCATGAATTTCAGACGGGTTTTGGATTTACTAGAATTCAAAAACCAGGCATCTCAATGTTTTGCCGGCAATCAACGGTGCCCTGGTGTTTGAAATTCATTCCCATTTCTTGGATGGGACCTAAACATGCACCCAAGGACACAAATTTGATTTTTCAACCAATTTATATGCACGGGAGCATGTGCATGTAGTTTAATTTTGAATTGTGCACCTGAAATGGCTAGAAAACTAATTTAATGTATAAAGTGTTCAAACGAACCTTGAATAATTCCAATTCTTTTACGACACACGTATAGTTGCATGTTCACTCCAGATAAAAGGTCTAGCTATTCAAACACCGTCCATTGCCGATGTGACCCCATTATGTAATTCAAATCAAGATGAAAAATCAAGTAGATTGCACACAGTTTATTATCGGCAACCGTGTGAGATGCAACACAAAATATCCTGGAGCACCGTCGGTGTATAGTACGCCTATGGCTTACGCGAGAAGGTGCGCCGGCTACAGTCCACAGCCGGCATCTCAAGCACACTAGCTCGCTCCCGAAATATCATTTCATTGTTCAATCATCACCGGTGAAAGATGGGCACGTGGACCCGCGTCGTGAGGGAAACTTCTGTGGCCCACTCCGGCGAGAGCGCGGCCGCAACCGCCATGCACGTGCTAATAAGGTGCATGAGCGCAGTCGCAATCTGCGACCGAGTGGCAAAGGCGTCCCAAACGGCCGCTGTTGCTTCTCAGGTGGCGGCAGCAACATCTGCCTCGGGGATAGCAACTGGCGAGAGCGGCACAACAGCTACCCATTTCGCAGCGGCGGCCTTAGCCCTGATTGAGGCCGCCCACGACCATGTCGAGGCTGCCCACGCCTAGCTCCTGGCGGTTACCGCACAAATCGAACGAAGCTTCTCCGACAACGGTCGGCAACCCATGCCCGAATAGCTGGCAATCGCCGAGATCATTCGAGCAGCCGTCCGTTCCTCCGCCGCATACCTTGCGATGACGAAACCCGTCCAAACCTAGATCACGTCCGCCCACGCCCAGCTCATGGCGGCCTTTTCCAAAGAGATGGCGGACGCGGATGGCGAGATGCTTGCTAAGTATGGTGCGATGGATGCCATGGAACCCCTTCCCCAGGAGACCGTCGGGCGCGAGCTGGATCATATACTTTTGGCAACTTTTTATATTATCTTTGGGACTAACATATTGATCCAGTGCCCAGTGCCAGTTCCTGTCCGTTGCATGTTTTATGTTTCGCAGGAACCCCATATCGAACGGATGGAGAATATTTTTGGAATATTTGGAAAATTTGGGAGGAAGAATCAACGCGAAACGGTGTCCGAGGTGGGCACGAGGCAGGGGGCACGCCCTGACCCTCGTGGTCCACCCGTAAGGAAGTTGATGCCCTTCTTCGGCCGCAAGAAAGCTAATTTTCAGAGAAAATCTGGGCAAAGGTTTCAATCCAATCGGAGTTACGGATCTCCATATATATACGAAACGGTGAAAGGGAAGCAGAAGAGAACGCAGAAATAGAGAGAGACAGATCCAATCTTGGAGGGGCTCTCGCACCTCCCACGCCATGGAGGCCAAGGACCAGAGGAGAAACCTTCTCCCATCTAGGGAGGAGGTCAAGGAAGAAGAAGATGAAGGAGCCCCCTCTCCCCTTCTCTTCCGGTGGCGCCGGAACGCTGTCGTGGCCATCATCATCACCGCAATCTTCACCAACAACTTCACCGCCATCATCACCAACTCTTACCCCCTCTATGCGGTGGTGTAACCTCTCTCTTACCCGATGTAATCTCTACTTAAACATGTGCTCAACGCTATATATTATTTCCCAATGATGTATGGCTATCCTATGATGTTTGAGTAGATCGTTTTGTCCTATGGGTTATTTGATGATCAAGATTGGTTTGAGTTGCATGTTTTATTATTGGTGTTGTCCTATGGTGCTCTCCGTGTCGCGCAAGCGTGAGGGATCCCCGCTGTAGGGTATTGCAATATGTTCATGATTCGCTTATAGTGGGTTGCGTGAGTGACTGAAACACAAACCCGAGTAAGGGGGTTGTTGCGTATGGGATAAAGAGGACTTGATGCTTTAATGCTATGGTTGGGTTTTACCTTAATGATCTTTAGTAGTTGCGTATGCTTGCTAGAGTTCCAATCATAAGTGCATATGATCCAAGTAGAGAAAGTATGTTAGCTTATGCCTCTCCCTCAAATAAAATTGCAATAATCATTACCGGTCTGGTTATCGGTTGCCTAGGGACAAATAACTTTCTCGTAACAAAAAGCTCTCTACTAAAACTAATTTAGTTGTGTCATTACCTAAACAACCCCTACGTTTTATTTTTGCGCTCTTTATATTCTTGCAAACTTATCCAAAAACACCTACAAAGTACTTCTAGTTTCATACTTGTTCTAGGTAAAGCGAACGTCAAGCGTGCGTAGAGTTGTATCGGTGGTCGATAGAACTTGAGGGAATATTTGTTCTAACTTTAGCTCCTCGCTGGGTTCGACACTCTTACTTATCGAAAGAGGCTTCAATTGATCCCCTATACTTGTGGGTTATCAAGACCTTTTTCGGGCGCCGTTGCTGGGGAGCAATAGCATGGGGTGAATATTCTTGTGTGTGCTTGTTTGCTTTATCACTAAGTAATGTTTATTTGTTGTTCTTAGTTGTTCTTTATCTTTAGTTATGGATATGGAACACGAAATACCAAAAAAATAGGTGTACTTGCTACTCATGGAGATGAGGAACCTCCTGAAACCCTCGATGCTCGTTATGTGACAGATATTATGTACTACTTTGATAATCCTGAGAAAACCCCATTCAATCTGGTAATGGGAGACACATTGGATCAACATGAATATTTTAGGGATTATCGCTTGACTCAAAAAGGGAAACTATTATGGGATCAAATTTATATGTTGAAATGGTATGCTAGGCAACTATGCTTGAGATATGATTATACTTGTTGCTCTAGGATGAAGTCTCCACACCTTCCCTTCTTATACAAATTTAATGATAATGAAACCTTGGCTTCTTATGCTAGAGGTATATATGATTACTATGATGTGGAACAAATAGAAGAATTTGTTGCTTTTATGGGTGCTTATGAAATTGAATCTATGTTCAAAGAGTTTAAAAATCTTTCTGATACTGTTTATAGACCTGAAAATTTAGCTATTCTTAAATATTGCTATGCCAATTATGAGTTCAATTCCGATATTGATGCATTTATTGAGAAAGTCTCCCCTGTCCAAGAAGAGAATAATATTTTGCAGGAGTCTATGGAAGAAGAAATTGATGAAACTGTGAGCTCATTGGATGAAAAAGACGAGGAGGAGAGCGAAGAACAAAAGGAGGAAGAGCGGATTGATCACCCGTTCCCACCTTCTAATGAGAGTAACTCTTCAACTCATAAATTGTTTAATTTCCCTTCATGCTTACGGAAGGATGAATGCTATGATAATTGCTATGATCCCGTTGATTCTTTTGAAATATCCCTTTTTGATGATGCTTTCTATGCTTGTGGCCAAGATGCCAATATGAATTTTCCTTATGGAGATGAACTTGCTATAGTTCCTTATGTTAAACATGAAATTGTTGCTATTGCACCCACACATGATAGTCCTATTATCTTTTTGAATTCTCCAAACTACACTATATCGGAGAAGTTTGTGCTTATTAAGGGTTATATTGATGGGTTGCCTTTTACTACTACACATGATGATTTTGATGAGTGTGCATGTGTTTGCTGCTCCTACTTGCAATTATTATGAGAGAGGAACTATATCTCCACCTCTTTATGTTTCCCACACGATAAAATTGCAAGAAACTGTTTATACTATGCATTGGCCTTTACTATGTGTGCATGAATTGTTCTTTTATGACATGCCGATGCATAGGAAGAGAGTTAGACTTCTTCGTTACATGATATATGTTGCTTTGTGCTCACTACTAAATTACAAATCATTGCTAATTAAAATTGGCTTTGATATACCTTGGGATCCGGGTGGATTCACTACTTGAGAACTACATGCCTAGCTTAATGGCTTTAAAGAAAGCGCTGCCAGGGAGACAACCCGGAAGTTTTAGAGAGTCATTTATTTCTGTTGAGTGCTTTCATATAGTTTAAAAACAACAAAAATAAAGAGGGGAACCCAAAACTTTTCAAAAAGAAAAGCGAAAGTGAGAAAGACAAGCATTGTTGAAGTGGGAGCTAGCCTTGAACTTTGTTCATGCTCACAGAAACTTTGTGAATCTTGATTGCAGAAACTTTTTCAACAAAAATAATTATCCCCTTGTGCAATTACATTCTATTATAAAAATAATGTGCCAAGGTTTGCCTTTAGGATGTTTACAATGCTTGTTGGTTTGTGTGGTGCAGGACAGAAACTTTGGCTGTAGTGCGCGATTTTTAATTTTTTGCTGGAACGTCAAATGGATCTGATTCTTTTTGAAATGTCTCTATATACAAATGTTTTATTTTTCATAATTGTTTTAGAATTTTTCAAGTACCAGAAGTATGGTGAATGTTCAGATTATTACAGATTGTTCTGTTTTAGACAGATTTCTGTTTTTTATGCATAGTTTGCTTGTTTTGATGAAACTATCGATTTATATCAGTGGATTAAGCCATGGAAAAGTTATATTACAGTAGCTATAATGCAAAAAAAATATGAATTGGTTTTCAACAGTACTTAGAGTAGTTATTTGCTTAATTATACTAACGGATCTTACCGAGTTTTCTGTTGAAGTTTTGTGTGGATGAAGTGTTCGATGATCGAGAAGGTTTTGATGTGAGAAGAAGGAAGAGAGGCAAGAGCTCAATCTTGGGGATTCCCGAGGCATCCCAAGTAAATATTCAAGGAGACTCAAGCGTCTAAGCTTGGGGATGCCCCGGAAGGCATCCCCTCTTTCTTCAACAAGTATCGGTATGTTTTCGGATTCATTTCATTCATGCGATATGTGCAAATCTTGGAGTGTCTTTTACATTTAGTTTTCACTTTTATTTTATGCACCATGCTGGTATGAGATAGTACTTGATTGATTTATATAATGCTCTTTGCACTTCACTTATATCTTTTGAGTATGGCCTTATAGAATGCTTCATGTGCTTCACTTATATCATTTGAAGTTTGGATTGCCTGTTTCTCTTCACTTAGACAACCGCAATTTGTAGAATGCTCTTTTGCTTCACTTATATTTGTTAGAGCGTGGGCATATCTTTTGTAGAAATAATTAAACTCTCTTGCTTCACTTATATCTATTTAGAGAGATGACAGGAACTGGTCATTCACATGGTTAGTCATAAAATCCTACATAAAACTTGTAGATCACTGAATATGATATGTTTGATTCCTTGCAATAGTTTTGCGATATAAGGATGGTGATATTAGAGTCATGCTAGTTGGTAGTTGTGGATTAGTAGAAATACTTGTGTTGAGGTTTGTGATTCCCGTAGCATGCACGTATGGTGAACCGTTATGTAAGGAAGTCGGAGCATGAGGTATTTATTGATTGTCTTCCTTATGAGTGGCGGTCGGGGACGAGCGATGGTCTTTTACTACCAATCTATCCCCCTAGGGGCATGCATAGTAGTACTTTGCTTTGAGGGCTAATAAACTTTTGCAATAAGTATATGAGTTCTTTATGACTAATGTGAGTCCATGGATTATACGCACTCTCACCCTTCCATCATTGCTAGCCTCTTCGGTACCGTGCATTGCCCTTTCTCACCTCGAGAGTTGGTGCAAACTTCGCTGGTGCATCCAAACCCCGTGATACGATATGCTCTATCACACATAAACCTCCTTATATCTTCCTCAAAACAGCCACCATACCTACCTATCATGGCATTTCCATAGCCATTCCGAGATATATTGCCATGCAACTTCCATCATCCTCATATACATGACTTGAGCATTTATTGTCATATTGCTTTGCATGATCATAAGATAGCTAGCATGATGTTTTCATGGCTTGTCCATTTTTTGATGGCATTGCTACGCTAGATCATTGCACATCCCATGCAACTTCCATCATCCTCATATACATGACTTGAGCATTTATTGTCATATTGCTTTGCATGATCATAAGATAGCTAGCATGATGTTTTCATGGCTTGTCCATTTTTTGATGGCATTGCTACGCTAGATCATTGCACATCCCGGTACATTGCCGGAGGCATTCATATAGAGTCATATCTTTGTTCTAGTATCAAGTTGTAATATTGAGTTGCAAATAAATAAAAGTGTGATGATCATCATTATTAGAGCATTGCCCCAGTGAGGAAAGGATGATGGAGACTATGATTCCCCCACAAGTCGGGATGAGACTCCGGACGAAAAAAAAGAGAAAGGCCAAAAAAAGAGAAGGCCCAAAAAAGATTGAGAGAAAAAAGAGAGAAGGGGCAATGTTACTATCCTTTTACCACACTTGTGCTTCAGAGTAGCACCATGTTCTTCATATAGAGAGTCTCTTGAGTTATCACTTTCATATACTAGTGGGAATTTTCATTATAGAACTTGGCTTGTATATTCCAACAGTGGGCTTCCTCAAATGCCCCAGGTCTTCATGAGCAAGCAAGTTGGATGCACACCCACTTAGTTTCAGTTTGAGCTTTCATATACTTATAGCTCTAGTGCATCCGTTGCATGGCAATCCCTACTCCTCATATTGACATCAATTGATGGGCATCTCCATAGCCCGTTGATTAGCCGCGTCAATGTGAGACTTTCTCCCTTTTTTGTCTTCTCCACATAACCCCCATCATCATATTCTATTCCACCCGTATGCTATATCCATGGCTTGTGCTCATGTATTGCGTGAGGGTTGAAAATGTTGAAGCATGTTAAAAAGTATGAACCAATTGCTCGGCTTGTCATCGGGGTTGTGCATGATGTGAATATTTTGTGTGGTGAAGATGGAGCATAGCCAGACTATATGATTTTGTAGGGATAACTTTCTTTGGCCTTGTTATTTTGAAAAGACATGATTGCTTTATTAGTAGGCTTGAAGTATTATTGTTTTTATGTCAAATGATAGGCTATTGCTTTGAATCACTCGTGTCTTAATATTCATGCCATGATTAGATACATGATCAAGATTATGCTAGGTAGCATTCCACATCAAAAATTATCTTTTTTATCATTTACCTACTCAAGGACGAGCAAGAATTAAGCTTGGGGATGCTGATACGTCTCCGTCGTATCTATAATTTTGGATTGTTCCATGCCAATATTATGCAACTTTCATATACTTTTGGCAACTTTTTATATTATTTTTGGGACTAACATATTGATCCAGTGCCAGTTCCTGTCTGTTGTATGTTTTATGTTTCGCAGAAACCCCATATCAAACGGAATCCAAACGGGATAAAAATGGACGGAGAATATTTTTGGAATATTTGGAAAATCTGGGAGGAAGAATCAACGCGAAACGGTGTCCGAGGTGGGCACAAGGTAGGGGGCGCGCCCCTGACCCTCGTGGTCCACCCATAAGGCGGTTGATGCCCTTCTTCGGCCGCAAGAAAGCTAATTTTAGGAGAAAAATCTGGTCCAATGTTTCAATCCAATCGGAGTTACGGATCTCCATATATATATGAAACGGTGAAAGGGCAGTAGAAGAGAACGAAGAAACAGAGAGAGGCAGATCCAATCTTGGAGGGGCTCTCGCCCCTCCCACGCCATGGAGGCCAAGGACCAGAGGTGAAACCCTTCTCCCATCTAGGGAGGATATCAAGGAAGAAGAAGACGAAGGTCCCCCCTCTCCCCTTCTCTTCCGATGGCGCTGGAACGCTGTCGTGGCCATCATCATCACCGCAATCTTCACCAACAACTTCACCGCCATCATCACCAACTCTTCCCCCCTCTATGCAGCGGTGAAACCTCTCTCTTACCCGTTGTAATCTCTACTTAAACATGGTGCTCAATGCTATATATTATTTCCCAATGATGTATGGCTATCCTATGATGTTTGAGTAGATCCGTTTTGTCCTATGGGCTATTTGATGATCAAGATTGGTTTGAGTTGCATGTTTTATTATTGGTGTTGTCCTATGGTGCTCTCCGTGTCGCGCAAGCGTGAGGGATCCCCGTTGTAGGGTGCTGCAATACGTTCATGATTCGCTTATAGTGGGTTGCGTGAGTGACTGAAACACAAACCCGAGTAAGGGGTTGTTGCGTATGGGATAAAGATGACTTGATGCTTTAATGTTATGGTTGGGTTTTACCTTAATGATATTTAGTAGTTGCGGATGCTTGCTAGAGTTCCAATCATAAGTGCATATGATCCAAGTAGAGAAAGTATGTTAGCTTATGCCTCCCCCTGAAATAAAATTGCAATAATGATTACCGGTCTAGTTATCGATTGCCTAGGGACAAATAACTTTCTCGTAACAAAAATCTCTCTACTAAAACTAATTTAGTTGTGTCTTTACCTAAACAGCCCCTACTTTTTATTTTCGCGCTCTTTATATTCCTGCAAACTTATCCAAAAACACCTACAAAGTACTTCCAGTTTCATACTTGTTCTATGTAAAGCGAACGTCAAGCGTGCGTAGAGTTGTATCGGTGGTCGATAGAACTTGAGGGAATATTTGTTCTACCTTTAGCTCCTCGTTGGGTTCGACACTCTTACTTATCGAAAGAGGCTACAATTGATCCCCTATACTTGTGGGTTATCAGTGTGTTGTAGTCTACTTTGTGTACCCAAATTATGCAATGATGTGGATGACCACTGTAACCATGGAAATTCGAACCAAAACTTTTGACGTTCAATCTCATCACACACGGGTTAATCTATCTGAATCGTTTGTGATGTCCACATATCGTACACAGTTATGAATAAGGGACCATGTCTGATGACACTTTGCGCGGCAGTTTTTTGGCTGAAGCGATTCCAAATTTTCGGCTTCCACGAAAATATCTACCTCCCCGCCCCCTCCCCCTTACCAAAAGCCACATTTCCCCTCTTTCCGCCTTCCTTTCCAAGTTGAAACCTTCACTCCTTGCTTGCAACGCCGCCTCCTCGTCGGCGACCCTTCTTCACGCTGCTCGGCCTCGTCTATCCAGGCAGGTAATCCACACCCGACCCCCATGCTCCTCCTCCTTCCACATCCCACATGCTCCGACCGCCGGTGCGAGCGCGACACTTTCCACCCAAATCACCGACCCCTCCACCAAATAAGCGCCGCCCTAAGCCATGGTGCACATAGTATAGCCAGGATCTCAAGGAGCATTTGGTAGCGAAGAAGCAAATCGCGGCCGCACGCGCGGATGAGGTCGCGATGCCATTCATGCCGACCCCCAGATCTTGGAGGAGCACCTTGCCATTTGCTAGCTACGCCGGTTAAGCATGCTCGGTTTACCCGTTGCGTGTGCTGCTCCTGCCTTTCCTTCACAAATTCTAGTGAATTGTGCCATCTAATTTTACCATGCAATCTGTTGCTCTAGTGTATATGTTCTATATGTCGTGCAGTGTGGTGCTCACTTATTAATTGTTTTGTTAATTAGTTGTCGTCTTCAGTTAACTGTTTGGTTCAATTCTGCAAATGTGATGTTCAATTCTTCAGGCTGCAATTTTGTATTGTCTTCCATGTGAGAAATAAATCGAATTTGTCTTTACAAAATTGTGGGTGCATTCTGTTATTGTATACCAGGTGAGGAATAAATTGAATTTGGCTGTAGTAAATACATGAGAAACAAATACAATTGCTACAATTGGTTGTAGTTAACTGTTTGGTTAACTGTCTGATCTTCTATTAGGAGTATGTTATATTGTGCAATGTGGTGCTCAGTTAATGTTTGGTTCATTTGTTGTGGTGTTTAGTTAACTGCTTGGTTCAATTCTGCAATGCGATGTCCAATTGTCATGGGTAGAATTTTGTATTGTTGTGCATGTGAGGAATAAATCGAATTTGGCTGCACTTAATACATGAGAAACATATACAAGTGCTATATTTCCTAGTTCTTAATCATGCTTGGTTTGGGTAAATGGGTTTTCCGTGTGGCTTGAATTAATCTGATGAATCTGCAATGTGCTTATTTTTCATCAACATATTTTACTGATAGCATGCGAACCCTTACTTAACCTGATGACTAACTACCTTATATGTGTTGCAGGGAAACAATGGGAAGCACTAAGGTTTACAATCGAGGTTAGCACGTGCATGGTTCGTTCTCTAATAGCACATTATTGTGCAATTGCAGGAACCATTCTAATATTTTGGTTTTTAACAATTTGGTCTTGCACATGTAGGTCCTGCTGTCAAAGGTTTTGACCCACTGTTCGACCCTTTTTCCATATGGGGAAATGAGTTGTCCATGAATATCAATCAAATCAAGAAACTCGGAAAGATTGTTAGGATAAAGAAATTAGCGACAAAAAACAACAAGATCTTTGTCTGCACAATGAAGAAGACATCAGTTCACTACAAGATGGTACTAACTATTATACCTTGTCTTTTTTTATTCCTTTGCCCCATTTCCAATATAGAGAAGATATTTATGCACATCCTTGTTTTCAGGCCTTTCCAAAGCAGTTCACTGATGATTACCTCTCAAACCACCTCTATGGTCCGGAGGCGAGGAAGGTTTTCATACAACACCCACGGTTCAATATTGAAGTGTTCTTGAAGAGGACGAAGGACGGGCGGTCAATCATCCACAGGCACTGGCCTAAAGTTGCAAAGACCTTCGACATGAATGAAGGCTCAATATTCGCCTTCCGCTTCAGCAGTTTTCCAGATGAGATGCATCTGTCTATATACCGTCTATGATGCTAATTTGAAAAGGTTCTACATGTTGCATGTGGAACTTGCTACTGGTGCAGCTGTGTAATGGGATAGCTGAGTGCTAAAGCTATATCATGTTGTACTCTGATGTATTTCAATTATGAAATTCTGCTTCCTTAGTATGGAAATGAAATATATCGTGTGCTTAATATGAAATGTCAATTAGATTAATAAATGGATTATGAACAATCGGATAATTAGCCTGCTAATGGCGAATTAGCCTGCTAATTGGTTTTTGCTATTGCAAACGCTTGTTGAAAAAATACCGTGGACAATGACCTCAGGCAACGCACACAGTTTCTAGGAATAAACCATGTTGGATCAATGAACAATCACACACGATTTCTCTTGGAAACTGTTTGCATTAGGCCACCTTGCGCAAACGTTTACCACATAAAACCTATGTGTGATGGACAGCCTTTGTCACACGGTTTCTTCTACGGACCATGTGTGATACATTCAATAACGCAAACGATTTAACGGGAAAAATTGTGTGTGATGTACTTGTGAACGAAAATGTTTTCCTTGGAGCGATTGTGTGGGATGTACATACAAATGGAAAGGTTTAGCGGGGACTGACTGTGTGGGATGTACTTGCGACCGGAAACAATTTCGCCGTATAATTGTCTTTTTTTAGCTCTACTGTATGTATTTCCGTATTTGAGCGCTCGTCGGTCGCACACGACCTCATTTTGCCGAGCGTCTGTGCCAAGAGGGCATATCCCCTACGGTTTCTGGGTTGTGTGGGAAGGGTTTTAGTCCTTTAACTTTTTAAGGATTGCCTAGATTTGTCCTTATGACTGTTTATTTCAGTTCTTCACAATGTGATGCTCTATATGTGCAACTATTTGCCGTGCAGTTCAATTTCATCAATAACAGTTTCAACAATACCTATGAATTATGATATTTGGTTGTTGTTAAGGATATTGCAGTTAACATGCCTTTTCGTTTTTCAATTGTTGTTTAGCAATATGCATTGTACTGAATGACTAAATATGCAATCCCAGGCTACATAGTAACAAGGAAGAGTGTTACCTTAATGTTCTGATGATGTCTAGATATACATGTAATAAAATCTTATACAATGGGATGGATGGAGTGTTTTACTACATCATTTTCCAATTGTTGTTTAGCTTCTAATATTAACTTGGTGCTTTTAGGTACATATATTATTGCCAAAGATCCACACTTCGACCCTTTCTGCGTATGGGGTAATGAGATATTCATGAACCAGCATCAAGTGAGGAAACTAATAAAGATTGTTATTAAAATGGGTCAAAAGATGTCAATCAAACTATTTGTTTACACTTTATGCAAGACAACAGTGAACTGCAGGATGGTAAGTAAGAACCCTGTAGCCTTCTTTTTACTGCCCATAATGAGTTGTGTTAGATGACAATATCTGAATCTTTTTTCTTTTGCAGTGGATCCTGAAGCAGTTTACTCAAGATTACCTCTCAAACTACATGATTGGCGGCCGGCCATTACAACGGGTTGGACTAGAGTCCTGCATGCCTTCTGCATCCAGGAGAGCACAATAAGGCCATTCTGCTTCACCTTGTTCAGCAACTGGAATGTTTGTCGCCTCTTTCTTATGTCGCCTCTTTCTTTACCATCTGTAATAGTACAAGTATAGAACCCTGGTACATCATTCTTTATTTGGTGCTTATGTAATTCTTAAACATATGTACTTGTGAATCGAATAATGCATTGGTTGTTTGAACCTGATGGATATGAATAAAGCTATAGCCTACATTGAAGTTTAAATTTGGTACAATTTTAAATAGCAGCAATTAAATTAGGGTGAAATTACGTTGTGCGGGTCATTACAGCACACACGGTTGGTAAAACACAAACGTTTGCGATATACACCATAATCCGAGACGGTTCACAAAGAGGAAACGTGTGCAAGCATGCACACAGTTGCCGTTTGTAAATCGTGTGTGATGTCATACACTATCCCATACTGTGCGGGAAAACTAAATGTGTGTGATTGTCTACCCATTGTACAGGGTTTATAATCATGAACTGTCTGTGATGTGCCAGGCATCGTAAAACTCCCGTGCCTAGAATCTGCCTGGGAAACTCCCGTGCCTGGAATCTGCCTGGTTTTAGGCAGAACCACAAAACTCCTACTGCGAAGGCAATGCGAGCACAAACGAGTAGTAAGGATGAAGCGTTTGGGATATTCGAGATATCAGAAACGGTTATATAGGGACAATTCTATGCATCAAGGCTCCCTATCCTCGATGGTTTATGGGTCGTGTGGGAAGGACCCCCCTATCGCCCACACTCACTTGGCGACGGTTCCAAATGTCGACGCGGAAAGGGGTTAAAAACCGTTTGTTTAGGACCGATGCATACCAGTGAATAGCCGTGGCAGCAGAGCGACGAAGGCGTGAATGCGGATAACCGGAGTAAGCTTCTTAGGCAGCATGACGTGAATGCGGGCAGGTGAACACCTCGGTGTGAATGCGCGGAGGGTTGTAGAGCAGAACAGTTGAAGTTTTTCTGGATGGCCCAGGGTTAGAGTCGGCGGACATTTAGACTCCTGGAGAGCTCCCCTTGATTTGTGGCCGGCTTGTACAATTTTAGCACAATCCATTTTGATGATCCGTTAGGGCTTGGTTGGATTGTCGTTTCAGAGACGTTTACCGGTGTAAAACATCAGGGAGATAAATTAATACGTGCGGCTAGAAAAGAACTGATTGGTTGGTCGTTAAGATCCAAAAATCGGCAAGTCAGTGCCTTCCACCCAGAAAAAATAAACACGCCATCCACCCTCTGTATTCTTTTTTTTGCAGGCAAACCAGAGAGCTTTATTCATATGAAAGCATTCCTAGGACAATCAAACAAAAGGCTAGTCACTAGGAAGCTAGGAGTTTCATCAAGCCAGCTCTCAGTCACATTCAAAGTGCAAGCGTGCTTCGCACAAAGATGCACCGGAAGGTTTGCTGACCTGACTACATGCTAAATAGCAAAAGAAGAAAAATATTACTAAGCTCTCCTATTTCTAACAAAATCGGAGCCACAACTGAGCGAGAATTGTGCCGAGTGTTCCAAAGCGTCACCAACTCCATACAATCAATTTCCATTATCACATGTGAGAACCCTCGAAGAGTAGCAAAATGAACTCCATCTCACAAGGAAAAAGCCTCCATGATCAAGGAGTCCGAGATCCCCAAGTATGGCTTGCACCATGAGCCAAGCAAAGTCGAGGAGGAGCGGGCAACTCCACCTGCGTCGACCTGCCCTCGGCATAGTTTAGGGTGCCATTCGTGGTGATTTTTACAGTACCATCATCAGAAGGTCGCCACCCGTATTCTGGCAGAACCGAAGCTGCCCTGTGTGGAATATGAAGGAGTGCAATTGCCTCCTTCGTAGCTCTGATCGTCGCTAATGGATCCCGTCCTTCTTTGCCATGTTTGATACGGTTCCAGGAGTGCCAAATAGACCACATAGTGGTAGTGATCTTCGCACGATCATTGTCAGAAAAACAAGGATCACAAATGATACCACGCGCCCACGAGTCCGGATGAAGACGAGGGAGACGAATACCAACCCATGCACATGCATCCTCCCAGAAGCGTTGAGCATGTGAACAGTGAATGAGAGCATGTTTCAGATCCTCATTCATAGCTAAGCATACTTTGCATCGACTGATTTCTACAATATGACGATAGTTGAGAGTAGCTTCATCCAAGAGAATCCCATGGAGGACTTGCCACCAGAAAACTCTCACCTTTGGGATGACATTTAATTTCCACAAGGTCTTCCACAACTGTTGATCATTCCCTGAGGTTTCGGTAGCCGTCCCTTCCTCTAGAGCCACACGCTCTTTTTGAGTCACTAGAGCACGGTACGCCGTTTTTACAGTGTAGTTGCCTAATTTCTCAAAAGTCCAAGCAAAAAAATCCCCGACCCCCCCCCCCCTTG
The DNA here is from genome assembly GCA_032464435.1 of Aegilops umbellulata. Lineage (NCBI taxonomy): Eukaryota > Viridiplantae > Streptophyta > Magnoliopsida > Poales > Poaceae > Aegilops > Aegilops umbellulata. Next base: position 331,076,464 of record CP136056.1, read on the forward strand.
CCGAATGGGAATATTAAGAATAGCCTCCGCATCTGGAGCAACGAGATTATCCCTGATCACTTCATATCTCCAAGACCAGTTGGTCGTATCAATGAGATCAAAAATTGTCTCAATATTGGTATTTGGCGGCTTGAGAAGTGGCTTCATGGAGATTGTTCCTGGAATCCACTTGTCGTTCCAAACTGAAATAGTACTGCCATCCCCAACACGGGAAATCAAACCAATCCGTAAGGTCTCACGTCCCGCAATAATGGCCCTCAAGTGGCAGAAGCTGACTTGGGAACAGATGCATGCATGAAATCACTGTCCGAGAAATAGCACCCCTTAAGAACTGTTGCACAAAGTGAGGTCGGTTTGTCAAGAAACCATGATTGCCCAACATGGCAAGATTAAACTGATGAGGGTCTTAGAACCCCGTCCCCCCCTTGCACTTGGGTGTTTGCTACTTTCTTGAGCTTGCATTGGTTTTTCCCTTGAAGAGGAAAGGGTGATGCAGCAAAGTAGGGTAAGTATTTCCCTCAGTTTGAGAACCAAGGTATCAATCCAGTAGGAGACAATGCTCAAGTCACCGAATACCTGCACAAACAATCAAACAACTTGCACCCAACGCAATAAAGGGGTTCTTAATCCCTTCACGGTTACTTGCAAAGGTGACATATAATAGAGATAGATAAACGGTAAAGTAATTTTTTTGGTATTTTTGGTTTATAGATCGAAAAATAAAAGATTGCAAAAAGAGTAAATAGGAAACTAGATCGGAAACTTATATGATGGAAAATAGATCCGGGGGCCATAGGTTTCACTAGAGGCTTCTCTCAAGAAAGAAAATATTACGGTGGGTGAACAAATTACTGCCGAGCAATTAATAGAAAAGTGTAAAGTTATGACGATATCTAAGGCAATGATCATGAATATAGGCATCACGTCCGTGTCAAGTAGACCGAAACGATTCTGCATCTACTACTATTACTCCACACATCGACCGCTATCCAGCATGCATCTAGAGTATTAAGTTCATAAAGAACGGAGTAACGCATTAACCAAGATGACATGATGTAGAGGAATTAACTCAGGTAATATAATGAAAACCCCATCTTTTTATCCTCGGTGGCAACAATACAATACGTGCCTTGCTGCCCCTACTATCACTGGGAAAGGACACCGTAAGATTGAACCCAAAACTAAGCACTTCTCCCATTGCAATAAAAACCAATCTGGTTGGCCAAACCAGACCGATAGTTCGAAGAGAATTACAAAGATATCAAATCATGCATAAAAGAATTCAGAGGAGATTCAAATAATATTCATAGATAAGTTGGTCATAAATCCACAATTCATCGGATCTCGGCAAACACACCGCAAAAAGGTATTACATCAAATAGATCTCTAAGAACATCAAGGAGAACATGGTATTGAGAATCAAAGAGAGAGAAAAAACCATCTAGCTACTAGCTATGGACCCGTAGGTCTATGGTAAACTACTCACGCTTCATCAGAAGGGCAATAGAGTTGACGTAGAAGCCCTCCATGATCGAATCCCCCTCCGGCGGTCCCCAGATGGGATCTCACAGGTACAGAAGGTTGCAGCGGTGGAAAAGTGTTTTCGTGGACTCCTCTGTTGATTTGGGGATACATGGGAGAATATAGGCGAAAGAAATAGGTCGAGTCATGAGGGGCCCACAAGGGTGGGGGTGCGCCCTACCCCCATGGGTGCGCCCTCCGTCCTTGTGGCCACCTCCTGGCTTCCCTGACATGTACTCCAAATCCTCTGGATGTCTTCTGGTCCAAGAAAAAACATCGCGAAAGTTTTATTCCGTTTGGACTCCGTTTGGTATTCTTTTTCTGCGAAACTCAAAAACATGAAAAAAACAGGAACTGGCACTGGGCTCTAGGTTAATAGGTTAATCCCAAAAATAATATAAAATATCATATTAATGCATATAAACAATCCAAAACAAATAATATAATAGCATGGAACAATAAAAAACTATAGACACGTTGGAGACGTAGTGTTGCCAATTATTTCTATGACACCCAATGCATTGATTTTTTTTATCAAGAGAGTTGCTCCAGAAAAACTTCATCATAGGAGAAGTCAGACTCTTGCACACTTTCTTTGTTAACAAAAAAGTGCTCATTGAATAGGTAGGAATAGCTTGAACCACCGATTTCAACAAAGTCTCGCGACCAGCACATGCTAGCAGCTTTTCCAACCAACCTTGCATTTTTCCACGAGCTCTATCACTGATATGATCAAATGTACCACTTGTAATGCAACCCACGGTAGTAGGAAGCCCGAGATACTTCTCACTGAAAGCTTCAACCTGAATATTCAGTGTTGCCTTCAAGACTTGCTTCAAGGAATCAGGTGTATTAGTGCTGAAATATATAGAGCTTTTATCCCGATTGATACACTGACCTGAAGCATCTCCATAAATTCTCAAAATTTCATTTAACCGTAGTGCACTTGGATTACTTGCATTAATGAAGATTAAATTGTCATCAACAAATAATAAATGGGTGAACCAGGGTGATCTGTAACTCACTCTTAAGCCCCTATCAATAGTTCCACCATTGTAAAACTTTAGCAATGAGGAAAAACCTTCCGCACAGAGAAGAAATAAATAGGTCAGACTGGGTCGCCTTGTCGGAAGCCCCTCGTTGGTGTGAAGTATGGAAGTAGCTCACCGTTGACCCGTACAGAAAAACGAACACATGAAACACATTTTATAATCAGTCTGGCAAAGTGTATGCTGAAACCCAACTTGGTCAATATTGCTTTGAGGTAATGCCACTCGACATGGTCGTAAGCCTTCATCATATCCAGCTTGGCCGCAGAAGAATAAATTTTACCTTTCTTCCACCTCTTCATTGTATGCACACTTTCATATGCAACTAAAACATTACCTATAATGAGTCGTCAAGGAATAAAAGAACTTTGTTCTTCACTGACCATCCATAATGCCTCTCATACGATTAGTAACAGCTTTGGCAGCTATCTTGTACATTATTGGGCATAGCGCAATAGGACGATACTGAGAAATCGTTCGAGGATGTCTAACCTTAGGAATAAGCGTGATGGAAGTATCATTCAAACCTGAAGGTAGTTCTCCTCCATTTAAAAAGTCCAAAACCATCTGGGTCACATCGTCACCCAACAAGTCCCATTGACGCTGGTAAAACCGTGCAGTAAAACCATCTACACCAGGAGCCTTTGAGGGTGCCATTTGAAACAACACCACTCTAACCTCCGACACGGTGTATGATTTGGTGAGCTCAACGTTCATTGCTTCCGTGACATTGACAGGAACATGAGCCAGAAGATTACTAGCGTCCGCAAAACCTTGTGACTCGTATAGGTTTTGGTAGAAAGCTTGCACTTCAATCTTGTCCTCACTCTCATTACCGCAAACCGAGCCATTAGACTGCCTAGGCCTTGAATCTTATTCATACGCTTGCGCTGTGCAGCTTGCGCTTGAAAGTAGGATGTGTTTCGATCGCCCTTGCGGAGCCATGGGACACGTGACCTGTAACGCCCTCGATGCGGCTATATCTCCCACGTGTCGAGGCACGACTTAGAGGCATAACCGCATTGAAAGCAATGTCGCAAGTGAGGTAATCTTCACACAATCCATGTAATAAATAAAGGGGAAAGATACATAGTTGGCTTACAATCGCCACTTCACACAAGTACATAAATAACATCCATCATACAGATTACACTCAAGGTCCGACTACGGTACCAAAATGAAAGAAGACTACCCCAAATGCTAAACAGATCCCCGGATCACCCAACTGGGCTCCACTACTGATCATCTGGAAACGAAACATAGTAACGGCCACGTTCCTCGTCGAACTCCCAAGTGAGCTCGGTCGCGTCAACTGCACTGACATCGTTGGTACCTGCAACTGTGGGGATAATATCTGTGAGTCACGGGGACTCAGCAATCTCACACCCGCGAGATCAAAACTATTTAAGCTTAAAGGTGGGAAAGGGGTTTGTGAGGTGGAGCTGCAGCAAGCGACTAGCATATGGTGGCTACAGCGCAGAATAGAGAGAGAAGAGAAAGCAAAGCACGGTCGAGAAACTAGAAGTGATCAAGAAGTGATCCTGAAACAACCTACGTCAGGCATAACTCCAACAACCGTGTTCACTTCCCGGACCCCGTCGAGAAGAGACCATCACGGTTACACACGCGGTTGATGTGTTTTAGTTAAGGTCAACTTCGGGTTTTCTACAACCGGACATCAACAAATTCCCATCTGCCTCATAACCGCGGGCACGGCTTTCGAAAGATAATAACCTGCAGGGGTGTCCCAACTTAGCCCATGATAAGCTCTCACGGTCAACGAAGGATATTCCTTCTACCGGGAAGACCCGATCAATCTCGGAATCCCGGACTACAAGACATCTCGGCAGCAACAAAACAAGTCCAGCAAAGCCGCCCGATTGTGCCGACAAATCCTGATAGGAGCTGCACATATCTCGGTCTCAGGGCACATCCGGATAAGCGAAGCGTACAGGAGCCAACATAACCCAAGTTGCCAAGGGACGGCCCCGCACGGTGCTCTAGTTTGGACCAGCAATCAAAGGAGAACTGGCCCGGGGGTTAAAATAAAGATGACCCTTGAGTCTGCAGAACCCAAGGGGAAAAGGCTAGGTGGCAAATGGTAAAACCAATGTTGGGCCTTGCTGGAAAAGTCTTATTCAAAGCGAACTGTCAAGGGGGTCCCATAAATCACCCAACCGTGTAAGGAACGCAAACTCCGGGAACATAACACCGGTATGACGGAAACTAGGGTGGCAAGAGTGGAACAAAACACCAGGCATAAGGCCGAGCCTTCCACCCTTCACCAAGTATATAGATGCATTAATTAAATAAGAGGTATTGTGATATCCCAACAAGTAAACATGTTCCAACAAGGAACAACAAGTCCATGTTCCAACAAGGAACAAACTTCATCTTCACCTGCAACTAGCAACGCTATAAGAGGGGCTGAGCAAAGCAGTAACATAGCCAAACAACGGTTGCTAGGACATGGATGGTTAGGGGCTGACAAGGCAATATAGGAGGCATGATATAGCAAGTGGTAGGTATCGCAGCATAGGCATAGCAAAAGAGCGAGCAATCTAGCAAGCAAAGATAGAAGTGATTTCGAGGGTATGGTCATCTTGCCTGCAAGGTTCTCAGAGTTGTCGAAAGCTTGGTCCTCGTAAGCGTTCTCAATGGAATCCTCGGTCACGTACTCGTCTCCCGGCTCTACCCAAGACAAGAGAACAAGCAAAGGAACCAATATCAACCACCATGCAATGCGCAAGCAACATGATGCAAAACATGACATGACATGCAAGAGGTGATATGCAATGCGTATGCATGCTCCGGAAGGACAAGAATGAACAGGGCATAATCTTGGCAAACCAAGCATGCCAATGGATAGATGAGGTGATTTCGGTTGAAATCGATATAAAGATCACCGGAATCGGATGCACGGTTTGCAAATGGCAAGCAATACAAGAATGACACGAATCTGCCATAAACAGCATGATGCTACTTAGCAAGCAACAATTAATTAGGCTACTGCACCCAAACACGGTAACAAAGCATATGACAGTAATCTACACAAGATGCCCGATAAAAGATGAACACTGAGCTACGGCTCAATCACATCATAACAGGTCCAAACAATCATGTCAAAAGTGCAAACGATAACAAGTTCTCAGACTTAGTGAAATTATCACCATAGCAGAAACTAACATCAGGATGACATGTTCAGAGCCACGAAACAACATGCTACAGTTTCAGAACGTAGCAAAGAAAGGCATGGCATGAATCTAATCATCGCACTTGACAAAAGTCTCTTACTGACCATAAGCCAAAAAGGATCAGAAGATATGATTACACCCATGTCAATTAAGCAAGTTTCGTTACAGGTTTCAGACTTAGCAGAAACTGGACATGTCAAAAACAGATAACGACTAGGCATGTTCGTGAGCTCGATGCACTCACTACAGAGCATTGCATGATAAAATAAGCATACATACATCAAGAATACATGGAATAGGAACTAGAAATGGCAAGAACAACATCATATCATGCAAGTATCAACTACACCAAGCTTGGCAAAATCGAATAACACGTAAACAATCTGCCAGCAACATTTTGAAGCAAAAGTAGAGCTCGATTGAGACAATCTATGGCACTCCATAATTGCAAAAAAAGGCACGGATGGATAGAGCAAATACTCAAGTTCAAAACTCCCTTACTGATCATGCTCAAATTATGCATAGATCTCTCAGAAACAACATGAACACATGGCATAAAAATAACAGCAGTCAGGGACTTGGTGAAATTACTAAGTCTCTGAAATCAGCAACATCAGGTGACCTAGTTTGCATGCTTGTGCTAGTCACCACATAGATCAAAAAAATACATGGCATAATTCTCTGGAAAGGTAACAAGGCATATTACAAAACTCATGTAGGACTCAACTACATAGGCGGTACACATCAATCATGGCAAAAATGACAAAAGTGCATGTTCAGATAAGATCCAGCCACTAACATCAACTAGCCCTCTTCTAACAGCATTTCGGGCATTAAGATGACCTCAAATGAAAATGACGCAATGGAACAAAATGATGTACTCTTCGAGGCGAACAATTTGACATATTATACGCGTGAAACGGAGCTACGGATGCAAAGTTACGGCACGTTGAACGTGTGATGATGATACAAAATTTAGAGGACTTAGAGAAAAACGAGAGGGGGAAGAAGTCAACCAGATCTAGCACGCGGATCGAGGCGGCGGCGGATCCCGCCGGAGACCGGCCGGAGGAGGTGGAGGAGAGACCGGGGCGGCCGGAACTGACCGGATCCGGTCCCGGCGGAGCGCAGGGGCGGCGCGGGCGGCGCGGGACCGGCCGGCGGCGACGACGGAGGAGGCGGAGGCCGGCGGAGGAGGCGGTGGCCGGCGCGGGCGGCGGAGACGGCGGTGGCCGGCGCGGGCGGCGGAGACGCGGTCGGCCGCGGGCGCGAGGGCGGCGCGCGGGCGCGGGCCGGGGAGGGCCCCGCCTGGGCCTAGCGGGCCGGCGGCGCTGGCGCGGTACGGGCGGCGGCGGTCGCCACGTGGCGCGCGAGGAGTGGCTGCGGGCGCTGCGGCGGACGCGTCCGGCGCCGTCCGGACGTGTCCGGCGCGGAGAGAGGAGCGGGGAGCTAGGGTTAGGGCGGATTAGACTGCAAATGGAGGAGGGGAAGATGTTTTTATAGCTAGAAGGAGCTAGGAAGCTCCAAATGGAGAGTGGTTTTCGGCCACGCGATCGTGATCGAACGGCGGAGGACATGGGAGTGTCTTAGATGGGTTATTGGGCTGTTTTGAAGGGGTGTTGGGCTGCAACACACACAAGGCCTTCACGGTTACCCGGTTAACCGTTGGAGTACCAAACGAACTCCGATTGACCCGAAACTTGACAGGCGGTCTACCGGTGCTATACCGAGGCCACATGTCAAACCTCGGTCCATTCCGAGAATGTTTAATACCCGCTCACGAAGAAATGTAAAAGGGGACGCCGGGAGACAAAGGAGCGCCGGATTGCAAAACAGACAACGGGAAAGATGCTCGGATTTATGAGACGAACACGTATGCGAATGTGATGCACATGATGACATGATATGAAATGCATGACATGACCAAAATGCAAAACGGAGAGAACCCAACCACGGAGGGAATATCATAACACATAGCCGGAAATGGCAAGAGTTGGATTACAAATATGGCAAGTTACATCTGGGGCGTTACAACACACCACCACTACGAGAGGATCTCGTCCCGAGATCTAGGACTGAAAGAACTCCGGATACTCAGAACGTAGGTGGTCTTCACGCTCCCAGGTGGCCTCTCGGTCTGAATGATGTGACCATTTCACTTTGAGGAATTTGATTGACTTGTTGCGAGTCTTGCGCTCAGTTGTCTCAAGAATAGCAACTGGGTGCTCAAGATAGGACAAATCTTCTTGAAGATCAATCTCTTCAAAGTTGATGGTGCGCTCAGGCGTCTTGAAGCACTTGCGAAGCTGTGACACGTGGAAGACATCGTGCACATTTGCAAAGTTGGAGGGAAGCTCAAGTTGATAGGCTAGATCGCCTCGTTTGCCGATGATCTTGAAGGGACCCACGTATCGCGGAGCAAGTTTCCCCTTGATACCGAAGCGACGAGTTCCTTTCATTGGTGAGAAATGGAGGTAAACATGGTCTCCGATCTCGAATGCCACATCTCGGTGTTTGCTATCGTAATAGCTCTTCTGGCGCGATTGCGCGGCTTTGAGGTTCTCACGAATGACCTTGCACATAGCCTCAGCCTCTGAGGTCAAATCATTGCCGAGCAATTGGCGTTCACCGGTTTCAGACCAGTTGAGAGGGGTACGGCACTTTCTGCCATAGAGAATCTCGAATGGGGCTTTGCCCGAGCTGGCTTGAAAGCTGTTGTTGTAAGAGAATTCAGCATAAGGAAGACAATCCTCCCACTTCATGCCGAAAGAGATAACACAGGCTCTGAGCATATCTTCAAGAATTTGGTTGACACGCTCGACTTGTCCACTAGACTGAGGGTGGAAAGCTGTGCTGAAGCGAATGTTGGTGCCCATGGCCGTCTGAAAAGAATCCCAAAACTTGGAGGTAAAGATGCTGCCACGGTCTGAAGAGATCAATTGCGGAATGCCGTGCAAAGAGACAATTCTGGAGGTGTAGAGCTCTGCCAGCTGCGCTGCTGTGATAGACTCTTTGATAGGAAGAAAATGAGCCACTTTGGTGAGCTTGTCGATGACGACGAAAATAGCAACATTTCCACGCTTGGACTTAGGAAAACCAGTCACGAAGTCCATTTCGATATGATCAAACTTCCATTCAGGAATAGCAAGAGGTTGGAGAAGTCCAACTGGTCGTTGGTGTTCTGCTTTCACCCTTCTGCAGACATCACACTCATTCACGAATTGAGCGATCTCACGCTTCATTCGAGTCCACCAATACGACTGCTTGAGGTCATGGTACATCTTCGAACTTCCAGGATGAATTGACAGAAGAGAATTGTGTGCTTCGTTCATAATGACTTTACAAAGATCACCCTTTGGAACCACGATCCGGTCCTCGAAGAAAAGAGTATCTCTGCCATCAACTCGATAGCACTTGTATTTGGGGATGCTCTTTTCAATACCACGTTTCACCTTCTTCACCATGGTATCCAACAATTGAGCCTCACGAATCTGATCTTCCAAAGTAGGAGAGACAATGAGGTTGGCAAGAACACCTTGAGGAACAACTTGGAGATTCAACTTGCGGAAAGCCTCACAGAGATCCGGTTGAAATGGCTTGAGGATTAAGCTGTTGCAGTAAGCCTTTCTGCTCAAAGCGTCTGCAATCACATTAGCCTTGCCTGGAGTGTACTCAATACTCGGATTATACTCTTGAATCATTTCGACCCATCGAGTTTGCCTGAGGTTGAGATGAGGCTGAGTGAAGATATACTTGAGACTCTTGTGATCTGTGAAAATGTCCACTTTTCTTCCCAACAAGAGATGTCTCCATGTAATTAGTGCGTGGACAACTGCCGCCAACTCAAGATCGTGAGTGGGGTAGTTCCTTTCATTGGGCTTCAACTGGCGAGAGGTATAGGCAACAACCTTCTTCTCTTGCATTAAAACAGCACCGAGGCCCTGGAGAGAAGCATCACAGAATACTTCATAAGGCTTGGATTCGTCAGGAGGAGTCAGAACTGGAGCAGTGACAAGTTTCTCTTTGAGAGTGTTGAAAGCAACGTCACACTCAGGGGACCAGACATATTTCACATGCTTCTGGAGGAGGTTGGAAAGAGGCTTTGCAATCTTTGAGAAATTCTCAACGAATCTTCTGCAATAGCTTGCAAGTCCAAGAAAACTGCGAAGCTGCTTGACATTCTGAGGAGGATTCCAATTCAAAACTGCAGACACCCTCTCTGGATTAACAGCGATGCCCTTGGCCGAGATGATATGGCCAAGATAAAGAACTTCATCAAGCCAGAATTCACATTTGGAGAACTTCGCATATAATTGATACTCTTTGAGCTTGTCGAGTACCAATCGCAAATGTTCGGCGTGATCCTTCTTATTCTTGGAGAAGACCAAAATATCATCGAGATAGACCAAGACAAATTCGTTGATGTAGGGGTTGAAGATGAAATTCATCAAGCGAGTGAAATATGGAGGAGCATTGACGAGGCCGAAAGACATGACAGTATATTCATAAGAACCAAAGCTTGTTCTGAATGCTGTCTTGGGAATATCTTCTTCACGAATGCGAATCTGATGGTAACCCATACGAAGGTCAAGCTTGGAGAACACCTTAGCACCTTTGAGTTGCTCAAATAGCTCATTGATGTTGGGAAGTGGGTACTTGTTCTTGATAGTCTTCTTGTTCAATGGACGGTAATCGACGCAAAGTCGGTCCGTGCCATCCTTCTTCTTGACAAAAAGAACACCACAACCCCAAGGAGAAGAACTCGGTCTGATCAGACCCAGACGTTCTTGTTTATCGAGTTGAATCTTCAATTCCTTGAGCTCATCTGGTCCAAGCTTGTAAGGACGCTTGCAAACGGGTTTCGTGCCAGGCTCAAGATCAATAACGAATTCGACTGGCCGGCGGGGAGGCATACCCGGAAGCTCTTCTGGAAAGACATCTTGGTACTCACAAACGACTGGAATCTGAGAGATAGCCTCCAATTCATCATTCTCATTGAGAGAAAACAACCGAATGGTATCATCACGAGAAGCATAGATGATCACATCGTTCGAAGAGTGAGTCAATTTGATTTCCCTGGCAGCACACTCAAGCTGAGCCTTGTGCTTAGAAAGCCAGTCCATCCCGAGAATGAGATCAATATCAGAATCACCAAGCACCATTGGAGAAGATAGAAATTTATAGTCGCCCATCTTGATAGAGACATCAGGAACTAAAGAGTTTGCTCTCATTGATTTCGCCGGAGAAATAACACCCAACGGTTTATCCAGGTAAGTCCAAGGAAAATCATTCTTTGCAAAGAACGATCTTGACATGAAACAATGCGATGCACCAGTATCAAATAAGACTTTTGCAGGAACATCATTAACAGGAAGATTACCCATGATCACTTCAGAAGAATCCTCCGCTTGAGCTGCATTCATCATGTTCACCTTGGCGTGCTTAGGATTATGCTTGACCACTGCGTTGCTGGAAGATTTCACAGGAGGAGGAGGCGGAAGGCGCCTTTGGTTGAAGCACTTGTTCACATAGTGACCCTTTTGCTGACATTTGTTACAAGTCACCTCTGAGAGCGGACGATGGTAAGGAGCACTTTGCCTTGGAGTTTGGTTCCGAGACTTGTTCTGATAGCCAGGGTTGGGTGGGTGGGAAGATCCACGGCCACTTGAATTCTTCTGTTGATAAGGCTGACGGAACGGAGGAGGAGGAGGCAACCAGAACTTCTGTTGCTTAGCTGCCACGAGTGAGGAAGAAGAAGACTGAACTGCGTCTCTGACTCTCTTCTTAGATGCCTCACACTTGAGCTGAGCAGCTTCTTGTTTCAGTGCCATGTTGTAGAATTCATCATACTTTAATGGCTCGAAAAGCACGAGAGCAAGTTGCAGATCTTCTCTGAGACCACGCCTGAATTGGTAGATCATACTCTTCTCATCAGGGATGTCTCGCCTTGCAAAACGAGAGAGCTTCTGGAACTGAGTGTTGTATTGATAGACAGACATGTTGCCTTGCTTGAGATTGCGGAATTCCTCACGCTTAAGCTCAACAACACTTTCTGGAATGTGGTGTGCTTTGAAGTCACAACGGAAATCATCCCAAGTGATCACACGACCTCCTCTGGAATCTTTGTATTGCTGGAACCACTCAGCAGCTTGATCTTTGAGTTGAAAAGAGGCAAACTTGACAAAGTCCTCAGGTCTCACATTGCTGCACTCGAAATGCTTGCTGATGTCCACGAGCCAATCATCAGCGTCTGTGGCCTCGACACAGTAGCTGAAGGTCTTTGGCTGATTAGCAAGGAACTGGTTCAGTGAAGCGAAGTGCGGCTGATTGTTGCCTTGGCCTTGATTCTCTTGATTAGCTTGCCCTTGGTTGCGATCTTGCAAGAGCTGAATCAGAATCTGAGCATTGGCATTTGTGGCAGTCATCAGGGCCTGCCAAGCTTCCGGAGGCGGAGGTGGTGGCGGAGGGTTAGCCTGATTTCCTTCATTGCGTTCCGGATTCTGACGCGTTGGTGGAGCCATCCTGAAGAGGGTGACATCCATTAGCATCTTGACAGAGATATATTGAAGCTGAATCAAAGGAACGACATTGCAACATATAGTCTTCACAATTAACATTCGAACGAGAATGAACGAATGAATTCCAATGTAAATCATCACACTTCCAAAGCTGAGAAGCCACTTAGAACATGGTATGGAATAAAATCAAGAAGGTACGGAAGTGAACAAATACTTGGTAAGGATTACCCAATCACAAACCAAATATCTGCGGAAGAAATACTAGAGCTACAAGAATTCCCACTTATAAACTCCCGAAACTTTCTGGTTATGCAATCAGGTGTTGGGGATACAGGGGAAGCATAATATCTCACCCAAACTAGCAAATCCTACAACCAGCTGTATCCATCCTTCAACACATAACCAAGAAACCTTCGGAAATCGTCTACCTCAACCTTCGAAAAGCATCCGTTATACAAGTCATGGCAATACCCCTGCACTCGCCACAGTACTGGGCTATCAGGGTTATCTCACCAACAACTGTACAAAAGAGATTTTCGATGTCGGCGTACTAAACTCAGGTATTCCAAAACCGCAACGATAAGATTATGACGACAACACCTCGGAGCTCAACTCCCCGGGACACTGCCACAACCCCTAAATGTCAGGAGGCAACCAAGACAATGTTGTCATCATAAAACCATCGGAACGATTGTAATATACCCGCGTGATCCTAAAAAAAAAATTAGTGAAATTTGAGAAGAGAAGAGTCAAAACTCTACGTCAGGAAGCCTTACCAGAAGGTCGAAGGGACTGGGGAGTAAAAAGAATTCCTAAACTCTCCGATATATAATTCCTAAAAGACTCAAAACATTTTTCTAGACACAACTCGGCCACTAAAGACGATCAAACAGTGGGGGCTCCTAAGGTCGGGGAAAGGCTCTGATACCAACTTGTAACGCCCTCGATGCGGCTATATCTCCCACGTGTCGAGGCACGACTTAGAGGCATAACCGCATTGAAAGCAATGTCGCAAGTGAGGTAATCTTCACACAATCCATGTAATAAATAAAGGGGAAAGATACATAGTTGGCTTACAATCGCCACTTCACACAAGTACATAAATAACATCCATCATACAGATTACACTCAAGGTCCGACTACGGTACCAAAATGAAAGAAGACTACCCCAAATGCTAAACAGATCCCCGGATCACCCAACTGGGCTCCACTACTGATCATCTGGAAAAGAAACATAGTAACGGCCACGTTCCTCGTCGAACTCCCAAGTGAGCTCGGTCGCGTCAACTGCACTGACATCGTTGGTACCTGCAACTGTGGGGATAATATCTATGAGTCACGGGGACTCAGCAATCTCACACCCGCGAGATCAAAACTATTTAAGCTTAAAGGTGGGAAAGGGGTTTGTGAGGTGGAGCTGCAGCAAGCGACTAGCATATGGTGGCTACAGCGCAGAATAGAGCGAGAAGAGAAAGCAAAGCACGGTCGAGAAACTAGAAGTGATCAAGAAGTGATCCTGAAACAACCTACGTCAGGCATAACTCCAACAACCGTGTTCACTTCCCGGACCCCGCCGAGAAGAGACCATCACGGTTACACACGCGGTTGATGTGTTTTAGTTAAGGTCAACTTTGGGTTTTCTACAACCGGACATCAACAAATTCCCATCTGCCTCATAACCGCGGGCACGGCTTTCGAAAGATAATACCCTGCAGGGGTGTCCCAACTTAGCCCATGATAAGCTCTCACGGTCAACGAAGGATATTCCTTCTACCGGGAAGACCCGATCAATCTCGGAATCCCGGACTACAAGACATCTCGGCAGCAACAAAACAAGTCCAGCAAAGCCGCCCGATTGTGCCGACAAATCCTGATAGGAGCTGCACATATCTCGGTCTCAGGGCACATCCGGATAAGCGAAGCGTACAGGAGCCAACATAACCCAAGTTGCCAAGGGACGGCCCCGCACGGTGCTCTAGTTTGGACCAGCAATCGAAGGAGAACTGGCCCGGGGGTTAAAATAAAGATGACCCTTGAGTCTGCAGAACCCAAGGGGAAAAGGCTAGGTGGCAAATGGTAAAACCAATGTTGGGCCTTGCTGGAAAAGTCTTATTCAAAGCGAACTGTCAAGGGGGTCCCATAAATCACCCAACCGTGTAAGGAACGCAAACTCCGGGAACATAACACCGGTATGACGGAAACTAGGGTGGCAAGAGTGGAACAAAACACCAGGCATAAGGCCGAGCCTTCCACCCTTCACCAAGTATATAGATGCATTAATTAAATAAGAGGTATTGTGATATCCCAACAAGTAAACATGTTCCAACAAGGAACAACAAGTCCATGTTCCAACAAGGAACAAACTTCATCTTCACCTGCAACTAGCAACGCTATAAGAGGGGCTGAGCAAAGCAGTAACATAGCCAAACAACGGTTGCTAGGACATGGATGGTTAGGGGCTGACAAGGCAATATAGGAGGCATGATATAGCAAGTGGTAGGTATCGCAGCATAGGCATAGCAAAAGAGCGAGCAATCTAGCAAGCAAAGATAGAAGTGATTTCGAGGGTATGGTCATCTTGCCTGCAAGGTTCTCAGAGTTGTCGAAAGCTTGGTCCTCGTAAGCGTTCTCAACGGAATCCTCGGTCACGTACTCGTCTCCCGGCTCTACGCAAGACAAGAGAACAAGCAAAGGAACCAATATCAACCACGATGCAATGCGCAAGCAACATGATGCAAAACATGGCATGACATGCAAGAGGTGATATGCAATGCGTATGCATGCTCCGGAAGGACAAGAATGAACAGGGCATAATCTTGGCAAACCAAGCATGCCACTGGATAGATGAGGTGATTTCGGTTGAAATCGATATAAAGATCACCGGAATCGGATGCACGGTTTGCAAATGGCAAGCAATACAAGAATGACACGAATCTGCCATAAACAGCATGATGCTACTTAGCAAGCAACAATTAATTAGGCTACTGCACCCAAACACGGCAACAAAGCATATGACAGTAATCTACACAAGATGCCCGATAAAAGATGAACACTGAGCTACGGCTCAATCCCATCATAACAGGTCCAAACAATCATGTCAAAAGTGCAAACGATAACAAGTTCTCAGACTTAGTGAAATTATCACCATAGCAGAAACTAACATCAGGATGACATGTTCAGAGCCACGAAATAACATGCTACAGTTTCAGAACATAGCAAAGAAAGGCATGGCATGAATCTACTCATCGCACTTGACAAAAGTCTCTTACTGACCATAAGCCAAAAAGGATCAGAAGATATGATTACACCCATGTCAATTAAGCAAGTTTCGTTATAGGTTTCAGACTTAGCAGAAACTGGACATGTCAAAAACAGATAACGACTAGGCATGTTGGTGAGCTCGATGCACTCACTACAGAGCATTGCATGATAAACTAAGCATACATACATCAAGAATACATGGCATAGGAACTAGACATGGCAAGAACAACATCATATCATGCAAGGATCAACTACACCAAGCTTGGCAAAATCGAA
Source organism: Aegilops umbellulata (assembly GCA_032464435.1). Classification (NCBI taxonomy): domain Eukaryota; kingdom Viridiplantae; phylum Streptophyta; class Magnoliopsida; order Poales; family Poaceae; genus Aegilops; species Aegilops umbellulata. The sequence goes on from CP136056.1 coordinate 331,092,283, forward strand.
TAACATGTAAACAATCTGCCAGCAACATTTTGAAGCAAAAGTAGAGCTCGATTGACACAAGCTATGGCACTCCATAATTGCAAAAAAAGTCACGGATGGATAGAGCAAATACTCAAGTTCAAAACTCCCTTACTGATCATGCTCAAATTATGCATAGATCTCTCATAAAAAACATGAACACATGGCATAAAAATAACAGCAGTCAGGGACTTAGTGAAATTACTAAGTCTCTGAAATCAGCAACATCAGGTGACCTAGTTTGCATGCTTGTGCTAGTCACCACATAGATCAAAAAAATACATGGCATAATTCTCTGGAAAGGTAACAAGGCATATTACAAAACTCATGTAGGACTCAACTTCATAGGCGGTACACATCAATCATGGCAAAAATGACAAAAGTGCATGTTCAGATAAGATCCAGCCACTAACATCAACTAGCCCTCTTCTAACAGCATTTCTGGCATTAAGATGACCTCAAATGAAAATGACGCAATGGAACAAAATGATGTACTCTTCGAGGCGAACAATTTGACATATTACACGCGTGAAACAGAGCTATGGATGCAAAGTTACGGCACGTTGAACGTGTGATGATGATACAAAATTTAGAGGACTTAGAGAAAAACGAGAGGGGGAAGAAGTCAACCAGATCTAGCACGCGGATCGAGGCGGCGGCGGATCCCGCCGGAGACCGGCCGGAGGAGGTGGAGGAGAGACCGGGGCGGCCGGAACTGACCGGATCCGGTCCCGGCGGAGCGCGGGGGCGGCGCGGGCGGCGCGGGACCGGCCGGCGGCGACGGCGGAGGAGGCGGAGGCCGGCGGAGGCGGCGGTGGCCGGCGCGGGCGGCGGAGACGGCGGTGGCCGGCGCGGGCGGCGGAGACACGGTCGGCCGCGGGCGCGAGGGCGGCGCGCGGGCGCGGGCCGGGGAGGGCCCCGCCTGGGCCTAGCGGGCCGGCGGCGCTGGCGCGGTACGGGCGGCGGCGGTCGCCACGTGGCGCGCGAGGAGTGGCTGCGGGCGCGGCGGCGGATGCGTCCGGCGCCGTCCGGACATGTCCGGCGCGGAGAGAGGAGCGGGGAGCTAGGGTTAGGGCGGATTAGACCGCAAATGGAGGAGGGGAAGATGTTTTTATAGCTAGAAGGAGCTAGGAAGCTCCAAATGGAGAGTGGTTTTCGGCCACGCGATCGTGATCGAACAGCGGAGGACATGGGAGTGTCTTAGATGGGTTATTGGGCTGTTTTGAAGGGGTGTTGGGCTGCAACACACACAAGGCCTTCACGGTTACTCGGTTAACCGTTGGAGTACCAAACGAACTCCGATTGACCCGAAACTTGACAGGCGGTCTACCGGTGCTATACCGAGGCCACATGTCAAACCTCGGTCCATTCCGAGAATGTTTAATACCCGCTCACGAAGAAATGTAAAAGGGGACGCCGGGAGACAAAGGAGCGCCGGATTGCAAAACGGACAACGAGAAAGATGCTCGGATTTATGAGACGAACACGTATGCGAATGCGATGCACATGATGACATGATATGAAATGCATGACATGATATGATATGAAATGCATGACATACCATCATTTTTCGGACGGAGAAAGTATTAAATAATTATATTGTGTATTCTTATGTGCAACATTCAGTTTGATTTTGTTTCCTGATCAATCATTTGTCGTTTGACAAGTGACCCAATCCAAAACGCTTTGTTGATGGCTGATGTTACCTTATGCTTGTCTTGGGTTTATCAGTTCATGCTAGGCCAAAGACAATCTTGATTTCGTATTTTTGTTATTTCTCGTGGATGGCTATTCATGCAAATATACGTTTAATTTGGTAGAATAGGGAGTTCCAAAGCAGTCATGTTTTATTCTTTGTATGTATCTCTCGGTTGGCCGTGTCCGGATAGAGAGAAGGAAGGCACAACCGTGTCCGGATAGGGAGAAGGAAGGCCAACAGCATGATTTAGGGCAACTCTGACGAGGATCGTCGTCGAAACGGACTTCACCAAATGTCCGTTGATAGGAAATAGGGATAGACCCCATCCAACAATAGTAACCAAAAAATCATTCTCGTTTTTCTTCCTATATAGCCGGACTACTCAAAACAATAAAAGAAAATAGTACTCACATCACTTGATCTAAAAGCTCTCATATTTCTTTACAGAGAAAGTACAATTCTTAAGCACTTAAAAGATAAATATTTTCAATGCAACAATAATTCAAATAAAAATATTACAATCCGAACATGAAGTTTTGAAATAAAATAGTGTAAGTTAGTCGGATTTGATGATGCATTTGGATAAAAACCTCAGATGTCGTCAAATTCTGCTCGTGTTTTGAAAATCAAAACCATGGCGAACTCCATCGCCCTCATCCTCCACAATCTGTTATGCACGATCACACAATTTTATCATCACCTCCGACAATGTCTCTGGATCCCATAGTTTAGCAGGTCTGCGGAAACTGCAATATGGAATTGGAGCACTCGAGATGCTCCCTCCACAACCTTTCTAGCAAATTATTATCTTTGCGAAAAGTGACATCTTTTGTTACTCCTTGGCGCAGAGATGGTCTTCAAGAAAATTGCTTGCGGAGGATAGATACCATCACAAAGATAGTACCCCATGTTGTAGTCATAACCATTGATGCTATAGTCTCACTCAGGAGCTTCACCTGCACACAATCTTGAAAACAATGGAGATGTTGCAGCACGTTCATGTCATTGTTAGACTCAGATATGCTAAAGAAAGAGTGACAAATCTAGAGGTCATGCAATGCAACTACTGCAAGAGTGATGGTGGGCTTTTTGCAATGGCCTTGGTATTGTCTTTGTTGAGCATATGGATAGTTCTTCCATTTTCAGTGCATGCAATTTAGTGTCTACGGGAGTTGGTTTTCTCAAATACTCCGTTTCAAACACCTTCACTATTGTAGTAGTAAAATTGACCATTGCTTTGAGACATCCGAAGGGACCATGCCATAGGCAAGCACCCTCATTGTAGCGGTGCACTTTTGGTAAGCAAAGAACCCAATGGTTCAAATGGCATGCTTCTTTAGGACGAATTAATCATCATAGGTCCATACACCATGTTATAGGATCAAACACTTGTCGTCGCATCTGAAAATGAATAAATAAAGCTTGAATAACGCATCAGGGGCAAATCGACAAATTAGTCGTCGATCAACATCAGATGCCCATGTGCCCTATTCCAGTTCAACACCCAATGTCCCCTTGTTGATCCATTGTAGTTGAGAACATGCTCCCTGGCACGCACCGTGACCGTAAGAACATCACTCATCATCATCGTTTCATCATCATATCCCCCTCCTCATCCGACAAAGATGACTCAGTGAACTTGCCGTAGAAGTACTTCTCGTCTAAATCCATTGTGTTTGCTTCAAAGTAAACAACGAGACTGTAAAAAGAATAGCAATGACATTTGATTGAACATTCATTGGGCGCGGTGTCCGCCACGGTTGACTCAACACATAACGGAGGATACGTGGGTTGCGGTCGGATCTAGTGTGGAATGATGGCACAGTCGAAAACAGTAAGACGCCTGGTGGAACGACATAGGCCTCACAATACTTGGTGGCAGACGGGATGGCACATCGGAGGCATCGGTTGTCAAGGGAGCGGATACAAAGCACATGGGAGGGGTGGAGCAGGAGAAAAAGAGCTCCAGGTGGAGTATTTTCGGTAAGCCGGATGTGGCAGAGGTCTAGACGCCGACATACCTTCCCTATGTTTGATTCCGGTTCGTGGTATTTTGGACATCTGGATCATTGCACACATTGTTTGTGACCGTCGTTGAATGGCAGAATGTGTGATGAGCTGGAGTTGCCCTTACAAGTTACAACCATGGAGAATGTGAGACCCAACCATCGGAAGTTTCGTGGTGTGATGGGAAGGAGAGAATGGTGTGATGAGAAGGAGAGAATGGCGACATCGGCGTGCAAGACAAGAAGATGGGCTCGACCTCAGGTGATACCAAATTTAAAAAGTCAAATTTAAATGTTTCAAAAAATTCCAAAATAAACTGTGGATGTTCATAACACATGTGTCTACAACCTCTAAAAAAATCAATGAAAATTCAAAGCACAGAGAAACAAAAAAGGGAAAGCATGAATAGTGTCAAACCTACCCTATTCACATTTGATTTTGTCTTTTTATTTCTATACGTGTACTCTGACTTTTGATCTGAGCATTTTAGGGTTTGTTGACATATGTGTTGTGAACGTCCATAATTTTTTATTTCTCTAAAACATTTAAATTTGTTTTTTGAATATGCGTCATGCGAGCACAAATGATGGTATCACCTCATATTCTCCCCTAGTCAAGGATCGAAGGCCATATAACCCATTTTCAATTTTTATAGAGTAGGACATTTTGGAGACCGAGCTCCATGGAGCTCTTTATTTTGAAAATTTTAAAATTCATAAATTCCCGTTTCAAAAAATTCTGAAAAAATTACATATGTATGCAAGGATGTAAAGTGTATGTGCGAAAACTTGTAGGATGAAATACCTTGAACTGCGAGCTGCACAAAAAAAATCATGGATTTTAAAGATGAACAGTACGTATGCTAAAAAGCCCCAGATTTTCTTTTTTGTGTAGCACACATTTTAGTGTATTTTGATCTGAAAATTTGCACACATGTACATTATGTATCTAAATATATAAGTATATGTGTATTTAATTTCAGAATTTTTAAACTCAAAAATTTGAAATTTGAAGTTTTCAAATAAAAGCCTCTATGGAGTTCGGTCTCCGTTTGACATTTTTGATTTTTATAACTCTTCTTTCCCAAAGAGAAAAAAAGCAGAAAACCGCCGCGGCGCCGAGCCGAACCTTCTTCATGGACCCAGCAGGCCTCCACGCCCCCACCCCTCCCTCCTCACCTCTCGTGGATGTCTGCGCGCCAGCGCCACCATAGCACCATGCGCTTCCTCGCCGCCGCCGCCGCGCTCAAACCCTAAACCCTCCACCGAAACCAATGGCGTCCCTCCTCTGCTCCCCCGCCTCAAAATCGCTCTCCGTCACCACCTCCACACTCTTCCTCTCCTCGCTCGCGTCGCTCACCCCCGCCCACACCCATCCCCTCTCCGCCTCCGCCGCCACCCCGCCCGTCCCGGCCTCCGTGCCACCCACCGGCCTCATCCCCAACTCCCGCTTCCTCGTCGACGCCTTCCGCCACGCCGGCGACTTCTCCGTCGCCTACTTCCTCTCCCACTTCCACTCCGACCACTACGCCGGCCTCGGGCCCTCCTGGCGCCGTGGCCTCGTCTTCTGCACCGCTCCCACCGCCCGCCTCCTCGCCTCCGTGCTCTCTGTTCCGCCGGAGCTCATCGTCTCCATTGACATTGACGTCCGCATCACCGTTGATGGCTGGAGCGTTGTTGCCGTCGATGCCAACCACTGTCCTGGGGCCGTCCAGTTCCTCTTCACCTCCCCTGGACCAAACCCGGAGAGGTATGTGCACACCGGCGACTTCCGATACACGCACTCCATGAGAAGCAACCCTAATCTGCTGGAATTCGTCGGTGCTGATGCGTTATTCCTGGACACCACATACTGTAACCCCAAATTTACATTTCCTTCTCAAGAGGAGTCACTGGAGTATGTTGTCAACACGATAAAGCAGGTGAAGGAGGAGAGTGGGGCGGTTGGAGAGCGCGTCTTGTGTTTGATTGCTACTTATGTTGTGGGCAAAGAGAGGATTCTGTTGGAGGTTGCAAGGCGCTGCGGGTGCATGATTCATGTGGATAGTAGGAAGATGGAGATTTTGACAGTATTGGGGTTTGGTGGGGAGAAGGGAGTTTTTACTGAAGATGCTTCAGCAACAGATGTGCATGTCATAGGGTGGAATATTTTGGGGGAGACATGGCCCTATTTTCGGCCGAATTTTGTGAAAATGAAGGAGATCATGGTGGAGAGAGGGTACACCAAGGCAGTTGGGTTTGTACCAACCGGATGGATGTACGAGACCAAGAAGGAAGGGTTCGCAGTTAGAGTGAAGGATTCACTCAAGATACATCTTGTACCTTATAGTGAGCACTCGAGCTATGATGAGCTGCGGGACTATGTGAAGTTCTTGCACCCAAAACGGGTAATTCCGACTGTGGGAGTAGATGGTGGGAAGCTTGATGGTAAGGAGGCAATTGCTTTACAGAAACATTTTGTTGGATTGGTGGATGAGACAGCAAACAAACATGAGTTCCTGATGGCATTCAATCGAAGATCGGCACATGCTTCTCTTAGCCATGAGGATGTGTTGGCCAAATGCTGTAGAGAACAAGATGGGGAGGAGTTTGCTTCGTTATCAGAAAACAATTCTGTTTCTGAACTACCAGACAATTCGGAGATTAAGATTACAGAAGGAATGAAGAAAGAACTGTCAGATTTCCTACCCTCATGGGTCAACCAGGACCAGATTCAGGGCCTGTTGATGAGCTCAGGTGGTGATGTTGTTCAATCAGCATCTGCCTTCTTTGAGCGGGAAAGAGATTTCTTTGAAGAAGCAAATGTTTCTAATAATGAAAAGCCTAAGTCAGTGGAAATTCGTACTTCTGATCATGGATCTTCTGCTGACACAAGTAGTCAGCAGGAAGTTCCTTCGTTTTCACAGAAGCCCATGGAGCATTCTGCCAAGCTGGTAAACTTGACTCCTGTGAGAATGAACTCGAATCAAACCAAGAAGGAAAGAAAGAGGGGTTCTAGTACTGTAAACAAGTCAAAAAAGAAAGGCAAATCAACTGCCTCAACAGAAGCTGGTCGACGCAATCAACCCACAATCACAAACTATTTTGGTAGAGCAACGGCAGCTGCTTCTAAAAGTGAGTCAGCCAATAAAGTAACAGTTGATCCACATCAAAACACTGGGGAGAATAACAACCAGTCAATGGACATTGTGGAATCACACAAGCAGGGAGTAAACCAGCTTCTTCAGATTGTAGATGGCAGCATGTCCAGAGAATCTGCAATTTCCTTGCTTGAGAAGACAAAAGGAGATGTGAATGTAGCAGTTGACATGTTTTACAGTAAAATCCAAAACAATAATGTACCTGACAGTGACAAGAGTATTGTGCCGCAGAATACACAAAATGAGATGATAGATAAATATGATAACACAAACATGGTCCACAACTCTTCTCAGGCTACTCCAAAGATGCAAAACTTGTATGTACAAACTTCTGTAGCACAAGCAGATTCGATGAATATATCATTGCCAGTTGAAAAGTATCTGCCGATTGAGCATGGTTAGCTACTAGCCGCTGAGAGTTTTTATCACCTTGCTTTGTAGTGAGTCATGCCATGTATGTCCACTTCTGCAGCTTGCTGGACAGCAGGACAGCCTGCGCCATACTTGCATTTGGCTCGCACTTTTGATCTTGTAGAAAGAGAAAAAGGGAAGATCAAAACTACTGCCATGCTTTGCAACATGTTCAGGAGGTTTTCCAATGTTTATCACTTTATAGTTTACCTATCCATGTTACTGTTGATCATCCACTGAAATGTTCACTGTTTTAATATCTTATTACCTTTGAATGCAGTTTGCTTGCCTTATCACCTGATGATGTTCTACCTGCTGTTTATCTATGTACTAACAAAATTTCTCCGGACCATGAAAATATGGTAACTGCAGTAATTACCGTACTTCGCACTTTCCCCATATCTACTGTTGGTTGCTTCCTTTTAACATCTCAGTTGAAACATTGGAAATTTATACCGAACAAACTCTATATCAATAAAGATAAGTTGATTGTCAAACTTAAGTTATGGAGTATCGACAAATCTTTTTCTTGTCAAATGCTTTCTTTCAATCCCCTCATTTACTGTTTAAATATACATTATCCTATTCTAGCATGAGTATCGAAGTGTGTCAAGTAGGTCCTAAAAGTTTGAAATCGTTCACCGTGGGTCCTAAATGTGTGTAAGTCGTTCACCGCGGGTCCTAAAAGTATTCCAAGTGTGTCAAATAGGTCCTAAAAGTCGCGGGTAAAATACACATATAGGACCCGCGGTGAATGATTTCAAACTTTTAGGACCTACTTGACACACTTAGAATACTTTTAGGACCTCAGTGTATTTTACTCTTCTAGCATTGTACTTTATTCTTCCCTTCCATGTTCATCTTTTTTTAAAATGCTTTCATTATGCCTAGTCAGTTTTCATGACACACCAACACACTAACTCCATTCCTGTCAATGAAGCTAGGAACTAAACATTGGCGGCAGTCTAGTTATATCTGCTATGGAGGAGTCGCTAGGAACGAGCAAATCTAAAATACACGAGATGTACAAAACTTACGGTGATCTTGGTAAGGCTAAAAGTTAAAGGTAGCAATATTATTGTTTCATATTATTAGTTTGGAGGAAATGGCCTACCGCATGGTCTCATGGCTGTGTCGTTGCGTATCAGTCCATTTGACAGGCTTTTGAGAAGTTTCAACATCAGTCTGTAGCTTCATGCACGAGTTATTATTCGTTACTCCATTTGCTTGGAAATGTAAGGTGCATTTTGTTTGGTTAATACAAGACAGTGACCAACAACTACTCCCTGCGTAAAGAAATATAAGAGCATTTAGATCACTGTTGGATCTAAATGCTCTTATATTTCTTTACAGAGGGAGTACTCTATTAATATTTGGTTTATGTGATACAAAATCACAATCATAATACTTCTGAATACAAATCTATTGGCACTGAATTTATGACATGTAATATTACATATCAATTGAGTTTGTTGTTGGTCAATGTCTTGTCTTAACCAAACAAAATATTCCTTATATTTCCGGACGAAGAGAGTAACTACTTTTGGGATGATATTAACTCCTATTATTTGTTATCTATGTTATGCCATTTGTTCTATGGATATAAGCTATTTAATGTTCCAAATATAGTTTTCTTTATTACAGTATATTGTATCAACAGCATTTGTTGTGTAATTTGTAGGTGATGTTGCCCAAGAATGCCGTCAGAATCAAACACTACTTGCTCCTCCTCGTCCACTCTCAGTTCGCGATGTATATTCTACACTACGAAAGCTAAGGTCTTATTTACAAAAAAAGATATCTTTGTTTGATGTTCATTTTATCTTTATATATCTATTTAACCATAATGATTGGTCAATCGTCCACCTTTCTTTCTACTCAATATTACATGCTACAACAGTTCTTCCCTGAGTATTTTTTGTTCTTGCAACACATACAATTCTTTCCTGGCCGACTAACGACTTGGGTGCCACCTCATCATCTAGGCGCAAGTTGTAGTCATAATGGATGAGGTAGGTCAAGTCAACTTTCAAGTTAGTAACTCGAGAGTTGAGTCTCACTTTGTTAAAGAGTTGAGTCTCACTTTGTTAAACTAAGATGTTTGGCTTCTTTCATAACCAAAACCTAGGCTTCTATCCAGTCTGTCACCTGCTCAACCAAAGTTGATAAAATGATAAGTATTCCAGTAACTTGCATGAACCAGCCCCTACTCCCTAATCAGTAATCACTGAGTGAATAGACTATTGCAGTGCTATAGAGTGGTTTGGGTCTAGCTACTGTGGTGGGACTTGCAGCCATTCTAACCATAATGGTATTATCTTGCAAAGAAAAATATTATATGGTAGATGAAATTTTATTTTCTTGAGAATTCTGAAAAAAAAGAACATGTCAAAGTGGTAATTATTCTTGGTTTAAAGGCCATATAGGTCTAGATTTTAGAGCCACTAGGATACTCACATCTGCTGCCGTATCTCAAAGCTGTTGACTATTGTTTGCATTCTTCAGTATTGTGGAACAACGATAGAGTAAAATTATTCACCTGCATCTCTAATCAGTGGTGGAGCCAGGAAAAACCAGGAGCCGGGGCGGGCTGCAAGTTTACTAGAAAGACAGAACAAAAAATAATACAGAGTAAAACTGTCCACCTGCATCTCTAGTCAGTGGCGGAGCCAGGAAAAACTAGGAGCCGGGACGGGCTGCAAAGCTAACTAGAAAGACAGAAAATCGTAACCGGATATTTGGATACATATTATGCAACTATAAGTCAAACAACCAATACTGTATTTTCCATACATATAATTTCAATAGAACCTGAAATTAAATATGACAACTAATAGTTGAATAAACAATAGTACTTATGAATAAAATACTAGGTATCCAAATGCCCGATGAAGCACCAAAATAAGACCCACCAGACTAAAAAGTAAGAACTAGCAATTCATAGTGGAGGTGTAAAAACTTATTCGCAATAATTTTTGTTACGAAGAAAGTTCTCTGACACTGGCAATAGTAAAGCTAATTCAAGATGAACAACATTGGGGTCTTGTTCTCATGCCGGTGTCAGAGTTCCGGCTGCACAACATTTGCATTCTCAATACTTGCTCTAGGAACCAAAAATCTCCTCATATCATTTTTTTAATAACATAAGATTGAAATTCGGTGATTTAGAATGATTGAACTAACTAACAATGGTTAGGCTAGAGTAGTCGAGAAGAAGTAATACTGACGTGGAGTAAGATTCATTTTTCTTTAACTAGTCAATGTGTACATGCAATGCACGTTAATTTGGAAGTATATTAAGTGCATGCGGATATCAAGTAGGATATTATTTGCGTGTTATCATGTGATTAGCACTATATTTGGCATGAAACTAACTGCACGCTAAACGTGTTGAGTGCTCGACATTGAAGCAGCCTAGGTTGTTGGATTGACATGATTTGATGGCCGAGATTAATTGGATCTGCCCTTTTGGGTGTCATGTGGGGCGCTGCGTACAGGCGCGGGTCGCGCGCCCAGGAGCAGCAGCCGACGGCCACAGCTGGCGAGGCATGATTGGGGCAAGGAGTCCTGATCCTACGTTGGTTCCTAGAGTCCAGGAGTAGTTAGTTTCCTAGTTTGTTAGAAGCCCATAAGGCCTTTATATATCCTGTAATCTGCACCCTTTGACGCAGGCAATAAAGTTATTATCTTCTATCTCTCTCTCTGCTCCTATCCTCTCCTCCCGCACCATTGAGCATCCAGGCAAAAACCCTAGCGCTCCTATCCACCGAGACTACGAGCTACGTAGTCGAGGTCTTGCTGTCTTGGGCACCAAGGCCCTTGACAACTTGGTATCAGGTTCCAGGCGATCCTCTTCCTCGTCCGCGCTCCATCCGCAGCCCGCCGCCACCCCTGCGTCCGCGCCAAGCACACCTCCATCACCACCATCCGCCGCCACCTCGGTCACTTCCGGCATGGCAGAACCAACCACCGCTGATCTGGCCAAGATGATCGAGGCCTTGACTGCAACGGTGGCGTCCCTGCAGACGTCCGTCGCCGCACTCCAGAAGGACAAGTCCGCCTCCTCGTCGAGCGCTGACGGCGCCCACGATGGGCAGCACCACAATGATCGCCCGCCCCGGTTTCAGAAGATGGACTTCCCCAAGTTCGACGGCAAGTCAGATCCTCTCGCATTCATCAACAGATGCGAGTCCTTCCATCAACAACGGATCGCCGAGGAGGAGAAAGTGTGGATGGCGTCATACAATCTCGAGGGTACTGCCCAACTATGGTATATGCAGGTTCAGCACGACGAGGGCACGCCTCCGTGGTGCCGCTTCACCGAGCTGCTCAACCTTCGCTTCGGGCCACCTCTGCGCGCTAACCCGCTGGGCGAACTAATGGCGTGCAAGCGCACAACGTCCGTCGTCGACTTCCAGGAGCGGTTTGAGGCGCTCCTCCCCCGGGCAGGCATCTTATCAGAGACACAGAAGGTTTAGATCTTCACCGCGGGACTCCAGCCACCCCTCAGCCTCGACGTGGAAATCCACAACCCGCAGTCCCTCGCCGTCGCCATGAGCCTCGCCCGCAAATTGGAGCTGCGCGACCAGTGCGCGCTCGCCTCCGCGCCACCGGTGCGTTTTCAGCAGAAGGGCATCCTGCCGGCGCCCGTACCACGCCTCGCGCCCCCCCGCACCGGCTCCACCAGCCGCACCCCAGCATGCCCCCAGTCTGCCGGAAGGGCGCCCAATCAAACGCCTGTCACAGGCAGAGATGGAGGAACGCCGTCGCCTGGGCCTATGCTTCAATTGTAATGAGAAGTTTGGCAGGGGCCACAACCGCGTGTGCCAGCGCATCTTTCTCCTTGACCTGGCGCCGGACGACGACGACGACGACACGGCCTCCGCTACCGCTGATGCCTCGCCGGCCGACCCTCGGATCTCGCTCCACGCGATCTCCGGCGTGCCCACGAGCGAGACCATGCAGATGCATATCACCCTCGGGGGTGTCTCCCTCCTCGCCCTGATCGACTCAGGCTCCACCCACAACTTCATCGCCGAGGAGGCGGCCGCTCGTGCTACACTGCCATCCCCCACCACCGAGAAGATGCGTGTCACGGTGGCCAACGGAGAGCGCGTTCCGTGCCAGGGCACATACCACGCCGTGTCCTTCCGCATCGACCAAGAGGCGTTCTCGGAGGATTTCCTCGCCTTGCCGCTCGCGGGCTACGACGTCGTCCTGGGCACGCAGTGGCTGGCTACGCTTGGACCGATCCTGTGGGATTTCCGCGCCCTCTCCATGACGTTCTGGCGGAGGGGCCATCGGGTCTGCTGGCGCGGCATTGCAGGACCGGACGGGCCAGCCTTGAAATCATGCAATGGCCGCGATTTCCTCGACGCCATCATCACCGAGTTTGACGGCATCTTCGCCGAACCCTCCGGCGTGCCACCACCCCGCAGCCGTGACCACGGCATCACCCTGCTGCCCGGTTCCGCCCCGGTGGCCGTCCGTCCGTATCGCTACCCGGCCGCGCACAAGGACGAGCTGGAGCGTCAGTGCGCCGCCATGCTCGCGCAGGGCATCATCCGAGCGAGTTGTTCCGCATTCTCATCGCCGGTACTGCTGGTCCGCAAGCCCGACGGGTCCTGGCGCTTCTGCATCGACTACCGCGCCCTGAACGCCATCACCGTCAAGGATGCGTTTTCGATCCCGGTGGTGGACGAACTCCTCGACGAGCTCCGGCGCGCTCGTTTCTTCACCAAGCTCGACTTGCGCTCCGGCTACCACCAGGTGCGGATGCGTGCGGAGGACATCCCAAAGACCGCCTTCCGTACCCATGACGGCCTCTACGAGTTCCTGGTGATGCCGTTCGGCCTCTGCAACGCGCCGGCGACGTTCCAGGCACTCATGTACGATCTGCTGCGGCCGTACCTGCGCCGCTTCGTTCTCGTCTTCTTTGACGACATCCTCATTTTCAGCGAGACGTGGGCAGACCATCTCCGACATGTGCGCACCGTCTTTACCGTCCTGCACCAGCACCGGCTCTTCGTCAAGCGATCCAAATGCGCGTTCGCCGTCGAGTCGATCTCCTACCTGGGTCACACCATCTCCGCTGCAGGAGTGGCCATGGATCCGGAAAAGGTGCAGGCCGTGGCCGATTGGCCGCAGCCACGCTCGGCGCGCGCGGTCTGGGGGTTCCTCGGCCTTGCGGGGTACTACTGCAAGTTTGTCAAGGAGTTTGGCGTGGTTGCCGCGCCACTGACAGCCCTCCTTCGCAAGGATGGTTTCTCCTGGTCGCCGGAGGCGGCAGCAGCTTTTACCGCCCTCAAGACGGCGGTCACCACGGCTCCCGTCCTCGCGTTGCCGGACTTCACGCGGCCGTTCATCGTCGAGTGTGACGCCTCTTCGTACGGCTTCGGGGCCGTCCTTCTTCAGGACCAGCACCCGGTGGCTTTCTTTAGCCGGCCGGCCGCGCCACGTCACCGTTCCCTGGCAGCATATGAACGGGAACTCATCGGCCTCGTGCTCGCTATTCGTCATTGGAGACCATACCTGTGGGGGCGCCAATTTGTGGTAAAGACTGATCACTACAGTCTTAAATTCCTACTTGACCAGCGTTTGGCAACCATTCCGCAGCATCATTGGGTCGGCAAACTACTGGGGTTCGACTTCACCGTGGAGTACAAGGCCGGTAGTACAAACACGGTGGCGGACGCCCTTTCCCGCCGCGACACGGAGGAGACGTCGGTCATGGCGATATCGGGTCCTCGCTTCGACTTCATTGATCGCCTCCGGCAAGCTACGTCAACCGACCCGGCGCTCGTCGCGCTGCGTGAGGATATCACGGCGGGTACGCAGCCGCAGTCGTGGTCGCTCTCCGACGGCCTCGTCACTTTCAACGGCCGCCTCTACATTCCGCCGTCGTCCCCGCTACTCCAGGAGCTCCTCACCGCAGTGCACGACGACGGGCACGAAGGCGTCCTGCGCACCCTACATCGTCTCCGCCGCGACTTCCACGCACCTAACCTTCGCAAGACGGTGCAAGAGTACGTCCGCGCCTGCGGTACTTGCCAGAGGTACAAGTCCGAGCACTTGCACCCCGCCGGTCTGCTGCTGCCGCTGCCGGTGCCCACGGGCGTGTGGACTGACGTCGGCATCGACTTCGTGGAAGCGCTCCCTCGCGTGGGCGGGAAGTCCGTCATACTCACCGTGGTGGATCGCTTCAGCAAGTACTGCCACTTCGTGGCGCTGGCCCACCTGTACACGGCAGAGTCGGTGGCACAGGTGTTCTTCGCCGAGATCGTGCGCCTCCATGGCGTTCCGCAGTCCATGGTTTCGGACCGCGACCCCGTCTTCACCTCGGCGTTTTGGCGGGAGCTCATGCGCCTCACCAGGACGAAGCTGCACATGACGTGGGCGTTTCATCCTCAGTCGGATGGCCAAACGGAGGCTGCTAGCAAGATCATTGTTATGTACCTACGTTGCCTCACAGGGGATCGTCCGCGACAGTGGCTACGGTGGCTTCCCTGGGCCGAGTACATCTACAACACCGCCTACCAGACGGCGACCCAAGAAACTCCGTTCAAGCTCGTGTATGGACGCGACCCTCCCACTATTCGCTCTTACGAGCCAGGAGACACGAGGGTGGCGGCCGTGGCAAAAAGCATGGCGGAGCGAGACGAGCTACTCGCTGATGTCCGCTATCGACTACAGCAGGCGCAGGCGGTCTACAAGTCCTACTACGATAGACGCCATCGGGACGTCAGGCATGTAGTGGGCGATTGGGTGTGGCTTCGTCTTCGCCAGCGCGCCGCATCTTCTCTCAACTTGCCGACCAGGGGCAAGCTCAAGCCACGCTTCTACGGGCCGTACCGCATTTCCGAGGTCGTCAACGACGTCGCCTACCGCCTTGAGCTACCGGTGCGCTCGCGCCTCCATGATGTGTTCCACGTGGGCCTCCTCAAGAAGTTCTTCGGCACGCCTCCAACTGCACCGCCGGGTTTGCCTCCAATCCACAACGGTGCGGCTGTCCCGGAACCAGAACGCGTGACTTGTTCACGCCTCGCACGCGGCGTTCGCCAGCTCCTTGTCCACTGGAAGGGCGAGGCTGCGTCGTCGGCAACATGGGAGGATCTTGACAGTTTCGTCGAGCGCTACCCCACTTTTCAGCTCGAGGACGAGCTGCTCGTCGAGGGGGGGAGAGATGTCATGTGGGGCGCTGCGTACATGCGCGGGTCGCGCGCCCAGGAGCAGCAGCCGACGGCCACAGCTGGCGAGGCATGATTGGGGCAAGGAGTCCTGATCCTACGTTGGTTCCTAGAGTCCAGGAGTAGTTAGTTTCCTAGTTTGTTAGAAGCCCATAAGGCCTTTATATATCCTGTAATCTGCACCCTTTGACGCAGGCAATAAAGTTATTATCTCCTATCTCTCTCTCTCTGCTCCTATCCTCTCCTCCCGCACCATTGAGCAGCCAGGCAAAAACCCTAGCGCTCCTATGCACCGAGACTACGAGCTACGTAGTCGAGGTCCTGCTGTCTTGGGCACCGAGGCCCTTGACATTGGGTCTTTTTATATTGGTATAGATGAACCTGCTCAAAACGTTGGAATCCCCAATTTTCTATATCCGTGCAAATTACAAACAAATATTAAAATCCCCAAATTCAAGGCATGAATTATCATTCCACAAATTTGTGTGTGCGCGCGCGCGCGTCCGCTATATAAAATCTCCAAATCCAGTTAACCTGAACTTACCTCACCTAATCAGTCGTCGGCACGAATGGCTCATGGCTGGAAGGAGGCGTTGTCAGGTGTCAACTGTCGTCTTTCCTGCTAGGAGGAGCTGCGCCAACGCTGACAAATCATCGGCGGCGTTCTTCGTCTGCAACTATTGAACCGTGGTGTCCAGTTGAACTGCTCGAGGGAGGAGGCGTGAGCAGGCTGCGTTAATTTGTGCGGGCATATTGTAATTTTTTTTAGGGAATGCGGGCGTATTGTTTTGTAACCAGTCCTCCTACCTCCTCCCTCGACCAGCCATGAGCCTAGGGGCAACCGTATAGGTTAATTAGATGGGCTTAGAAGACCAAGATGGCCCAAGAATAATTTGCCTGGGCAAACGACGGTAGCTTTAGCTAATAATTACATGATGTCACAGCTATGATTGAAGGAACAGCTCGCAGGTGAGCCCGGGCAGCTGTCCCGGCTCGCCGGGTACTACCTCCGCCACTGTCTCTAATAGAATCCAGGAATCTTTCCATACATGCACAATATCTTAATTACCCACGGGTTGCTATACATAGATGGCTAAGGTTAAACCTGAGCTACTTTTAATCCGGATTATAATTTCTTTTGTATGGTCAGTATCATATCTGTCGTCTGTTTACAATACAATTTTTGATGATTATACTATCAACCCTATCAATTATTAACATGACGTGCATGTCACATCGCATGAGAACCGTCTTGTCAAAGTTCCATAGGCACTTCGTATCCTAGCAACTGATGGTAAATAACTGGTCACTGTAGATTGCATCATTTTCTGTTCAGTTTTGGTCTCATACTTCTGTTTTTTATGTAGTAATAAGCAAATAGTTAAATCTTTGAATATTCTGGCTTTATTTCATGCAATAATCTCACTGTTTCCTTTCAAGATAAATAGATAATAAAATTTAATAATAACCATACTTCGCATGATGTCATTTATTGCTACAGGGAAATGATAATCTGTTTAATTTCGTCAGTTTTTATTTTCATTTTAGTGCAATATCAGGTGGTGGGAGTGCTGGGAGGAGAAAAATTCTTGTGTTGCATCTTATTCGGTCTTGCAGAGAAATGGAAATGAAATTTCTTGTTAGAACGCTGGTGAGGCATCCTTCCTTTATGCTTGTAAATTTCTATTTTGCGCCTGAGGCTGTATTTCATAGAATAACTGCAGATTATACTTCGGTTTTGTGGTTTTGGTCTTCTGTGCTTACTTATCTTCTAATTCATCCTTCTCACACGATGGACAGCTTCCATCCATTCCCACACTTGATAAATCCTAGTATACAAATGCTATATTACCAAAAGAAAGCCTCAGTTTCAGTATCTAATTCATTATGTATTTGTTGTTCTCATTATCTTTGTTCATGCTTCCAAGTCTTTGTGAAACTATCTGAATTAGTATGGCAATAACTAATCAATCTTGGATTTTCCTATGTCTACCCTCCTCCCTTTCGTGTGTGTGGGTGTGTTTTACCAACAGGTCCGTAACTTGCGTATTGGCGCTATGATGAAGACAATCTTACCCGCTCTTGCACATGCCGTTGTTCTTCATGAAAAATGTTCAACAGGTCCTGCGGTATCCTTGGAGGGTGTAAAATCACAATTGCAGGTTTGTTTAGCTAAGCTGAGCCTGTTCTTTTGTTCTGCAAATGATTTTGTTTGAGGGTTTGAGCTTTGCTCATATGGGGCATGGCTTGTCTCCAGGCCTATACTAGGGGGCAGGTGATTTTGAGGCCCCAGATTTGACTTGTGCTCTTGTTAGTACTACTTTTTTTTAATGTTAGATGTGACCATCACTTGCTAATATTCGGCACACAATCATAGAACCATTATTCCAATCTCATACTTTCCTTCGACATTAGCTTGGTTATGGTAATATAAACTTCTTAGTCTCATACTAGGTGCTTGAAAAGAGAACATAGCTACGCCACCAAGCATCTAACCATATATTATAATGCTCTAGATCATCACGTTTCTCAGGTCTCTATAGGAACCTTCCGTCAATTCTAGACATGTACTTGGAGGGCACACACACGTAGGTATGTGTGCTTGTGGTGGTGGTGGTGATGTGTGTGCATGCATGTGTCTCTTTTCTGCAATCCTGAAAATACTGCAATATCTTTTAATTAGAAGTAAATGAATGCGGCACATTTTAACCATCTGTCCCTTGATGAAGCCAATGCTACACGATATGTACATTACGTGTTGTAAGTGGCAAGAGGAAAAACCGGTCTATTTTGCTAAGTGCCCATGTTGAGTATCTTAGGGAAAATTGTATTACTGTTTTCTGTCGTGATTTATTAGGAAAAATACTCGAGGCTTGGCGCCAAATTATATATTACTGCTAGAATCTTAATTCTTACCACAGAGCGTGAAAATGGCACCTCCATTCTCTTATCGACTACAAAGATGCGGCAGTACTTTTTTGTGTCCCTAACTATAAAAATATTTCGGTGAATTCGAGGAAACTTAATTTAATAGCTGGGATCTAAAATGTTTCTTTTTCTTATTCTTAGTTTCTTACGGGAACTTCTATACCCGTGGAGAAAACATGGATTCTTCACTATCCACTTTCGCGCATCTTTACTATATAATGATTTGATTTTTTACACTTTCTGAACCAAGAATTCTACCTTCCTTCCTCTTTGAGCAGAGCCTTTCAAGTGAAGTTACTGAGGCATACAATGTCATTCCTAATATGGTGAGTAATCATTGATGAACTTATTTCATTTGATATATGATGGTACAGGCTTTCGTATTTCCTAGCTATTGGTTACATCAATGTTAAATGTGCTGAGTATCTACTATCTAGCTTACATTGCTTGAAAACCTATATCCTTTCCAAAAGAGCTCTGGTGAGTTTGTCAAGAGAACAATTTTTAACCTTCATCATAGCGCATTAATATTGTAATAGAAAATTGATGTACAACTTGTAATATTAAATTCCCTTCATTTTATGACAGCCCTTTTAAATAGTAATCATGTGGTGTCTATAATATGAATGGCTATAAGTTAATCTATATGCTTGTGGAAAATGGTGCAAGTGGTGGTTCAAAAGGCACTGATACGGGGACACAGAGACAAGGATACTTAAACGGGGACACGGGATCAGCAAGTGTGTGTGTGTGTGTGTGTGTGTGTGTGTGTGTGTGTGTGTGTGTGTGTGTGTGTGTATAAAGACAAAATGATAACAACAGAGGATACTTAAGATTTGGAACACCATCCCTAAGTTCACCCTCTTCACTGTCAACGCTAGCATTGTTGTTGCTTCCACTCCCAAATGCCATGTTCCCTCTGCTAATCAGCAAGAAGTGAACAGCAGGTCTGCAGTAGCAAATCGAGCAAGTCAGCAACAGTAGCTAATTTAGGAACAGCAGCAATGGCAGGCAATAGCAGCAGCAAATCAACAGCAATAAAGTAGCAACAGCAGCACTGTAGCATCAATAACAGGAACGACGGGGAAGAAAGAGGAGGGAGGGAAGAGATGAGGGCAGAGGGCGAGGTATGTTGCTCCGTCGCTCAAGCTTGCTTGCCAACGGAAGAAGAGCAGTAGCAGCCAGTACAGACGGCGGTGGCAGTGAGTACAGGAGGCGGCGCGGTCGCTGGAGGCAGAGGCACAGACCAGCTCACGGTCGATTTGGCGCTTGTCTGTTGCCTCCCCAGCATAGTTAGGGTTGTAATTGACTGGTATTGGGCTCCCGTATCCCCCTGTGTCCATACTGTATCCCTGCCGTATCACAGTGTTCTTTTTTTAGATAAAAATAGATGGGATTCTCGAGGATAGCCGTATCTGTGCTTTTTAGTCCAAAACAGAATGGTTCTTGCTTCAAGCGAGAGAAACTTTACCTTTCGCCGTCATTTTTCTAAAGGAACTCCCGCTGGCTCTATTTTCAGGATTTGCTCGTTCCCTCTCTTCTTTGTGAAGGCGCTACATTTGCAGCTTCGTCCTTAGCAATGGTACCTGGCACACCTATACCACCTATGCTTGCAAGGTGTGTGCATCTGATGCTGTTTCCAGTACAATTATTTTTAACTGACCTATTTTATATTGTAATCATGGTTTCATTCCTTTTTTTTCAGAATTACTAATGGGGTCACTCAAGCACTGAAGTTGTTTCATGGTAGAGCATTTACTTGTGAGTACAAGTGAGTACATTGCTCTCTTAAGAGATTCTTTCCTAGCAAACCTACTTTCATGACCCGTTCTTACTGTACATTAACTTTTTATGAATTGCTAAGTACTCCCTCTGTGCCAAATTATAGTGCATATAATATTTTTCAAAAGTCAAACTTTGTAAACTTTGACCGAGTTTATAGAAATTTATCAACATTTACAATACCATTGGATTCATCTTGAAATATATTTTCACTTGTTATATATTGGGTATCGTAAGCATTTTTTTTCTATAAACTCAGTCAAAGTTTACAAAGTTTGACTTTGAAAAATATTATATGCACTATAATTTGGCAAGGAGGGAGTATAAAACATCGTTTCTAGCTGCACTTCGCTTGAGTCTGGTTAACCGAACTACAAAAATCGAAGCGCCACCATTTCAAGCATAACCATGGGCTTTGTTTTAAGCATCACGAGAACTGTGGAGCCTGGGCAAAGCAGTTAGGGAGGAGTACTTTCCTGCTGTCTTGACACCAGTTGAGTTTGCATAGTTCGTAAGGCCAGTTATGTTGAAATCTGGGTCTGCGATTGCCATAAGCTACAAGCTTAACCACACACACAAAGTCCTCTGACCGCTTTTGTAGTTTCTAAAGCAAACTATTTTAGTTAAGTCCATAGACATGTCATGCATAACTTATTTCATACTAACTTTCCTTTGCTTTCAGGTATGATGGTCAGCGCGCCCAGATTCACAGATTAACTGATGGATCTGTGCAAATATTTTCAAGGCAAATGAAAGATTCGACTCCCCGATTTCCCGATTTAGTTAACATGATCAAAGAGCTTTGCAACTCAGAGGTGGCCAGCTTTATACTGGATGCTGAAGTAAGTTCGATTCATGAGGATGACCTCTCTATGTGCTATGTTTATAGTAGACCACTCACCACTTACTTACCTTCTAATTGTTTTTGTTATACTTGCGCGTCCAAATTAAGGTTGTGGGAATCGATAGGAATAAAGGAAACAGGCTGATGTCATTCCAAGAATTGTCTTCAAGAGAAAGAGGGAGCAAGAACTCCTCAATTGCAATTCAGAACATAAAGGTGCTATGATTGTTCTGCGATCCACTAAGTTCTGTTACTGCTTTGGACTCATCAGCATTTTGTTTTTGATAGCACCTTTACTTGATTAATGTCTATAACTCTGCCAAGAGGTAGTGCAAAGAAATTTCTCTAATTAATTCTTATAATTGAGAGCTTAAGTGGAGTGAGCCTTGGCTCCTTGTCGTCTCTCGGGTTTTGTCGGATTATTTATTGAGGATGGATTTTGTACATGGAAAGGTGGGTACTTGAGTTTAGGGTCAAGAAATTCATATATGTGTGTCATGTTAGAACATGTGCATCTGCAGAAACTCATGTTCTAACATGATTGATGCACATCTATGACTATGTTGGGAAATTTTGGAAACACACAACACAAGTAGCTAAACTCTAAACTGAAGCAGCCATTGCTTTTCCCACCATTTTTCAGATTGTTGCACTTGGCCACAGATATTTCCACAGTTTCTCTATGTATGTCCTTTTATTTTGAAGCACTGCTAAGTTTGTAGTTGTCTTTCTGTTTTCCTCATTTCTGGTATCCTTTGCTCAACATATAGTAGCATGCGTGTTACACATTGTCAATGAGACTGTGAGTGGACTATTTTATGCTTTGAACAAATAATGTACTTTTGTGTTTGCTGTGTTTGGTTGGATTTCCTTCTTCATATCTAATCATTTTAATTATCACAGCAAGTTTATTCTATTTTTCTACTACTAATGTTTGGAGTTCCTTCTTCGTAAATAATTATTTAATAATCACAGCAAGTTTATTCCATTTTTTATAATTGCAGTCTATTTATTTTTATCACCATCAATGATAATGATAACACCAAAGTTGATACTATTTTGACCATTCTGCAGGTTGACATCTGTGTGTTTGTTTTTGATATTATGTTTTGCAATGGACAAAGGTAATGTTGTGAGGCACTTTTGCAGTTTATAGTTTTTTTTTATGAATGGAGTGCCTGTATTTGTGTACATGGTTGAAAAGACTTTTTTTAATAAGGAAAATATATTTTGTTGAGTAATCACCCCTGTTCTGTAGCCAGAAATACTCTTTCAATGATTGGCAGTATCCTATATATCAACAGAGAGATCTGTTGCTCATATCCTTTATTCACAGAGTTATTAGTTATCAGCTGAATTTAGTTTGCCTGTCCCACACGTCAACTACAACGGTCTTATGCTTTTAGTTTATCAGTGATGTAATGATATGTAGAAAATGTTAATGTCCTTACACAATTGATGATTCAGAGAGCTTAATTGCATACCGGTCATGTCACGTGGGATGCCTAATGGAAATGTTTGCTATAAACTATACTTCGTTTTACCTATGTGTTATACGGATGGTTTATTATTGAGTAAATTGCACTTCGGATCACATATTCTTACCACATTTAACATTAGGTTAAATTGTCCTGTAATACTAGTGCGTCACTTGCGGCTGGGCCTTGCTTGAGTGTGTTGCATGGATGTGGCAGAGGAGTGAGGTGGCCTCCATGTGGCAGTTAACAGGTTGGCCCATGTCACTGAACCGACTCAGGTTTATTATGCCTGGTCTGGTCTCATCTTGTGATGACAATATCTGGTCCAATTTTTTGCAATGTGGTGCAAAGCTGCAACAGTCGTAAAAAGCAAAGTGCAATTGTGTGGAATAGAAATGCCAAAATGCCAACGTACAAGAAACCGACTCTTGATTGTTTAATTCAAAATACAACAAATTTAACTGTGTTTTTCTGCAGGCTATTGGATAACCCACTTCGTCAAAGGAGAAGCTGTATGATTCAGTACCATCTTGAAAACTTGTATAAGTACAATGTGCTTTGTTGAGTAATGCCTCTAAGAATGTCCTCAAACTCTTCCGGCATTTTGCCTCGCAGACATCCATGACCTTTTCCAGGAGAAGCCAGGATACTTGGAGCTAGCTCAGCAGTTAACTGTAAGTTTCATCCTTAAATGAAACACTCTTACTTTTATGGATGTAAAAGGTTGTCAGGACTCAAGGGGTAAATACTACACGGGCTAAAGGACACACCCAAAGCCTGAACCAATAGAATACACATCCAAAGTTCAAGGCTTGATAGAGTAATCACGGCATCAAACACAAATAGGCCAATCTCATGGTGGTTATTGCCAGCTTGGCTGATAAACTTGACGCCAGCGATCTGAGTTCACCATCACTACAGAACTAACAACTGTAGAAACAAACTGCATGTCTTTTTCAATTGATTGTAACTCTGACAGTATCTGCTCGTACTAGCTAATTTGCTATTACCGCCATTGGTGCCATTCCTACATGCACTACTACAATTAAGACGCTGCATCTTTTAATGTCAATGGTAGCTGATATCTTATCTCATCCTTTTCCTTTGTTTCCTTTTAACACTGCTCACTATTTGCGATCAACATCTGTGACACAAAACATGGGGGGGGGGGGTGATTATCGATGTTACATTTTCAGGGTAATGCTTAATTTTTCAAGCATACGAGGATAGGAAATTTCGAGTCCATGCGAATTTGAAGCCAGGTGGCGCAACTGTTCATCAACTCCTCCCACCTAAGTCAGCTGGGGTCACATAGGATACTAACTCTGGTTGAAATTGCAAGATCTGGAGTACCGCTCGTAGTATACAATCTTTCTTTCTGTGCTTGCTTGTTTAGAATCTATTCATGCATGTTTGTAACTGCAGATGAATCGATTTCTTCTACGCAGGTTGAAGAAGATGAAGCATCGATAGATAATTCTAGCACTTTACACAGAATGAGCAGTTTTTTTGAAAAAGCATGCCAGTCTTCTTGTGAGGGTATAATGTTGAAGACTCTTGATATTGATGCTGGATACTCTGCTTCCAAGCGCTGTGATTCATGGTTAAAGGTGCAAACTGATGTCGTATGCGGAAGACTTAATGTCTCGCATTTTTCTGAAACATCTTGCATGACGTTTGCAGGTGAAGCGTGACTATGTGGAAGGCCTAGGTGATAGCCTTGACTTAGTTCCAATCGGTGCATGGTATGGAAATGGACGGAAAGCTGGATGGTAGGTTCTCCGCTTCCCGTTGCATCGAGTCAAATGCCCCCAGCTTATGCTTCAGTTTGTTTTCACAGGTACAGCCCTTTTCTGATGGCATGCTACAACCCTGAATCTGAAGAATTTCAAAGTGTCTGTCGTGTTATGTCTGGTTTCTCAGATGATTTCTATAAGGAGGTATGTTTGAGTTGTTATTTCGTTTAATCGTGCCACCCTTGTCTGTAGTAACCTGGCATCTTTAAGAACACATGCCAGCAGTTGCTTACATGCTTGAATGTGATATTTGCTTTGACAAATTGGAAGTACAAAAGAATGACGAACTGTGAAAATTACATATACCGGAATGATTATGTAGTGATATACAGGATGCGAGAGGCTGACTAGCAATTCTAGTGAATCTGTTCCTAAAGGGATAAATTATTGCCATGGCATCTATTAGTTTATATTGTTTTAATTTGAACGCAAAATTGTCCATAATCAGAATTATGTATATTGCTGTTATCTATGTTTATGCCTTGCATTGCTGGAAATCTGATCTGCAGATGAAGGAGTTTTATTCTGGTGAAAAGATACTGCCCAAGAAACCCGTGTACTACAAAACAGATGAGCAGCCGGAGTTGTGGTTCACTGCTGAACAGGTTTGGGAGATCCGAGGTGCAGGTAAAATGTGAAGCCCTGTCATGAGAACATCTCCATTTGGAAACTAGAGCATTGTGCATTAGGGAACCTAACGTGCCAATTCATTCCCGGTGATTCCTCTTTTTTGTGGTAAATGCCAATTCTTTCCTGGACCAGGCTAATTTTCTTGGGCTTGTACCACGTACTAGTTCACACAGACCTTGGAGAAATTTACAGATATCTCGTAAGCACGGCGTGTCTAATTTCCTTCTTCCTGGCAGATCTCACACTATCCCCTGTCCATCACGCGGCCATCGGTATCGTGCATCCATCGCGCGGTATCTCCGTGAGGATGCCGAGGCACATACGGTGCGTTCCAGATCGGAGCCCAGAGGATTGCAGCACGGCCACCGACGTTGCTAGCATGTTCAGAGCCCAAACGAGGAAGATGGAGGTCAGCAGCGATGGCCCGGGTGCAAGTCACCAGTGACTGATGATATCAGCCTCGCAGTGCGTTTTGTACATGTACACTAGCAGCATAGTTTGGGACGCATAGTTTGAAGCTAACGCCCTAGTAGCTTTTCGCCTTTTGTACGTACCGGTACCGTCGTGCAGCAGTACTAAACAGAGGCCTTCTAATGCAGTCCATTCTGATATTCGCCATTCTATACTAGGATTCCACTCTTGGAGTTGTCACCAAATTCATCGTGCAGGGCGAGCAGAATGGGAGGAGTCGCGCCAGTTACCTCTGAAATACTCCCCGTCTCAAAATGTAAAAAAAATCGTCTTACATTTTTGAGACAGGTAGCATCAAACCGCGACACTGGAAGATAATATTTTCCCCCTCTTTATAAGAGTGTAGTAGCAACATCGTAGTGCATTAAAAAAGGAATTACAGGCTGTTTGATTAATAATACTGATATAAAGGTACAGGGCCCAAGACAATGATCGTTTCGTTGGTTGCTTCGGACAAACTCCTGACAAAAGACGTCAGTTTCATTTCCCCAACTCACTCGCGCAGGCGACTTGACAGGCTCTCAAAGCTCAAAGCCTAGGTCAACGTGCACAGGAAAAAGGCCTATTATGGAGGCGAGAAAGGGCCTATAATTGACAACAACAACAACGAAGCCATCAACTTGTCCAGCTTGACGACGGAGAAAATAATAATAATCTTCTAGCACCAGTTGAGAACGCAGGAAGACAAGAAGCTCTCTGTAGTCTCCATCTTCCGAAGCGTTTTGTCTACGTAACGAAAGCAGCAGTCTAAGTCTAGGCTGCCCGACTATTAGCTCACACCAAATTCCACTCATGTATCATGCTTAACAATAATTATACATAGCATACTCAAAGGTGATAACCCAAGCGTGAAAGCACCACCTTCTTCTTAGACTAAGTAGCTGTGGTTAATAATATAAATATGCCTTGAGACAATCAGACTGGATATTTTGTCATGACAAAAGACACCATTGACTTGGAACTGAGAATCCAGAGGTGACAGAAAAAAGACGTACAGCTGCTGACGAGCGAGTGATCGAGCTACATATAGTACGAATAAAAGTGTCTCTAGCTACTAGTAGGCAAATTAAGATAGATGATAGATAGATGGGGAAGGGCCATTTCTTTCTCGTGCTAGAAATCAAGACATGTAGGCGGGCTATGACTTGGTACCATTGTATCCTTTGCCACATTGCCTTTTGGTGGATCGGGCTAGTTAATATGGTGATTAGGAGGAGATCACGAATCACGCCCCCATTCATCCACCAGCTTTTATCCATCCGATGGCTTGGAGTCCGAAAAGTTGACATGACGGGCAAGGCTACATACAGGGCCGTCTCCAGAAATTCAAGGCCCCGGGACGAAAATCAAAATTAGGCCCAAAATTTCTAAAAATTTGTATTAGGGAACTAATAATGTGTCTAAAGCATACTCTCGGCTTATTATATAATTTCAAGTATGTTTTATTATGTATACAATATTTTGACTTATATCAATTACAAATGCTAAAATATAATAAAACGGCACTAAAGTAATAAACTAACCTCATGTTCTACCAAAAAGCAGAATCCATCTAGTATTTCTTGAAATGGGATCTTAAATATCTTCTCCAAGACAATATTGGGAGTTTGATTTTCAGAATTTAACGGAAATTCTTTCACAACAAATCTGTCAAGAGCACCCTTTTGAGATTGAGCTTGCGCTACTATCTTTTGCCTTTTTCTTACGCTTTTAAAAACCAGAATCATGCGTTCTGTTTCTCTAAGACATAATGAGGATTGAGAAATAAACGACTTCCTTTTAAACATAAAGGTGCCTAATTAGTGCGGATAAAAAATATAAAGGCATCTACAACTGATAAAGAATAAACTTAATTTCGTCCTACGCCTATTCTAGCACCGTGGACAAATAAATTCGTTACCAAATATCTAATCCAAGAACAAATTATCTCGTCCTACTCGGCTACTCCTAACCTAAGTAAGAGAGATCAAACTTAATTAAGTACTACTATGTAGTGACGAAGAAGAAGGATAAAATTAAATAGACGAAACGGCGATACCTGAGCACTGGGCAGTCGCCGATGGTGGAAGGCAGCATCTGGGCGACCGGCAGAAACCGTGGAAAGTAGCCGAACGGCGTCCTGGGCGATGGCGGAAGGCAGCAGACCGCCGCTGATCGATTGGCGGAAGCCAGAAGTGTTAGCGATCCATATACATGGATTGATAGATAAGCACTTAACCGCTTCGTGGCTCATGGGCTGAGGTACGTTTACTTAGCAGGCTGGCCATTAGATTAATGATGTATTGGCGTTACCTAGCTATTTGGGGGCCCCAAATTTCTGGGGGCCCTGTGCGGTCGCCCACCTCGGCCTCCCTTGTCGACGGGCCTGGCTACATACACGCAGTGCAAGTGCAAGCAGCAGACAAGGGTCGGCCGGCCGGCCATGGATGCATGCAGGGGTAAACAAACATAGAAACCTTGCTTGAAACGCCTCTTTTCAGCAATGCGGCGGTGGAAGCTTCTCCGGTCAGACCATGCCATGATCACATGCACGGAATTTTACCTCTTGATGCTCAATCACAGCACGCTAGCTGCTTTTGGCGCCTGGACCCAGACCCGGAATTGACAGGTGACGGCCCTACGTCTACGTGGACTCGGTCTCATCACCCCGGCAGCGGCACTAGCAGTCACTAGCTCATGTCGTGGCACGTTTCGTTTCCTTCACTTGTTTTACTGGGTCCATCTGCCGTGACGAGCATGATGGAGACGAGAGACGAGAGCCTTTTCGATCGCACTGCCCTCCCTGCTCAAGCTCAAAAGCTGGCCATAGGCTTTGCCTTCCTTTCCTTTCCATCGCGTCGCCTGGACCGACTGTATCTGTATGCACGAGGAACGCATGACGGACACGCCGTCGTGTCGTGTGAATGCCTGTCGACATGTCGTAGATACGCCCCCGACCTCGGTTGTTGCCGCGGTACCAAAGGGAGTCCAGGTATGTACGGTACGACCTCTACGTGCTACGTACTACGTAACCAGGAATTCTTTGTCCGTTGATCTTGGCCAAAGGTTTGACCTAATCCACCTCGCTTGAAAGCAGCTTTAGACCGAATGTGTTCGTTCGTACTACATACCCTAGTTGGAACGGAGCTTCAGTATCTGCGAGGAAAGCGGTCGAGGACAAGAAGATCCGTCCATCTGATCGGCAATGCGTCCGTGAGGAATTTTGTTGTCTGCCTGTCCGTCTGTCAGCTCGGCTGTCCTTGCAGCTGCAGGACGTGCGCATGTGTGTGGGCACTTGCGTTGCCGACTGGGGATGAACAACTGGTGAGATGATGAGAAAGGAGGTTCGTTCGTTCGTTCGTCCGCATTGATGGTGCACGAGCAGAATCGTTGACCTTCCCCCTGTCAATTCAAGCCTGTATAGACCATCACTAGTACATGCACGTTAGGTGAGGCCGATGGTTATCACATCGCTCACAAAACGATCGATATGCAGCACATGCAGACGTGCATATGCCAGTGCCGGAGAAGCAGACGAGCGCTAGAGGCCGGGTAGAAAGAGGTTGCAGATGCAACTGAAAAGAAGGAGCGAGCGGCGATTTCATATATCTGTCTGTCTGAGCATATAGAGTCCACGCCCAGGGTTAGGGTTTTGGCAAAGGAATGGGTGGATTCATGGCCAAGTACGCGCGGATCAGGCCCGCTCAGGACCTGATGCCGATGTTGTCGACCCTTTTGCTTGCTTGCACGGTAGCTTTAGGTTTCCTTTCTTTCTCTCTCGCCCTCCCTCTCCATGATAAGAAGAGCTTTCTCTTTCCCAGATGCCCTAAAGCGGCTGCGGAATATTCACCTCCTGCTAGGCGACACGCGCAAGCGGCGCCGGGGGAGATAATTCCTCTTGTTTAAAGGAGATCAAGGGTTGACGCCCGTGAGAGGGACGCCGCAGCGGACGGGACGGGGTCGCCGATCGAGCCTCATTAGTCAGTCCGGGCGTCGCGAGCAAATTTGGTTAGGTTTCTCTCCCAAGTCAGACCCTAGTCCAAATCCAATCTTGGAACCCGATACACGCATCATGTGCTCCGCTTGATTGCTCTCACTCCCTCCCTGCCTTTCAAGAACCGGTCGGCCAAAGAGATTTTGCAGGATTGTCCGCTCGACTGCGACTATACGCGCCAGTAGGCGAAATTATGATGCATGCACCCGGATTAGGAATACTACTGTATTAGTACGTCTCTCTCGGAAGACTTGATTCTCGGCGCATACTGATACAGGTGGGGTGGTGTTCATTCCGACAATCCGACATGTGTTGCGTGCATGCATGCGTGTTTCCCAAAGTGCACGTCCTTGTCTGACAGCTTAGTAACACTTGGGATGCAGTGCGGTGCAGTGCAGCAAAGATGTGGTTCGTCTTGCCCTTTAATTGTTGATCCTTTTCAGGTTGGTGTGGTGTGGAAAGAGATAGTAGCAGAACCCTTTTCAGGCTCTGACTTCATTTCCTCCGAGTCATCAATCTGATTGCTCAGCTCTGGAGCTGCTCAACTTATAAAAAAACCTGTGCATGCTGTTGAAACGTTGATCTTAACCAACTATGTGGTTGGCACTGAAAGCCTGGCTAGTTGTTCTCGGTACCGGCCGGATGCGCATTTGTCTCCACGTTTTTGTAAACTTGTCTCTGCCATTTCAGCTTTGAACAACGCATATCTTTGTAAGTATGATCGACCCACACCATACATATCTCACTTTGCTGCCAGTTTTCATCTGTCCTTAACCGCTGTGAAGTACTAGAAGGATTGGACGCGCTTCGCTGCGTGGTTGGTGTTGTTGGGATTTTATTAAGAAAAATTGGTTTGAAATGTGGGGAAGATGAGGACGTGTTTTTTAGCGGTATTTTGATTTTTTTTTCTGATATATGACACTTTTATTATCTTATTAAAATATAGTATTAAGCAGATACAAAGTATTATGAGTAACACCTAGCCTCTGCATAGTTAGGATGCACACGACCACAAACCAAAAAATCTAACAAAAAGGAAATAAAACAAAACCGACAAATCGGCAACAATAGAGTTCTATAGACTGACAATATGCCTACGTGGAAAGTGGTGGTGGTTAGGAAAAAAAACACCATAGTCATAGTGGGAATAATTTCGGTAGTAACATAACACACCCCAAGACAATTTATTTATGTGGCAAGGAGTTAATGAGTAGAGAGATGCTTGTGGTGACATAATATGTTACTGTAAGATAACACACCCCGAGGTAAAATGACTCTACATCTCAATTAAAGAAGGCTTGTATGTTACCATCCATATGTTACTACCCATTATGGAGGTAGTGTTGGAACATGCGGTACGCTACAGTGGCGCCAAATAAAAAATTTCTACCGCGCACTGTCGGGGGTTGTATGCGACATATGCCAATGGATGGCTTATCATGGTGGGAGCGAGTAGAACGTCGCCGGTGCCCGGAAGCGGGATGAGGTGTAGACACGAACGTCGGCGTACTTTACCCAGGTTCGGGGCTCTCATAGGAGATAACACCCCTAGTCCTGCTCTGCGGGGTCTCCGCATGATCACTAAGGCACAAGTGGGTACAAAGGTGCTCCTCGAGCTGTATGCGGGAGGTAGGAGAAGGCAAGGCTAGCTCTTTCCTTCCTCTATGCGTTGGTCTAGTTCTAACAGATTGGGAACCCTTGGCATTGGTGCTCTGGGGGGTTTATATAAGCCTACCCCCAGGGGTACAATGGTAATCTGGCCGGGCGTAGGGCCCGGCCGTCAGTCTCTTTGGTCGCCGACTTCTCCACCGACCGCGGGGCCCGCCGCCTGGTCGGGTACGGGGCCGACAGGCCGTTCCCGCCGCTCCCGGGTCATGTCGGCTGCCGATCGCTGTAGCCGTGACTCTAATGACGCAAGCTTGGTCAAGGGAGCGTGGCTACAGCCCCACCGTCTGGCGGGCGGTTACTGTAGCCTCTCTATGTCTCGTCTGGTTAATGGCGCGTGGGCCCCGAGGAAGGGGGCGGGCCGACTGCTGGGGGCCGACCTCCGTCGGGGCCGACTGGTGGGGCTCTTGCCGTCTTCTAGGCTCTCGCTGATTGGTGGGGCCCGTCGTCCTTGGGCCGTATCGACAGGCCGTCGTGAGAACAGGACTCCGCCTGCTTGTGGCGATGTCAGGGATGTCGTGGCAACAGTACCGCGCCGGGCGGAGATCTCCGCTGGTACGGTACACTGTAGCCACGCCTGTCCCTGGATGGGGGCGGGCATGGGCTACACTGTAGCCATTCCCTGCCTCATCTTCCTTGATGAGGGCGCAGGCTTCGTAGGCGCCATGGGCCGACTGCTAGGGGCCGGTTTTGTTGGGGAACGTAGTAATTTCAAAAAAATTCCTACGCACATGCAAGATCATGGCGATGCATAGCAACGAGAGGGGAGAGTGTTGTCCACGTACCCTCGTAGACCGAAAGCGTAAGCGTTAGCACAACGCGGTTGATGTAGTCGTACGTCTTCACGATTCGACCGATCAAGTACCGGACGCACGACACCTCCGATTTTAGCACATGTTCAGCCCGATGACGTCCCTCGAATTCCGATCCAGCCAAGTGTTGAGGGAGAGTTTCGTCAGCACGACGACGTGGTGACGATGTTAATGTTCTACCGACGCAGGGCTTCGCCTAAGCACCGCTACAGTAATATCGAGGTGGAATATGGTGGAGGGGGGCACCGCACACGACTAAGAGATCAATGATCAATTGTTGTGTCTCTAGGGTGCCCCCCTGCCCCCGTATATAAAGGAGCAAGGGGGAGGCCGGCCGGCCCTTGCTAGGCGTGCCAGGAGGAGGAGTCCTCCTCCTAGTAGGAGTAGGACTCCCTTCTTTCCTACTCCTACTAGGAGGGGGAAAGGAAGGGGGAGAGGGAGAAGGAAAGGGGGGCGCCGCCCCCCTCTCCTAGTCCAATTCGGACCAGAGGGGGAGGGGGCGCACGGCCCACCCTGGTTGCCCCTCTCTCTCTTCACTAAGGCCCATAAGGCCCATTACTTCTTCGGGGGGGGGGGTCCGGTAACCCTCTGGCACTCCGGTTTTCTCCGAAATCACCTGGAACACTTCCGGTGTCCGAATATAGTCGTCCAATATATCAATCTTTATGTCTCGACCATTTCGAGACTCCTCGTCATGTCCGTGATCACATCCGGGACTCGGAACAACCTTCGGTACATCAAAACATATAAACTCATAATATAACTGTCATCGTAACATTAAGCGTGCGGACCCTACGGGTTCGATAACTATGTAGACATGACCGAGACACGTCTCCGGTCAATAACCAATAGCGGAACCTGGATGCTCATATTGTCTCCTACATATTCTACAAAGATCTTTATCGGTCAGATCGCATAACAACATACGTTGTTCCCTTTGTCATCGGTATGTTACTTGCCCGAGATTCGATCGTCGGTATCTCAATACCTACTTCAGTCTCGTTACCGGCAAGTCTCTTTACTCGTTCCGTAATACATCATCCTGCTACTAACTCATTAGTTGTAATTCTTGCAAGGCTTAAGTGATGTGCATTACCGAGAGGGCCCAGAGATACCTCTCTGACAATTGGAGTGACAAATCCTAATCTCGAAATACGCCAACCCAACATGTACCTTTGGAGACACCTGTAGATCTCCTTTATAATCACCCAGTTACGTTGTGACGTTTGGTAGCACACAAAGTGTTCCTCCGGCAAACGGGAGTTGCATAATCTCATAGTCATAGGAACATGTATAAGTCATGAAGAAAGCAATAGCAACATACTAAATGATCAAGTGCTAAGCTAACGGAATGGGTCATGTCAATCACATCATTCTCCTAATAATGTGATCCCGTTAATCAAATGACAACTCATGTCTATGGCTAGGAAACATAACCATCTTTGATCAACAAGCTAGTCAAGTAGAGGCATACTAGTGACACTCTGTTTGTCTATGTATTCACACATGTATTATGTTTCCGGTTTAGTACAATTCTAGCATGAATAATAAACATTTATCATGATATAAGGAAATAAATAATAACTTTATTATTGCCTCTAGGGCATATTTCCTTCAGTCTGCCACTTGAACTAGAGTCAATAATCTAGATTACACAGTAATGATTCTAACACCCATGGAGCCTTGGTGCTGATCATGTTTTGCTCGTGGAAGAGGCTTAGTCAACGGGTCTGCAACATTCAGATCCGTATGTATCTTGCAAATCTCTATGTCTCCCACCTGGACTAGATCCCGGATGGAATTGAAGCGTCTCTTGATGTGCTTGGTTCTCTTGTGAAATCTGGATTCCTTTGCCAAGGCTATTGCTCCAGTATTGTCACAAAAGATTTTCATTGGACCCGATGCACTAGGTATGACACCTAGATCGGATATGAACTCCTTCATCCAGACTCCTTCATTTGCTGCTTCCGAAGCAGCTATGTATTCCGCTTCACACGTAGATCCCGCCACGATGCTTTGTTTAGAACTGCACCAACTGACAGCACCACCGTTCAATGTAAACACGTATCCGGTTTGCGATTTAGAATCATCCGGATCAGTGTCAAAGCTTGCATCAATGTAACCATTTACGATGAGCTCTTTGTCACCTCCATAAACTAGAAACATATCCTTAGTCCTTTTCAGGTACTTCAGGATGTTCTTGACCGCTGTCCAGTGATCCACTCCTGGATTACTTTGGTACCTCCCTGCTAGACTTATAGCAAGGCACACATCAGGTCTGGTACATAGCATTGCATACATGATAGAGCCTATGGCTGGCATAGGGAACATCTTTCATTTCCTCTCTATCTTCTGCAGTGGTCGGGCATTGAGTCTTACTCAACTTCACACCTTGTAACACAGGCAAGAACCCTTTCTTTGCTTGATCCATTTTGAACTTCTTCAAAACTTTGTCAAGGTATGTGCTTTGTGAAAGTCCAATTAAGCGTCTTGATCTATCTCTATAGATCTTAATGCCCAATATATAAGCAGCTTCACCGACGTCTTCCATTGAAAAACTTTTATTCAAGTATCCCCTTATGCTATCCAGAAATTCTATATCATTTCCAATCAGCAATATGTCATCCACATATAATATTAGAAATGCTACAGAGCTCCCACTCACTTTCTTGTAAATACAGGCTTCTCCAAAGGTCTGTACAAAACCAAATGCTTTGATCACACTATCAAAGCGTTTATTCCAACTCCGAGAGGCTTGCACCAGCCCATAAATGGATCGCTGGAGCTTGCACACTTTGTTAGCTCCCTTTGGATCGACAAAACCTTCCGGTTGCATCATATACAACTCTTCTTCCAGAAATCCATTCAGGAATGCAGTTTTGACATCCATTTGCCAAATTTCATAATCATAAAATGCAGCAATTGCTAACATGATTCGGACAAACTTAAGCATCGCTACGGGTGAGAAGGTCTCATCGTAGTCAATCCCTTGAACTTGTCGAAAACCTTTCGCAACAAGTCGAGCTTTGTAGACAGTAACATTACCGTCAGCGTCAGTCTTCTTCTTGAAAATCCATTTATTCTCAATTGCTTGCCGATCATCGGGCAAGTCAACCAAAGTCCACACTTTGTTCTCATACATGGATCCCATCTCAGATTTCATGGCCTCAAGCCATTTTGCGGAATCTGGGCTCACCATCGCTTCTTCATAGTTCGTAGGTTCATCATGATCTCGTAGCATGACTTCCAGAACAGGATTACCGTACCACTCTGGTGCGGATCTTACTCTGGTTGATCTACGAGGCTCAGTAGTAACTTGATCTGAAGTTTCATGATCATCATCATTAACTTCCTCACTGATTGGTGTAGGTGTCACAGAAACTGGTTTCTGTGATGAACTACTTTCCAATAAGGGAGCAGGTACAGTTACCTCATCAAGTTATACTTTCCTCCCACTCACTTCTTTCGAGAGAAACTCCTTCTCTAGAAAGTTTCCGAATTTAGCAACAAAAGTCTTGCCTTCGGATCTGTGATAGAAGGTGTACTGTCGGTGTCAAAACCGGCGGATCTCGGGTAGGGGGTCCCGAACTGTGCGTCTAGGCGGATGGTAACAGGAGACAAGGGACACGAAGTTTTACCCAGGTTCGGGCCCTCTTGATGGAGGAAAAACCCTACGTCCTGCTTGATTAATATTGATAATATGGGTAGTACAAGAGTAGATCTACCACGAGATCAAGGAGGCTAAACCCTACAAGCTAGCTGTAACGCCCCGGATCCATGTTGCTGATTTCAGAGACTTAGAATTTCACCAAGTCTTTGTCTGTTGTTATTTTGATGCCATGTATTCATGTTGCTACAGTGAGATACATGCCTCTTTTGAGGATGGTCAGTAAGGATGTTTTGTAGATATGGTTATGCTCCATCCATCCGTGCCTCTGTTTGCATTTATAGAGTGCTCTAGCATGTCTTAATCTTGCTTTACTTTTGCTATAAAATGTTCCTGGCAGATTGTTTACATGTTATTCAATTTTGCCAAGCTTGTTGTAGTTGATCCGTGCATGCTATGTTATTGTTCCTGCCATGTATAGCTTCTATGCCATGCCTAGTTGCTGGTTATATGCTTAGTTTGTCATGCAATGCCTCGTAGTGAGTGCATCGAGCTCGTAAACATGCCTACCTATTATCTGTTTTGCCATGCTCCAGTTTTCCACCAAGTCTGAATCTGTTTATGTTTTTGCTATGTTCACATGCTTGCAATTGTATTCTCTGATACCTTTTGGCTTATGGTTAGTAAGGGACTTTTGTTAAATGCTTTGAGTAGATTCATTCCATTCTCTAGTTTGACATGATAGCTTGCTGTAACATGTTGTTTGATAGCTCTGAATATTGCAACCTGATGTTATTTCGGCCATGTCCTGTGAATTCCATTAAGTCTGTGAACCTGTTATTATTTGCAATCTTGCCATGTCCTTTTGAGCATGTTCTAGTAGTTTCTGGGTTTGGCTCAGTGTTCATGTTTGGTAATGCTTTACCTGTAGTTCATGTCCATGCCTTTTGTTTTCATGTTGAGATCCTGTACCATGTTATTTTGATGCTTGCTAGATGCCTACTTGCTGTTTAGGACAGATTGTTGTTATAATTTGTATAGGGTGTATGTGTTGAACCGTTGCTCCGTTTTGAGTGTGCTCCATATGAAACTTGTTTAGTTTTGCATGTAGATTCATATTACCTTGTTGCACCCATGTTTTGAGGTGTGTGCTTGATGTTTGAATGCATTTTGCATCAATGCCATGCTTATCTTGTTTTGCCCATATCTTCTAGGCCGTAGCTCCGAATCTAATGAACTTTATATGTAAGTTGACTAGATTTTCGTGTAGATCATCTTGGTGCATCTTAAATTGATTTTTAACAACTTTAACTTAAGATTTATTCAGATCTGGACCAATTTCGAAATTTGCATATGAGGACTTACCGGATTTGTTATATGTTGTTTCCGACCTCATTTAAACTTGTTTGGTTGTGTTGCTCTTGTATGCATCATCTCTTGCCATGTGTAGCTTCATGTAGTCTTGTCATGCATCATACTTGTTTGAGCTTCATGTCTTGTTCATGTGTGGTGTGTTTACCGTGTTATGTGCTTCTTCTCGATAGTTCCCGTTTCGTTGCGATCATGAGGATTCGTTCGTCTTCGCTTGGTTCGTCTTCGTGGCTTCATCTTCTTCATGGACTTGTTCTTCTTCCTTGCGGGATTTCAGGCAAGATGACCGTCACCTTGGATCTCATTACTATCATTGCTATGCTAGTTGCTTCGTTCTATCGCTATGCTGCGTTACCTACCACTTGCTGCTCAAGCCACCCCAAATTGCCATGAACCCCTAACCTTTGTCACCCTTCCTAGCAAACCGTTGTTTGGCTATGTTACCGCTTTGCTCAGCACCTCTTATAGCGTTGCTAGTTGCAGGTGAAGATGAAGATTGCTCCATGTTGGATTATGTTTATGTTTATGTTGGGATATCACAAAATCTCTTATATTATTAATGCATCTATATACTTGGTAAAGGGTGGAAGGCTCGGCCTTATGCCTGATGTTTTGTTCCACTCTTGCCGCCCTAGTTTCCGTCATATCGGTATTATGTTCCTGGATTTTGCGTCCCTAACGCGGTTGGGTGATTTATGGGACCCCCTTGACAGTTCGCTTTGAATAAGACTCCTCCAGCAAGGCCCAACCTTGGTTTTACCATTTGCCTCACCACCACCTATTTTCCCTTGGGAGTAATTAACCCAAGGGTCATCTTTATTTAGCCCCCCCGGGCCAATGCTTGTCCAAGTGTTGGCCCGAAATGAGTAGACTGCGGGGCCACCTTGGGGAAACTTGAGGTCTGGTTTTACTCGTAGGATGTCTCATCCGGTGTTGCCCTGAGAACGAGATATGTGCAGCTCCTATCGGGATGTCGGCGCATCGGGCGGTCTTGCTGGTCTTGTTTTATTACTGTCGAAATGTCTTGTAGCCGGGATTCCGAGACTGATCGGGTCTTCCCGGGGAGAAGGAATATCCTTTGTTGATCGCGAGAGCTTATCATGGGCTAAGTTGGGACACCCCTGCAGGGTTTGAACTTTCGAAAGCCGTGCCCGCGGTTATGTGGCAGATGGGAATTTGTTGATGTCCGGTTGTAGTAAACTAAGTAAACTCTTCTAAAATACACCAACCGTGTGCGTAACCGTGAGTGTCTGTTTTCGGGGTTGATCGAGAGGAGAACACGGTTTCTGGGTTATGTCTGACGTAAGTAGGAGTTCAGGATCACTTCTTGATCATTACTAGTTGGCGACCGCTTGCTTTGCTACTCTTCTCGCTCTTATTTGCGTAAGTTAGCCACCATACTTGCTTAGTCGCTGCTGCAACCTCACCACCTTACCCCTTCCTTTCCCATTAAGCTTTGCTAGTCTTGATACCCATGGTAATGGGATTGCTGAGTCCTCGTGGCTCACAGATTACTACACCACCAGTTGCAGGTACAAGTTATGCGATGATCATGATGCGAGAGCGATGTTTATTTGTGTTGGAGTTCTTCTTCTGCTTCTTCTTCGATTGAGGGATAGGTTCCTGGTCGGCAGCCTGGGCTAGCAGGGTGGATATTGTTTGAGTTTCTGTTTATGTATCATCCGTAGTCGGATGTTGATCTTGTATATGATGTATTGTTGTATTCATGTGACATTGTATGTATTGGATGAATCCCCACTATTATGTAATGTTGATGTAATGATATCCACCTTGCAAAAGCGTCTTCAAGCTGCGCTTCTATCCTTGGTGGGACCTTCGAGTTTCTTTAGGATAGGGTCGCATCTTGGGCGTGACAAGTTGGTATCAGAGCCTCGACCGACCCTAGGAGCCCCCTTGATTGATCGTGTAGTTTGGCCGTTGTTGAGTCTAGAAGAAAACATTTTTGGAGTCTAGTTATATCGGAGAGTAGGATTTCTTTTTACTCCTCTGCCCCTTCGTCGCTCTGGTGAGAAATCTTGACGTAGGTGTTTTGAACTACTCCTCTTCCCATTCAAATTTTTCTTAGGATCACGCGTTTAGTTTTTGTTCGTTGTCCACCCTCTTTTATCCGGTGCATTTCTCTTCGAGTGGTTTCGTCCCTCGCCATCTTTCGCAAGATCAGTCGTCAGTTCTTTCTCTTTCGATGCTGTTTTCCCTGACCGAAGTTGTCCTTGTTTTTCCCACCCGCCCTCCCTTCTTCTTCTCGGAACCAGAGTCGGACATCGAGTTTCCATTCTACTCGTGCGAGTCTTTGCATTCTTCCCTAAATCATTTCAACCGGTGCTTTTCTCTTCAAGTTATTCATCGGTTCCCCGTCCCAAGTTGCCTGTGTTTTCCCGCCCTCCCATTATTCTAGGAGTCTGAGTCTTTATTCAAGTAATCAATTTTATTCATGCGGAGTATCTTCAGTCTTTCCTCAATTGTTTCAACCGGTGACTTCTCGTCTGGTTCATCAATGTTTGTCTTGTTTTCTTTTTCGGTGGATCCAAATTCAAGTTCTTCGTTGTCGATCATATTCTTCCCTCAGCTCAAATATTTCTCTTTGCTCGTTCCTCCTCTCATCATTCTTTTATCCCGAAGTGTTGAAGACATCTCAGAAGATTCGTGTTTGCATTCAATTATTTCGAGGTTGTCGCCTCATTCAAGTCTTCCAATTGTTTCGGTGCATCATCTCTCTCTCCAACAATCCTTTTTAACGGCGTTTCTTTTCAGTGGGCCCTAACCCACAGGTTTTTTCCCAGGATCTTACCTGACTCTTCTGATTTTCTGGGAGGTATTCTCAAGTTCTTTTGAAGTTTGACGTAAGCATGGATTTCATCAGTCCGACGCCTTTCCAAGATCGATTCCAAATCATTTTCATCGTTGTCTCAACCTCTTCGATTTTCATTGTCCCGGAGTATCTATCTAATTCTTCAAGGTGTTTCTCGTCGACCAAAGAAGAGTTTTCCCCTAAATCTTGTCAGTTCTCCCAGAGATTCGCGATGCTAGCCCGATGTTATCCTATCAAATTGTTTCGAGTCGTGCAATTCATTTCATCCATCCGAAGTATTTCAGGAGTTGCTTTCTCTCTCGATCATTCGAAGGCCATCTTTCGGATTATTTCTTCGTCCTAAGTTTTCAAATTCGTTTCTCCAATTAACCTATATCCATGCCTCTTCGTTTGTCTCAATATTCTTCCGGTGCTTCGTTCAAGCATTCTTCAATCAGTTCGCGATCTCTTCGTTCTCTTGTATCAAATTCTCTCAAATATCTTCGTGCTTGCGCTAATTCTTCCCGGTGATTCATCCTCCTTCGTCATTCGATCTTGTATTCTTACAGTGGTTCGTTGAAGATTCCTTTCCCGTTCTCATCATATCAATTCATTCGTTCTTTTCAATCTTACCGATGGCTCATGAAGACCTCCCAAGTGTTGCGCTATATCTCCCTTTAATCTTTTCCAACGTGGATAAGTTGTATGCAATCCATTGCTTCTCATCAATTTAATTGATGAAGGATAATCATAACATAATTCTTATTCTCATTTCATCGTGGTCAAGTTGATTAATTCTTTCTTCGGAGATTGTTCATGTTGAAGAATTTCTCGGTTCTTAGTTGTTCGTCTTTTCTTTTCCGGAGTTCCAAGCTTCTCGCTTGTTCCGTCGTGAAGCTCCATCTGAATCATCGCAAGGTTTAAATCTTATCCCTTTCATGCCTCAATTCTATCTCATCGTCCTTTTGTTACTGGATCTCTTCACGGTGGCTCGTCATGATTTAATTCAATCCTCAGGTGTTCATCAAGATTCTTGTTCAAGGAGTTCTAGCATCTTTTCCTCTTACGTCTCGAAGTGCAATTAATTCTCCATATTCTTTTCAAGTGGAGTTTTGCATTTCTTCTTTCTTCTCAACCATTTAATCTTTTCCGCTTGTGGTTGGTTATCACCTCATAATTTTGAGATGTTATCCATAAGCCCACAACAAGCTTATTCTTTGTTGTTGATTTTTCTCAACAACTCCGTTCAATCCTTTCTTCTAAGGTTGCTTTCTATTTCATTCGTGGTAGAAGATGTCGTCTTCTTCTCCGTTTTTTTCTTTCAACTCTTTCAAGTCTTCCGGAGGCATTGTGTTGTTCCTCTCGTCAAGTGTCATGCCATCTTGTTAAGTTCATGTTCTACTCTTCCATGTTCAGCCGGAGTGCCGTCTAAATTCTTTCAGAGTTACTCCATTCTTATCTTGTTCTAACCGGAGTGGTTTGAGAATTCCATCGTGTTCTTTGAGATTTTGGTTCTCGTCATAATCGTAATTCCTCTTTTCTACCTGAGTGTTCTCGACTTTGTTCATCCCCTCTCTTTTGTCCTTATTTCACCTCACCCCTTTTCCCCTTCCGTCTCGGTCCTAAGATCTCGGGACGAGATCTCTTGTTACTAGAGGAGAGTTGTAACGCCCCAGATTCGATGCGCCAGGTGTCCGCTAGTTATTCGCCGTCATTGCCATGTCATTTGCTTGCGTGTTGCACTTTGCCATGTCATCATCTGCATTTCATATCATGTCATCATGTGCATTGCATTGCATACGTG
This sequence comes from Aegilops umbellulata, assembly GCA_032464435.1. NCBI lineage: Eukaryota > Viridiplantae > Streptophyta > Magnoliopsida > Poales > Poaceae > Aegilops > Aegilops umbellulata. Next base: position 331,133,713 of record CP136056.1, read on the forward strand.
TTCGTCTCATGCATCCGAGCATTTTCCCCGTTGTCCGTTTTGCAATCCGACACTCCTATGTCACCCGGCGCCCCATTTTGCCACTTTTCATGTGCGGGTGTTAAACGGTCTCGGAATGGACCGAGGTTTGCCAAACGGCCTTGGTATAGCACCGGTAGACCGCCTGTCAAGTTTTGTGCCATTTAGAGTTCGTTTGATACTCCAACGGTTAAATGGGTAACCGCAAAGGCCTCTTTGGTGTGAAGCCCAACACCCCCTTCAAAGTGGACCAAAACCCATCCAAACCCCCTCTATCATCTAGGCCATTCGATCACGATCGCGTGGCCGCAAACTACACTCCATTTGGAGCCTCCTAACTCCTCCTACCTATAAATATAGCCCCTCCTCCAAAATCCCGGATCAAACCCTAGACCCATGCCTCTCCACGCGCCGTCGGACAAAAATCGCCGGGCCGGACACGTCCGACCTGCACCGCCGCCGCCACGTGGCACGCCACCATTCGCCGCCGCCCCGCGCCCACTTCACCGCGCCGCGGAGCCCACGGCCATCCCGCGCCGGGCCCAGCCGCCGCCGACCGCGGCCCGTGCGAGCACGCGCCCCTGCGCCTCCTCCGCCCGCGCCGGCGAGCCGCCGCCTCGCGCTCCTTCGCCATCGCGCACGCTCGCCTGCACGCCGCGCCTCACTCCCCGTGCCGCCCGCCAGCCTCCATGGCCGGTGCGCCTTGAAGCTCGCCGGAGCCGGCCGAGTTCGCCGTCCCCGGCCTCCTTGCTCCGCCCTCCACCCGGATCCGTCCGCCCCAGGGCCAGATCCGCCCGAGCCGCTCGTCCCCGACCCCGCCGGCGCCTCCCTCCTCTTCTCCGGTCCCCGCGCAGCCCCAACTCCGGCGAACTCCCACCGTTCGGATCTGGATCTGGAAGACGAGATCGACCGCGTTTTTCTTCCAAGTCCCGGTTATTTTTAGCATATTTCATTGCATCATAACTCCGCATACGTGGCCCCGTTTTCTGTGTGTAGCATATCAGAATGTTCGCCTCTACGAGTGTTTCATTTCATCTCATTGAATCATTTTCATTTGAGCTCATATTGATGCCCGAAATGCTGTTAGAAGAGGGCTATGTGATGTTAGTTACAGATTCTCAGCAGAACATGCACTTTTGTCTTTTTTTCCATGATTGATGTGTGCACCCTAGGAAGTTGAGTCCTACATGTGTTTTGTAATATGCCATGCCATCTTTGCTGTGGTGCAACCCATTTGTCCTGATATGCCATGTATTGTTTGTTTTAAGCTTGCAAAGTAGCTTACTCAATGTTGCTGATTTCAGAGACTTAGAATTTCACTGAGTCTTTGTCTGCTGTTAATTTGATGCCATATATTCATGTTGCTACAGTGAGATCCATGCCTCTTTTGAGGATGGTCAGTAAGGATGTTTTGTAGATATGGTTATGCTCTATCCATCCATGCCTCTGTTTGCATTTATAGAGTGCTCTAGCATGTCTTAATCTTGCTCTACTTTTGCTATAAAATGTTCCTGGCAGATTGTTTACATGTTATTCAATTTTGCCAAGCTTGCTGTAGTTGATCCGTGCATGCTATGTTATTGTTCCTGCCATGGCTAGCTTCTACGCCATGCCTAGTTGCTAGTTATATGCTTAGTTTGTCATGCAATGCCTCGTAGTGAGTGCATCGAGCTCGTAAACATGCCTACCTGTTATCTGTTTTGCCATGCTCCAGTTTTCCACCAGGTCTGAATCTGTTTATGTTTTTGCTATGTTCACATGCTTGCAATTGTATTCTCTGATACCTTTTGGCTTATGGTTATTAAGGGACTTTTGTTAAATGCTTTGAGTAGATTCATACCGTACTCTAGTTTGACATGATAGCTTGCTGTAACATGTTGTTTGATAGCTCTGAATATTGCAACCTGATGTTATTTCGGCCATGTCCTGTGAATTCCACTAAGTCTGTGAACCTGTTATTATTTGCAATCTTGCCATGTCCTTTTGAGCATGTTCTAGTAGTTTCTGGGTTTGGCTCAGTGTTCATGTTTGGTAATGCTTTACCTGTAGTTCATGTCCATGCCTTTTGTTTTCATGTTGAGATCATGTACCATGTTGTTTTGATGCTTGCTATATGCCTACTTGCTGTTTTGGACAGATTGTTGTTATAATTTGTATAGGGTGTATGTGTTGAACCGTTGCTCCGTTTTGAGTGTGCTCCATATGAAACTTGCTTAGTTTTGCATGTAGCTTCATATTACCTTGTTGCACCCATGTTTTGAGGTGTGTGCTTGATGTTTGAATGCATTTTGCATCAATGCCATGCTTATCTTGTTTTGCCCATATCTTCTAGGCCGTAGCTCCGAATCTAATGAACTTTATATGTAAGTTGACTAGATTTTTGTGTAGATCATCTTGGTGCAACTTAAATTGCTTTTTAACAACTTTAACTTAAGGTTTATTCAGATCTGGACCAATTTCGAAATTTGCATATGAGGACTTACCGGATTTGTTATATGTTGTTTTCGGCCTCATTTAAACTTGTTTGGTTGTGTTGCTCTTGTATGCATCATCTCTTGCCATGTGTAGCTTCATGTAGTCTTGTCATGCATCATACTTGTTTGAGCTTCATGTCTTGTTCATGTGTGGTGTGTTTACCATGTTATGTGCTTCTTCTCGATAGTTCCCGTTTCGTTGCGATCGTGAGGATTCGTTCGTCTTCGCTTGGTTCGTCTTCGTGGCTTCATCTTCTTCATGGACTCGTTCTTATTCCTTGCGGGATTTCAGCAAGATGACCGTCACCTTGGATCTCATTACTATCATTGCTATGCTAGTTGCTTCGTTCTATCGCTATGCTGCGTTACCTACCACTTGCTGCTCAAGCCTCCCCAAATTGCCATGAACCCCTAACCTTTGTCACCCTTCCTAGCAAACCGTTGTTTGGCTATGTTACCGCTTTGCTCAGCACCTCTTATAGCGTTGCTAGTTGCAGGTGAAGATGAAGATTGCTCCATGTTGGATTATGTTTATGTTTATGTTGGGATATCACAAAATCTCTTATATTATTAATGCATCTATATACTTGGTAAAGGGTGGAAGGCTCGGCCTTATGCCTGATGTTTTGTTCCACTCTTGCCGCCCTAGTTTCCGTCGTATCGGTATTATGTTCCCGGATTTTGCGTCCCTAATGCGGTTGGGTGATTTATGGGACCCCCTTGACAGTTCGCTTTGAATAAGACTCCTCCAGCAAGGCCCAACCTTGGTTTTACCATTTGCCTCACCACCACCTATTTTCCCTTGGGAGTAATTAACCCAAGGGTCATCTTTATTTAGCCCCCCCGGGCCAATGCTTGTCCAAGTGTTGGCCCGAAATGAGTAGACTGCGGGGCCACCTTGGGGAAACTTGAGGTCTGGTTTTACTCGTAGGATGTCTCATCCGGTGTTGCCCTGAGAACGAGATATGTGCAGCTCCTATCGGGATGTCGGCGCATCGAGCGGTCTTGCTGGTCTTGTTTTATTACTGTCGAAATGTCTTGTAGCCGGGATTCCGAGACTGATCGGGTCTTCCCGGGGAGAAGGAATAACGTTGATCGCGAGAGCTTATCATGGGCTAAGTTGGGACACCCCTGCAGGGTTTGAACTTTCGAAAGCCGTGCCAGCGGTTATGTGGCAGATGGGAATTTGTTGATGTCCGGTTGTAGTAAACTTAAAGTAAACTCTTCTAAAATACACCAACCGTGTGCGTAACCGTGAGTGTCTCTTTTCGGGGTTGATCGAGAGGAGAACACGGTTTCTGGGTTATGTCTGACGTAAGTAGGAGTTCAGGATCACTTCTTGATCATTACTAGTTGGCGACCGCTTGCTTTGCTACTCTTCTCGCTCTTATTTGCGTAAGTTAGCTACCATACTTGCTTAGTCGCTGCTGCAACCTCACCACCTTACCCCTTCCTTTCCCATTAAGCTTTGCTAGTCTTGATACCCATGGTAATGGGATTGCTGAGTCCTCGTGGCTCACAGATTACTACACCACTAGTTGCAGGTACAAGTTATGCGATGATCATGATGCGAGAGCGATGTTTATTTGTGTTGGAGTTCTTCTTCTGCTTCTTCTTCGATTGAGGGATAGGTTCCTGGTCGGCAGCCTGGGCTAGCAGGGTGGATATTGTTTGAGTTTCTGTTTATGTATCATCCGTAGTCGGATGTTGATCTTGTATATGATGTATTATTGTATTCATGTGACATTGTATGTATTGGATGAATCCCCACTATTATGTAATGTTGATGTAATGATATCCACCTTGCAAAAGCGTCTTCAAGATGCGCTTCTATCCTTGGTGGGACCTTCGAGTTTCTTTAGGATAGGGTCGCATCTTGGGCGTGACACTAGCCTATGGTATGATTGTTGTATGTTGAGATTCTTGTCCTACGGACTAAAACCCTCCGGTTTATATAGACACGGGAGAGGGTTAGGGTTACACAAAGTCGGTTACAATGGTAGGAGATCTAAATATCCGCATCGCCAAGCTTGCCTTCCACGCCAAGGAAAGTCCCATCCGGACACGGGACGAAGTCTTCAATCTTGTATCTTCATAGTCCTGGAGTCCGGCTGAAGGTATAGTTCGGCTATCCGGGCACCCCCTAATCCCGGACTCCCTCAGTAGCCCCCGAACCAGGCTTCAATGATGACGAGTCCGACGCGCAGATTGTCTTCGGCATTGCAAGGCGGGTTCTTCTCCAAACTCTGTGTACCTGTTGAATAATGTCCGGTTTTTGTAATGTAGCGCTCCTTGGCTTCTTCGCCCAATAATGGCGGCCTTCCACGTGTCGAACGCATACAAAAAGTCTAGGTGTTTTTACATTCACACCCCTGGCCACGTAAATGAGCTGCCTATTAAAGAGATGGGGATTTAGATCCAAACCACACCTTCTCCCTTCCACGAGCAGTCATACGAGCGCATCTAGCAAAGGTCCATTCCACCATGGCCAACCATCGCAACTCCTCTTCTCGCCCATCCAGCCCTAAGCCGGGAGACCGGGAGAGGTGCTCCATCCCGCATAGCGAGATAGTATCGCTTCAGACCAAGGGATTCCTCCCTCCGGCCTATATGGTTCCGGTTCGAGCCGGACTCGCCACCTATAATGGCGGAGAGCAAGCCGAGAGCGCCCCTAATCCCTCCAAAGGAGAGCGGGTATGCCTCGTCCCTTATCTAATAAGAGGACTCGGATTTCCAATTCATCCGTTTCTCCTGGGGCTTCTGGAGTTCTACGGCCTCCAGCTGCACAACCTCACGCCCGCCTCTATATTGCATATCACGGGCTTTGTTTCCCTTTGTGAGTTGTTCTTGGGTATTGAGGCTCATTTCACGCTGTGGAAGAGGCTATTCTGCCTGGTGCCCCGTTCTCAGGAGGGGTCCATATATCAAGTGGGCGGAGCCGAAGTGTGGCGCATCGCCGGGACCGGATATCTATCCGGAACCCCAAAGAAGGCGTCCGAGGACTGACCTTCGGAATGGTTTTATATAGATGATGTCCCGCTGCCGGATCCTATCCGGGTCGGTCCCCCCGAATTCAACAGTGCTCCCTTAAAGAAACGCTTAAGCTGGCGTCCACGGAGCTCTCGGAGAGAAAGTGACAGGGACGTCCTTTACCTGATGGGCCGGATAAGACTATTGGCTCATTCCGGACTAACCATGATTGGAGTCATGGCCGCATGCATTATGCGGGGGGTGCAGCCACTGCAGTATAGAGGCCACCCCATGTGGGATTTTAACGGGGAAGATGACGCCACCCGTTGCGGTCGTAAGGGGCCGAACCCGGCTGCCGCTCTGATAAAGATCTTGTCCTCTTTGTACAAGGGAGAAGAGGAGGAATTCCTCTGCGTCAACCCCCAGGGTGGATTTACTATGTACAACCCTCCGAGTTGGGTAAGCGGACAATTTTGCTCGCCCATCCATTTCATATTCCCATGATCAAATATGTAGTCTAACGACTTCAACGCAGGAACTGCGTCAGGAAGTAAAGGATATAAACAGCCGTCCTCCACAGCCCGAGGATCCAGAACGGTCCCTTGATCCGGACTCCGAAGAGGATCCAGACATAGCTGTGGAGCTGATTGACGGGGTATTTCATCAGCTGAGCAAGGATGATACCTTGGTGGCCGTTATGGCCGATTACCCAGGGCTAATCCCGGCCTCCCAGGTAACAGAGACCGGAGTCTCATCACTTTGGGAAGGAATCCATCCTCATGTGTTTCAGTTTTCCTGACAACAACCATGTTTTGCAGGGGAGGTTTCCAAGGCGGGAGGCCGAGCCTGCGGCGGCTAGCCAACGAGGGGCCGTGGGACCCTGTTGGGTAAAAAGGAATGTAGTCCGGACTGAGATGCCGGCGCAAAGGTATAGCGCACCATCTTTTTCCCAGGTTTTATTCCTTCAGGGCATATTAACGCTCGTGCTCTCTTCAGGACGAAGAGACCTCGCCGGACTATATCCGGAGAGGTTGCCAATCATGCATCCACCAGCCAGGCTCCAAAGCCTGGCCCGGAAGCGGAGGCGAACACAAGGCGCGCACCAGACGCTCCTCCGACAGAGGATGCAGATAGGCTGTCTACCACCAATTCCGAGGTGGAGAGTGCCATGAACGACAGGCGTCGCCGGACAGTTCTTCGCGACGCTTGTTTCTCCCAAGAGGCATTGGATGCCTTCAATTCGGGAGATGCGTACCTCCGCGCCACTCAAAATGGTTTAACCAGAGCCACGGAGCAATATGTAAAAGACATACGGGTAAGAATTTTTTTGGTAAATATATATATACCAGTAGCCCCCGAGATTTGAAACAGTTAGAATAACTGATTTAAGGATCATTTGTTATGCAGGCTCTTACAGAAAAAAATACCCTACTGTCCCAGGAGCCAGAAGAGTGCAAAGCCCAACTTGAGGCCGCACTAGCCGCGGCATGCGAGCCCAAGGAGACCCCCTCTAGTAATTTACGCTTCGAAAGATAAATATTTTGCGAAGTGCGGCGTGGGTGCAAATCTGACAAATCATATTGCAGATGGCGCCGGACTGGATCCAGAAAAGCAACAACTTCTGCGCCAGTTAGAGACTGGGGAGAGCGTGCTGACAAAGGTGAGGCAGGAGAAGAATGATCTCCAGGATGCCAACACCAAGTTGGGTGTTGAACTAAAAGATGTTCGTGCCCAGCTGTCGGACTCCACTAAGGAGAATCAACGGCTTCGACACGACATATATAGTAAGTGCTTAAACGAACTCTTGAAAAAAAAGTTCGGCAAGGAAGTCAAATAACAGAGTTATGTCTGTATGTATGCTAACAGGTCGTCCTGCAGAGGAGATGCCCGGTTCAATGGGTGAGCTTCTTCCCGAGCTCTCGCAACTGCACGAGCGAGTTTGGCAGGCGATGCAAGGAGTTGCCCAAGCCTTATGGCCATCCCTCCCCAGGCTCGAGGGCCTTGGAGAGCTTGCAGAGAAGCTAAAGGGAGCGCGGTGGCGCTTCCGGTTGTGGAAGATATCGGCCTGCCGCCAAGGCGCGAGGGAGGCCTGGGCCATGGTGAAGACGCAGTACACAAAAGCTGACCCAAACCACATGGCCGAAGTCGGACCTGTGGGGCCTGATGGGAAGGAGGTCCCTGTAAGCTTAGTATACGGCCAAGTAGAATTGGCCACAAAGTATTCCCAGCAGGACTGTAAATTAGACAGCCTGTTAGATGGTATTGAAGAGGAATACAATCAGTCAGAGTGACTATGTAATTATTAATTGACATGTGTAATGCCTTCTAGCCGGATTGTAGATCGTTTGTCGTTGCCGACCTTTTCGCTTTGACCTCGGGACCTGACGGTCCGGAGTGTGTCCGAATACCCTAGCGGTTATGTAAGAACCGGGGTATGCATGGAGACCAGGCGTAGGGGTCATTAGTGCTTTATCAGACAAGTGCACAACTAGTTATGTTATATTACATGGTTAGTAAGAAACATCTTCCAGAGAGAATAGTTCCGTTAGGGGTTCCTTTCTCTGGAAGGCATGCCCTAAAGTGCATGTCCGGACTACAAACGCAGGAAAAACATCTGGGGGCATATATATAAATAAGTGAAAAAGGTCATCTTTTAGTTCACCGACCGAATATTCCCTTAAGAATGCTAGCTTTCGGATTCACCCAGTCTGAGGTACACATCCGGCTGATCCGGCAGTAACAATCGTAGAGGTGCTCCCTTTACCACCTAGACGAACAATCGGGAACGTAGGGGTAAGCACAGGAGCCAGGCAACCCAGCTTGGCCAAAACTTAAGTCATATCGGTGCATATAATGGTGAAGAAAAGGTACATGCGGAAGTTTGACACATGTTTTGGGCGTGAAGCCCGTATAAATAAGCTTCTTGTTTAAAGAAGCCCCCAGGTGTAGTGAGCGCGAGTAACACGTCACTTATTGAGCCTTTAATGGATATAAGAAAGAAAGAAGAAAAAAAGAAAGGGTGGAAGGAGAGAAATACAAGACAGAAAATGTAAAAAATGGACAGAGGAAGGAGACGAACACAGAGTCCGGCGCTAGGCGTAGAATCTTCGGAGGCGGGCTGCGTTCCATGGGTTCGGCTCGAGTCGGTTATCCGAGGCATCTCGCAGGTGGTACGCTCCACCACTTAGGACTTGGTCGATTATGAAGGGACCTTCCCACTTGGGCTTGAGTTTGTCCTTTTTCTTGTCCGGCAGGCGTAGAACTAATTCGCCAACGTTGTAATTTTTGGCCCGCACTTCTCTGCTTTGATATCTTCGAGCCTGCTATTGATAAAATGCGGAACGGGCTTTTGCCACGTCGCGCTCCTCCTCCAAGGCGTCCAGACTGTCCTGCCGATCGATCTCGGCTTCTCTTTCTTCGTACATGCGCACTCGAGGTGAGTCATGAATTATGTCGCAAGGCAGAACTGCCTCTGTGCCGTACACCATAAAGAATGGTGTGTATCCGGTGGTGTGATTCAGCGTGGTCCGCAGCCCCCAGAGTACGGAGTCGAGCTCCTCTACCCAGTGCGTGTTAGATTCCTTGAGGGACCGCACTAATCTGGGTTTGATGCCGCTCATGATAAGACCATTTGCACGTTCGACCTGGCCGTTAGTTTGTGGGTGATAGACGGAAGCATAATCGAGCTTGATGCCCATGTTTTTGCACCAGAGTTTTACCTCGTCGGCAGTAAAGTTCGTGCCGTTATCAGTGATGATGCTGTAGGGGACGCCGTAACGGTGTATGACCCCGGATATAAAGTCTATCACCGGTCCGGATTCGGCCGTCTTAACAGGCTTGGCTTCTATCCATTTGGTGAACTTATCCACCATGACCAGTAAGTATTTTTTCTTGTTAGTTCCCCCTTTAAGGGGCCCAACCATGTTAAGCCCCCAGACCGCAAAGGGCCAAGTGATGGGGATAGTTTGGAGGGCGGTAGGTGGCATATGGCTTTGGTTTGCAAAAAGCTGGCAACCGACGCATCGTTGGACCAAGTCCTGAGCGTCTGCCCGGGCCGTCGGCCAATAAAAGCCTGTACGGAAAGCCTTGCTTACAAGGGACCGAGCTGCAGTGTGATGACCACCGAGTCCGGAATGAATTTCAGCCAGCAGGTTCCGCCCTTCCTCTTCGGAGATGCACCTTTGAAGGACTCCGGTAGTGCTTTTCTTATAAAGTTCTCCCTCATGGACTTTATAGGCTTTAGATCGCCGCACTATGCAGCGTGCCTCATTTTGGTCCTCTGGGAGTTCCTGCCTAGTAAGGTAGGCTAGGAATGGTTCTGTCCACGGGGCGATGACGACCATTATTATGTGGGCAGAAGTTGTGATTTCATTGGCAGAGCCTCCGATTATGTCAGATTGTTCGGCGTCGGACAGTGCGGTTGGGTCCGGGCTAATATTACCATGTTCCCCTTCCCATACTACAGATGGCTTGAACAGCCTTTCTAGGAAGATGTTGGGGGGGACCGCATTGCGTTTAGCGCCGATGCGTGCCAGGACGTCTGCCGCCTGATTGTTTTCTCGGGCTATATGGTGAAATTCGAGCCCCTCGAACCGAGCTGACATTTTTAGGACGGCATTGCGGCAAGCTGCCATTTTTGGATCCTTGGCATCGAAGTCTCCATTTATCTGGGATATCGCGAGGTTCGAATCCCCGCGCACCTCTAGGCGTTGAATACCCATGGATACTGCCATCCGGAGACCATGTAGAAGGGCCTCATATTTGGCTGCATTGTTGGAGTTCGTGTACATAATCTGGAGTACATATTGGACTGTGTCTCCTGTGGGGGATGTCAAAACGACGCCAGCCCCTAGACCGGCCAACATTTTGGAGCCGTCGAAATGCATGATCCAGTTTGAATATGTGCCGTATTCTTTAGGGAGTTCGGCCTCCGTCCATTCTGCGACGAAGTCAGTCAAAACTTGCGACTTGATAGCTCGTCATGGCTTATAAGTTATGTCGAACGGGAGGAGCTCGATGGCCCATTTTGCAATCCGTCCCGTTGCGTCACGGTTGTTTATAATATCGTTGAGTGGTACTTCCGATGCTACTGTGATTGAACACTCTTGAAAGTAGTGTCGTAGCTTCCGGGATGCCATGAATACGGCATATGCGATCTTTTGATAATGTGGGTACCGTGATTTGCATGGGGTGAGGACAGTGGACACGTAGTAAACCGGCTTTTGAAGGGGGAATTTGTGTCCATCCGTTTCCCGCTCGACGACGAGTACTGCGCTGACAACTTGATGGGTTGCTGCAATGTACAATAGCATTGGTTCGCCAATGTTTGGCGCGGTTCGGACTGGGTTTGTTGCCAATATGGCTTTTATTTCCTCGAGTCCGGCCATGGCGGCATCCGTCCACTCGAAGTGTTCGGTGCGCCGAAGGAGGCGATAGATGGGTAGCGCCTTTTCTCCTAGACGGGAGATAAAGCGGCTTAGAGCCGCCACGCATTCGGTTAATTTGTGTATTTGTTTGAGGTCCTTTGGGATATCCAATTGTGACAAAGCTCGGATCTTGGCTGGATTTGCTTCGATTCCTCTACCGGATACAATGAAGCCCAAGAGCTTTCCGGCTGGAAAGCCGAAAATGCATTTTTCTGGGTTTAGCTTGATGTCATATGTTCGGAGGTTATCAAATGTAAGCCTCAAGTCGTCTACTAGAGATTCGACATGTCTTGTTTTTACGACCACGTCATCCACGTACGCCTCCACTGTTTTGCCGATCTGGTTTGCCAGGCATGTCTGAATCATGCGCTGATATGTTGCGCCGGCGTTTTTGAGCCCGAAAGGCATTGTGTTGAAGCAGAATGGGCCGTATGGTGTGATGAATGCTGTTGCGGCCTGGTCTGACTCTGCCATCTTGATTTGATGGTAGCTGGAGTATGTGTCGAGGAAACACAACGAATCGTGTCCTGCAGTGGCGTCGATAATTTGATCGATACGGGGGAGGGGGAAGGGATCCTTTGGGCAAGCCTTGTTAAGGTCTTTAAAATCGACGCACAGGCGCCAGGATTTGTCCTTCTTTGGTACCATCACCAAATTTGCTAGCCAGTCCGGATGTTTTATATCTCTGATGAATCCGGCCTCCAATAGCTTGGCTAGCTCCTCTCCCATAGTCTGTCTCTTGGGTTCAGAGAAGCGCCGAAGGGCTTGTTTGACTGGTTTGAATCCTTTTAGGATATTTAAGCTGTGTTCGGCCAGCCTGCATGGGATTCCTGGCATGTCTGTGGGGTGCCAAGCAAAAATGTCCCAGTTCTCATGTAGGAACTCTCGCAGTGCGGCGTTTACATCAGGGTTTAGTCGTGCCCGATGGAAGCTGTTTTATTGGGGTCCGTTGGATGGACCTGGAATTTGACTATTTCATCCGTTGGTTTAAAGGAGGTGGACTTGGATCTTTTATCGAGTATCACATCGTCCCTGTTTACCGTGGAGCGTAGCGTAGTCAGTTCCTCAGCCGCTAGGGCTTCGGACAGTGCCTCAAGGGCCAATGCGGCTGTCTTGTTTTCGGCGCGGAGTGCTATGTCCGGATCACTAGCGAGAGTGATGATTCCGTTCGGCCCGGGCATCTTGAGCTTCATGTACCCGTAATGGGGTATTGCTTGGAAGATTGTAAATGCTTCCCGCCCTAGCAGAGCGTGGTATCCGCTACTGAACGGAGCCACCTGGAATGTGACCTCTTCGGACCTATAATTATCCGGCGTGCCGAACACCACATCTAGTGTGATTTTTCCGGTGCAGCGCGCTTCTCGACTAGGGATTATTCCTCTAAAGGTTGTGCTGCTTCGCTCAATGCGGTTCCATTCTATTTCCATTTTTTGAAGGGTTTCCTCATAAATGAGGTTCAATCCACTACCTCCGTCCATGAGTACCTTGGTGAGGCGAAAGCCGTCCACTATTGGACTGAGGACCAGTGCGGCTGGTGCTCGAGCTGTTCGGAATTCAGGTTCATCACTGGCATTAAAAGTAATAGCAGTGTCACACCATGGGTTTATTGTTGCTACTTGGTAGACTTCGGCGAGGCTGCGGAGTGTTCTTTTTCGCATATTATTTGATGCGAAAGTCTCGAAGACTGTTAAAACTGTACTGGGGTCCCTGAGGTGGCTTTCTGTGGCCTCCGGAATTAGGAGATCTTCGCCGATTTTGGCCACCTGCCGGATTATCCAACATGCTCTAAGGCTGTGAGTTGGTGTGGCGTCCTCTGTACTATGAATTTTACAGGGTCCATTAAGCCATCCCTCCAGTATGGTTCCATGCCCTGTAGAGGGTTTTGGTTTTTTGGTTTTTAACCCGGGTGTCTGATGATGGTGCACCCTTTTATTTTGGACGAGGTTTCTATTCAGGGCCGGATTGTCCCAAAAATTAATTTCGGTTTTCCAGGCGCTTTCCATCGCACAGTACTTTTTTACTATGGACGCCAAGTCAGCAAAGCATGTAATATCACGACGACTTATGGCGTTGAGGATTCCTGGGTCCGTGCAATTATTGCAGAAAATTGAGATTGCGTCTTCCTCTCGGCAGTCCTTTATCCTGTTCATAACCAGGAGGAACCTTGCCCAGTAATGATGTATTGTTTCTTCGGGCTTTTACCTGATTTGGGATAGATCGCTTATGTTCAGGTGGGTGGGTGGAATTAATTCTGAGACCTCACCTAATCTGGGACTCAGAGGCCAAGGAGTTTCCGAACTCTGAAGTTTGGATTCTTGGATGTTGTCCAATGAGTCTAGCCCGTTGCCTGATTCTAAGTTCAGGTCTTGAGTTACATCCTCCCCTCCGCGGATATTCGGCTTGGAGGGATCGGGAATTCGGACGTAGCTAGTCCTTAAGATAGATGAAGTGTCACCGCACTGTGCCTCTACCACGGCAACATGATGGGTGACTTGGGGAGAATTAATCTCTCTTAGATCGGGTTTAAGCCCAACCTGGTCATAATCTGTAGTGACCCCCAAGGCGGCGATGCGATTGAAGAGCTCGTTTACGGAAGAGAGCTCCATTGGATCCAACTGCTCGACGAGCTCCGAGCTGACATGAAGATTGCTTTTGATGACCCGAGAGGTCACCGTCGGCGCAACAGCCGAACAGGCGGTCATGAGAAAACCACCTAGCCGGAGAGTTTGGCCGACAACCAAGGCTCCCTCAATAACGGCGCCGTCTTTAAAGACGGGAAGAGGCATCCTTCCTGATTGCGACGACACAGAGGAACTCTCAATGAAAGCACCAATGTCGGTGTCAAAACTGGCGGATCTCGGGTAGGGGGTCCCGAACTGTGCGTCTAGGCGGATGGTAACAGGAGACAAGGGACACGAAGTTTTACCCAGGTTCGGGCCCTCTTGATGGAGGAAAAACCCTACATCCTGCTTGATTAATATTGATAATATGGGTAGTACAAGAGTAGATCTACCACGAGATCAAGGAGGCTAAACCCTAGAAGCTAGCCTATGGTATAATTGTTGTATGTTGAGATTCTTGTCCTACGGACTAAAACCCTCCGGTTTATATAGACACCGGAGAGGGTTAGGGTTACACAAAGTCGGTTACAATGGTAGGAGATCTAAATATCCGCATCGCTAAGCTTGCCTTCCACGCCAAGGAAAGTCTCATCCGGACACGGGACGAAGTCTTCAATCTTGTATCTTCATAGTCCTGGAGTCCGGCTGAAGGTATAGTTCAGCTATCCGGACACCCCCTAATCCCGGACTCCCTCATGTACCCAACAGTCTCCTTTGGGTAACCTATGAAGGCACATTTCTCCGATTTGGGTTCGAGCTGATGAGGTTGAAGCTTTTTCACATAAGCATCGCAGCCCCAAACTTTCAGAAACGACAACGCTGGTTTCTTGCCAAACCACAGTTCATAAGGCGTCGTCTCAACGGATTTCGATGGTGCCCTATTTAACGTGAATGCGACCGTCTCTAAAGCATAACCCCAAAATGATAGCGGTAAATCAGTAAGAGTCATCATAGATCGTACCATATCTAGTAAAGTACGATTACGACGTTCAGACACACCATTACGCTGTGGTGTTCCGGGTGGCGTGAGTTGCGAAACTATTCCGCATTGTTTCAAATGTAGATCAAACTCGTAACTCAAATATTCTTCTCCATGATCAGATCATAGAAACTTTATTTTCTTGTTACGATGATTTTCAACTTCACTCTGAAATTCTTTGAACTTTTCAAATGTTTCAGACTTATGCTTCATTACGTAGATATATCCATATCTGCTTAAATCATCTGTGAAGGTGAGAAAATAACGATATCCGCCACGAGCCTCAACATTCATCGGACCACATACATCTGTATGTATGATCTCCAACAAGTCTGTTGCTCTCTCCATAGTACCGGAGAATGGTGTTTTAGTCATCTTGCCCATGAGGCACGGTTCACAAGTACCAAGTGATTCATAATCAAGTGGTTCCAAAAGTCCATCAGTATGGAGTTTCTTCATGCGCTTTACACCGATATGACCTAAACGGCAGTGCCACAAATAAGTTGCACTATCATTATCAACTCTGCATCTTTTGGCTTCAACATTATGAATATGTGTGTCACTACTATCGAGATTCAATAAGAATAGACCACTCTTCAAGGGTGCATGACCATAAAAGATATTACTCATATAAATAGAACAACCATTATTCTCTGATTTAAATGAATAACCGTCTCGCATCAAACAAGATCCAGATATAATGTTCATGCTCAACGCTGGCACCAAATAACAATTATTTAGGTCTAATACTAATCCCGAAGGTAGATGTAGAGGTAGCGTGCCGACCGCGATCACATCAATTTGGAACCATTTCCCACGCGCATCGTCACCTCGTCCTTAGCCAATCTTCGCTTAATCCGTAGCCCCTGTTTCGAGTTGCAAAATTAGCAACAGAACCAGTATCAAATACCCACGTGCTACTGCAAGCATTAGTAAGGTACACATCAATAACATGTATATCACATATACCTTTATTCACCTTGCCATCCTTCTTATCCGCCAAATACTTGGGGCAGTTCCGCTTCCAGTGACCAGTTTGCTTGCAGTAGAAGCACTCAGTTTCAGGCTTAGGTCCAGACTTGGGTTTCTTCTCTTGAGCAGCAACTTGCTTGCTGTTCTTCTTGAAGTTCCCCTTCTTCTTCCCTTTGCCCTTTTTCTTGAAACTAGTGGTCTTGTTGACCATCAACACTTGATGCTCCTTTTTGATTTCTACCTCCGCAACTTTTAGCATTGCGAAGAGCTCGGGAATTGTCTTATCCATCCCTTGCATATTATAGTTCATCACGAAGCTCTCTTGTAGCTTGGTGGCAGTGATTGGAGAATTCTGTCAATGACGCTATCATCCGGAAGATTAACTCCCAGTTGAATCAAGTGATTATTATACCCAGACATCTTGAGTATATGCTCACTGACAGAACTATTCTCCTCCATCTTGCAGCTATAGAAATTATTGGAGACTTCATATCTCTCAATCCGGGCATTTGCTTGAAATATTAACTTCAACTCCTGGAACATCTCATATGCTCCATGACGTTCAAAACGTCGTTGAAGACCCAGTTCTAAGCCGTAAAGCATGGCACACTGAACTATCGAGTAGTCATCAGCTTTGCTCTGCCAGATGTTCATAACATCTGGTGTTGCTCCTGCAGCAGGCCTGGCACCCAGCGGTGCTTCCAGGATGTAATTCTTCTGTGCGGCAATGAGGATAATCCTCAAGTTATGGACCCAGTCCGTGTAATTGCTACCATCATCTTTCAACTTTGCTTTCTCAAGGAATGCATTAAAATTCAACGGAACAACAACACGGGCCATCTATCTACAATCAACATAGACAAGCAAGATACTATCAGGTACTAAGTTCATGATAAATTTAAGTTTAATTAATCATATTACTAAAGAACTCCCACTTAGATAGACATCCCTCTAATCCTCTAAGTGATCACGTGATCCAAATCAACTAAACCATGTCCGATCATCACGTGAGATGAAGTAGTTTCAATGGTGAACATCACTATGTTGATCATATCTACTATATGATTCACGCTCGACCTTTCGGTCTCTGTGTTCCGAGGCCATATCTATTATATGCTAGGCTCATCAAGTTTAACCTGAGTATTCCGCGTGTGCAACTGTTTTGCACCCGTTGTATTTGAACATAGAGCCTATCACACTTGATCATCACGTGGTGTCTCAGCACGAAGAACTTTTGCAACGGTGCATACTCAGGGAGAACACTTATACTTTGATAATTTATTGAGGGATCATCTTATAATGCTACCGTCAATCAAAGCAAGATAAGATGCATAAAAGATAAACATCACATGCAATCAATATAAGTGATATGATATGGCCATCATCATCTTGTGCTTGTGATCTCCATATCCGAAGCACCTCCATGATCACCATCGTCACCGGCGCGACACCTTGATCTCCATCGTAGCATCGTTGTCGTCTCGCCAATCTTATGCTTCTACGACTATCGCTACCGCTTAGTGATAAAGTAAAGCATTACAGGGCGATTGCATTGCATACAATAAAGAGACAACCATATGGCTCCTTCCAGTTGCCGATAACTCGGTTACAAAACATGATCATCTCATACAATAAAATTTAGCATCATGTCTTGACCATATCACATCACAACGTGCCCTGCAAAATCAAGTTAGACGTCCTCTACTTTGTTGTTGCAAGTTTTATGTGGCTGCTACAGGCTTAGCAAGAACCGTTCTTACCTATGCATCAAAAAACCACAACGATAGTTTGTCAAGTTGGTGCTGTTTTAACCTTTGCAAGGACCGGGCGTAGCCACACTCGGTTCAACTAAAGTTGGAGAAACTGACACCCGCCAGCCACCTGTGTGCAAAGCACGTCGGTAGAACCAGTCTCGCGTAAGCGTACGCGTAATGTCGGTCCAGGCCGCTTCATCCAACAATACCGCCGAACCAAAGTATGACATGCTGGTAAGTAGTATGACTTATATCGCCCACAACTCACTTGTGTTCTACTCGTGCATATGACATCTACGGATAAAACCAGGCTCGGATGCCACTGTTGGGGAACGTAGTAATTTCAACAAATTTCCTACGCACACGCAAGATCATGGTGATGCATAGCAACGAGGGGAGAGTGTTGTCCGCGTACCCTCGTAGACCGAAAGCGGAAGTGTTAGCACAACGCATTTGATGTAGTCGTACGTCTTCACGGTCTGACCAATCAAGTACCGAACACATGGCACCTCCGAGTTCAGCACACGTTCAGCCCGATGACGTCCCTCGAACTTTGATCCAGCCGAGTGTTGAGGGAGAATTTCGTCAGCACGACGGCGTGGTGACGATGTTGATGTTCTACCGACGCAGGGCTTCGCCTAAGCACCGCTACAGTAATATCGAGGTGGAATATGGTGGAGGGGGAACCGCACACGGCTAAGAGATCAATGATCAATTGTTGTGTCTCTAGGGTGCCCCCTGCCCCTGTATATAAAGGAGCAAGGGGGAGGCCGGCCGGCCCTTGCTAGGCGCGCCAGGAGGAGGAGTCCTCCTCCTAGTAGGAGTAGGACTCCCTTCTTTCCTACTCCTACTAGGAGGGGGAAAGGAAGGGGGAGAGGGAGAAGGAAAGGGGGGCGCCGCCCCCCTCTCCTAGTCCAATTCGGACCAGAGGGGGAGGGGGCACGCGACCCACCCTGGCTGCCCCTCTTTCTCTCCACTAAGGCCCATAAGGCCCATTATTTCTCCCGAGGGGGGGGGGTCCGGTAACCCTCCGGCACTCCGGTTTTCTCCGAAATCACCTGGAACACTTTCGGTGTCCGAATATAGTTGTCCAATATATCAATATTTATGTCTCGACCATTTCGAGACTCCTCGTCATGTCCGTGATCACATCCGGGACTCCGAACAACCTTCGGTACATCAAAACATATAAACTCATAATATAACTGTCATCGTAACGTTAAGCGTGCGGACCCTACGGGTTCGAGAACTATGTAGACATGACCGAGACACGTCTCCGGTCAATAACCAATAGCGGAACCTGGATGCTCATATTGGCTCCTACATATTCTACGAAGATCTTTATCGGTCAGACCGCATAACAACATAAGTTGTTCCCTTTGTCATCGGTATGTTACTTGCCCGAGATTCGATCGTCGGTATCTCAATACCTAGTTCAATCTTGTTACCGGCAAGTCTCTTTACTCGTTCCGTAATACATCATCCTGCTACTAACTCATTAGTTGCAATGCTTGCAAGGCTTAAGTGATGTGCAATACCGAGAGGGCCCAGAGATACCTCTCCGACAATTGGAGTGACAAATCCTAATCTCGAAATACGCCAACCCAACATGTACCTTTGGAGACACCTGTAGAGCTCCTTTATAATCACCCAGTTACGTTGTGACGTTTGGTAGCACACAAAGTGTTCCTCCGGCAAACGGGAGTTGCATAATCTCATAGTGATAGGAATATGTATAAGTCATGAAGAAAGCAATAGCAACATACTAAATGATCGGGTGCTAAGCTAACGGAATGGGTCATGTCAATCACATCATTCTCCTAATGATATGATCCCATTAATCAAATGACAACTCATGTCTATGGCTAGGAAACATAACCATCCTTGATCAACAAGCTAGTCAAGTAGAGGCATACTAGTGACACTCTGTTTGTCTATGTATTCACACATGTATTATGTTTCCGGTTTAATACAATTCTAGCATGAATAATAAACATTTATCATGATATAAGGAAATAAATAATAACTTTATTATTGCCTCTAGGGCATATTTCCTTCAGGCTTCTCTGGTAGCTGCCAGCTAGGAGTCGGCTTGTCTTGACGTTGCCTCCGGGACTCGGCCGTCTACGGGAAGACGGCTATTCTTCCAGCCGGCCTCCAGAAGGCAGCACTCCATCTCGGCGCCTTGACGGGTGCGGCTAGCCCCAATGTCTTGAAAGGTTCTGGGCCTCGGGTTGGCCTACCCGTGGCCCATTACTCCGACAGTAGTTCTCGAAGCTGGTGAGGTGTCGCGGTTGATCTGCCGAGGAGCCTCAGCAGTTTCTTTCTCCGAGTGCTTGAGGTGGGGCCTCATCCAACTCCCGACGGGCCGACTGGTAAGAGTCGGACTTGCCCAATCTGACTCGTCCAAAATCCGAACGCTTCGATGGGATCCAAGTGGCGTGCTAGCTAAGCTTCCAGGCCGCCGCCCGTTATGGGCCTGTCACGTGGCAACGAGCGGCCGGGCCAGTCTGCCCACCCACGCGCGCGATGGGACACGCCTGCATGCGGGGCCCGCCACTACCACGCCTCGGCACGCGAGCGGATCCGCTGTGGCCGAGGTGGGCGGGTAAGTTTCCCGCAGAGTTACTGCGCGCAGTAACCCGCGCAGTAATCCGACATGTGTTGCATGCATGCATGCGTGTTTCCCAAAGTGCACGTCCTTGTCTGACAGCTTAGTAACACTTGGGATGCAGTGCGGTGCAGTGCAGCTAAAATGTGGTTCGTCTTGCCCTTTAATTGTTGATCCTTTTCAGGTTGGTGTGGTGTGGAAAGAGATGATAGCAGAACCCTTCTCAGGCTCTGACTTCATTTCCTCGTAGCCTGGTCAGCAACCTGATTGCTCAGCTCTGGAGATGCTCAACTTATACGTGAACCAAATATGTGGTTGGCACCGAAAGCCTGGCTAATTGTTCTTGGTACCGGCCGGATGCGCATTTGTCTCCATGTTTTTGTAAATTTGTCATTGCCATTTCAGCTTTTTACTTTGAACAACACATATCTTTGTAAGTATGATCGACCCACATCATACATATCTCACTCTGCTGCCAGTTTTCATTGGTCCTTAACCGTTGTAAAGTACTGGAAGGATCGGACGTGCTTCGCTGCGTGGTTGCTGCTGTTGAGATTTGATAAAAAAATTGAATTGGAGTTTGGGGGAGATGAGGACTTGTTTTT
The DNA here is from genome assembly GCA_032464435.1 of Aegilops umbellulata. NCBI lineage: Eukaryota > Viridiplantae > Streptophyta > Magnoliopsida > Poales > Poaceae > Aegilops > Aegilops umbellulata. The sequence continues at coordinate 331,154,143 of CP136056.1, forward strand.
AAATAACGTGGTATTTTGATTTTTTTTGATAAAGAGCGCTTTTATTATCTTCTTAAAATATAGCATCAAGTGAATACAAGGCATTATGAGTAACATCTGGCCTCTGCATAGTTAGGATGCACATAGCCACACAACAAAAGTCTAACAAAAAGGAAATGAAACAAAACCAATAGATCCACACTATGACTTTGTCGAAAGTGGTGGTGGATCAATCCGGAGGTTATGTTGCTATCCATGTTAGAAAAAACTGTTGGAAATATGCCCTGGAGACAATAATAAATTGATTATTATCATATTTTTCATTCATGATAAATGTTTATTATTCATGCTATAACTGTATTGACCGAAAACTTAAATACATGTGTGAATACATAAATTACATCGTGTCCCTAGTAGGCCTCTACTAGACTAGCTCGTTGATCAAAAATGATTATGGTTTCCTGATCATAGACATGAGTTGTCATTTGATAATGGGATCACATCATTAGGAGAATGATGTGATGGACAAGACCCGATCGTAAGCTTAGCATAAGGTCGTATCATTTACTTTTGCTATAGATTTCTTCATGTCAAGTATATGTTCCTTCGACCATGACATCATGCTACTTTCGAATACCATATGAATTCTTTTTGTGCTATTAAACGTCATTTTGTTACTGGGTGATCATAAAGGTGCTCTACAGGTATCTCCGATGGTCTATGTTGGGTTGCATGGATCGAGACTGGGATTTGTCACTCCGTGTGATGGAGAGATATCTCTGTGCTCTTTCGGTAATACAACATCACAAGAAGCTGCATGTGACTAATGAGTTTAGTCATGGGATCTTGTATTACGAAATGAGTAAAGAGACTTGCCTGTAACGAGATTGAACTAGGTATGGAAATACCAATGATCGAATCTCGGGCAAGTAACATATCACAGGACAAAGGGAATTGCATACGAGATTACCCGAATCCCCGACATCGTGGTTCAACCGACAAAGATCTTCGTTGAATATGTCGGAACTAATATGGGCATCCAGGTCCCGCTATTGGTTATTAACCAAAGAGGAGTCTCAGTCATGTTTGCATGATTCTTGAACCCGTAGGTTCGCATGCTTAACGTTTGTTGACGCTAGAGTAGTATCGACATATGCGCAATGGTGACTGAAGGTTGTTCAGAGTCTGAGATGAGATCCTGGACGTCATGAGGAGTTCCGAAATGGTCCGAAGGTAAAGATTGATATATAGGATGTCATATTCAGGGTACAGAAAAAAATCTGAGTGTATACCTGGATCGTACTGGGGGCCACCGAAGGGTTCCTGGGAACCACCGGTGGGACCCACCACCCCAAGGCCACCATAGGCTGAGGGGGGTGCCCTAGCCTAGATGGGCTATGCGCATCAGCCCCCAGAGTCCATGTGGCTTGGGGGGGGGGGGGGGTTAGGGAGGAGTCCCATCTATCGTACTCCCTCCTTGGGGGAGGGGCTAAGGGCTGCGCCTCCTTGCCCTTGCCCCTATATATAGTGGAGGGAGAGTGATGCGAAGCATCCTACAGTCATCCCCATGTACACTACAACTACTCCCCAAGACCTAAGAGGACATACGATGAGATCTCGAGCATACGCCATTGGACACAAGGTTAACTCGCTCCTCTCGAAACCGTCACTTTCCACATGTGAGACATGGCTACTACCTCAAACATATGTTCTATGCATGACTAGGAACCAAGAGGAAGGCCATGTGACAGCTAGGAGCATTGGACAAGACGGCGAGGACACCAAGCGCGAGGAACGAGAGGAAGGGTTGACTGCAAGTCACAGCCACCGGATGACCGGTCCATACCGGATGTCCGACGCCTGGAAGTTCAGCCTGCCAGAACATCTATAGCCGAGGGACTCTACAGCACCCGGATCCTCATCTCTCCCCATGTCCGCATGTGTATCTCGCAACTCACTCTCTAATTATGTATATGTGTCTCCATGTTACACAACACAAAGCCCCATGTACATGTCTCTCTCTATCCTCCACACACATAGACACAAAGAATCTGCTATCATTGCCTCAGTCTCTAGACATATCACACACGCACTCTCTCTCTCTCTCTCTCTCTCTCTCTCTCTCTCTCTCTCTCTCTCTCTCTCGCAAACATGCTCAACAAGGGTTTCCCCGTGAATAACTTACCGTCTTTTTTTCTCTCATCAACAGTCGTGGCAGTACGGAGAACACGATACATGAAAAAGAATAAATGTACACGTGCTTAGACCACCTAGTATGACTACTAGGACTAGAGCAAGCTAAAAAGCGCGCCACCGTCACCCCCTCCTTATCGGTGACGGGAAAACCTTTGTTTTACACAGTCAAGAAGTCATTGTGCTAAGGCCTCACATGCTGAGGCGTTGAATAGAATGTAGATGCTAGTTTACTGAAGCAAGTATCGGTAATACGTTTGTATCTCCATACTTATATTTCTTCTCTTATAAAAAACCGATTTGGTGATGATGGTACGCGTGCCATCTTGCAATATAGACCGTCCGATCTATATCTGACTGATGGAAATTAAACTAACAGATACCCGCACCCCTCTCCACATTTGCAGACAAGGCCTTCCCCCGTTCATCCTTATCTACAACAACCTCATTGTTGAGCAATTAAGAAAGGAAGCCTCTGGAACAAACTGGTCGGGTGGCCGCTGCCGGCATCGTCAATCCCCATGCCTCCGCTCAGTCCGACCACCAATCACCACCACGCCCCACTCCTCTTCACCTTATATCCTATTTATCGAGATATCATTAGTTTTTACACATGGTATTAATCCCGCATGGGTCAATCACAACGAGTGTTTCTATAAAAAAAGGCATCTTGATGTTCCGTGCAATGCACGGATCTTGCTAGTACTCCTACAGAAGACTAAGTTGGTGATGATGGCGTGTCTGCCATCTGTCGTTTGTGACCATTAGATCTACATCTAACGACTGTGAGGTAAGTTGTTTACTTTTCTCACAAACATCCCACTTGTCTACCAATTTGCAGAAAAAAACCCATAATTAGTATCTTAAAACCAACCACATCCCTCCCTGACCTCACCAAAACAGCCCAAGGAATATATTCTAATTGAAACATAATATATCTCTAGTGATATATGTATATCAAAATTAGACTGTTTTGTATCAAGTTTGTGAATAAGTAATATTCTAATTATGATTCGTTGCAACGCACATGAACGTTGCTAGTATTTCCAACCATGCAATTTTTCCCCTAGTATTCCCTAGTTTCGAGTTTTCCATCAAGATATTAGTCACTCATGGTTGATATTTACTTTCAATCATGTACACATATGCACTATCTAACTAGCCTTGCTTATTGGGTTCCAAAGCTTAACTTTCACTCCTACTTACAATATGTAGAGTATTTAACAAAAAACTACCACTTTCAACCAGCCCTAGGAAGAATCTATTGTACAAAAAATAGCAAAAACATACCCAAAATTTCTTAATCCACGCCAAAAACTACTACCTACCGATCAGGTTAGTTTAAACCCATTTATGACAGGGTTGGCCCACACGTCCGTGCTAACGAGGCAGCTTAAAACCAACACATTTTGTTTGACCGTTGACACGAGGGACCCACATCTGACCTTCTATCCTATTATTCCCCCTCAAATCATTATTTTTTCCTAAACATTACTTCAAACAGTACTGATGCGTGTTCGTCGGTGGCGCTGGTGATGAGCGAGTTGGCCGCCGCTCTGCCGGACGGGCCGGACGCCGCACTGGCCTCCGTACAGGTTGACAGGCTGGCCCGAGCGTGTTTCACGAGCGAGTAAGCCGCCGTGCTGGCCTTCGCTCGAGCCAGATGGCTAGCCTTAGCGCGGCGCGCGCGAGCAAGCCGCCGCGCCGCCGTGCCAATCTAGCTAGCAAACCTTGCAGACAAGCAGCTGGACGGAGCTATCTTGGCTAGCTAGCGGCCGCGAGCGCCGAACGGAGCTGGCATCCAGGCTGCCGCAATACGGGCTCACCGCCGGCGGTTTTGACCTCACCTTCTGTCGGCGGCGGTAGCTGCGTCCCATGGCCGAGGATGACTAGGTGGACGGGCCGGAGGTAGGAGGTCACTCGGGGATTTTTGTGTAGACTGACATGTAGGTCCCACAAGTCATAACGCCCGGTCGAATAGAAGGCGTTGACTTAATGGGCAACATGGGCCCTGTTTGGATACTCTAAGTCAGAGGTTAGATTCTAACCCTGAACTAACTCTAACCAAAGTGGTGTTTAGATGGCAGGGTTAGATTGACAACAAATGTATCCAAACAGGGCCATGGGTTGAAACGTGCCTATAACGGCACTTTGTAGAGTAGTCGTTTCTTGGTAGGGCGGGTTGGTAAGAGCATGTACAATGGTTGATAAGGTAGTCTTATCTTAAGTCTGCCACGTATGCAAGTGGTAGTAGTTTCTTGGCATTATTAGTTGTTTCTTGCATTATTAGGGGTTTCTTGTAAGGAACAATGTACTACTAGTGACAAAAGGCGATTCTAGGTTGCGTTGTACTCCAACGAGGACTACTAGTGGTCGCGGGAGTGTATACCTCCTTTTGTGGGTTCGTTCCCGGCCGAACGCACGACGGCCTTTTTTAAATAGTAACTTCGCTGCGATCCAATATTTTACACGGGTAGTTTGAGTTTTGAAGTCAAACGGACGTGCTGCACCACAATCTGGGTGCACTGGATAGCCTAGCCACGTGAACGGGTTTTCCTTCCTAGCATCTCGTGGCTCGCGTACTCGCCCTAGCCACACCTCGCTTGCAGCTTCCTCATAAGCTAGTAGCATATTTAAACTAGCGCCTCCCAATTAAGCCCGAGGAGATGGAAAAGCCTGGCGGGGCATTGGGAATTGTGCAATATGGCTCTGTACGTAAATTGCTCTACTACTACTCTATAGCTTGTGGCGTTGCACGCATGGACTTCACTCCATTATCGGCTCTACTATAAAAGAAATTCCTCTTGACGTGTTTTTTTTTGAAACGGAGGCAAAAGCTTTGCTTCATCTCATTCATAAAGAAGGAACTACTAACAAAGTTCGACGAGATCCATTACACCTCCACAAAATGGGAGCAAAAAGCCTAGTCTCGCTGTATCAAATAACTCAAATGTTCTGCCCCCGCAGTAACCGTCGCTGATAAACAGGCTGCTAGTGTGTGCGTGAGAGGAGCGGCTGAGTAGGCCAGCTATGTGAGAGGAGCGGCTGAATAGAGCACCGAGAGTACCCACTAGGCCACTACGCAGGTGTACTTTCCCTGCATTGATAGTACAGCGACAGTTCTAGAGAACAGTAGTACCCTCCACTTCCAACTATAGCTCCTTGGCTCTGAGATTCAAGAGTTCAAAACTGGTGCACTATACTAGAAGTACAGTACATCGCACTACTAGTTGAGAAACTAGTACTAGTACTGCTACAGTACGAGTACGTACTTCTCCGTCACATAATGTAAGACGTTTTTTGACACTAGTTGGCGTGTACAAAAATAGCAAAAACATACCCAAAATTTCTTAATCCACGCCAAAAACTACTAGCCAGTGCCAAAAATTTCTTACTAGTGTTATTATTTACAGTATATTGCAATCCCATAACGTCCCATAATGCTAGTACTAGTAGTAAATAATAGCCTCACCCCTGAGGGAGTCCTGGACTAAGGGGTCCTTGGGCATCCGGCCTGTTAGCCATGGGCCGGACTGATGGGCTGTGAAGATACGAAGACCAGAAGCTGTACCTGTGTCCGGATAGGACTCTCCTCGGCGTGGAAGGTAAGCTTGGCGACCAAATATGTAGATTCCTTTCTTTGTAACCGACCTTGTGTAACCCTATATCCTCCCCGGTGTTTATATAAACCGGTGGACTTAGTCCGGAGGGGAGAGATTCATTACCATAGTCATACAGGCTAGACTTCTAGGTTTAGCCATTACGATCTCGTGGTAGATCAACTCTTGTAATACTCATATTCATCAAGATCAATCAAGCAGGAAGTAGGGTATTACCTCCATAGAGAGGGCCCGAACCTGGGTAAAATCGTGTCCCCTGTCTCCTGTTACCATCGACCTTAGACGCACAGTTGGGACCCCCTACCCGAGATCCGCCGGTTTTGACACCGACATTGGTGCTTTCATTGAGAGTTCCACTGTGCCGTCGCCAAAAGGTTTCGATGGCCCCTTCAATCGTCAACAATGATGCTATCCAAGGAGAAACCTTTCTCCCCGGACAGACCTTCGTATTCGGCGGCTTCATATTGCGGGCCAACTCGTTTGGCCATCTGGAGTAGATCGATTGCTACACCCCTGGCCATCAGGTCAGATTTGGGAGATTGAATTACGTTGCGGACATCCTGGATATTTGATCTTCGCTGTATTCGAGACCGCGGAGACCGCTCCTGGTCACCTTGACGAACATAACCTAAATCTTTCGCCAGACCTCATCCAGGAGATAGCTTCTGTAACCACTCTGGCCTTAGATCCGGAGCACACTGCGGCGGCCAAGGACTGGAGGCTCAACCCCACCTTCGGAGGCCACAGATCCCCCGATGTTGGAGCCGCACATGGACTCAACCTCACACAATATTTGTGTTACCGGAACTCCGAACTCGTCTCCGGGTGTAAGTTCCGAACCATGTGAGTCCGCGGATGCCGAACTTGATCATTTGTCGATCTTTGAGTTCAGCGCCGTAGACATCTTCCAACACTCGCCCTTGGGTGATGTGTTAAGCTCATTAAAGAACCTGTTCTTGGTAGGGGACTCACAGCCTAACTATGTTCAGTTCGAACTAGGGGCTGATGATGGAGAATCTTGCTTCCCACTCGCCACCCACTTCATAGCCACAGTCGAGGATTTAACCAACACACTTGATTACGGCTCCAAAGACATCAACGGTATGGACGACGATGCTGATGAAGAGCAAGATCAAAATCCTCCATTTACTCGACGCTGGACGGCCACCTCTTCGTACGATGTGTACATGGTGGATACACCCAAAACAACCAACGACGATGACAAAGAAAATCCAGTCGAGAATAAACCTCCTAAGACACAGCAAAAATGTCGGCATCCTCTGTGCCGCTCCAAGTCACGTCGTTCAAAAGACAGCAATGCTGGAACCGGTGAAAATAATACTCTGGACAACGCCGAAAACAACGAAGACCTTGCTGAGGTAACATCCAAACAGGAGGAGCAAGAAAACGGGCAAGCTAGCCCTGACGAACAGGCCAGGCCCAACGACTCAAAAGACGGTAGTTACCGTCCGCTCTCCGAGGATGAGGAAAGCCTCAGCAACAAAGATTTCATCGTGCTTGAGGAACCTCTCGAGCAGGAGCACTTCAAGCGCCGGCTAATAGCCACCGTAAGGAGCCTGAAAAAGAAACAACAGTAGCTTCAAGCTGACCAAGATCTGCTCGTCGACAGATGGACTGATGTCCTGGCAGCCGAAGAACACGGCCTCAGATGCCCAGCCAAGAGTTACCCGAAGCGAAGGTTGCTACCGCAGTTTGATGAAGAGGCACTGGAGCCCATACCTCCCTCGCGTAATGCGGTCGACCGAACACTACGCGGTTGGGACAGTGCGGCGGACCGACCACCTCGAGGTCGGGATAGAGAGGCAACTCAAGCCGAGCAGCAGCCCGCCCCGCCAACACGAAAAAACAGAGACAAAACAGTTCGGGGTCATGCATACAACCTCTGGCAAACCCTGGATAGTAGAGTAGGATATACCCGATCGATCTACGGATCGTGAGGACGTTCCTCGACACGTGATGATGGCTACCTATTCGGACGTAACAAACCTAGTCACACCCGAGCCGACAACCGCAGACGGACTCCATCGGAGCTAAGTCGCGACGCGGCCCGATATAGAGGTGCCGCACACCCTCTTTGCTTCACCGATGAAGTAATGGATCACGAATTCCCCGAAGGGTTCAAACCCGTTAACATTGAATCATACGACGAAACAGCCGATCCCGCGGTATGGATCGAGGACTTCATTCTCCACATACACATGACCCGCGGGGATGATCTTCACGCCATCAAATACCTCCCACTAAAACTCAAAGGGCCTGCTCGGCACTGGTTAAATAGCGTGCCTGAAAATTCTATCGGCAGCTGGGAGGACTTGGAAGAAGCCTTCCTCGATGAAAGTGCTAGTTATCGACTAGAGGGGGGCTGAATAGGCAATTTTTATGAATGTCTTCAAAACATGGGAGTTTCGAAGACAAACAATAGAAATGAACCTATTGACATGCAGCGGAAGGTAGACTACACTAGGCAAGCCATAGTCGAGTAATCAATGAAGTGAAAGAACGAAGACTAATAGCAGCTAGGTAGTAAAGATCAGGATGGAAGATAGTATGAAGCCAATCAACAATAGAAGTCACACAGTGAAGTCAAACAGGTAACACAGGCAGGCAATGACTTCACGAAGACAAACTGTAAGTAAAGAGAGGGAGAGGATAGAACCAGTCACTTGATGAAGACAAGGATTTGTTGGACCAGTTCCAGTTGCTGTGACAACTGTACGTCTGGTTAGGGAGGCTGAGATTTAACTCAGAAGAGTGTGTCTTCACCTTATTCCCCTTGAGCTAAGGACACCAAGTCCTCGCCCAATCACTCTGGTAAATCTTCAAGGTAGACTTCCAAACCTTCACAGGCTTTGTTCACCAGCGATCCACAATGACTCTTGGATGCTCAGAACGCGATGCCTAACCGGCTGGAGGATTCACAGTCCTCAAGTGTAACAAGTCTTCCGGTCACGCGGACAGAAAGACTTCAGTGATGCCTAACACTCTTTGGCTCTGGGTGTTTGGGCTTTCTCATCGCAAGGGTTTCTCTCTCTCAAAAGCTTCGGAGGTGGGTTGCTCTCAAACGACAAAAGCCGTGCACTAACTCTGAGCAGCCACCAATTTATGGTGTAGGGGTGGGCTACTTATAGACACTAGGCAACCCTACCTGATTTGTCCAAAATGACCCTGGGTCACTCAGGAACTGACACGTGTTCCAACGATCAGATTTCAAACACACGCGACAGCTTGACTTGGGCTACAAGTAAAGCTGGCTCATCCAACTCTGGATAAGATTTGCTCTCATTGTCTTCGCTCAAAGACATAGGATTTGGTTGAGCATCACTTCAGTCACTCTGACTTTGTTCACTGGGACCCACTTAATAGTACAGTGGTTCCTATGACTCAACAAAGAAGAAAAAGAAACAACGAAACAACTAAGACTTCGCGCTCCATAGTCTTCACACGATGTCCTCTCTTGTCATAGTCTTCAATGTGAATATCTTCACATAGCACCATTGTCTTCAATGTCTTCATACATTTTTAGGGGTCATCTCCGGTAGGTAAATCGAATAAATGAGGGACTACTAGCTGTGTTATCCTGCAATTCTCACAAACACATTAGTTCCTCAACCAGGTTTGTCGTCAATACTCCAAAACCAACTAGGGGTGGCACTAGATGCACTTACAATCTCCCCCTTTTTGGTGATTGATGACAAACTGGTTTAAGTTTTCAACGGGGATAAAAGCATGTGAAATTGTAAAGGATTATGGTATTGTATTCATAAGTAGCAAAAGGCTCGCCCTGAAGATGTGCATATAAGTAATTTGCTTTTGGCATGCAAATGCACATGGCAGGTTGTACTTGTGGAGATCCTCTTCAACTTATGAGGACAATTCATCATGCATGATTTGATATAACGTGGATAATGAAATGCATAATGAAAAATGGACGCCTGTAATATGACTTCGTGCGGGATTTATCATCGCACATGTGAAATTTAACATCGCATCACAGAATAGCAAACAAGTAGCAGACGACCATCAAGTTTAAGTGTTACAACTCAAAGAACCAAATGTATCAAAAGCGAGAGTTGTAAACACTAGGCAAAATATAAAGCAACCGCCCATATGGACCCGCTTGAAGACTATCAACTCATATTCTTCTCCCTCTTTTGTTAGTAAGGACCAAAAAGGTTTGAAGACATAGAGTCTCTACTCGTTCCCAGAAGGAGTAGGTGAAGCTACAAGGTCGGCGTCGGGGTTTGGCGGTGCAGAAGAACTTGGCGCAGTGTCGACACGCGCTGGGGTGGGAGGTGGTGAAGTAGCATCATCTTGGTCATCAATGACTCTGGCATTCACCATGGCAGCTGAGGAGGAATAGTCAGAGTCTTCAAGAGAGGGAGTCCGATGCAAGACAACATTCCTTGGAGGAGTGGAGTCAAACTTGAATCTTTCAGTGAATCCATCATCTTGAAGATCAGCTTCAACACTGAGCAAAGTTAAACTCTTCCAAGACCTCCTACAGGTTTCATGTGTGACAAATGCATTCTTGGTGGCAAGATTGCGAATAGAATTGACGTCCACCAAGAGGCTTTGCATCTGCCGCTTCAGCCAGTAGTGAGGCTTATCCTGTTTCTGATGTAGGGCGACGAGAAGCTCTCGGTCATTGAGAACACGAGATCGCTACCGAGGCCGTTGAGCAATAGTGCTTTCGGTGGCTTCAGTGTTGGCACAGTGAGGGCCACGTGTATTGCCAGCCAAAGGATAAACATGAGTGACGGCCTGAACTCCTTCAATAGGCTGTGTGAAGCTTTGGTGATCAACATTGTGAAGACAAACAAGCTCCTTGGAAGGTTCTGGGTATATGGTTTCAACTGACATACCAACCTCTGGCAGAAATATGAGATGGTTGCAAGCAGAAGGCTGATAGTTGACAGCTGAATGAAGCTTGATAAGGCGCATAACCCATGGAGCATAGAACTTCAGACCGAAGAGGTCAGAGCCAGATGCAGCTAATTGCCTGATGAAGAAGTCTTGAGCATTGAAGCTGATGCCATTGAAGATATAAAAGACCAATGTCTTCATCGCTCCTTCAAGCTTCGCTGCAGAAGAATGTCCCTTGATGGGCCATAGAGTTCGCCTTATGATATGATAGATCATGCGAGGCAGATACTCTAGGTCTTCAACAAAGAATTCTGTTGGGTATTCAGCGTCGCGTGGTAGAGGCTTCATCATGCTCAATATTTGGCTCATGTTGGGCTCTGGCTTATGAAAGATGCTCTCCAATGCATTGCGGTGAAGCTGACAATCATGTTCGAAGAGTTCACCTAGAGTGGGCAGGCCTGCAAGCTCAATGATGTCCAGAGCTTTGGCTTCATGATGAGTATTGCATGTCATCCACTCAAGGACCCAAGTCTTCGGATCCCTGTTGTAGCCGCGAATGTGGAGGGTAGCATAAAATTGTAGCAGAAGCTCTTCATTCCAATGTTCCTTATCAGTCACAAAGTTTAGAAGACCAACATCGCGAAAGCAGTCAAGGGCCTCTTCTAGGCAGGGCAGTCCAGCAATGGCTTCAGAGTCTAGACGCATATGTGGAAAGATACGCCCTTGGTCATAGATAACACATGAATAGTAGCTGCGCTGTTGATAGCTCCAGAACTGATCTGATGAAATCCTTGGCTTGGAATAGGGGTTCTTGGCACTATCAAAGAAAGTGTTGTGCGTAATGAAGCCATTTGCATTGAATGACCCTGGTGAAGTTGCAGTACCTGGAAACCTGGGCAACCTTGGCTTAGGCTTCTGGACCTGAGGCCTGTGCTCGACATGATAGTCAAATTGAGGACCAACAGCAGGTGGAGGAACCAGGATGGGCCATCTGACAGTGACCAGCTGACCATGATAAAATGCTTGCTTGATGGTGTGTGGCCTTGGAGGCGGTACAGGAGCAGTGGCAATGACTTTAGGCTACAGATTTGCATCAGGTGCAATGTTGGCTTCATGTGGGATCACTTCTGGCACCATATTAACTTCAGGTGCCACACTAGCTTCAACCATGACAACGTCATTGGCTTCAGTATTGGTGTTGGTGGTCGCCTCAATGTTATCAACCTCCACTCGAGTAGCTGGAGGGTCGGACACGTTCTCCTCGAGAGCTACTTCAGGGTTGGTTGGGGGTGTAGCAACACGTTCTTCTTCATCTCTTGGTTCTTCTTGTTCATTGGCTGATGCAGCCGGAATATCTTCAGCCGCGTTGGCTTCAGACTCAGAGTTGTTCACAGTTGGAGAGGCTTCAGGAAATACTTGGCGAGATACTGACTGGTGCTGTTCTCCTTCTAAAACACTCGAAAGAGTGACTTGTGGCCTTGGTCCTTTACGAAGCCTACAAAACACTGGCGACGCTTGTGGAGATGGAGTAGGTTGGGCCTCAAAGTCATCATCTTCAAGCACCGGAGTGGTGACTTGAGTTGGGGGAGTAGTTGGTGATTCTTCTTCACGGGGCGAGTCTTGAGGGTGATCAGCCCATGAATCATCCTGAGCAATTGGCGTCAAAGGACGACCAATGCTGATGAGTTCGCTGTTCGTGAGAACAGGCGATGATACCACATTTTGCTCGATCTGAGGAAGGACTTCATCATCTTCTACATTGTCATGGTGACCAATGTCTTCAGCTGCGGTGGGGTCAACAGCTGGAATGTCTTTAGCTTCAGGAGCCTCTGTGGAAGCAGGCTCATGAACTATCATACGACGCTCTTGGGGTGCAGACGCAGGATGAGCAACAGAAATCGGCTCGACGACTAGGGGCTCTGTGGGAGCAGCCTGATCTTTCTTCTTGGTTTTTCGCTTCTTGGCAGGTGGAGCCTCATCAGTGGTGTTCTTGGTCATGCACTTTCTGGCTTCGGCTTCAGCTACCCTTGTTTTCTTGATCTCTGAAGCCACTGTGGGGACCTTAGGCTTCACGCCTGTCATACTGGCGGGGAAGACAATGCGAGGTTCTTCCCACCTGGATGCTTCAGCTGGGGCCATAGTTGGCTTCTTTTTCTTAGCAGCCATCTTGGGGTCAATGCTAGGACGCCTAAGTGCCTTGCGCTTCTCAGCTTCATTGTAGGCTTGAACACATCTGGCAGCCAAGAGCTTCATGCGCTCTCAAGAACCTTTGGCTTCGTCACGTTTCTTGTGAAACGCCTCCTTGAGCTCATGCATCATTGTCTTGAAGTTTTGGACGTCTGTCACACTGAGCTGGGCCATATGCTTCTTGAACTGAGCCTTCTCATAATCAATTTTGTGCTTCAGTTCAACAATTTTGTGAGCAAAAGCCAGCTGAGGAGCAATGGCTCCATGGAAGGAGACGCTGAGGCCAATCGGAAGTTGAAGATCATCAAAGCTGAGATTTGGGGTGTCAAACCACTCATCAATGAAGTTGTTCAACACTTCCACATCAAGGAGAGGCAAATCATTGAAGATTTCCACCTCTTGCTTGCTCTTTATCAGTAGCTCAAGAGCATCATCGGCAAGATCGACGTCACTCGACAGATCAATGGCGTCGTTCTCATTCCTCATAATGGCAGCAGGGGTCGGAGCTGGACCAGGAGTGTGCATGGGCTTCTTCTTCTTATTCTTCTTCTCGGACTTGGATATGCATGAGAGATCTTCAGAATGCACACTTGGTGCAGGAGGAGCAGTGGCCAGAGGCTTCGCTCGCGAAGCTCGTGGTGTAGTGGAAGGCTTTGAAGCCTTGGGTTTCTTTAGCCTCTTAGGCTTCGGTGGTGCAGGTGCTTCGTCAGAATCAGGATCATCTGCGGAGTGATCCATGACTGTCCCTTGAACTATAATGTGAGTGATGAGACCTTCTAGGTTGTAGAAGGGCCCAACAATATTGGGTTCAGCTTTGCGTGTGCCATCGGCACGAGGAGCAGAGGGACCGGGGTTGAAGTCTAATCCCCGCGACTTCTTGTTCTCTTTGGCCGAGTTCTTGGCCAACTGAAAGTTGCGTTTGAACAGATTGTCGTCACGACACCATATCAATGAAGATGAGTCGGCATCAGCAGGCTGTGGTCCATGGACCATGCAAGGGTAGAAGCCTTGTTCAATGGCTTCAGCTCTGGACCTGGGTGGAAGATTTTTGTACAAGATGTCTCCCCAGGGTTGCTTGATGGCATTCTTTTCAGCATATTCCTGGGTCACAAACCTGTACTTGTACCATTGTTCTGCCCAATATCTTAAAATCCATTGGATTCGAGTTTTGCGCTGATTGTAATCCTCCTCTGGATCTGTCTTGTATAGCTCATAGAGATCAGGTGGCAAATATCTTGATGTCCCCCCACGGAGCTGTCTGCCTCCCTTCCTCGCTGACTTATCCGTGGCCATGTAGTTCAGACTGAATGGCTTCAACACTGTCAAAGGCTTCCGTCTGCTGGTCAGATAGGAACTGGCTTCGAGAGAGTTGATATGATGCTGTAAGAATTCTGCAAATGAATGCATATTATGGGAACCAAGGGATTCTCCCACGGACATGTACCTGTGATAGCATTAGAGATGCGAGGGAAGGGGAAGAGGTCATATGCATTCTCAGAAGATTTTGAAGATAAATCAGTTTAGAAGACATTGACCTCATAGCGCGAAGACATTCACTTATATGTTGAGAGTTGGTTCCAGATTTGTACGAATCCAAGAATAGGTACAAGTGAGGAATCTAACTACGTGTGAAGCATAAGTGAACATACTAGGCATCATATGAGATGCAGAACAGGATAGATCCAAATTTGTGGAGGCAGAAACCACTTTTGGTAGGAAGGATGAATCTAGCGGATCAAAAAGACAGTAAAAAGAGAGTTTTAATTTACCACACGATGAACTGCTAGATGGAGTAGAAGATGAAGCCGAGCAGTTCGATCTTCCGTGCCCTAACTTGGCGACGGAGGACACCTATGGCGATGGCGGAGAAGACGATGTCCGCGGCCGGCGTGAGGACGACGTCGGTGAGGTCGCGACAGCTAAGCGCTTCGTCTCCATCGTCGTCGAGAGCTAGCGGTGGCGCTAGGGTTTGTTGATGTGGAGAGGTGGAAGAAAGATTTTGACAGCGATGGGATGTGTATTTATAAGGAGAGGGACGGTACAGCGCAATTACGCAGGTGCCCCTGGCGGTTCACATCTGAGGGACACGTGGCGAACATGCAACACATTGGAAGTTGTTTCATGTTCCCACGCACGCCTGGACTATCGGGTGGTCATTCCGGCTTCTCCGGATTTCAGGCAATAAGGATTGGGCATTTAAAACAGATTTAATGTTTGTCTCAGTATCTTCTACTGACAAGGACACAGAGAAGATATTCAACGGTTTCAATAGAATGCATATGATTTGGATAGATAGATTTGAGAAGAAAGCATAGAGAGATTAGGGTCCGATCACATTCACTTAGTCCAAAAGATTCAAACAAGAAGACATAGCTATAAGTGAATGTTGTAGAGGACAGAACACTAATATATGTATATATCAGAATAAGACCAAATCAATAGTGTGAAGATAAACATGAAGTCATGTCAATATTGAAGACAAACCAAATGCGAAGACTTTGCAAATGAAACACCAACTGAAACACTTCAAACAAAAGTTTGGTGGTGGCGTTACCCACCGAATAGGAAGTATTAGACCCAGACACGGCGCACAATTATCCTCGCGCTCCGAAGTCAAATTCCGCATTAATGTATTCACACTCAGAGTGTAAGTCTTCATTGATTGAAGATATACATTACTTCATGTGTTGCACATTTAAGTCATCAAGATGCATAAGTGTTAGGATGTGTGCCTGATTACAGGACATTCGAGGATTCCAAGATATTTAGCTCACACCGCAACTTGCAAAACCTTTTCTCATCCAAGGGCTTTGTGAAGACATCTGCCAATTGCTCTTCAGTGTTGACGTGAATGATGTCAATATCTTCCTTCATAACATGATCTCTGAGAAAGTGATGACGAATTTCAATGTGCTTTGTCTTCGAGTGATGAACTGGGTTGTTGGCAATCTTGATGGCGCTTTCATTGTCACAATAGAGTGGTACTTGTTTCAGATGGATACCATAGCCCTTGAGTGTTTGCTTCATCCATAGAAGCTGAGCGTAGCAAGGTCTAGCAACAATGTATTCAGATTCAGCAGTGGAGAGAGATACACAGTTCTGCTTCTTTGAAGACCAACAGACAAGTGATCGTCCCATAAAGTGACATGTTCCTGATGTAGACTTGTGATCCACCTTGTCACCAGCATAATCAACATCCGAGAATCCAACTAGATCAAACTCTGAGCCCTTTGGATACCATAATCCTAATGTTGGGGTGTAAGCCAAATATCGAAGAATTTGCTTCACAGCTAAGTGATGTGATTCCTTTGGTGCTGCTTGGAATCGAGCACACATGCAAACACTAAGCATGATATCTAGCCTAGATGCACATAAATAAAGTAAAGAACCAATCATGGAGTGGTATACCTTTTGATCGAACTCTTTACCATTGGCGTCAGGACCCAGATGACTCTTGATTGGCATTGGCGTCGTGTAACCTTTGCAGTCTTGCATTCCAAACTTCTTCAGGCAATCTTTGAGATATTTCTCTTGAGATATGAAGATGCCATTGCTTTGCTGACGTATTTGAAGACCAAGGAAGAACTTCAGCTCACCAATCATGGACATCTGATATTGCTCTTGCATCATGTGTCCAAACTCATCACTATATTTCTGGTTGGTGCAGCCGAAGATAATTTCATCCACATATATTTGTCACACAAACAGCTCACCATCATATGTCTTCGTGAAGAGTATAGGATCTAGGGAACCAGGTTTGAAGCCTTTGCTCTCCAGGAAGTCTTTGAGTGTGTCATACCAAGCGCGAGGGGCTTGTTTGAGGCCATACAGTGCCTTGTTAAGATTGTATACCATGTCAGGATGTTTTGGATCTTCAAAGCCAGGAGGTTGTGCAACATAAACTTCTTCTTCAATCTTGCCGTTGAGAAAAGCACTCTTCACATCCATTTGATACAGAAGGATGTTGTGATGATTTGCATAGGCTAGTAGTATGTGAATGGCTTCGAGCCTAGCCACGGAAGCAAATGTTTCGTCGAAGTCAATCCCTTCAACTTGAGTGTATCCTTGAGAAACAAGACATGCCTTGTTTACGACGACTTGCCCATGCTCATCTTGCTTGTTGCGATATATCCATTTTGTGCCTATTATGTTGTGCTTGCGAGGATCAGGACGCTTGACAAGTTCCCACACATTGTTCAGCTTGAACTGTTGAAGCTCTTCTTTCATAGCTTGAATCCATTCAGGTTCCATGAAGGCTTCAGCAACTTTCTTGGGTTCAGATATTGAGACAAATGCAAAGTGCCCATAGAAATTTGCTAGTTGTGTTGCTCTTGAACGAGTGAGTGGAGCAGGCGCATTGATGCTGTCAATTATCTTCTCAATCTGTACTTCATTTGCAACACGAGGATGAACCGGACGAATGATTTTGTTCATGCTGATCATTGTTATCGTCAGGAGGATTGTCTTCAGGCTGAGCATTGTCTTCCGGTTGGTTAGGTGCATAAATGATAAGTTCCTCTTCAGGTTGTGCTTCAGACGGTATGATTTCTCCAGTTCCCATAAGCTTGATGGATTCACTAGGTGGAACTTCATCTAGCACATTTGGCAGGTGCTCTCTTTGCGAGCCGTTAGTCTCATCGAACCGCACATCCACAGTTTCAACCACTTTATAGTGAAAGAGGTTGAAGACTATAGGAGTGCGGATCCTTTCCGTAACCAAGCATAAAACCTTCATGTGCTTTCGGTGCAAATTTTGAAGTGTGATGTGGATCCTTGATCCAGAACCTAGCACCAAATACTCTGAAGTAACTGACATTTGGCTTCTTACCAGTGAGGAGTTCATAGGATGTCTTCTTCAGAACCTTGTGAAGATAAACATGGTTGATGACGTGGCATGCAGTATCAATGGCTTCAGGCCAGAACTTTCTTGGAGTCTTGTATTCATCGAGCATCGTCCGAGCCATCTCAATGAGTGTTCTGTTCTTGCACTCCATGATGCCATTCTGCTGAGGTGTGTAAGGAGCAGAGAACTCATGGGTGATGCCTAACGTATCCAGGTAAAGGTCGAGGCCGGTGTTCTTGAATTCTGTGTCGTTGTCACTTCTGATGTGCTTGATCTTGACGTCATAGTTGTTCATAGCGCGGTTGGCGAAGCGTCTGAATACATCCTGCACTTCAGTCTTGTAGAGGATTATGTGCACCCAAGTATATCTTGAATAATCATCAACAATGACAAATCCATAGAGACAAGAAGTAGGTGTGAGAGCAGAGTAGTGAGTAGGGCCAAATAAGTCCCTGTGTAGCAGCTCGAAGGGTTGAGATGTCGTCATGATTGTCTTCGAGGGATGCTTGGCCCTTGTCATCTTTCTAGCTTCGCAGGCACCGCACAAGTGATCCTTCTTGAACTTGATGCCCTCAATGCCTATGACATGCTTCTTCTTTGCGAGAGTGTGTAATATCCTCATGCCAGCATGCCCTAGCCTCCGATGCCAGAGCCAGCACTCTGAAGCTTTTGCAAGAAGACATACGGCAAGCTGTGGTCCTGCTGAGAAATCTACCATGTACAAGTCATCCTTTTGATACCCTTCAAAGACTAGAGACTTGTCAGATTCCATTAGTACAAGACAACAATATTTTCTAAATATCACAATCATGTTCAAGTCACAAAGCATTGAGACAGACATTAAGTTGAAACCAAGGGATTCAACAAGCATCACTTTATCCATGTGCTGATCCTTTGAGATTGCAACTCTACCTAGACCTAATACCTTGCTTTTACCAGTGTCAGCAAATGTGATGTGACTCTTGTCAGATGGACGTAGGGTTGAGTCCATGAGAAGACTTCGATCACCAGTCATATGATTAGTGCATCCGCTGTCCATAATCCATTCTGAAGCATGATGTGTCATACCCTACAGTACAGTTAGGGGGATAGGCTTGACCAAGAGTATTGTGAAGCATAAACATTTGACGCACAAGAGGATTATCAAAGCTCAGATCAAGATTAGGACTGATAGGATGATTGGCAAGCGACTCAAGAACAAAATACATAGTAAGAACATTTGGGCATTTTATCTTGCGCCCCACAAGATGTTTTAGGTCCTCAGCAATCGCATCATACGCCTTTGATTTCCGGCTGGAGACCTTTCCCTGCAAAAAGAAAGTTAATTCTTCTTAACCACCCACATCTTTAGGGGTGGCTTAGAAGCAATGAGTCTAAGTGCAGCATGTGAGAACTTCGGCTTTGGAGCCCTAGCAAATAGCCTTGCAGGTGATGAATGATACTCATATGAATAAGCGGAAAAGTTCTTAGTTTTATGAACGTAGCGGTTTGAAGAAACACACTCATATTCATAAGTTTGAGTATGATTTCCCTGCAAAACATTGGCGTTAGGGTGACTCAAATGAGTCATGTATCTGTATGAAGCCTTTGGACCATATGAAGCTTTCGGTCTGGGATTTGTCTTCTTCCCAGGCGGTTTCATGATGACATTCATAGGAAGATTCTCAAGACATCTTTTGGAAACCCAGATCTTCTTCACAGGTGGTCCATTCCTGTAGTTAGTGCCAATATACCTGGCAAACACTTCACCATTCTGATTCTTAAACAGTTTATAGTTTGCGTCAAAGGATTCATCAATGATAATAGAGTTAGCACAAGTGAAGCCAGATAAGGTGGATGGATCCACTGAAGGTTCCTTTGCAGCAACCCATGTGGTTTTGGGGTACTGCTCAGGCTTCCATTAAGAACCATCAACATTCATTTTCCTCTCGAACCCAACACCCTCTTTCCTAGGGTTTCGGTTCAGAATCTGCTTTTTGAGGACATCGCATAGTGTCTGATGCCCTTTGAGACTTTTGTATATCCCTGTTTCAAGCAATGTCTTCAACCTAGCATTTTCATCAGCAATAGTAGTGGTATCCTCAGCAGAGGGGTTAGTTACCACATCAACAGTTGAAGATATTGCAACAGCACCAGCAGTACAACATTCGGCAACAGAAGTAGCGTTATCACGCTCAAGGCATTTTAGACATGGTGGTTCAAATCCTTCCTGAGCGGGACTTATCTGTTGAGCATGAAGTGACTCATTCTCTTTTTGAAGATCTTCATGAGCCGCTCTCAATTTCTCAAGATCTTGCTTCCTTTGAAGATAATCATAGGAAAGCTTTTCCTGAGTGGTTGAGAGCGTTTCATGACGACTTTCAAGTTCCTGGTACTTAACATGAAGATTATTTATGTCTTCAATTAAAGACTGAGATCGGGTCATTTCCGCGTCCAAGAGGTCATCGCTTTTGTCTAACAATTTTTTTAGTGTGTTCCATAGCTTTCTGTTGTTCAGTTGCAATTTTAGCAAGTGTTTTGTAGCTGGGTTTCACTTGATGTTTGAAAGTAAGCATCGCGTGATTTTACCTTGGCACCATGTGCCATGAAGCAGTAGGTGGGAGCAGAGTCGTCCTTGTCATTAGCATCAGCGTTGGTGACGGGGCCATTGTCTTCAGTGTTGAAGATAGACTTGGCAACGTAGGCTGTAGCTAGAGCCAGACTTGCAACACCAGAGTCGGACTCCTCCTCAGACTCCACCTCCGCCTCCTCAGAAGCAGACTCCTCCTCTGAATCCATCTCCTTGCCAACAAAAGCATGAGCCTTGCCAGATGAGCTCTTCTTGTGTGATGAAGACCTGGACGAAGAATTGGAAGATGACTTTGAGGATTTCTTCTTCTTCTTGTTCTCATTGTCCCACTATGGACATTCAGATATGTAGTGTCCAGGTTTCTTGCACTTGTGACATGTTCTCTTCTTGTAATCATGAGTGGAAGCTTCATCATTTCTTGAGCTGGATCATGAAGACTTTCTGAAGCCCTTCTTCTTAGTGAACTTCTGGAACTTCTTCACAAGCATAGCAAGCTCCTTTCCAATGACTTCAGGATCACCAGAACTGCAGTCGGATTCTTCTTCAGATGAGGAAAGAACTTTTGCCTTCAAAGCACGAGTTCGGCCATAGTTTGGACCATAGATATCTCTTTTCTTAGATAGCTAGAACTCATGTGTGTTGAGCCTCTCAAGTATGTCAGACGGATCAAGTGTCTTGAAGTTAGGGCATTCTTGTATCATCAGGGAAAGGGTGTCGAACGAGCAGTCAAGTGATCTCAGGAGTGTCTTGACGATTTCATGCTTGGTGATCTCAGTGGTGCCAAGAGCACGAAGCTCATTTGTGATGTCAGTGAGGCGATCAAATGTGAGCTGGACATTCTCATTGTCATTTCTCTTGAAGCAGTTGAAGAGGTTGCGAAGAACACTGATCCTTTGATCTCTCTGGGTTGAGACACCTTCATTGACCTTGGAGAGCCAGTCCCAGACTAGCTTCGACGTTTCCAGAGCACTCACACGTCCATACTGTCCTTTGGTCAGATGACCACAAATGATGTTCTTGGCAGTAGAATCCAGTTGAATGAACTTCTTGACATCAACAGGGGTGACACCTTCACCAGTCTTGGGAACACCATTCTTGACGACATACCAGAGGTCGGCATCAATGGCTTCAAGATGCATGTGCATCTTATTCTTCCAGTAGGGATATTCAGTTCCATCGAAGACAGGGCCCGCAGCGGAGACTTTGATTATCCCTGCAGTCGACATAGCTAAAACTCCAGGTGGTTAAACCGAATCACACAGAACAAGGGAGTACCTTGCTCTGATACCAATTTAAAGTGCTAGTTATCGACTAGAGGGGGGGGTAAATAGGCGATTTTTATGAACGTCTTCAAAACATGGGAGTTTCGAAGACAAACAATAGAAATGAACCTATTGACATGCAGCGGAAGGTAGACTACACTAGGCAAGCCATAGTCAAGTAATCAATGAAGTGAAAGCACGAAGACTAATAGCAGCTAGGTAGTAAAGATGAGGATGGAAGATAGTATGAAGCCAATCAACAATAGAAGTCACACAGTGAAGTCAAACATGTAACATAGGCAGGCAATGACTTCACGAAGACAAATTGTAAGTAAAGAGAGGGAGAGGATAGAACCAGTCACTTGATGAAGACAAGGATTTGTTGGACCAGTTCCAGTTGCTGTGACAACTGTACGTCTGGTTAGGGAGGCTGAGATTTAACTCAGAAGAGCGTGTCTTCACCTTATTCCCCTTGAGCTAAGGACACCAAGTCCTCGCCCAATCACTCTGGTAAGTCTTCAAGGTAGACTTCCAAACCTTCACATACTTTGTTCACCGGCGATCCACAATGACTCTTGGATGCTCAGAACACGATGCCTAACCGGCTGGAGGATTCACAGTCCTCAAGTGTAACAAGTCTTCAGGTCACGTGGACAGGAAGACTTCAGTGATGCCTAACACTCT
This sequence comes from Aegilops umbellulata, assembly GCA_032464435.1. Classification (NCBI taxonomy): domain Eukaryota; kingdom Viridiplantae; phylum Streptophyta; class Magnoliopsida; order Poales; family Poaceae; genus Aegilops; species Aegilops umbellulata. The sequence goes on from CP136056.1 coordinate 331,176,364, forward strand.
TTGGCTCTGGGTGTTTGGGCTTTGTCCTCGCAAGGATTTGTCTCTCTCAAAAGCTTCAAAGGTGGGTTGCTCTCAAACGACAAAAGCCGTGCACTAACTCTAAGCAGCCACCAATTTATGGTGTAGGGGGTGGGCTATTTATAGCCACTAGGCAACCCGACCTGATTTGTCCGAAATGACCCTGGGTCACTCAGGAACGTACACGTGTTCCAACGGTCAGGTTTCAAACACACGCGACAGCTTGACTTGGACTACAAGTAAAGCTAAATCATCCAACTCTGGATAAGATTTGCTCTCATTGTCTTCGCTCGAAGACATAGGATTTGGTTGAGCATCACTTCAGTCACTCTGACTTTGTTCACTGGGACCCCACTTAATAGTACGGTGGTTCCTATGACTCAACAAAGAAGAAAAGGTAACAACAAAACAACTAAGTCTTCGCGCTCCATAGTCTTCACACGATGTCCTCTCTTGTCATAGTCTTCAATGTGAATATCTTCATATACCACCATTGTCTTCAATGTCTTCATACATTATTAGGGTCATCTCCGGTAGGTAAACCGAATCAATGAGGGACTACTACATGTGTTATCCTGCAATTCTCACAAACACATTAGTCCCTCAACTAGGTTTGTCGTCAATACTCCAAAACCAACTAGGGGTGGCACTAGATGCACTTACACTCGAAAACTTCCAAGGTACATATGTCCGGCCACCAGACGCCGATGACTTAAGCCACATAGTCCAACAACCTAGAGAGTCAGCCAGGAAATTTTGGACTAGGTTCCGAACCAAAAAGAACTAGATCATCGACTGTCGGGATGCCAAATCCCTAGCGGCCTTTAAACATAGCATCCGCGACGAATGGGTCGCCCGCCACCTCGGCCAAGAAAAGCCAAAATCTATGGCAGCCCTCACGGCACTCATGACCCGCTTTTGTTCGGGTGAGGACAGCTGGCTGGCTTGTAGTAAAAATACGGCCATCGAGGCAGGCCCCTCCGAGGCCAAAAACAGCAATAGCAAGCTCCGACGCAGCAGACACAAACGCCAAAGCAATGACGATAACACCGATGACACTGCTGTAAACGCCAGATTCAGTGGCTCCAAATCCGGTCAGCGGAAAAAGACGTATCAAAGAAACAATCAGGACCATCTAGCATGGAGCGCATACTTGACCGTCCGTGCCAAATCCATGGCATCCCACATAAACCAGCCAACCATACCAACAGAGATTGCTGGGTTTTTAAGCAAGCTGGCAAGTTAAACACCGAGAACAAGGAAAAGGGATCGCAAAGCAAGGACGATGATGAGGAGCCCTCGCAGCCAACTACAGGGGGACAGAAGAAGTCCACCCCTCCAGGTCAAAACGGTGAACATGATATATGCTACACACATCCCCAAGAGGGAGCGCAAGCGCGCACTCAGGGACATCTATGCGATAGAGCCAGTCGCCCCAAAATTCAATCCGTGGTCATCGTGCCCGATCACTTTTGACCGTCGGGAGTCATACCAGGCGTAGAGGCCCGTTGCACGGGCTCAATCACACTACAGGTCGTCTTCGGATCTCCGGACAACTTCCGAAGTGAGGAGTTAATCTTTGATATCGTCCCCTTTCGTAGCGGCTATCACGCACTTCTCGGACGAACTGCATTTGCTCGATTCAATGCGGTACCTCACTACGCTTATCTCAAGCTCAAGATGCTCAGACCACGTGGTGTCATAACAATCAATGAAAACACAGAACGCTCCCTCTGCCGAGGAGCATACCACAACCTTAGCAGCAGAAATACAGCACGTCTTCTTCCAGCAGAACCTTAATTCGGCGCTCAGGCCCCCGGACACCATTAAAAAAATCCGGACTATTCTGTAGCAAGACAGCCCGGCTCGTCAAGAGCTTAATTAGCAATTTGGCCTCTGTCCCAATCCCAATCAAACAACGGCATTCGTACCGCGCGTACATAACTACGCACTCAAAATCCCATGGGCATTGACGGAGGCATAGCTAGCTCGTAATCCACAGTGCAGCTCGACCGACCCCGGACTCGCACACCTTCACTTTTCCTTTTCAGTTCGGGTTTTTCTCTTCTCGAGGTTTTTTCGGACAACCTGATCATCGGACTGATCACGACACGGACACACCAAGGAGGCAAGGAGCTTCGACGTACAAGGGAATCCCCAGGTGGTCTCTGCTAACGATTGCTATACCTGTTTTACATATCCACACGCAGCTCGCTCTTGGTCATGGCATGTTAAATATCGCATTACTTGTACAAGTACGCCTCGACGTATTAATTAAATTACAATGGAAAATAAATGGTAGCGACAGCTTATTACTCGATTTTCTTCCTTACCGTTGTATTTATTACTGATTGTACCCGTACACTCTGGTACATTTTACTTCATCAGGGGCTTTCGTGCCCCGCAGTACGGCAATAAAGTCCGAACACCTTTTTCAGTGCAGTTCGGCACCCCGAACTTACAACATTATATGCATCAGCTCCGAATCATGTCTTTGGTCAATGGTTGGATTGCCCGGCTCTTGTGCTTACTACCTTACGTTCCGCTATATCGGCTAGGGTAGTAAAGGGAGAACTACTGCGATTGTGTCCCGGTTCTTTTGGACGAGCACCTCAGTAGAGAAAACCGAAAACTGACTGTCATGATGCAGCGAGAGCTGGTCAGCTGTTCGAGAGGTCCCAAATCCTTAGAGATTTTTTCCGCTTTATGCGAGGAATCGGTTTTCATCCGATCAGTTGCGTATGACGCCCCCAGTTTGGCCTTCCGAACACCAGGGGCTTCACCAAAATTCTCATTGTCAAACTCCTATGGCTAAGTGAGGGCGATAAAGGCCGTATAAGTCTGATTGCCTTGTTCGTTGCGCTAAACACCTCCTTTAAGGACCAGAATGTGGAGTAAAGAGTGTTTAGATTTATCACGAACACCCCCATACTATCTACATGTGGGCAGAAGCCGACGACTTGCCAACCCTCAGATTTCATAAACGGTCGCACAGGAGGGAAAATTTTAACGTCACAAGCACTATATTACATCACAACATTGTTTCATATTACAGGATAGGATAATATGAATGCTTTCATGGGAATATAACATCCTTCGCACATTGCTCCGCCACAAGGCGGGATTCCTCCAGGACACCATCAAAATATAGCTCGGGTAGGCAGTGCTCCTTGCCCTCAGGCGGCCCCTCGGTCATCAGCTTCTTGGCATCCATCTTCGCCTAGTGCATCTTGACACGGGCAAAGGCCATCAGTGCACCTTCAATACAGACCGACCACTTTATAACTGCAAGCCGAGGGCAGGCACTAACAAGCCGCTTCACAAGTCCGAAGTAGCTGCTAGGTATCGGCGCAGCAGGCCATAGTCGGACTATCAGGTCCTTCATGGCTAGCTCGGCCACCTTGTGCAGCTCGACCAACTGTTTCAGCTGGTCGCTGAAGGGCACCAGATGTTCTGGTCCAAGATATTGTGACCAGAACAACTTCCCCGTAGAATTCCCTTCTTCGGCTCGATAGAACTCGGCAACATCTGATACGCTGCGCGGCAAATCCGTAAACGCCACTCGAGAGCTCCAAATTCGGGTAAGTAAAAGGAATGTTTCCTTCACAGACTTGCTTTGCATAAATAAAGCCTTACCCGCCGCGATCTTCTTGGCCGCCTGGATTTTGCGGAGGGCGCTCTGGGCTTCGGCTCGAGCGTCTCGTGTGCTCTGGTGGGCCTTCGCAAGTTCGGACCCTTGCGTCTTAGAATCACGCTCCAAGGCCTCGTACTTCTTGACGGCGTCCTGGAGCTCTTGCTGGACCTCGCTGACCCGGGCCTCGTGCTTTTCACGCACGGCGCGTTCCTTGTCCGCTTTGTCCTTGGCCTCGGCTAACGCCTTCTTGAGGGGCGCCACCTCGGTCATGGCCCCTAACAAAGTTCATGACACTTTAGTCAACACGAAACATTCATCCCTCCTAAATATATACGCAGGTTACTGCATACCTTGGCTATCCTCCAACTGCTTCTTCATGAGGCCGAGCTCTTCCTCGGCCCGCTCCAGGCTCTGCTTCAGTTCGGAGACCTCCGAAGTATGAGCGGCAGCAGCCAGCAGTGATGCCTGCTTATTCACATAGACATCTTATGTTAGGCTCCTGAGAAAATTATTTTGATCCTACGTTCGCCTTTTTCTTTCTGAACACCTAACAGAGCATAGGGGCTACTGTCTGCGCTGTGATATTCTTTCTACAATTGCATTACTTACCTCAAAGCCTGTTAGAAGGCTAGCGCAGGATTCAGATAGTCCGATTTTAGCGGACTAAACCTTCTCGATCACCGTACTCATAAGGACATGGTGTTCATCCACAATGGAAGCGCCTCGCAGCGCTTCGAGCAGATTATCCGGTGCCTCTGGTTGGACAGAGGTCAACGGCGGAATAGGCACACCTCCTTCTTTCGGGGAAGGCCGTTTGCTAGACTCCAGAGCCGTGTAGCTCTCCGGAATGGTATCCGGCTGGTGGCCGAGAACCTGGCCCCCATCACTAGTCCCCATGGGGGCTTTTCCCCCATGTGTCTGGCGGCCGAGGAGTCATCCTTTGGCACCACCCTGACGACCTACGGAACCTCTCTCTGACCTGGGAAGGTCCTTTCGGACACTACCTCATCATCACCCTTGGTCGAGGGAGAGTGAGGAGGCGACGGCGATATACTGGCCATCTCCTTTGAATCTGGCGAACCTCCTGTTGAGGATCGTGGGGAGCTATCGCGGGCCGGACTGCAATGGCATACTTTAAACATATTAATATTACAAAGTGGAAAGGCCAGGCATTTGTACGTGCATAAGGTTTTTCGGTACTTACGAGGCGGCCTGAGGCTTGGTCCGGGGCATTCGCTCCGGACTGCTATCGACATCCCACACAGAGTTATTCGCAGGGGAGACCTTCCCCCTCTTGGGCGCCTTCGCCTCCAGATTTGTGTAGGCCCCCCTTTTCTTCCTTCCCCCCCTCAGTGGGGTCGCTTTCTTCCTCCTCCTCCTCCTCGTCTTCGGCGACCGAAGAGTGAGTCTCGTCTCCGGACGACATGTCCGAAGCACCTTTTCAACAAAGGCCACTCTTGGTCCCTTTGGTCGTTTTCTTGGTCTTCTTCTCCGGCACATCATAAGGTGACGGAAATAGCATATTTGTCAGGAGTGGTGCTTCTTCGTCTTCGGGTAGCGGGGCCGGACAATTAATCCACCCCGCTATGTCGGTCCAGGCCTGAAAAAATTGATAGGAAGGCTTAGACTCCTTCCTCAAAATATGCCAGTAAAGGTTATACCTTGAAAGCATGAAAAAACTTACCGAATTAGACTGGCGTTTTAAGCTAAGCCCGCGATCCTCGGTCGTAGGCGGTGGTGTCTCGCCGGCCTTGAAGAACACTTTCCAGATGTCTTCGTGCGTCGTGCCGAAGAGCTCTAGCAGCGTCTAGTGCATGGCCGGGTCGAACTCCCACAAAAAGCAAGTCCGGCGTTTACACGGAAGGATCCGGCGAATGAGCATAACCTGGATCACGTTGACAAGTTTGATTCTCTTGGTTATCATGTTCTGGACGCACGTCTGGAGCCCAGTCAGCTCATTCGAGGAACCCCAGGTTAGGCCCTTCTCTTGTCAGGAGGTAAGCCGCATCGGAACTCCGGATCAGAATTCGGGGGCCATCGCCCAGTTGGTGTTGCGCGGCTCGGTGATATAGAACCACCCCGACTGCCACCCCTTCACCATCTCCACGAAGGAGCCTTCGAGCCAGGTGATATTGGGCATCTTGACCAATATGGTACCTCCGCACTCTGCTTGTTGGCCGCTCACCACCTTCGGCTTCACATTGAAGGTCTTCAGCCATTGGCTGAAGTGAGGTGGGATGCGGAGAAAGGCCTCGCACACGACTATAAATGCTGAGATGTTGAGGATGAAGTTGGGGGCTAGATCATGGAAGTCCAGCCCATAGTAAAACATCAGTCTGCAGACAAACGGGTGGAGAGGGAATCCCAGCTCGCGGACGAAATGCGCGAGAAACACAACCCTCTCATGGGACTCTAGGGTAGGGACGATCTGTCCCTTGGCCGGGAGTCAGTGAACGACCTCCTTGGCCAGGTATCCAGCCTCCCGGAGCTCCTTGATATCCTTCTTCTTAACGGAGGAGGCCATCCACTTGCCTCCAGCTCCAGATCCGGACATGGTTGGAGTAGTTCCTCGGGCAGGAAAGCTAGAGCTTGGACGCTGAAGCTCGAGAATGGATGAGTGGAGAAAGGAGAAGGCGTGAGTGAATAAGGACGAATCCTTATCCCCTTATAAAGGCCAAGAATGTCAAGCGCCCCCACTCTCCTTAAAACTCGCCTATTCCCAAGGGCTGTGTAAACGTTACGGTTGGGTTACCCACGCCCGTATTGATGAGAATCCCACAATAAGGGGACAAGATCTCTGCTTTGACACGACATGCCAATGGCAACCGCGTCTCGAAATGTGGAGCGGCAGACGAAAAACAGTTCGAAATTATGACCAGACAGATGTGATGTCATGTTAAAGAAAGTTGTTGGCGGATTGGATTCGTGAAATACTATATTCTCTCTACAGTTGTGTGTGCTATGTGTGTTACAGATCCGGACATGTCAACAATGTCGAAGACTATTTTGGAGTTCGGAAGGGGGAACCCGCCTTGCAATGCCGAAGACAGATCTACTCACTGGATACCTTGTCATTGAAGCCAGGTTGAGGGGCTACTGAGGGAGTCTTGGACTAAGGGGTCCTTGGGCGTCTGGCCTGTTAGCCATGGGCCGGACTGATGGGCTGTGAAGATACGAAGACCGGAAACTGTACCGATGTCCGGATAGGACTCTCCTTGGCGTGGAAGGCAAGCTTGGCGACCAAATATGTAGATCCTTTGTAACTGACCTTGTGTAACCCTAGATCCTCCCCAGTGTTTATATAAACCAGAGGACTTAGTCCGGAGGGGAGAGATTCATTACCATAGTCATTGAGGCTAGACTTCTAGAGTTTATCCATTACGATCTCGTGGTAGATCAACTCTTGTAATACTCATATTCATCAAGATCAATCAAGCAGGAAGTAGGGTATTACCTCCATAGAGAGGGCCCGGACCTGGGTAAACATCGTGTCCCCTGTCTCCTGTAACCATCGACCTTAGACGCACAGTTCGAGACCCCCTACCTAAGATCCGCCGGTTTTGACACCGACAACCCCTTTGCTAAGGAACAATCTACAGTTGGAAGGGACGAGGCCCTGCGGTTACTATGCTCTTATCGCCTCCTCGCCAGTTCGCCTCCCCCCGAAGAGAAGGCAGTTCGTCGCTGCTCCCATGGATTCTCCAGGCGGTTCTCCTCCTCGTCAGGGCTGGGAGACCTTGGACGACGATCCTCTGGGAGAAATTGCACGCCGCTCCGACGTCCTCACCGCTGCAAGACTTGGTGCTTCCTGCACCAACTTTTTCAAGATGGTGCTTAAAATGGCTTGGGAAAAGGCCATGCTTGCTAGTCTTCCATGCGTCCTCGAGGAGAAGGTTCTTCTATGGGACAATCCTTCGAACAGTGCACCGCTCCCTGGCCATGGTTGCACGTTGACTCCGCTAGAGTTGCCGACGTTGAGAGGTAGTCGGATTTTGTCCGATGAGCAGGTCAGTAATGGAGTTTGATCATCTAGTACTTAGTTATTCCATTTCCATCCCGTAATTTCTCCGCTGCCCACCGTCTTATATATAGGTCTGGGTTGGTGCCAATGAAGATTGGCTTGCATAAGTCCGGCCGGATACCACCATCATTTTGCACAACATCCACAGCAGTGCGGCCGTTCCGGTAGACCCCTTCTCTACCATTGGGATCGGCCTTCCGGACTGGCTGGGCTAGAATACGTATGATGATGCCTACATGAGATTGAAGAAGATAGCAATTGCGGACCCGCCGACAAAGCGACACGGCTATGACGATTACTATCTCATTGTGGTGTTCGACATAAGGGTTTCCATCAATGCAAGACGCAGTAACGGCAGAGGCCAGCGCATGTTGGCGGCGGCAGATTTGTACCCCTACACGTTCGAAGACATCGTGCGCCATCTAGGCCGCATCTTCGCGGTGACAAGCCATGGGACTTGTTTCATCTGTTTGCCATCCTACGCTACGGGAGATTACAAATGGAATGCACAAACCATCATTTTCATCCCTAACGGTACTCCATTATTTTGCAGTGACCAGTCATCCCGCGATCAAAATAAGATCGCCGATCCTGGATGTGCATTTGCATCCGCGATTCGGTCTAACCTGGAACCTTGTAGCTGACTTTGGCATATTGGGATCAACTATCTTAGCAGTCATTACCCATGGTACCACTAATGTGCAACATGGTCACACAATCTACCCAGGTATTCAATTTTTTAACCCTCTAGCCTTCTCTTTCATTGTTGTACTAGTACTCTACTTACGTACTAGTAGGAGTACTTTCTACCTTGGAGGACGCGTATAGATAGCTAGGCCCTTGAAGACTTGAACCCACTAGCTGCCACCATTTTTGTTTTTCCATGTCTTACTATCTCGTCCATGTAGCTAAGAGTGGCTATATATAATAAGCCGGTTATTTTACTTCCTCTATACCGGAGTAGTACTATTTGCTGCACAGTATTACTGACCGCCATATTTGAGAACAACATTATTATGCATGGACCTTGACTATGTACGTCACCATGTGTCCAGATCTGAGATGCCGCGTGTACCAGATGAACGGCGCCGAGTTCGACCCCCGTGATGCTACGTGGGTGCCGAGGAACACTCTTGGAGAGTACTCGCTTTTCATTGGGGACAACTACCCCATTGTGAAGCGGATGCCACCTTCCGTGCACGACACAGAAGGCCTGTCGTTCATGAAGCATGATTGTGTCTTCAGTGCGCACCGCCGGATGAACGACATGTTGGGACACACTATCCCCGATTTATGCCGCTTCAGCTTGGATGAGTCTCCATCGTGTGGAACCGGACTAGAAAGCTGCGGCAATGATTCCCGTTGCCCACCGCTATGGATCGTGCCATCCATGAAGAACACCTGGGACTGGAACCTGGAGGAGGACATGTAGCCCATCTATAACGTGTAAGTGGAGTATGGTAAATTGTGAACGGTAGTGCCGTGAATATATGTAGACTAGTCGTGCACAAATTTATCACATGAATTGGAGATGAACTTGTGTGGCATATTGGCATTTGTCCTTTAGAATTTATTACTAGTAAATGTGTTATGTGTACGTGCAACTTGTGTGGTTGTTGCACGGGCTCCAACACGCTCTTTGAGAAAAAAAGGTGGCACAACTTTGGATATATGTGACGTGGCGGCATCATACAGTAGCATCGTTCGCTATAGTTGTAGTACGCTCCTACTAGGACGACAACTCCTATAAAACCTTGCGCTTGGCTCTTTGCCTCTTCGGGAGGTTCAACAGTTTGTACTCGTGTGAACCTTGCACTTGGCTCTTCGCCTCTTCGGAAGGTCCAACAATGATGATACTACAGTACACATTATGCTTCTGGCAATCTGATGCTACCTCTTGAGAACTGCGTTGGATTTCCTAGAAGACGAAAGGGTGATGCAGCAGAGTAGAGTAAGTATTTCCCTCAGATTTTGAGAACCAAGGTATCAATCCAGTAGGAGGCTACGCGCGAGTCCCTCATACCTACACAAAACAAATAGCTCAACGCAACCAACACGATTAGGGGTTGTCAATCCCTTCACGGTCACTTACGAGAGTGAGATCTGATAGACATGATAGATAATATTTTTTGGTATTTTTGGAATAAACATGCAAAGTAAAATAAAAGGGCAAAGTAAAAAAGCAAAGCAATAATAAAGTGATGGAATATTGATATGATGAGAATAGACCCGGGGGCCATCAATTTCACTAGTGGCTTCTCTCAAGAGCATAAGTATTCTACGGTGGGTGAACAAATTACTGTTGAGCAATTGACAGAATTGAGCATCGTTATGAGAATATCTAGGTATGATCATGTATATAGGCATCACGTCTGAGACAAGTAGACCGACTCCTGCCTACATCTACTATTACTCCACTCATCGACCGCTATCCAGCATGCATCTAGAGTATTATGTTCAAGAAAACAGAGTAACGCCTTAAGTAAGATGACATGATGTAGAGGGATAAATTCATGCAATATGAAAAAACCCCATCTTGTTATCCTCGATGGCAACAATACAATACGTGCCTTGCTGCCCCTACTGTCACTTGGAAAGGACACCGCAAGATTGAACCCAAAGCTAAGCACTTCTCCCATTGCAAGAAAAACCAATCTAGTAGGCCAAACCAAACTGATAATTCGAAGAGACTTGCAAAGATAACCAATCATACATAAAAGAATTCAGAGAAGATTCAAATATTGTTCATAGATAAACTTGATCATAAACCCACAATTCATCGGTCTCAACAAACACACCGCAAAAATAAGATTACATCGAATAGATCTCCACGAGAGAGGGGGAGAACATTGTATTGAGATCCAAAAAGACAGAAGAAGCCATCTAGCTACTAACTATGCACCTGAAGGTCTGAGGTAAACTACTCACACTTCATCTGAGGGGCTATGATGATGTAGAAGCCCTTCGTGGTGGATTCCCCTTCCGGCGGAGCTCCAGAACAGGCCCCAAGATGGGATCTTGTGAATACAGAAGGTTGCGGCGGTGGAATTAGGTTTTTGGCTCCGTCTCTGATCGTATGGGGCTACGTAGGTATATATAGGAGGAAGGAGTACGTCGGTGGAGCAAAGGGGGGCCCACTAGGCAGGGGGCGCGCCCTCCACCCTCGTGGCCACCTCCTTTCTTTCTTGACGGGGGGTCCAAGTGTCCTGGATCATATTCGATGAGAAAATCACGTTCCCGAAGGTTTCATTCTGTTTGGACTCTGCTTGATATTCCGTTTCTTTGAAACACTGAAATAGGCAAAAAACAACAATTCTGGGCTAGGCCTCCGGTTAATAGGTTAGTCCCAAAAGTAATATAAAAGTGGAAAATAAAGCCCAGTATGGTCCAAAACAGTAGATAATATAGCATGGAGCAATCAAAAATTATAGATACGTTGGAGACGTATCAGGCATCCCCAAGCTTAATTCCTGCTCGTCCTCGAGTAGGTAAATGATAAAAAAGAATTTTTGATGCGGAGTGCTACTTGGCATAATTTCAATGTAAATCTTCTTAATTGTGGTATGAATATTCAGATCCGAAAGATTCAAGACAAAAGTTCATATTGACATAAAAATAATAATACTTCAAGCATACTAACAAATAAATTATGTCTTCTCAAAATAACATGCCCAAAGAAAGTTATCCCTACAAAATCATATAGTCTGGCTATGCTCTATCTTCACCACACAAAGTATTTAAATCATGCACAACCCCGATGACAAGCCAAGCAATTGTTTCATACTTTTGACATTCTCAAAACTTTTTCAATCTTCACGCAATACATGAGCGTGAGCCACGGATATAGCACTATATGTGGAATAGAATGGTGGTTGTGGAGAAGACAAAAAGAGGGGAAGATAGTCTCACATCAACTAGGCGTATCAATGGGCTATGGAGATGCCCAGCAATAGATATCAATGTGAGTGAGTAGGGATTGCCATGCAACGGATGCACTAGAGCTATAAGTATATGAAAGCTCAACAAAAGAAACTAAGTGGGTGTGCATCCAACTCGCTTGCTCACGAAGACCTAGGGCATTTTGAGGAAGCCCATCGTTGGAATATACAAGCCAAGTTCTATAATGAAAAATTCCCACTAGTATATGAAAGTGACAAAATGAGAGACTCTCTATCATGAAGATCATGGTGCTACTTTGAAACACAAGTGTGGTAAAAGGATAGTAACATTGTCCCTTCTCTCTTGTCCTCACATTTTTTTATTTGGGCCTTTTCTCTTTTTTTATGGCCTTTTTTTCTTTTTCTCTTTTTTTATTATTTTTCGTCCGAAGTCTCATCCCGACTTGTGGGGGAATCATGGTCTCCATCATCCTTTCCTCACTTGGGACAATGCTCTAAAATTGATGATCATCACACTTTTATTTTTCTTACAACTCAACAATTACAACTCGATACTTAGAACAAAATATGACTCTATGTGAATGCCTCCGGCGGTGTACCAGGATATGCAATGAATCAAGAGTGACATGTATGAAAGAATTATGAATGGTGGCTTTGCCACAAATATTATGTCAACTACAAGATCATGCTAGCAATATGACAATGATGGAGCGTGTCATAATAAACGGAATGGTGGAAAGTTGCATGGAAATATATCTCGGAATGGCTATGGAAATGCCATGATAGGTAGGTATGGTGGCTGTTTTGAGGAAGGTATATGGTGGGTGTATGATACCGGCGAAAAGTGTGCGGTATTAGAGAGGCTAGCAATGGTGGAAGGATGGGAAAAATGCGTATAATCCATGGACTCAACGTTAGTCATAAAGAACTCATATACTTATTGCAAAAATCTAGAAGTTATCAAAGCAAAGTATTACGTGGATGCTCCTAGGGGGATATATTGGTAGGAAAAGACCATCGCTCGTCCCCGACCGCCACTCATAAGGAAGACAATCAATAAATAAATCATGCTCCGACTTCATCACATAATGGTTCACCATACGTGCATGCTACGGGAATCACAAACTTTAACATAAGTATTTCTAAAATTCACAACTAGTCAACTAGCATGACTCTAATATCACCAGCTTCATATCTCAAAACAATTATCAAGCATCAAACTTTTCTTAGTATTCAACGCACTCAAAAGAAAGTTTTACAAATCTTGAATACTAAGCATATTAAGATTGTTAAGCAAATTACCATGATATTTAAGACTCTCAAAATAATCTAATTGAAGCATGAGAGATCAATAGTTTCTATAAAACAAATCCACCACCGTGCTCTAAAAGATATAAGTGAAGCACTAGAGCAAAACTATATAGCTCAAAAGATATAAGTGAAGCACATAGACTATTCTATCAAATTCCAATTCATGTATGGCTCTCTCAAAAGGTGTGTACAGAAAGGATGATTGTGGTAAACTAGAAAACAAAGACTCAAATCATACAAGACGCTCCAAGCAAAACACATATCATGTGGTGAATAAAAATATAGCTCCAAGTAAAGTTACCGATGGAAGTAGACGAAAGAGGGGATGCCTTCCGGGGCATCCCCAAGTTTTGACTTTTTGGTGTCCTTGGATTATCTTGGGGGTGCCATGGGCATCCCCAAGCTTAGGCTCTTGCCACTCGTTGTTCCATAATCCATCAAAAGATTTTACCCAAAACTTGAAAACTTCACAACACAAAACTCAACAGAAATATCGTGAGCTCCGTTAGCGAAAGAAAACAAAAGACCACTTCAAGGTATTGCAATTAACTCATTATTTATTTATATTTGTGTTAAACCTACTATAGTCCAACTTCTCTATGGTTTATAAACTATTTTACTAGCCATAGATTCATCAAAATAAGCAAACAACACACGGAAAACAGAATCTGTCAAAAACAGAACAGTCTGTAGTAATCTGTGACTAACACAAACTTCTGGAAGTCCAAAAAATCAGCCAAACTAGGAAGACCTAGGAATTTTTTTTATTGATCATCAGAAATTAGAATCACTATTTTATCACGTTCTGGTAATTTTTAACAATTGTTTTCGTGAACAGAAAGTTTCTGGAAATTACAGCAAGATCAAATAACTATCATCCAAGAAGATCCTATAGGTTTAACTTGGCACAAACACTAATTAACACATAAAACCACATCTAAACAGAAGGTAGATGGATTATTTATTCCTAAACAGAAACAAAAGAAAGAAAACTAAAAATAAAATTGGGTTGCCTCCCAACAAGCGCTATCGTTTAACGCCCTTAGCTAGGCATAAAAGCAAGGATATATTTAGGTATTGCCGTAGTAATAAGATAGATCGGTGAAACTCATTTCATATTCTCTATGTTCGGCAACAAGTTTTCTTTCAGCAAGCAAAAGTAATCAAAAGGGCTAAATTTAATAGGACAAAAGTCCCCAAGATCAATTTTGGGAGGTATAAGTTCCTCATTCGGCCCTTCGTATTGCACAAACAATTCATCATTATAAGCGTTCTTTTGACAAAACCTTGTGAGCCTATACTCAAGAGAGTATCCTAGCTCATTATTTCAAATGGACAAATCATCATTAAGTTCAGAGATTTTATCAACTAAAATATTGGTAGGCACCTTTTTCCTAAGGTTTTCATTGGAAGCAACATAGTCAAGAGATTGAAAACGCATTATTTCTTCTTGATCAAAGAGGATATGTTATATGGGAGGACGGCCAGCATCCACCCTATAATGTGCAAAGATTTCTTTGGCCTCTTTTATTATAAATCTGAATTTCATGAGCCAAAAAGATTGTAGCGGCACGCTTAACAGAAGAATGCTCGATATTAGAAAATTCTAGGAAAAGCCTTTGTATGCAAGGATGCATGTGAATAAATTGCCTTTCAAGTTCAACGATAAGCATGGCAATAGCGTCCGCAAGACTACTAGTTCTATGGAGAATAGAACCGCCCATAGAAGGCAAAGCGCCGGCACAAGTAAAGAAATCTTGAATAACTCCTTTTCCAATAATATTACCACTACCAATTCGAAATCTTTTTGTATGCAAGGTAGGGGGTTCTTCAGCAGGAGCATCAGAATTTTCTATGATATTATTATTGCCCATATCGGCAATAATTTCCCAATTTCAGACATAGCGACAGAGAAAGCGAAGGGCGAAATAAGGCGAACGAAAAAGAGAGGGCGAATAAAACGACAAGGGTGAAGTGGGGGAGAGGAAAACGAGAGGCAAATGGCAAATAATGTAATGCGAGAGATAAGGGATTGTGATGGGTACTTGGTATGTTGACTTTTGCGTAGACTCCCCGGCAACGGCGCCAGAAATCTTCCTGCTACCTCTTGAGCACTGCGTTGGATTTCCTTGAAGAGGAAAGGGTGATGCAGCAGAGTAGAGTAAGTATTTCCCTTAGTTTTTTAGAACCAAGGTATCAATCCAGTAGGAGGCTACGCGCGAGTCCCTCGTACCTACACAAAACAAATAGCTCAACGCAACCAACGCGATTAGGGGTTGTCAATCCCTTCACGGTCACTTACGAGAGTGAGATCTGATAGAGATGATAGATAATATTTTTGGTATTTTTGGTATAAAGATGCAAATTAAAATAAAAGGGCAAAGTAAAAAAGCAAAGCAATAATAAAGTGATGGACGATTGATATGATGAGAATAGACCCGGGGGCCATGGATTTCACTAGTGGCTTCTCTCAAGAGCATAAATATTCTACGATGGGTGAACAAATTACTGTAGAACAATTAACAGAATTGAGCATAGTTATGAGAATATCTAGGTATGATCATGTATGTAGGCATCACGTCCGAGACAAGTAGACCGACTCCTGCCTACATCTACTACTATTACTCCACTCATCGACCGCTATCCAGCATGCATCTAGAGTATTAAGTTCAAGAAAATAGAGTAACACCTTAAGCAAGATGACATGATGTAGAGGGATTGTCGGTGTCAAAACCGGCGGATCTCGGGTAGGGGGTCCCGATCTGTGTGTCAAGGTCGGATGGTAACAGGAGACAAGGGACACTTTATTTTACCCAGGTTCGGGCCCTCTCGATGGAGGTAAAACCCTACTCCTGCTAGATTAATATTGATGATATGGGTAGTACAAGAGTAGATCTACCACGAGATCAAGGAGGCTAAACCCTAGAAGCTAGCCTATGGGTATGATGATGGTTATGATGTGTTCGTCCAACGGACTACAACCCTCCGGTTTATATAGGCACCGGATAGGGTTAGGGTTACACTGAGTCGGTTACATTGGTAGGAGATCTTGAATATCCGCACGCCTAGCTTGCCTTCCACGCCAAGGAAAGAACCTTCCGGACACGGGACGAAGTCTTCAATCTTGTATCTTCATAGTCCTGGAGTCCGGCTGAAGATATAGTTCGGCTATCCGAACACCCCCTAATCCAGGACTCCCTCAGTAGCCCCTGAACCAGGCTTCAATGACGACGAGTCCGGCGCGCAAATTGTCTTCGGCATTGCAAGGCGGGTTCCTCCTCCAAATTCTTCAAGAAGATAATAAACACCAAAAAATAGTGTCCAGCTCTGCAAAAACAAGTTTCCACGTATTGCCATATAGAGAATAATACAAACACAAATCAAATCTGCTGACGTATTCCGCAGTGCGTCATAACACTGCGACCAAGCCTTCTGTATGTATTATTTTTTGTTGTTCCACCGCAGCACGTTCAACGAGGCGGTTTCCTGGGCACGTCTTGTCGAAGCAGAGATCGTGTGCCCCCTTTAACGGGATTCTCATTAATACGGACGTGGGTAACCCAACCGTGCCCGTTAAGCACGTCCTACCTTGATTAAAGGCTAGTCTAAGACGGTTACGGGGAGGGCTCTTGATATTCTGCCTCTTATAAAGAGACCGAGACCTTGCTCCCCTCTTATGTTCTCAAAACAAGCTCGCCCATAGCCTCGAGTTCCAACACCCCAGGCTTTTAGATTCTAGGCGCACCGGACCATCGACAATGTCCGGCTCCGGCCTTCAAGGCCAATGGATGCCCTACTCCGTTACGGAGGAGGACGTATCAAGGTTGAGGGAGGCTTGGTTCCTGACCAGCAAGATCCCGCACAGGTTGCCTGCTCAAGTACAAGCGATCCCAAGCCCTCAGCCTGGTGAGAGCGTAGTATTCATCTCCCACTTCCTTCGGGGATTAGGCTTCCCAACAGATCCTTTCGTAAGGGGGCTGATGTTTTATTATGGGCTGGAATTCCATGACCTAGCTCCGGAGTCCATCCTCCATATCTCCTCCTTCATTGTTGTGTGTGAAGCGTTTCTCCATATCACTCCTCACTTCGGATTATGGCTCAAGACCTTCAAGGTAGAACCGAAGATAATCGAGGGGCGTCACGTAGAGTGCGGAGGTGCTGTTATAAAAAGGAATACCGATGCTCCATGGCCCGAGGGCACTTTTCAAGAGGAGCTCAGCTTATGGCAACAGGAGTGGTTCTACATCACCTCTCCTCGGGGCACCACTTGGGTAGCGCCTCCCGCCTTTCGCTCGGGCCCCCCACCACGTTTAACATCGTGGATCAACAAAGGGTTAGATCGGGGCTTGCCCAAAGACGTTCCTCTGTTGCAGGGCCGCATAAAGGATCTCCTAAAAGGAGACCTCAACCTGGTCAAGGTGACACAAGTTATGCTGATTCGCCGGACACTGCCCGGCCAACGTCGCCCCCTCCGCTTGTGGGAGTTCAACCCAGAGGGGCCGCGAGTTCTCCGAAATTTCATTGGTGTGATGCCTACGGAGATGTATAGACTGTTCTTCGGACCACAAGGAGTGAGTCCGGAATTGACCGAGGATGCTGGTTTAAGCCGCAACCGCCCAGATAAAGAAGTAGGTGAGCTTGCGCCCGGACCTTCTATCCGTACAATTGACTTATTTTTTAACAGTACTTCTCCTTTTTACGCAGGAGTGGATAGCGAAGGCGAAGCTGGCCCGGTGTCCGACTCCCCTTCCCGAGACCAGGCTAGATCCTGTGCTAGTCAGGATGTTGGAGGTGGCGCCTCTGGAGGAAAATGAAGGGGCGGACAAGGAAACCGTGGCCTCTTCGAAAGGGGCCATCCCAAAGGAGGGAATCGACAACTCCTCTCCAAAGGGGAAGAAAAGGGCCGCCTCTGACGACCCGGGAGCCGTAGCTCCAAAGCGGGGGAAAGAATCCGCGTCAGAGGACCCGACGCCGGGGAGCCCCTCGGCCGAACTAAATCCTCAAAAGGAGCAGCCCTCCAACGAGCCGTAAGTAGAAAGAGAGTCATTCTTTTAAGAGAAATCCTTAATTTATATCTGAGAAGTTTTAACCGAAACCTTACCTTGTAGTTCGGACCTCGACCCTTCTCGGCAGAGCTCGTCATCGGGGGATCTTCTTTCGGAGATGATGGAGAGCGGAATGCCTCCTCCTTCATCGCCTAGCAAGGCGGGCGACGCCAAAGTGTCGTCGCAGAGGATTTCTCCGAATCTGCCAGAGGCAGAAGGTGATCATGCGGCCCCCCGGGGTTCTCCGTGTCCGGCCTCCGAAGAAGGCCATGGGACGAGTCCGGCACCATTTGGTGTTCGGTCGGAGGAGCTGAAGGTTCTGCTGGGCCGAGCCTCTGTTTCAGAGGAGTATCGTGTGTTGATGCACACGGTGATTGAAAAGATTTCATCCGCAGAAAGCGGACTGAACGAGGCCGTCAAGAGTTTACTGGCGGGCCTTGAGGTACGTTTTGAATAACGAACATTAGTGTTAATTGCGCATAATAACATGCGCCTTGTATAGATAGTAGCCCCTGAGACTCTGTGTGCCGCAAAGATTAGCGGCGCGCAGAGGATCTTAATCCCAGGTCCTTTAAGTGGCACCTTTGTATGTAGGTGGCAGGTTGTCCGGAGTCGAGCCGGACTCGAGATTTTGTTGAAATGAAACGGCAACTCGATGAGGGAGAAGCCGACATCGTGCTTGTTAACAAGCGGCTTGATGATGCTCAAGGTATTGAGTTTATTTGGCGATTGTTAGTAAGAGGAGCTTTATGTCAATATCTTACCTTGTGTATGCTTGATGCAGATGGTGCGGCGGCCGTAGAAGGACTTAGGGCCGAGCTCGCCAAAGCAAAGGAACAAGCCAGAAAAAGCGATGCGGCTGCCGGAAGAGCCCGTGAAGAGCTAAAAGCCGAACAGGCTTCCCATTGCCGAAGCAAGGAGGAGATAGCTGATATAGCCGTGAAGTTGAAAAGTGCTACTGACCGTTGCAAACTTCTTGAAGAGGAAGGTCGAGCCCGGCAGACGAATTTAGAGAAGGCCGTCGCCGACGCCAAGGACGCCCGCTCTGGTATGAGAGCGTCAAGGGAAGAGCTGCGTCAAGCCGGACTAATTGCGGATGGAAAGCCCTTCCTGTTGCGGAGAAAATTCTGTGATCCAAAGTTCGCCCCGTTGGACCGAGCGTGGAGCGTGGAGGACACCTATCTGGATTTGTCGGCTAGTGCCGCTGATGTGACCAGGTACTTTCAAGATAAGAAAGATTATGAAGTGGAAAAGCTCTTCTGGTCGCAGTTCACTAATCCAGAGCGTCCACTATCAGTGGATGATCGCCTGGCCCAATGGGCCGAGCTGAATAGGTTGTCCGGACTCGCCATGAAGTATGCCATGGACCGCCTGTGTCCGGGGAGATCGAAGCCGAGAAGCTATTTCAGTTTGGTGCAGCAATTTCTTGACGTGGTGCCTCGGATTGAAGCTCTAAAGAGGTCCGCTTGCACAGAGGGCGCGCGGCTGGCTCTTGCCCGTGTCAAGACATACTGGGCAGATATGGAGCCCACCGTTGTTGCATCCCGTGATTCGGATAAAAGCCGAATTCCTTCCGAGCACTATTTTGAGGAAGTCCTCGCGGACGCTCGTATAATAGAGACGCAGTGTTCGAAAGATGCTGTTTTATGACAGCATATGTAATCGTAGATCAATATTTTTATAATTTGTAATGGCATAATTTAGACTTGTGCCTTCAAGTATTAATAACACCTCCTGTGCGGCCGTTTTAATATATAAATTCTGAAAGATTGCAGTCGTTGGCTTCATCCCCCACGCACATAGTGCGGGGGTGCGCGCGGAGAACGCATTTTCACACTTAACCCAACGTCTTGGTCCTACAAAGGAGGTGATAGCGCCGCGGGCTAGGCAACCGGACTATAATGCTTTAACACTTTCACTTAGCCATAGGAGCTTGACAGTGGGACTCTTTAGGTAGCCCTTTAATGGCGACTGCGTTTACCCGAATTCGGGACGCATATGTGCCTGACCAGGAAGCGGCCCTTCGTCAAAACGGAGGAATTCGATAAATTCCTATAAGTCATCGAGTGGCGACCAGTCTCGCGCTACATCATGACAGTCGGTTTTTGGCTTTCTCTACTGAGGTGCTCACCCGGCCGAACCGGGGCACAATCACAGTAGTTCTCCTGGTGCAACCTTAGCCGACAGAACGGAACGTAAGGTGGCCGAACTCAGGAGCCGGGCAACCCAACATGTGACCAAAATCATGACTCGGAGCTGATGCATATAGTGCCAAAACTCGCGACGCCGAACACTCCCTAAGGTGTTCGGTCTTTGTGGGTGCGTGTGAAACGACACCCTTGAAAAAGAAAAAAGCCCCTTGTGTCCAGGTACGAGCAAGAATTCTGGCGTGGCCACATGCCAAAACGCCAGTCTCCTCCATGGTTATAGTGAGGTAAACCAGCGGATGTATAGCAGCAAGAGATAGTAAAAAAGGTTTACGCAGGGTCTTAATCTAAGAAGAATCCTTTGGGGCGGGTCCCTACTGCACGTCTGCGCCCGTGTCTCCGCTGTGCCGTGTCCTGGACGGGCGCCGTACGGCGTTCATCTGTAAAAGGGAAGAACTAAATTGAAAAATGGGTCGTGCGGATCAAAAAGAATAATAAATAAAATGTGAAGTGAGAAATAGATACGGTCGAGTTTTATTGTCTCTGCGTACAGCCCCTGGTGAGGCGTACCAAGCCTATAACGAAAATGGCCTTGTGCCGAACGCATTGAGTCCGGGTCCGCGGCCTTTTGTGACTTACATCAAAAAAGTTTTTTGGCTGGCGAGGCCATTTTGTTGGGCGGCCGTTTAAGCGGCCGCACAATCCTCCGTTTGGAGGAGATGTAGTTTAGTATGCTCCCTTTAAAGAGATGATGCCTCGAGGATCGGGCATCTTTAGCGTGAGGGATGCATAATGCGGTATTGCGTTAAAGCGAGCGAAAGCTCCGCGTCCCATTAGTGCTTGATAGCGACTAGAAAACGGGACTATGTGGAAGATAAGCTTTTCGCGACGAAAGTTATTGGCAGAGCCAAATATGACCACAAGCCGGAGAAAACCCATACAGTGGGTGTCCGGGCCTGGTGCTACTCCTTGAAAGGAGGTTTTACTGTGACGGATTCGTGCTGGGTTTATGCCCATGCGGTGAATTGTATCCTGATATATCGGATTTAGTCCACTGCCACCGTCCATAAGGACGTTGGTAAACTGGAATCCGTCTATTATTGGATTAAGCATCAGGGCAGTCCGGCCTGCGTGTTTGATATTGCGAGAATAATCTAGCTGATTAAAAATGATTGGCTTTAGTGACCAGTGGCCAGACTCCTGAGGGATAGGCTTGAATGTGCGGACCTTTATGGGTGCCTCATGCCTTGAGGGATAGGCTTTTGCTTCTGCTTCTTCAGGCTTCGTGTTGTGGCGACGAGCCTTTCTTGAAGATTCTTCTGCTCCATGATTTTATCCGGCGTGGTATCGTCTGGAGTTCTGTTATAACTGGGGGAGGACTGTTCGTCCTCTCTGCCCGTGTTACCCTGTTCGGACGGCTGTTCTGGGATGCGTTCGTCATCTGCCGGCTCGTCCTGCTCTATGGCTGGGTCTTCATCGAGGCGGGGCTTCGCTCGGCGTTTACGTCGCCGCTTTGAGTGCTTTTCGGAGGGTTTACCCTTCTTTTCGCCCCCTTCTTCCTCATTGTGAGTTTTTTCAGGTGTATCCACCATGAATACGTCATTAAGTGGGGTGGAGGTCCAGTGCCCTATGGGCGCTGGTTCCCGTTCGTCTCCGTCTTCGTCGTCCATACCGTCGAAGTCTTCGGAGCCAAAGTCGAGCATGTCGGTTAAATCGTCGATAGTGGCTATTAAGTGGGTGGTGGGTGGGCTTTGAATTTCTTCGTCGTCCGAATCCCAACCTCGCAGGCCACAGTTCGGCCTGGGCTCTCCTGAAAAAGAGAGAGACTTGAGAGATTTCAGAATATCACCGAAAGGCGAATACTGAAAGATGTCCGCGGCAGTGAACTCCATTACCGGCGCCCAATCTGATTCGATTGGCAGGGGCGCGGGAGGTTCGGAGTTCGGAGAAGAGTCCGGCTCCTTGGAGTCATGTGCCATGCGGAGTGCGGGGCTTGCGGAGGTGACGTCCAGCCGTTCATCCTCAAAGAACGCAGCGGGCTCCGGATCGAGGATCGGGGCCGGAGCGTATGCGGCCTCCAGGACACTGTTCGGAGGCAGAGCTATATCATGCCCCTCGAGATAGTGCGGCGCTCTTGGCTGTGGCTTGAATCCGTCAAAGATTAGGTCTCCGAGGGTATCTGCCGTGTAGTTTAAGCTTCCCCACCTGGCTTGATGGCCAGGGGCGTGGCTTTCGATCTGCTCCAGATGGCCAAGCGAGTTGGCCCGCAGAGCGAAGCCGCCAAAGATGAAGATCTCTCCGGGGAGAAAAGTCTCACCCTGGACCTCATCGTTGTTGATGATCAAAGGAGCCATCGGGCCTAAAGGCGACGACACAGAGGAACTCTCAATGAAAGCACCAATGTCGGTGTCAAAACCGGCAGATCTCGGGTAGGGGGTCCCGATCTGTGCGTCAAGGTCGGATGGTAATAGGAGACAAGGGACACTTTATTTTACCCAGGTTCGGGCCCTCTCGATGGAGGTAAAACCCTACTCCTGCTAGATTAATATTGATGATATGGGTAGTACAAGAGTAGATCTACCACGAGATCAAGGAGGCTAAACCCTAGAAGCTAGCCTATGGGTATGATGATGGTTATGGTGTGTTCGTCCTACGGACTACAACCCTCCGGTTTATATAGGCACCGGATAGGGTTAGGGTTACACAGAGTCGGTTACATTGGTAGGAGATCTTGAATATCCGCACGCCTAGCTTTCCTTTCACGCCAAGGAAAGAACCTTCCGGACACGGGACAAAGTCTTCAATCTTGTATCATCATAGTCCTGGAGTCCGGCTAAAGATATAGTTCGGCTATCCGAACACCTCCTAATCCAGGACTCCCTCAGGGATAAATTCATGCAATATGATAAAACCCCATCTTGTTATCCTCGATGGCAACAATACAATATGTGCCTTGCAGCCCCTACTGTCACTGGGAAAGGACACACATGATTGAACCCAAAGCTAAGCACTTCTCCCATTGCAAGAAAAAGCAATCTAGTAGGCCAAACCAAACTGATAATTCGAAGAGACTTGCAAAGATAACCAATCATACATAAAAGAATTAAGAGAAGATTCAAATAATGTTCATAGATAAACTTGATCATAAACCCATGATTCATCGATCTCAACAAACATACCGCAAAAAGAAGATTACGTCGAATAAATCTCCATGAGAGAGGGGGAGAACATTGTATTGAGATCCAAAAAGAGAGAAGAAGCCATCTAGCTACTAACTATGGACCCGAAGGTCTGAGGTAAACTACTCACACTTCATCGGAGGGGCTATGATGATGTAGAAGCCCTCCGTGGTGGATTCCATTTCTGGCGGAGCTTCGGAACAACCCCAAGATGGGATCTCGTGGATACAGAAGGTTGCGGCGGTGGAATTAGGTTTTTGGCTCCGTCTCTGATTGTTTGGGGGTACGTAGGTATATATAGGAGGAAGGAGTATGTCGGTGGAGCAAAGGGGGGCCCACGAGGCAGGGGCGCGCACTAGGGGGTGCGCCCTCCACCCTCGTGGCCACCTCCTTTCTTTCTTGATGGGGGGGGGGTGCAAGTCTCCTGGATCATATTCGGTGAGAAAATCACGTTCCCGAAGGTTTCATTCCGTTTGGACTCTGTTTGATATTTCGTTTCTTCGAAACACTGAAATAGGCAAAAAACAACAATTATGGGCCGGGCCTCCGGTTAATAGGTTAGTCCCCAAAGTAAAATAAAAGTGGAAAATAAAGCCCAATATGGTCCAAAATAGTAGATAATATAGCATGGAGCAATAAAAAATTATAGATACATTGGAGACGTATCATCTGACACCGATTGAACTGCTGCATGTCCACCGCGAGGGCAAGGGAGAGGGAGAGGGAGAGGGATAGGGCGTTGTAGTAAAAACCCTCTCCTCGTCCTGCGAACCACCGCGCGCATGGGCAAGGGAGAGGCGTAGTAAGCAAGCTTGTCCTTGTTCGGCGAGTTTAAGGGACACATCAAAGCAGCACTAGTACTAGTCCATACTGCATCCTTTCCGGTTAATATGGCTTAATTTGAAACGAGAAAAATACACTGGCGGTCAACATATGTAACAATACGCTCTTTACGGTCACTATATATAGTTTTGCGGTGATTATACGATCACTAGCTCATCGTAGAGCACCGTATTGCACCCTACTGACCGGCCACATAGTCGACGTGGAACTTTGTTGACTGGTTAAATTGACACCTGGTTTCTGGGTCCCACCTGTCAGTTGGCAGAGCAAAGAAATCAGCTAAAAAACAAAGAGTGTAGTACATCTACACTTCCAATGCATTTAGCCTTTAATCTAAATCGATATTGATTGACTAATGCACCAACTTGTGCTCTAGGTATATGCCACATGTCTATCCTTAATTACAGCATGCAACGACCTTCCTTTAATCTTCTTCTCTCAATGGTCGCATGCACACATAAGTCTGCTACTTTTGGGCGTTAATTATGCCCTGGTCAATGTGTAAATCTCTAAATGTACAATCTTTCACGGACGTAGGTAGTAGGTTGAGCACTTGAGCATGAGAGTGTGTGTTGCGTCATGTGCCGTGTGCCGCATGGGTGCGTGAGTGTTGCGTGTGTCCATGTGTACGTGTGAGTGTTGCATGTTGCATGCATGCTTGCATGGGGCTTACTCCCTCCCATTGACATGTTCATATTTCAAGGTTCCTCTGTTCCCTCCATATGATGATACTCCCTCTGTTCCCAAATACAGAGTAAAATTCTCCCTCTGTTCCCAAATACGGAGTAAAATCCTCCATATGTCCCCAAATACGGAGTATTTGTATTTCTAGAAATTTCAACAAGTGACTACGTACGGAGCAAAATGAGTGAAGTGAGCGTAGAGGCATAGGGATAATGTAGAAAGGATGTCTTCGTGATCCATTATTCCCCATCTCGGTCAAATAGAACTATTCAACTAGTCTTCGCAGTGAAGTGACAATACACGCAGCAGCAGATGGGACACTTAATTAATAAGCAGAACCATCGTGTTGGTGTTACTAAATTAGCCTTACCTAGTACTGCCATCATGTTTGCTAGTAAAG
The DNA here is from genome assembly GCA_032464435.1 of Aegilops umbellulata. Lineage (NCBI taxonomy): Eukaryota > Viridiplantae > Streptophyta > Magnoliopsida > Poales > Poaceae > Aegilops > Aegilops umbellulata. The sequence goes on from CP136056.1 coordinate 331,201,545, forward strand.
CACGCTTCTGTCCTCCATTAACTGACATATGGGCCCTCTTGTGGTAGACCCACATGTCATCGGTGTAACTATTTACACTCCGAAGGACGGTATATCCTGGTAGTAGTAGTAGAATTGAGATTTAATGCACTTTCTTCCCCGTCTTCCACTCTTCTTCCTCCTCTCTTCCCCATCGTCGGCCGCACACCATTTCCCCTGCTCACTGCTCGCCCGCCCGCGCTATCTTCCTTGGTAGCACCATATCCCCCCGCTCACTGCTCGGCCACACGAGGAGAAGCTTCTTCGCTCGCCCGCCCGAATCCACTTCCCCGCTGGCTCGCAGGCACCGAAAACCCCAATGGCAGAACTGACTGACACGCAGAGCCACGATTGAAATTCCCTCCCCGATGTTCTCTTGGAGCAGATCTGTGATCATATGGACCTACTCAGCACCGTACGTCTGGCTGCATGCTCGGTGCCTTTGTACTGTCTACTCGTCTGCAACTGGCCGGCTCTTTTCAAGACACCCTGCTTGATGCCTGATCCTTGCAGGTGGCCCAGACACCTACGGAGGTTGCCGTGGTGGCCCTCGACATACTGCCACTACCCGTCCACCTGTCCTTCATGCGCGTCCACTACTGGGCGGGCATGAAGGCCAACTGGATCGTCCTCATCCACCAATCCGGTAGTCCCTGGCGTCTCGTGGATATCTACACCCAGCGAGAGATCATCCTTCCATCTTTGGATACCGCCGCCATCGAGCCTCGCGGCCCGCCGGACACTCCTGCCTACTACGCATGAGACGCATCGAGCTTTTGGCTCGACCTCTGTTTGCTGAAGGTTGTAACCTGCGAAGTGCCCACACCATCAAAAGACTACATGGATTACAAGCTCATTGCCGTGTTCAACATGGGATTAGTCTATCTGGAATCCGGTCGCCATACATGGTTATGGCTCATCATCGATCCTCTTTACCCAACACTTCTGTCTGATGCTATAGTGCACAATGGCATCGTTTATGCAGTCGACGCACAGATTGGCTGCCTATACTGGTGGAATCTATCGTCATGTAATTGTTCTACCTCATCTCATCTTTACCTTAAGAATACGACTGCCTGTTCATTGTTACAAATTTAGAATATATAGTATGTCTATAACCACATCATTGCTATATGTTCCTCTCATTTCCTAGATTTTTATGACCACACATGTTATTGTTAGAGTTGATATGAGAACAATTGGTATCTAATGATTGTTAGAATAGATATTATGAGTATAACCTCATGATTGCTATATGTTACTCTCATTTCTAGGATTTTTATGACAACACATGTTATTGCTTAGAGTTGATATGGTAACTGTAGTAAGTGCTATGGTAGAATATGAGTAGGCCCTGTCATATTTGTTTTCCTCTCATTGTTACATGATATTGAACCATGATATATTGCTAGAATATGAAAGCCATTGGCTTATTTTTTTAACTTGGGGTATGATTATGACCACAACATTGCAATTGTCTGTCTATGATATGTGTCACTGTTATAGTAATCTTAATTCCACACATACTCTGAACATGATTGTTTATTTTTTCCTTTTAGTCTCCAATTTTAATTGTTGCAGCAGACGCAAATGCGCTGACCTTCATGATTCCAGGACCTGGAATCATACCAGCCGATGGGTGGTGGTTTATCGCTCGTTCAGCTGACGGTGGTCATTTGATGCTCATTTGCACGTACCAAATTAACCAAACCATTTCATCAAACCACATGCAGTACAATGCCTGGCGTGTTCGTGACATTGATGGCTATGGCTGCTTCGTGTTCGAGAAAGATCCCAGCTTCGTTGGGCCAGGCGTATTCAACTGAAGGCGGGTTTACAGCCTCGGCAACCACTCCATGTTCCTCGGGCTCAATTATCCGATCGTCTAACCAATCATCGATCATATCACCGGCGATGATTACCGTGCTATGCAACTTCCATTCGCCAGGGGGGACTGTGTTTACACATCATACCATGGGTTTCATGAATCACCATATCCAGAGATTCGTCGACACAGCTTGTTGCCAGATAATCTTCAGTGTGTGAAAGGCATCAAGCTTCCATGTGATGGATGGCTTTTGCAAACCCAACATGCGGCGATGTGGTTCATGCCAACAACAAATATGCACAACTTGATTCGTACTGATATGTAGACTAAGCCATGTATTCTGCTGCTGTAGGACGACCCTCTTTTGTTGGATATTATGTACCGTTGTTAGTTTGAAGCACTCCTCTGGTTTGAAGGATAGATACCTTTCTGGGATCAAGTGCATCGTAACTCACCTGCGCAGGATATATATATATATATATATATATATATATATATATATATATATATATATATATATATATATATATCGTTGGAAAGCTCTTGAAAACTATATTTCAAGTATATTGAACGTTTTTGCAAAATCATTACGGTTTAAGAGCAGTTTTGAGAAAACCGTTTTTTTCAAAACCGAAATGCGAATTGTATTTTGGACTCAATTTTCAAACGGTTTGTCGGAATTGAGCAAATAAGATGGCGTTGGAAATCTGGTGAAAATCCGCATCTTCCATATATCTAATGTTTTTTCTAATTCTATATGATTTAAAAGTAATTTGAGAAACGGTGAAATTCTTGGCAAAATGTATTTTCGCGATTTTTTGCAAACGATTTGTCGGATTTATGCAAATGATACAGCGTTGGAAAGCTATGGAAAATGCGCACCTTTTTTGTATTTAAATGTTTTTCTAATTCCTTATGGTTTAAAAATGAATTCTAATACGGTCAAATTTGATTTCGTACGCGATTTTTTTAAAAGTTTGTCGAAATGAGGCAAATAATATACGGTTTGAAAGATATCGAAAATACGAAACTTAGTCATATTGAACGTTTTCTCAAGTTCGCAACCATTAAAGAGTAATTTGGATTATGGTGAGACCCATCGTGTTATTTTTACGTCAGAAAAAACAGAGTACTTGTACTGACCTATGTGTGTGTTTGTACTGACGTATTCTTCGGAGAGTAATTTTGAAAGGTTCCAAGAAAAGAGTACTTGAACTGATGTTTGCATGAGTTCGTACTAAGCGTGTTTTCGATTACTAGACTTTGCTCTGTTTTGGGTAATATTTTTGCTCGTAAATTTTCAACGGTTTACTGTATCGTCGCCCCTGTACTTGCATGGTTTGTATCATCGAACTGAATGATATTTTATTCAAAAATAAAATGTGTTTGTCTTGTTTCTTTTTTTGAGCTCAACATTTTTTTTGACAACGGTGTTCTGAACTTCTCTCATTTTGCGACTTGTACTGAGGTACTTACTAAGCAGGATTTCCATGGGGTTTGTTTTTTTCCTTGAACTTTCACAATTTGAATTTGTGTCATTTCTTTTATTTCGAACGGACCACCGTTTTTAACTCGTACTGAGGTACTTACTAGGCCCGAACTGGGGTGGCTGTTGCGTGGCTCGGCGAGGAAGAAGATGAAGCTCGGGGGCGAGGCTGGATCCGACCGGCGGCTGGTCCGGCCGGTAGGATGCTGCACAAGGCGGGGGGTGACAGGCGCAGGGCAGCGGGGCTCGGGGTGGCGGCGCACGGCGGAGGGGCTCGGGGTGGCGGCGCGGGGTGGGGATGGCGGTGCGCGACGGCGGAGGGAGGCCGTGGCGCGAGCTAGGGGGCATGGGAGGACGGCGGCGCGAGCGGTGCCTAGGGGAGGAAGGCAGCGACGCGAGCGGTCCCCAGGGAAGTACGACGACAACGAGATCCGGGGTGTGTGGGGCGGGGGAGGGAGGGGGCGGCGCGCCGGCGGGGAGGGGGAAGGAGGCGCACCGGCGGCGAGGGAGGGGGCGGCGCGCTGGCAGGGAGGGGAGAGGAGGCATGTCGGTGGGGAGGGAGGGGGCGGCGCGCCGGCGGGAAGGGGGGAGGAGGCGCGCCGGCGGGAAGGGAGCGGCCGACGCGCTGGAGGAGGAGTCGGGGATCAGGAGGAAGGTGGGTGGGTTCGCGAGGTTCTGTCGACGTCGCTCCTATATAGGGCCGAGGGGTAACAGAATATTATTCTGTTACTTGTAACAGAATAGTCTAGCCCTATATATATATATATATATATATATATATATATATATATATATATATATATATATATATATATATATATATATATCTCACTTAGGCTTCAAGTGCGTACTTGTTAGTTAAACCTATGGTTCAAATGTGACACTAAATACGACTAGTAAGTAGTACAGTAGCAGTACTAGTATACGTCGGTCAAATTATTCATCATGTCCACACATTGAATTGACGTGACAACACGCTGCACGTGAGGTGACACAAGAATCCCAGCGGCGTGTTCGGGTATTCTGGACTTCAGATTTGGAGTACCACTTATCTGTCGAAATCTTTCATCATTCACTTAAAACAGTTGATTGATCATACATTGAGTACCATATAACTGGAATTAACCCATGCAAGTCGAAGAAGGATTGGCCGGTGCTGCTGGCTGGCATCAAGTTCGATCCCACGGATCAGGAGCTGATCGAGCACCTTGAGGCCAAAGTGAGTGCTGACAGCGCGAGATCTCACCCTCTCATTGATTTGTTCATACCAACCATCGACAGCGAGCACGACATATGCTACAACCATCCTGAGAAACTTTCAAGTAAGACACCGATCGGCCGTCTACTTGCACAAACATATTCCTTTGTTTATAGCTCTATTTTTATTTTTTGACGTAGACCTAGTGAATCAACTACAATTTGACATTTAATAAAAAGTGAAACAACTGACTGCAACATGCCAAAGATGTTATGAAAATGCCAACTACGTACACTAAAACGTGTATTCGACAATACTGCAGGTATCACACTGAGTGGCCTAAGCAAGCATTTCTTCCAGCACAATTCCGGGGCGTTCAAAAGGGGCACATGGACGCGTCGCAAGATACAATCGGAGTGCGGCATGCACGCGATGTGGCACAACACCGGCAATACCTTGCCGGTGATGGTCAATAGCCTGCAGACGGGCAGCAAAAAGGTTCTGGTGTTGCACACCAACAAGAACTTCGACCAGCAGAGGACCAATTGGGTGATGCACCAGTACAACCTCGGGGACCTGGAGCAAGAGAAGGAGCGGGAGCTGGTCCTCTGTAAGATTTTCTACCAGACGAACACTAGGGCCAGGAGTAAAAAGATCATAAGTTAGTTTGTATTGGTACTTGTACTACCTTGTCGTTCGCAAGTTGGTATTGTTATTAACGATCTTTTGGTATGAACTTGGCATTTGCTACCAACCATCATGCCGAGGGTCGACGTGGATATAAAGCTGAATCATTTGTTTCGAAACGAATTTTTAGGCACCTGATTTTTATTTGATGGGTAGCATAAGCACCTGCAGTTCGAATTCCCAGTTCTCCAAATTTTTTGAAACAAGTGCATGCTCTTATTATCATCATGAAAAAACAATATCCCTGCTGCATCCCAGTTATCAGTCTGTACTTGCAGAATTCTCTCGTTTATTGAGCACGTATATTGTTTTTTCAGGTTGAGCAAGTTTCAACTGGGCTGTAGACTTCCCAGGCTTGGTTTTGTTTTTAGCAGGCCCAGCCCATGATGACAATGGGGCACAAAGATCCACAAGGTATCTACTGGCCTCTGGCCCGCCAGCGTTAGTTATATTCTGTCTTACAACATCCGCAGGCAGTTTTTTTACTGAATCAAACACACAGCCCAGTTCTATTTTCCTATTGAAACGCATGTCCTACATCCGTTTTCTAATCTCTACCTATAGTTTTACTAGTTCATATACACGTATCATTATATTGAAAATACATAAAATTCCCTTTTCATATTTACATCCTTATTTTTGTTGTCGTTTTCCCTCCCAGCGTTGATTTTTTTACCACTGGTTTTCCGTTAAACCATCTCAATTGTCCCACGTCTTATTTGCTTACAAAAACAAAACGATTTTTTTGGCAAATCAATAAGTTCTTAAAAAATGTTTATCATTTCGAGATTACAAAAGTTCGGACTCCACCGAAATATGCAAAATAAGGTTGAACTTTTTGACCGTGGTCCTGGGCAGAAAATGGGCTATAATAAATTACTTAAGAATTAGCAAATGGGCTCTATGTTGTCTACCACAGATTTGGAGGCTAACTTGTGGGCCTACTAAGTTCATGCGTACACAAGGTTTCTCAAAAACAAAACTTAGTCAACAATCGACTCTACCAGCGTCAGACCGTTAGATGTCAATCTAACGGCAATCATGCTTCTTCAGTCTCTGATCTTCCTGCCCCAGCCGCCCAAACCAGCGCCAACGGAACCGCCTGCTCTCCGCCTCCCGTGCCCAGCTGTGCTACCGGGCAGGCCTCACATCCCCATCATATACTCGCATCCCTAGCCTGTCTATCCCTCTGCTCACCCACACCTCATGTTATTTTCTGGCGACGGCAGCCAAACCAGTCAACCCTCGTACTCTCCACCGTGGGCAGCCACTCCCGTGTCTTCCCCGGCTTCGTGTTGTTCCCTTCGTAGGCCTCGCCGTCGTCCACCGCCCTGGTGCTCTCGACGCGGCGTGGTCAACGTGGTCAATGAACGACACCCATCGGAAGTGGACTGTACGTGGAGAGGCTGACAGCTGGGTCCACGGCCGCACACAAGGAAATGCCTCCTTATTATGCGCAAAATAATGATTCCTCCACCTGACATCTGGGACCCGCCGGAAGGGCCTCTGTATTTCGTGAAAAAAATGTTCCCTCCGCTGACAGGTCGGACCCACCAACTATATCTTCGCACGCAAGGAAGTGCCTCATTATTGCGCACAAAAAAATGAATACCCCCTGCCAGATGGGACCCACCACAGTGGGAGGCTGACTTGTGGGCCTACTAAGTTGACAGGGATGGAGGGATTTGTCAACTTAGTCAATATGAACGATTCTAGCTCCAGTGACCGTACGATGTCCATCCAACGGCCTTAGTGCTTCTTCAACCTCTGATCTTCTTGCTCCAGCCGCCCAAAGCAGCGCCGGTCGTGCCGCCTGCTCCTGCCTCCCATGGCCGGCTGTGCTGCCGCGGAGGCCTCACCGCCCCCGTACTACTCCCACCGTTGGCCAGGCCATCCCTCCACTCACCCACACCCCCTGTTATTCTGCGCCGACGACAACCTCACACCACAGCCGAACCAGTGAACCCTCGTACTCCTCTCCGCGTGGGCATCCACTGCTGCGTCTTCCCCGGCTTCGCATCGTTCCCTTCCTAGGCCTCGTCGTCGTCCACCGCCTTGGTGCTCTCGGCGCAGCGTGGTCAATGTGGTCAACAACTGACTTCCATCGGAAGAGTACTGTACGTGGAGAGGCTGACAGCTGGGTCCACGGCCGCAGCTGGGTCCACGGCCACAACCCAGTTTTTTTGTGATTTTCCAAGTAAGTCACTTTGTCAGGCCTGTTGGGCTGCAAATCTTTCAAGACGAGGAGAGGCTCATTCGGCTGGCTGAGAAAATGGCCTATCAGTAATAAAAAATGGGATGTACATTTTTAAAACACATCAAACTGGCAATTAGTTTCAAATTTCTTTTTTTCATTTCGAGATTTTAAATTGCATTGATTTTTATGCATGGACAATTTGTTGGATTTTATATTGATATACATTTATTTTTAAAATCAGTTTGAATGTGACTCGAAATTTCGGGATTAAAAACAGTTCGGACCGCACCGAAATATGCAAAATTTTGTATAATTTTTTAACCGTGGCCACAATATGGGCTGTAATGCTAACAAAAAGAATATGGGCTCCAAATAAAACCTTAAGAATTAGCAAATGGGATATAAATTATTAGAAATAATGCGCAGCAGCACAGCCGGCCACGGGGAGGAGTGAGCAGGCAGTCCTGTCGGCGCTTGTTTGAGCGGCTGGAGCAGGAAGAGCAGAGATTGAAGAAGCACGACGGCCGTTGAATGGACATCCAACAGTCATTGCTTGTGCGTCAACCTTTTTTATTAAAGCCTCAAATCTGTGGAAAACATCTTACAGCCCCATCGCTGACCTAGCCATCCCTCCACTCACCCACACCTGCTATTATTCTCCAGCGACGGTCGACAAACCAGTAAACCCTCGTACAGTCGTACTCCCCTCCGCGTGGGAAACAACTGTCGGGTCTTCCCTGCCTCCATGTCGTTCCCTTCCTAGGCCTCGCCGTCGTCCACCGCCCTGGTGCTCTCGGCGCGGCCTGGTCAATGTGGTCAACGACCGACATGCATCTGAAGTGGACTGTACGTGGAGAGGCTGACAACTGGGTCCATGGCCGCACGCAAGGAAATGCCTCCGTATTACGTGCAAAATAATGATTCCTCCACCTGACATCCGGGACCCACCGAAAGGGCCTCTGTTTTTAGTGGAAAAAACGTTACCGCCGCTGACAGCTTGGACTCACAAGCTATATCTTCGCACGCAAGGAAGTGCCTCCTTACTATGCACAAAAAATGAATACTCCCCCTGCTAGCTAGGACCCAGTATAGTGGCTGGCTGACTTGTGGGCCTACTAAGTTGACGGGGACGGAGGGCTTTGTCAACTTAGTCAATATGCACGATTCTAGCCCCAGTGACCGTACGATGTCCATCCAACGACCGTAGTGCTTCTTCAACCTCTCGTCTTCTTGCTCTAGCCGCCCAAACCAGCGCCGGTCGTGCCTCGTGCTCCTGCTTTCTGTGGTCGGCTGCGATGCGGCGGAGGCCTCTCCGCCCCCTACTACTCCCACCGCTGGCCAGGCCATCCCTCTACTCACCCACACCCCTGTTATTCTGCAGCGACGGCAGCCTCACACCGCAGCGAACCAGTGAACCCCCATACTCCTCTACGCGTGGGCATCCATTGCCGCGTCTTCCCCGGCTCCGCGTCCTCCCCTTCCTAGGCCTCGCTGTCGTCCACCGCCTTGGTGCTCTCAGCGCGGCGTGGTCAACGTGGTCAAGGAACGGCTTCCATCGGACGTGGACTGTACGTGGAGAGGCTGACAGCTGGGTCCACACCCGTAGCAAGGAAGTGCCTCCTTATTACGCGCAAAATAATTGTTCCTCCACCTGACAGCGGGGACCCACTGGACGGGCCACCGTATTTCACGAAAAAAATGTTTCCCCCTGACTGCTGGGACCCACCAGCTACATCTTCGCACGCAAGGAAGTGCGTCCAGACAAAAAAAAGATTCGCCCCCTGACTGCTGGGACCCACTAGCTACATCTTCGCAGGCAAGGAAGTGTCTGACAGTCGGGACCCCACTGGTCGAAGCGTACATAGCGTTGTCATTCTGGTCGCGAACGTGTACGTACATACTGGTCGATGTAGAGGCGCACACGTGTCGTAGTAGAGGCGTGCACGTAGCATGTACACATACGTACAACGGCCAGTCTGCAAGAAAGAAAATACGGCCACATACGTACATACAGGCAGGGTCTCGAACGCCTACTCACGCATACGTACGGCCAGGGCTTGTGTACATGGCTGGGTCCGAACGGAGAAAGTGTGTTGTCGTCGTGTTCATGGGGAGCCAACCGGCTGGGTCGGAACGGAATGCGTCGTCGTGTTCATCGGGAGGGCTTGGACGGAACAGTCGATGGAACGAGGCCTGGCGTATCGCGGAACGGAGGAAACGGCCTTGTGTTTGCCCGGCCACGGTCGAAACGGGATCCTGTTCATCGGGAGGGGTCTGGCGTACCACAAAACGGAGGAAATGGACCTCCTATGGTCGAAACAGGGGTCCTGTTGATCGGGAGGGGTGTGGCGTACCGCAAAATAGAGGAAACAGACTTGTGTTGGAGCGCTACGGTCGAAACGGGGGTCCTGTTCATCAGGGGGGGGGTGTGGCGTACCGCAAAATGGGAATGCACGGGACACTGTTCATCTCCACCGTCGACCCCCTCCAGCCTCCACGGGCTACTGGTCATCGACCGTCGACCTCGTCCAGCCTCCACCTGTGACTGTTCATCCACGGGCTCCTGTTCATCCAGCCTCCACCGCGCGGTACTCCACCGGCTACTGTTCAACCAGCCCTCTCCACGAGCTCCTGTTCAACCACCCCTCTACGGGCTACTATTCATCCAGCCCTCCACCGTCTACTATTCATCCAGCCCTCCACCGGGTGGTCTTGTTCATCCAGCCCTCCATGGGGTCCTGTTCATCCAGCCCCAACCGGCTCGATCGATTGGGGTCCTATTCATCCAGAGGCAACACCCCCACAATAGAAGTAGGAGCCCACCACATCTATGATGATACCGGGGTTTGTCACAATTATCGTCATAGAAGTGTCATAAGTTTGACAGAAAAAATTTCGTTCGGCCCAAAATGTCACGAATGTGTCTTTTTTTTGTAGTGCATGGTTGCTCGATAGGGGAGCCAAAAATCATATCACCGGAAGCAAGGACTTGGTGGTGGACGTGCAAAAAGTTATGTGCCCACTAATGTCAAACGGGGTGATGCTTCATCCTTTAAGGTATTGGGTCTTGGCAAGGTTGTCATTTGTCATGACCTCACGATCGAGAAAGTCATGCTCGTTGAGTCCCTTGCATACAATTTACTTTCCGTTCATCAACTTGCACTCATGGGCTTTGCCACTTTCTTTGATATTGATACTGTGGCCCTCTTGTGGAGCAAGACTCTTAAAGTAGCCTTTGTTGGGCACGTCGAGTATAGTCTTTATGAGATTAACTTTTCGGAGTGACCCACTAAGACCGCGACATGCCTAATGGCTAAAGTTGACGTGGGATGGCTTTGGCATCGCCGTTTAGCCCACGTCAATATGAGATCTTTGCAAAGTCTTGTCAAGGGGGTCCAGGTCCATGGACAAACAAATGTTAGTTTTGCCAAAGATTGTGCTTGCAGTGCTTGTATGGAAGGAAAGCTACATGATAAGGCTCACCCTCCCACGACTATCATCTACTCGAAGAGGCCCTTGGAGCTTCTTCACTTGGATCTCTTTGGGCCTCCATCCTTTGATATTCTTGGGGGTAGAAAGTATTTCTTGGTGTTTGTGGATGATTATTCAAGATACACTTGGGTATATTTCTTCAAGAGGAAGAGTGAGACCCAACAAACCGTCATCGACTCTACAAATGAAGCTCAGCGTCAACACAATGCAAAGATCTTGACAATAAGAAGTGACAACGACACCGAGTTGAGGAACTACACCTTGGATGAGTTTCTTAGTGATGAGGGGATCAAGCATCAATATTCCGCACCATACACCCCTCAACAAAATGGTGTAGCGGAGAGGAAGAACCGGACGTTGATGGACACGACAAGGACCATGATGGTGGAGTTCAAGTCTCCATACAACTTTTGGGCCGAAGCCATCAACACCGCTTGGCATGCATCCAATCGGCTCTATCTCTGCAAAGGCTTGAACAAGACTCCATATGAGATACTCACCGGCAACAAGCCCAACCTCAAGTACTTCCGGGTGTTCGGTTGTAAGTGTTTCATTCTCAAGAAAGGTGTTCATTTGTCTAAATTTTAGGCTAGAGCTCATGAGGGCACATTTGTTGGTTATGCTACAAACTCCCATGCTTACCGTGTCCTCAACAAGTCCAAGGGACTCAATGTAACATGAAGTTTGATGAGAATCACGACTCCCAAGTGGAGCAAAGTGGTACTTGTGATGTAGGTGATGAAATTCCTCCCCAAGCCATAAGAAGAATGTGTGTTGGTCATATCCTACCCATTGAGGAACCCCTTGTGGCTGAAGGAGAAGGACAATGTTCCAATCAAGTGGAACCATCACCAACCCAAGACCCACACGCTTCTGAAGAACAAAGTGAAGGCCCTCAACCAAATGAACAAAATCAAGGGCAAGATCAATCTCAAGATGGTGGTGAACCACCAGGTGATGCCCAAGATCAAGTTCATACCACCGAGCAAGTTCAAGATCAAGAGCAAGCTCAAGATCAAGAACAAGCTCAAGACGACACTCAAGATAATCAAGTTACCGCTCCTCAACTCTCTCTTGAGGAATTGGAGTGTCGTGCTGCCAAGATTGCGTCCAAGCTCACCACCAAAGATCATCTCATGAAGAATGTGCTTGGAAGCTTAAGAAAGGGGGTAAGCACTCGTAGACAATTAACAAACTATTGTGAACATCACGTGTTTGTTTCTTGTGTTGAACCCCAAAAGGTCTATGAGGCACTCGAGGATCCGGATTAGCTTAATGCCATGCATGAATAACTCAACAACTTCAAGCACAACAATGTGTGGGGATTGGTGCCAAGGCCAAAGGAGAACCATAATGTTATTGGAACCAAGTGGATATTCAAGAACAAGCAACATGCTCATGGGATTATCGTTCGCAACAAGGCTCGGTTGGTAGCACGAGGCTACTCCCAAGTCGAGGGTATCGACTACGGTGAAAACTTCGCTCCCGTTGCTCGCCTTGAATCTATTTGTTTGTTGATTGCTTATGCTTCTCATCATAACTTCAAGTTGCAACAAATGGTTGTGAAGAGTGCTTTTCTTAATTGTCCTATTAATGAGTTGGTGTATGCCAAACAACCCCCGGGGTTTGAGGATCCCGAGTTCCCCAATCATGTGTACCAACTCATAAGGCACTCTATGGCCTTAAACAAGCCCCACATCCGTGGTATGAGCACCTTACCGAGTTGTTGTAAGATCGTGGGTTTGAATTGGGAAAATCGACCCACTCTTTTTACTAAGAAGGTCAAAGGGGAGTTGTTTGTATGCCAACTATATGTTGATGATAGTATCTTTGGTTCTCCTAACAAAGCTTTCAATGAGGAGTTTGCCGCTCTCATGCCCTCGAAGTTCAAGATGTCCATGATGGGAGAGTTGAAGTTCTTTCTCGGGTTCAAAATCAAACAAAGAATAGAAGGAACCTTCATCAACCAAGCCAAATACACTCAAGACATGCTCAAGAGATTCAAGCTAAGTGATGTCAAGCCGGCTTCCACTCCAATGCCCGTCAAATGCCAACTTGGCATAGATCCCAATGGTAAAGCGGTGGATCAAAAGGTATATCATTCCATGATTGGCTCCTTGCTTTACCTTTGTGCATCTAGACCGGATATCATGTTGAGTGTGGGAATTTGTGCACGGTTTGAAGCCGCACCTAAGGAAAGCCACTATGTGGTGGTCAAGCGAATCTTTTGATATTTAGCTCATACCCCAAACTTTGGCTTATGGTACCCAAGAGGAGCTAACTTCAACCTTGTGGGCTTTTTGGACTCGTATTGGGAAGGAGACAAAGTGGATAGGAAGTCAACTTCCGGAGGGTGCCAATTTCTTGGTTGCTCTTTGGTGAGTTGGTCTTCTAAGAAGCAAAGTTGTGTGTCTCTCTCATCCACCGAAGCGGGGTATGTGGCCGTCGGTAGTTGTTATGCTCAACTTCTATGGATGAGGCAAACTTTAAAGGATTACGGTGTCATTTGTGACAAAGTGCCTCATTGGTGTGACAATGAAAGCGCCATCAAGATTTCTCTCAATCCGGTGCAACACTTCAAGACGAAGCATATTGAGATTCGGTATGACTTCATCAGGGATCACATTAGGCGAGGGGAAATCGAGCTCAACTATGTCAACACTCATGATAACCTTGCAGACATTTTCACGAAACCCTTGGATGAAGAAAGATTTCATGAGTTAAGGCATGAGCTAAATATCATCTTGATGTCTTGTTTAGGTGTAGGCATGGACACAGGGGGAGTATTGTTCTCTCAATGAACTCTTCCCCCCCCCCATTATGCATAAATTGATCACGTCTTTCGCATTAGCCATTTTTTATGGTACTTGTGCTTCAAAGATGAGTTTTGGTCATGGGCCCAAGGTTAAAATCTTCACAGTGCCATACCACCTGACTCAAACATAGGTGGCCTCGGCCACCGCCCTCTGTTTGAGAGTTGTGTGGTTTTTGTTTCATTTCCTCTCGTGGGCGTTTTTCTGCCTTTGAGTTTGCTCCCTCACCTCTTCGTGTATTCTTGTTGCTTGAGCTAAACCTTTTTCTGTCGAGTCTTCGAGTTTTTGGCTGGGCGGTATTACCGCTGGAGGCGCGCGGTACTACATCTTGTGTTCATCACGCGGTACTACCGCCCGCCCGAGCGGTACTACCACTGCGAGGCGGGACTAGGGGGTTATACCGGGGCAGGGGGATTTTCTTCCTCCCCCGTACCCATTCACTCGACCATCTCGTCCTCTTCGCATGCCAGCGACGAACTCGCCGCGGGAGGGTGCCGATGGGCCGCCTCCTCCGGGCCGTCCTTCACCTTTTCCTTCGGTGGGATCTATCCCCACCCTTTCCTCTAGCCATGGATGCTAGTATTGCCCCCGATCTCTTTCTATTTGCTCCTAGGTTTTAGATCTAGGCTTTAGGGGCAATAGGCTTAGCATTCTTTGATTTTTGGCCAAATCGAGGCGTGAGTAGGATGGTGAAGGCTACTAGACCGTTTGGACTGATGTTTGGTAGGTGTCGGGGATATAACTAATTGTGTAAGCCGCCCCTGAGGGGCCGGGTTACGCAATAAGGATTCATCAGAAGAAGCCCAAGACCAAGCATGGAGGTGGCGGTTCAATAAGGGGTCCAAGGCCCTCAGGCGACTTAAGGCCCGTAGTAGTAAAGCACCGTATTGTCATGAGTTGTATCATAAGGTAGAATTAACTAGTCACCGAGCCGGACACCGTTTATGGGCCGGCGGGGACTCTATAGGCCGCAGGGCGTCAACCCTTGTATATAAGGGGACGACCCGCTGGCGGCTTAGGGCAGGAAACAACTCATCGAGAACCGGGCATAGCGTATCTCGCTCCCTGGTCATCGAAACTCAGCAATACCAACCCAACTAGACGTAGGCCTTACCTTCACCGTAAGGGGCCGAACTAGTATAACTCTCTCGTGTCCTTTGTCCCGATTAACCCCTTTAAGCTTCCTAGTTGCGATGGCTCCACGGCTAAGTCCTTGCAAGAGGACATCGGCCGTGACAATTCCACGACAGTTGGCGCCCACCGTGGGGCCAGCGCACGATGGATTTGAGTTCTTGAAGGGCAACTTCGAAGGGCTCAAGGGATACGCTATGGGCCAGATGACCAAGAGTCGTCGCGGCATGATCTAGATCGACAACGAAGGCTGGGGCCCCGACGCCGGCTCAATTGAGTACGGATACCGGGTCCCCTTCGACGGAATCCACGTCTTCATCGGCCAGATTGGTGAGCCAGGCCCTGAGCCGGACAACTGCACCAACCTCGTCGAGACGGCTCAGTGTGCAAAACCCGCCCGAGCTCAACCCTTCGTGAAGCGTGCCTTCATGGGTTGCATCCACGGAGGAGAACTCTCTGAGGGATCCGTAGAGGGCGGTGAGACGACCATCCACTCCGATGGTGATTCGTCCACTGGTGAGACGAATTTGTTGTATCAACTGCAAGATGGCAGGCTTGGGGGCTATTCCGATGGCAGCAGTATTCCGGACCCCTTTGAGCCGCCAAGCTGCGTAGGGGTCTTCATGGCTGGGACTCAACCCGGTCAAAACTCTACAGCCGCAGCGGCAATAACGTCCGGGTCAGGAGCGGCCGGGGCAGGAGGCCCTGTGCGCCCGCCGGCTCAAGTGCTGATGGATCTCATGGATAAGATCACGGCCTTATTAACCACCAGAGTTATTCCTGTGAATCAAGATGAGCATTACGCGGAGGTAGCACAGGTGCGTGAGGAGATAGCTCGGGCCAAGGAGGCCTTAGCAGCTGAAGACACCAGGTTAGACACAGAACGGGCGGCTTTGGATGCACAGGCACAACATCTCCAGTCAGAGGCTTTCCAGCTTACGATGAGCATGAACGCATCTAACGAGGTGATGAGGAGGAGACACCAGAAAACTCAGTCCCATTTGCCTCCGATTTATGATCCTCGGAACCTTTTCGCTACACCCGGAGCCGGCCCTAGTAACCCGCCAGAAGCAAATCAATTCATGACATCCGGAGCAGGAGGACCGGTTCAGCCTCGAGAGATGGCACCTCCTCATGGGAATATGGCCCCGCCCCGTTATGTACCAATACCACCGGGTCACTTTTCCAACCCCATGGAGAACCTGATTGCAACATCGACACGTTTGGCGGCTCTCCCGGTGGACGGTGACGATCCAATAGCAGTGGAGACACGAAGGATCAGGGAACTCGTTCAGACGGCCCTGGCTCAGCAAGAGACTTATTCCTATAGCCGGGACAGGATTCATTCAACCCCTCCGCCCTGGTTAGCTCCGTCTCGTCCAAACCGGAGCCCGAGTTACAACAGGCACATGGAGTCCGAGGCTTTGTCAAGCAACGCCCAGCGCCATAACCAACCCGACGGTATAACCCGGTGCAGGACCGAATACGTCAGGAGGACGAACGGGCGGCTCAGCTGGCGGCTCAACAGATGGCTCATCAAGACTTTCCGGATTACCCGACGGCTTCTGTTGAGGCGGGAGTGGCCACCAGAACGGGCGGCGTTCCTTGTTTGGTGCCGGCTTTACGCAATGTGCGTTTACCTAAGGATTTCAGGGACCTCGAAAGGTGCCAAATTATACGGCCGACTTACAGCCCGGGGCATGGATCGAAAGCTATGATATGGCCATGGAACTGTTGGAGGTGAGTGATGCAGCAATGGCTAAGTACTTCACCATGATGTTGGATGGAACGGCCCGAACTTGCTTAAAGGGTTTGCCACCCAATTCTGTTAGCTCATGGGCGGAGTTAAAGGCCCGATTCATTCAGAACTTCAAGGACACTTGCAAGCAATCTATGTCGATTGTGGACTTAACTAATTGTAAGCAGGAGGAGGGTGAGTCTACCACTCATTGGGTGTGTCGGGTCAAGGAGATAATACATTCGTCTGACAAGATGGATGCCAGCTCTGCAGTCCTCATGTTGGAGAAGAATTGTCGATTTGAATCGCTAAGCCAGAAGCTGGGGTGACTCAAGCGTGATTGTAATGATATGGGTCAGCTGATGGCGGCTCTAGTTAAATATGCCGATTCTGATAGTACCAAGGATCCCGCATCTGATGAGGAAAAGTCAGGGAAGGGAAAGAAGAACGACAACGGAAAGGGTCAGCAGCACAACCCGGCGAATCAAGGAGGTAATAACGTAAGGCTGATGGTAACCCGGAGTTTGTGGCCAATGCTAGTGCACAAGGTAACAATCAGAGGCATAAGGGAAAGCCGCCTCCTCGGTCTGGCAGGTCAGGTCCGTCTCTTGAGCAGCTACTCAATGAGCCCTGCCCGAGACACGGCACCCGGGAACGACCAGCCACCCACTTATGGAAGGATTGCGCGATCATGAAGGCTTTCAAGAATTCCAACACGTTCGATGGCAATCATGGGTCGGGCGGCGGCTCAGGTGCTGGCGGTTTTCATGGCCCGGGCGGCGGCTCGAGCTCCGGTTTCCAGGGAAGTCAAGGCGGCTATAATCAGCAACAGTCTGGTCAAGGAGGACAACAGCAGCAGTCGGGTTATCAAAGCCATCCAAAGCAGCTGAATAGTGGACAATATCATGTGTTCACCACTAGCTTATGCAAACGTGACCAGAAGGTTCATAAGAGGGCAGTGAACTCTGTTGAGCCGGCAGTCCCACGCTACTTGAGGTGGTCAGAACAGCCTATCGTATGGAGCAGGGAAGATCACCCTCCCCGGGTTGACAATCCGGGTCAGTTAGCATTGGTGGTAGCACCTCAGGTCGGTGGATATAAATTCACTAAGGTACTCATGGACGGAGGTAGCAGCATCAATGTCCTCTATTATGAGACCTTTCGACGCATGGGTTTGACTGACAAAAGCTTAAAGACGTCCAACACCGTTTTCCATGGAGTGGTGCCTGGTAAGTCGGCGTACCCAGTCGGTAAGATTGAACTGGAGGTGGCCTTTGGAGATGAGTACGATTCTAGGGCTGAGAAATTAACTTTTGAGGTGGTCAAAATTAAGAGTCCATATCATGCTCTGTTTGGGCGGCCGGCTTATGCCAAGTTCATGGCTCGGCCGTGTTATGTCTATTTGCAGCTTAAGATGCCGGGTTACAAGGGCACCATTACTGTACATGGGAGTCGAAAGATAGCCCTGGAATGTGGAGAAGGTGATGCGGCTTACGCTGAGTCTGTTTGCGCAGCAGAGGAGCTGAAGTTCTATGAACATAACGTTGACCCGGCGGATATGACCTCCCTGAAGAAGCCAACCACAGAGCATGACCCGACGATGAAGTTTAAGTCGGCTGCTGAAACCAAGCTTGTTGATTTTACTCCAGGCGATTCATCTAAGCAGTTCAGTATCAGTGCCAGTTTGGATCCTAAATAGGAAAGCGCGCTCATCGAGTTCATCCATGAGAACCAGGACATCTTTGCATGGAAGCCTTCTGACATGCCGGGTGTACCGAGAGAACTCGCTGAGCACACTCTTAATATTGATCCGAAATATAAGCCGGTCAGGCAGTTTCTTCGACGGTTCAACGAAGAGAGACGGAAAGCTATTGGTGAGGAGGTGGCCCGGCTCTTGGTGGCCGAGTTTATTGTTGAAGTTTTTCACCCCGAGTGGTTGGCTAACCCGGTGCTTGTGCTTAAGAAAAACGGCACCTGGCGGATGTGTGTGGATTACACGGACTTAAATAAAGCTTGTCCGACTCATCCCTTTGCTCTCCCTCGTATTGATCAAATCATTGATGCTACGGCGGGTTGTGAGCGTTTGAGCTTTTTGGATGCTTACTCTGGCTATCATCAGATCAAGATGGCAGTTAAGGACTAGGAGAAGACGGCCTTCATCACTCCGTTTGGAGCCTTCTGCTATGTATCTATGCCATTTGGGCTCAAGAGTGCCCAGTCGACTTATCAGCGGTATGTACAGAACTGCCTCCATGATCAGATTGGGCGCAATGTTCACGCTTATGTGGATGATATAGTGGTTAAATCCAGAGATAAGGAAACCTTGATAGCTAATCTAAAGGAGACCTTTGATAATCTCCAGGTTTACAAGATGATGCTTAACCCGGCCAAGTGAGTGTTTGGCGTGCCAGCAGGCAAGCTTTTGGGTTTTTTGGTTTCCAACAGAGGCATTGAAGCTAATCCGGAGAAGATCAAGGCAATTACCTCTTTGGCTAAGCCGGCGTGCATCAATGATGTTCAGCGACTGGCGGGTCATGTGGCTGCCTTAAGTCGGTTCATAAGCCGATTAGGGGAGAAGGCTTTGCCACTGTATGAGATGATGAAGAAAACAGACACTTTTGTCTGGAGTGATGCTGCTAATGCTGCCTTTGAAGATTTAAAGAGACAGTTATCTGAGCCGCCGGTCCTTGTGGCTCCCATTGATAGAGAGCCATTGCTGTTATATGTGGCTGCTAATTCACGTGCTGTCAGTGTAGCAGTCGTGGTGGAGCGCAAGGAGGCCGGCAAGGAGCATCCGGTTCAATGGCCGGTTTACTACAATAGTGAGGTGCTCATTGAGTCTAAGCAAAGGTATCCACATTGCCAGAAGCTTGTTTACGGGGTGTTCATGGCAAGCCGGAAGCTGAAGCAATATTTCAAAGGTCACCCTATCACTATGGTAAGTTCTGCCCCCTTGGGAGACATCATCCAGAATAGAGAGGCCACATGACGAGTCGCCAAGTGGGCCATTGAGCTTGGGCCTCATGGCTTGAAGTACATGCCACGTACTACTATTAAATATCAAGTCCTGGTGGACTTTATCAATGATTGGATAGAATTGCAGACACCTGAGGAGAAGCCGGATAACATGTATTGGACTATCCACTTTGATGGGTCCAGGCAGTTGGAAGGCTCGGGGGCTGTAGTTGTTTTAACTTCCCCTCGAGGTGACAAATTTTGTTATGTGATCCAGCTCATGTTCCCTTGTACTAATAATGGAGTTGAATATGAGGCCTTACTCCATGGTCTTCGGATGGCCAAAGAGATGAATTTGAGCCGGGTAAGGTGCTTGGGCGACTCAGATCTTGTGGCTCAACAGGTGTCAGGCAAGTGGGACTCCAAGGATCCCCTTATGGCGGCTTACCGCCATGAAATTGATGCGGTGGCTGGGCACTTCAAGGGTTATCAAGTGGAGCACATTGATCGAAGGAAGAATGAAGTGGTTGATGCTTTAAGCCGGCTGGGATCTCAGCGTAATCCGGTGCCGCCTAACACCTTTCTTGATGTTTTGCATAATCCTTCTGTCAAGATACCCACAGAGGAAGACCTAGCGGTGCCAGACCCGGAGGCGCAGCTGGTGGCGGCTCTTCACATCATCCCAGATTGGACAGTGCCATATTTGGCTTACATGACCCGGGGAGAGCTGCCTGAGGATGATACCTTAGCGAGACAAATCATCTGACGGTCTAAATCCGTGACAATTGTTCATGGTGAGTTACATCATCGCAGTGTCACTGGGGCGTTTCAATGTTGTGTGTCACCTGCGGAGGGTCAGGAAATACTTCGTGAGATCCATGAAGGGGATTGCGGTCATCATGCCGGCTCAAAATCCCTTGTGGCCAAAGCCTTCCTTCATGGGTTTTATTGGCTGACGGCTCATGCTGACGCGGAAGATCTGGTCAGTAAATGTGACGGATGTCAAAAATTCTCACGACGAGCTCATGTGCTGGCTCAAGAGTTGAGGATGATCCCAATTACTTGGCCGTTCACAGTTTGGGGGCTATACATGGTTGGACCTTTCAAGAGGTCTAAAGATAAAAAGACACACCTCCTTGTGGTGGTTGATAAGTTTACAAAATGGGTTGAGGCAGAGCCGGTCAGTAAGTGTGATGCAGCCACGGTGGTTCAGTTCATGAAAAAGGTGATCTTTCGTTTTGGTTTTCCACATAGCATCATGACTGATAATGGCACCAATCTCTCAAAAGGTGCTATGGAAGAGTTCTGTCAACGAGAACATATCCGACTTGATGTTTCAGCAGTAGCTCATCCTCAATCTAATGGTCAAGCGGAGAGAGCCAATCAGGAGATCTTGAAAGGTATAAAACCCCGGCTCTTGGTCCACTTATAGCGGACGCCGGGTTGTTGGGTGGAGGAGTTACCCTTCGTGATTTGGAGCATCAACACTACACCGAACAGGTCTACGGGTTATACACCTTTCTTCATGGTGTACGGAGCAAAGGCGGTCCTGCCAAGTGACATCCGTCATGACTCGCTCCGCGTGGCGGCTTACGTTGAAGCTGACAATGAACAAGCTCGACAGGATGCACTTGACTTGTTGGATGAAGAGCGAGACTTGGCGATAGCCCGCTCGACGATTTACCAGCAAGACCTACGCCGCTACCACAGCCGCCGGGTTAGGTCCAGAACCTTTCAGGAAGGTGATTTAGTGCTCCGGCTCATCCAGGATCAATCCGACATGCACAAGCTATCCCCTCCTTGGGAAGGACCCTTTGTGGTCAGCATGAACCTGAACAACGGGTCATACTACCTCATTGATGTTCGAGAGCACAAAGACTCACGTAAGTCGGAGGAAGAGACCCGCCGGCCGTGGAATATCGCTCATCTTCGGCCTTATTATACTTGAGCCACCGGCTCTCAGGATGTATATATTTTGATGGTGTATATATTATGAAAAGCAATAAAACATGACCTCTGTCCTTTTTCCATCCTCAAGAGTTTACATGCCTTCTTTATCATGTTCTTGAAACAACCAATAGGGAGCGGGTCATATCTGAACCCGGCTTTCCCTTTGGTCCAGCTTATGATCATATCTGAATCTAGCCATGATCACTTGGGGGCTTCCTGTTCAAACATAGGTCGTATTCGAACCAAAGAGAACATAGCTGTCGATACCCTCTTGATCGGCATACTGCCAAACTCACTTGGGGGCTTCCTGATCATATCTGAATCATAGCTTAACCCCTTTGGGTCTGACGTGGATCGTATTCGAATCAACGTCATTAAACAACTCTTATGGTCACTTGGGGGCTTCCTGTTCAAACATAGGTCGTATTCGAACCAAATAGAACATAGCTATCGATACTCACTTGATCGGCATCGCCAAAGCCACTGGGGGCTATACGATCGTCTCCGAATCATAGCTTAACCCCTTTGGAACGGTTCATTGATCGTATTCGAATCAGAAGCCTTTGAATTTTGTTTATTACTCATCATACTTTGTCCGTATAATTATTTGACTACCTTGAGATCCTCTTGAAAATACTTATGGGGTGGTTTTTATTCCACCGGCTTAAGATAGTTCAAATAAAATTGTTAAGCGTATGGCAAACATCATATGTGCCAGGTTTCAGGAGTTAAGGGTTACCCTCATTGTTCGGGTCACATAAGCCATCGAGATCATCCAAAGGATCACAGGTATGCGGTTATGATTATGTCTAACAGGTATAATCACAAGCCAGCCTTTATATGATTTTTTGGTTCACGCTCCGGGTTATCAATACATTATGTGACCCCCGATGCGATAAATCGCCAAGGGACTTGTGTTTGTTCTATATGCAGGGCAATACAAGCATTTTCTTTTAATATAAAGGAAGCAGAAGACCAATATAAACCGGAAGCATATAATGACGGCGGCTTAAGAAAGTGTTGAGTAACGCAAACATGCGCGAAGGCATGGCAAAATCAAGTGTTTTTCCACCCTATACAAGACTCCCCGAGTTTGGATAATGAAGCATTGTTTTTTCCACAAGACATAAACATACGACGCCTGATGATTCACTCCTTTGGTTGGCCTGAAGTTTCCGGGTTATCCTTCTCCGCTCCTCCGTCGGCTGCCCTGTCCTGGAAGGTTGATGACGACCAGTCAATGCCACTCAAAGCTTCAAATTTAGCTTCATCGTCAATTAACCCGGCTGGACCGACTTCAGGGGCAAAGGTATGCTTACGAATTGGAGGGATCAGGCTGACTGCATCATAGTGTGGCGTTGGGAGCCTTCGATTCTCGCTGTCATAACCCGTCTGATACTTGGTAAGGTCAGTACCATTCCCAATAAGAGTAGCCACAGGACGTATCTCCCTCACGCAGGCGGTGAAATCCTTCTCATCAAACAAGGTACCATCCTCCTTCAAGCTTGGGTATCCAAGGGTGATGTCGGCCGGGTCTAGCTCTGGTAGCCACGCCTTGGCCCAGCTCAACGCGGCTATAGCTCCGGCTCTTGCAGTGGCCCGCCTTAGCTCTTGGACCCGTTGAGGTAGCACAGCGAGCCGCTTTAGCATGTCAGCAAGGAGATACGGAACATTGTTTGACAAAGCCACAACGGCCAAAGCATGTTGTGACCCGGTGTAAAGTTATTCCACCAAGGTATAAACCGCTTTTTAGCTTGATCAATATGCTCTGATTAAGATTTGAGCTCCTAGGGCCTGTGTCAATAAACATCAGGTGAGCCGGAAGTAACAATTGAAAGAGTCATCGAAAGAAGGTTTGCAGTATATAATGTTTGCATAAGTAGCTTACCAAAGATTGCTGAGACCATTTGAGATATTTGGCGCTTTAAGCCGGATAGCTCGGCGGTTGCTTCTGAAAGTGACGCCTCTGCTTTTTTGGCCCGGGTGACCAAAGAGGCGTTTTCATCAGCCCAGGTTTTCTTATCCGCTTCAAAGCTTTTCTTCAACTTCTCTTGTTCAGAGACGCTGAACTCAAACTTGGAGTTGGCCTTTTGGATTTCCGTCTCTTGAGCTGTCAGGCGATTTTTCATATCAGCAATCTCCGACTCCAATTGACTTATGGTAGCCTGCAACAATGTCGGGTTATAGTCAGAATTATTATAAGATAACATTAAGTCCCAAGCACTTTGCAAGCAAAGATACTTGACACTTGGGGGCTAATGTATGCTGAGGAACTCTAACTTGCGGGGGCGGTTCATGGAAATTAAGACCCAAGCACTTTGCAAGCAACGATACTTGGCACTTGGGGGCTAATGCGTATTACAAGTTTAAAGGATTTCACTACACCGGTTTAAAATCTTGTTTTTTAAGCCGGCCTTCGGATGTTACAAAATAAGCCGGGTGTCGGACAAGCAGTGTTAAGCAGTTTGTAAAGTCTACAACATATTTTTTGATAAGCAATAGACTTGGGGGCTGGTACAATAAGTATGTGTAAAGAAAAGTAACAAAAATTATACCTCAGATTTTTGTTGTATCTGTTTTACCATGTCAATCTCCAGGTCACGACTGCTATGCACTTGACTTATGTAACCCGAGACAATCTCTCCAATGCTCAGCTGGGTATAATCTGTGACGTCCAGTTTGGCTTTTCGGTGCTCCAAGAATTCTTCTTTGGCAGAGCACTTGGCCAATACAGTGGATCTTCCCGGCTCAATAAACTGAGTCTTGGTGATCTCAACTTCCGGATCATCTGCCTTGGCCGGGCTGGGAATCTCCGGGTTGACAGAACCGTCAAGAGTGTCTTCAGTGGGCGGTTCCGATGACGGCTGATGTGTGGAAGTACCAGGAGCAGCCGTACCAAGCTCCGGTTCATTTACAATAGGGTCTTTAGCCGGCTTATTTTTCTTCTCCCTTTTGCTGGGCTTCACTTGCACGCTGTGGACAAAGTCATAAGGATTGGTACAAAACATGGGTAAGGTAAGTATAAAGGTAAAAGAAAATGACATTACCCAGGAGCAGTCTTGAAAGCCTGCATGTTGGATTCCATGGACTCTCTAGAGGTCGGTGAAGCATCCTGATAGTTGGAGTCAGAGGAATTGAGGGGTTGACAAGTTAAACCCGCCAAAGAAGAAGAGGAGCGTAGACCGGAGATAACCTCAGCACGGCGCTTCCTGGTGACATCAGGTAAGCCGGAGGAGAGATACGCGTATTTGTTGGTCCGGATCTGCCTCCGGCTCTCACAAATCTGTCGCTTCAAAAGAAATTGAGGATCTTGGTAAGCTAAAGGATGTGAAAACCTTACTTTCTGGGTCACTCTTCGGATTTTCTGCCTCGGCAGAGGCTCTGAGTCAGAGGAGATTATAGTTACCTCTTCTTCACCTGCTTGGCTGTTTCCTGTGTCCTCCTGAAAGGCATTAAAGGTCAGTAAGGTAATGATAAAAGAGGCAGGGGAGTTAAGGATTACCTCTTATTCATCGTCATCAGTGTCATCCAGCTTTAACATATCCGAAGCGCTTGGATTCTTCTTCCTTGAAGTTCCTGTCTTGACGGCCTTCCTTTCGGCTCTCTTGGCGGCTCTGGCTTGTTTGGCAGCCTCATGATCATACTTGACCTTCCAAAAGTTGTCATTTGCCTATAAATGATGATAAGGGGTTATGAGTAAAGCAGAGTATAACATAATAAGGGTATAAATTGTGGAGATGGATGACTTACTGCAGGAGCCAGGTTCATCTTGCAAAAAGGAAGTAAGCCGAAGGCATTACTAACCATTGAGCCCTCTTTCAATAAGAACTGGGTCATGACTTCAACCATGTCATCTGGTAAGTCGTCAGGGCTATGATGCAATGGGTCATCCCTCTTGCCTGAGTAAGTACACATTAAGCCGGGGCGACGGCTTAACGGAATCACCCGCCAGGAGATCCAGACCCGGACCAAGTCAATGCCGTCTAAACCGTTCCCCAAGAGAGCTTTGATTTTCTTGATGGTGGGAGCGAGTGGAAGACGTTCAACATCAGTTAATTTGTCCGGTAACGGGTGGGTGGATTCAAGGCGCAGAGCGCGAAAGCCAGGCAACGGGTTCTCATCAGCCGGAGAAGTATCTTGGCAGTAAAACCACGTCTGGTTCCAATCCTTTGGGTGGCTTGGTAGTTCAGCGTATGGGAAAAGGCAGTCTCTCCGCCGCTGAATTGATATGCCACCAAGTTCTAGGCTGGGCCCGTTGGCACGTTCGTTCTGCCGGTTTAGGTAAAACAGCTCTCTGAACAAAAGTAAGTTGGGCTCTTCTCCAAGGTATACTTCGCAGAAGACTTGGAAGTTGCAAATTGACACGGAATTGGGCCCAATGTCTTGAGGTCTGAGGTCAAAAAATTGTAAAACATCCCTGAAGAATTTTGAACCGGGTGGAGCAAAGCCCCGACTCATGTGATCAGTAAATACGATCACTTCCCCCTCCTTGGGTTGAGGTTTCTCCTCTGACGGGCTCGGAGCACGATAAGAAATGATTTCCTTCTTGGGCAGATGGCCGGTTTTCACGAACTCCGGCAGTGAGCTTTCAGTAACAGTGGACCTGACCCAGTTACAGGTCACAGGAGCTTTGGGAGCCTTGGGTGCCATTACGCAAGTGGAAGCCTATGACAAATAAGAATTTCCGGTTCAACTTTAACCTGGAAGAAAACCTTTTTAAAGTTTATTCAAGATGGCAGCTTAAAGAGGGGCCTAATGACATATGGCTAATTATGTTTTGACATTTAAAACCGCTACAGGTATCAGAAGCAGTTAAGTTATCTTAACCCGCCAGAAGCAAGCAAGGCTGACGACCTATGTTGTCTCCTTAAACCTGCTACATAGACTACAGTGGTTAAGCAAAACTAACAGATGTAGTTTTTTGGCTAAGTGTGGAACAAACAGGTTTCACATGTTGCAGTTATTATTTTGGATCAAATGGTCGTTCTGAAAAGAAAAAATTCTAGACCTAAAACTAGTGCAGAGAAGTTCATACGCTTGAAGGGAGCCTCTGAACAAAGGAAAAGGGATCTGTTGGCGTTTGAGATGGGTGCAAAACAATCACCGCATCAGTTCTACACTATTTAAACGATCAGAAAAGGGTGTCGGAGGTGAAATCTATCAAGGGTTTGCAACGGGCAGCGACGAACTCGAGAAGTTGTAATGCAGATCTAAGGCAAGGAAGGAAAGAGACTTACAGATGCAGAGCTGCTATGGAGGTTCATCGCGTTTCTCTGGTCAAGTCAGGTTGATGCAGCGGCCTGAGTTGGAGGAGACGAGGAGATCTGCAGCGGCGGCGGCAGAGCTCGAGCGACAGGGAGACAGCGAGCGTAGGAAGACGACTAAGGGAGGAGAATTAAGAAGACCTAGGTCACGCCTATTTATAAGGAAAGGTCGACTGAGATGGCGCGAGAAACGAGGAGACCGAACATCATTATCCAGCGACCCCGACGCCTCAGTTTTCAGAATGGTCAATAAAGGCAAAGATCCGTTGAGGATATATCGGAGTAAAATATGAGTTTAATGGAAGATGATGTCACGGCGGGTTATCATGGATTCAGAAGATGACGTCATGGCGGGTTATGACCTTTGCAGTGACAGAAGACAGAAGGGCTTGTTTCTTAAGGTATTTTAGGATTGACATGAACCAGTTCAAATCAATCTCGGGCCTAATGTCGGGGATATAACTAATTGTGTAAGCCACCCCTGAGGGGTCGGGTTACGCAATAAGGATTCATCAGAAGAAGCCCAAGACCAAGCATGGAGGTGGCAGTTCAATAAGGGGCCCAAGGCCCTTAGGCGACTTAAGGCCCGTAGTAGTAAACCGCCGTATTGGCATGACTTGTATCATAAGGTAGAATTAACTAGTCACCGAGCCGGGCACTGTTTGTGGGCCGGCCGGGACTCTGTAGGCCGCAGGGCGTCAACCCGTGTATATAAGGGGACGACCCGCTGGCGGCTTAGGGCAGGAAACAACTCATCGAGAATCGGGCGTAGCGTATCTTGCTCCCTGGTCATCGAAACCTCAGCAATACCAACCCAACTAGATGTAGGCCTTACCTTCACCGTAAGGGGCCGAACTAGTATAACTCTGTCATGTCCTTTGTCCCGATTAACCCCTTTAAGCTTCCTAGTTGCGATGGCTCCACGACTAAGTCCTTGCAAGAGGACATCTGCTATGACAATTCCACGACAGTAGGTCTATTTTTGAACTTGGCATCCCGGCAGTACCGGATTTGGCAGCGGCAGTAGAAGAACCGCCGTTCC
Organism: Aegilops umbellulata; assembly: GCA_032464435.1. NCBI lineage: Eukaryota > Viridiplantae > Streptophyta > Magnoliopsida > Poales > Poaceae > Aegilops > Aegilops umbellulata. The sequence goes on from CP136056.1 coordinate 331,229,344, forward strand.
CCGCCTGGAGCGGTACTACCGCTTGAGCGGCACTACTGCTGCCTGAGCACGGTACTACCGTTGGAGGCCGACTTCCATCATTCTCGTACCAACTATTGATCCTTGTTGCTTTCTCTGATGGCTTATGCTCGTTCTTTCATGTTGTTTCTTGTGTTCGTGTGTTTGGCTCCAGGTGATGGCCCTTCAGAGCAAATTGTCCACCGTGTCAACCCTGGGCGTTCTACTTCCAAGCGCTATCACACCTCTGAGGCATTGGCTGCTTCTTCAGGTGTTCCTTCTTCAAGTGTTCCGCCAACTTCGTCTCAACAACCTACCAAGAGTACTGCGAAGAAGCCCAAGCCGAAGCCCAAGTCCGTGACTAAGATGAATGCCAAGGAGTTTTGGGAGAAGCGTCGGTGCAATCCCTCTGAGCAAGATCAACAGCCCAATCTTGTCAACCGTCCTTTCTGGAACCGTTTTCAGTGGGCAATCTACTTTGATGTGATCAAAGTAAAGAAGAATCTCTATGTTGATGTCCGCTCCATTAACATTGCCTATATGGAGAAGGATCCTTCCTACTTTGGCAAAGCTCTCCAGATGTGTTCTCAGCTGAATATTCTCAAGATTATGGAGTTCAACAAGGACTTTGATGAGTATTTGGTGGCTTAGTTTTATGCCATGGTCCATCTTGGAACGGATGAGGAAAGAACTCTGACTTCGATGACAAATGGCAAGCTTCTCTATGTCAAATGGAAGGCATTCATGGAGTTACTTGTGATTGAACATCAAGGACCTGAGAACCCAGTTGGCTTTCGTCCTCGCCGCAATGCAACTTCCACTCACAAGCAATCTTTCTGGCCCTACTTTACTTTGAAGATTAACCCCGAGACTTAGAAGGAGACCTATGAGCTGCCCGCCTTTCTGGACATCCTTCATCGCATCTTCAAACAGACTCTCTTCCCTCGCATTGGTAACTTGGATATGGTTCACTCCTTTCTCGTGGTCATGCTACTTTTCTACCAGCATGAGAAGGAAGAAAACACTAGAGAATCCTTGGATATCTCTCATGTCATGTGGTCTGAGCTTGTCACCGCTATCTCTGAGCGCAAGTGCTCCATCTATGCGCCTTTTCTCATGTTGCTTATTGAGAAAGCATGGGAGCACACTTATCCTGGTGTCACTTTGGAGACTAGTGAGTTGATCCCTCATGAGATTAAGCGTCTGAGGAAGAAGGAGTACTGGGGCTCTTCAGTTCTGAAGTCTGGGATTCCGTCTGGAGCTGACGAGGTTGAGACAGAGGCTGATGTTGCTGCTGCTGATGATGATTATGAGCCCTCTGGAGCGGAGCCATCATGGGCAAAGAAGCTCAAGCGCAAAATGAAGAAACTTTTCTACATGGAGTCTCATGGACAGTATATGGCCCATGTGTCTGGGAAGAAGGCCAAGTGCCGTCACAAGGAGCTCATGCATCATTTAGGTACAATAGTTTCCAGTGGTTCTGAGGGCAAGATCAGCAACATTGCCCATGGACAGACTCAGACACTGAGCATCCCCTTGCCGATGACGGAGGAGCAGACAATCACGCGGGGATGTGATGATGGAGATCATCAGTTATGCTGTCACCTGTGGCTGTAGTAGCACTGTTTGCCCTTTTGGTATCTCGATGCCAAAGGGGTGAGAGTTTAGGGATTTTTTGTTGTCGAGTTGCGAGTGTGTCTCTTGTTCCTTGTCTTTCTCTCTCACAAACTCTTTTCTTGTCATCTGCTTTTGGTTTGGTTTGTGCTCGTGATACCTAGTAGCATATCATATGCTGTGAGACACATGCTACCCTATCCTATTATTATCTCTGTATGTCGAGTACTTTAGTAGTTTGTGAGTTCATGCTTATCTCATATGTCTACTTTGCTCACTTGCTACTCTATTGCATCCTATCTCATATATGTCTCATTTGTGATGCAAAATTGAAAGCACAAGTGCTCCCTGGGTGGTTTTGGTAATTAATGTCAACATATCTCTTGTTGGACTAACATTTTTACCTAGCATGTTTCAGATAAGTTCAACAATGGAGTGGCATGGACTAGAGGATGTGGAACCCCTTCAAGATGCTAAGGACAAAGGATTGGCTCAAGCTTCAAGATCAAGACTCTACATTTTATATTTTAGTGATCCAAGATCACATTGAGTCTATAGGAAAAGCCAATACTATCAAGGAGGGATGACGTGTTGCTTAATGAGCCGCTTGCTTCATGTGCTTAGTGATATGCTCCAAAACCCTCAACTATCTTCCCACATCCACATATGACCTAAACCAAAAGTCAAACTCGGCCCCACCGATTCTTTCTATCCGACGCCACCGAGTTTCACATGTCATAGCCACTGCCACAAACCCTAGCAAATCGGTTTCACCGATAGGGCTCTCGGTCTCACCGAGCTGGGATTGTAATCTCACTGTGTATGTCCATTGCCAAAATCGATCTCACCGAGTTTGAGCAATCGGTACTACCGAGATTACAATGCAAATCCTCTGGTTAGCTCATTACCAAAATTGGTCCTACCGAGTTTGTGTAATCGGTCTCACCGAGTTTTCCTGACCAACTCTCTGGTTAGCTTATTACCAAAATCGGTCCCACCGAGTTTGTGTAATCGGTCACACCGAGATTACGTTATGCCCTAACCCTAACCATATCGGTCCTACCGAGTTGCTTCTCAGTCCCACCGAAAATCCTAACGGTCACTAGGTTTGCTAAATCGGTCCGACCGAGTTTAACCATTCGGTCCCACCGAGTTTGGCAGATTGTGTGTAACGGTTAGATTTTGTGTGGAGGCTATATATACCCATCCACCCACTCTTCATTCGTGGAGAAAGACATCAGAACATACCTTCACTTCCAATACACATTTTCTGAGAGAGAACTACCTACACTTGTGTTGAGGTCAAGATATTCCATTCCTACCATATGAATCTTGATCTCTAGCCTTCCCCAAGTTGCTTTCCACTCAAATCTTCTTTCCACCAAATCCAAATCCTGTGAGAGAGAGTTGAGTGTTGGGGAGACTATCATTTGAAGCACAAGAGCAAGGAGTTCATCATCAACACACCATTTGTTACTTCTTTGAGAGTGGTGTCTCCTAGATTGGCTAGGTGTCACTTGGGAGGCTCTGACAAGATTGTGGAGTTGAACCAAGGAGTTTGTAAGGGCAAGGAGATCGCCTACTTCATGAAGATCTACCGCTAGTGAGGCAAGTCCTTCATGGGCGACGGCCGTGATGGAATAGACAAGGTTGCTTCTTCGTGGACCCTTCGTTGGTGGAGCCCTCCATTGACTCGCGCAACCGTTACCCTCCGTGGTTTGAAGTCTCCATCAACGTGGATGTATGATAGCACCACCTATCGGAACCACACCAAAAACATCTGTGTCTCCAATTGCGTTTGAATACTCCAAACCCTTCCCTTTACATTCTTGCAAGTTGTATGCTTTACTTTCCGCTGCTCATATACTCTTTGCATGCTTGCTTGATATGTATTGTGTTTGTTAAACTTGTGCCTAAACTCCACCTAAACTTAAGAATATTAAAAACTACAACTTTTGGCACTCAGTGTCTAATCACCCCCCTCTAGACACCTCTTCTCGATCCTTTCAAAAATGTTGTCTGACTATAAAATATAGGGGGAGTGTTGATCCTAATTTGTGTAATTGGCATTCCAAAGGCACCTCTAATTGCGTGCACACATCTAGGGGGAGCCCATCTATATTTTGTAGTATCTAGGATTCACTTATTCTCTTGTCATTCCTTTGTGCAAATCCTGTGTTGTCATCAATCCACCAGAAAGGGGGAGATTGTTAGGGCATGTCTCTCTCTAAGTAGTTTTTGTGATTGATGACAGTGCTTTTGCGGACTAATTGTGTGCATGGACTATTTCAGAGATTTGTTCGTTGGCACAAGACGATTCTTTCCCCTCGGAGCTTTAAGTGAAGACGGTGTAGTCTCTTTCGTTTCCGTTTTGGTGGACTTGAGTCGTAGGAGACACCGTACTATCAAGAGGGGATCGGCAATGGAAAGGCTAGGGTGGAATCAACACGTACACGTTTGCACCCCTAGCTCCTTTTCTCGCCTTGGGGTTTGTTGTTTCAAGGAAGTGGAGATTGTGAGGAGATAGCGGTAGTACTGCCCATGGTCCTCAAGCGGAAGTACCACTGTCCTACAGCGGCAGTACCGCTTCGGGGCATCGGCGGCAGTACCGTCCTGGTTCGGCAACACTACCGCCTCGATTCCAGGATGTCTTTTCTCATGTCGGGTTGTGCGGCAGTAGTAGCGGCAGTAGCAGTGGTAGTACCACTCGTGAGCGGTAGTACCATGGCTACCACTGCTACTAGTGCCGCCCATACCCTCTTTCTCTCTCCCGTTCCCCCTCTGTTTCTTCTGCTCTCAGTCTCTGCGTTAGTACCGCTGGTGGTCGCGGTAGTACCGCTGCTACCAGCAGCAGTACCGCTCTACTGAGTGGTAGCACCGCTCTGTGCGGGCTGAAGACACTACAAAAAAAAAGACACATCCGTGACATCTTGGGCCGAATTTTTTCTGTCATGCTTATGACACTTCTATGACGATAATTGTGACAAAACCCGGTATCATCATAGATGTGGTGCGATCCTACTTCTATGACAAAAAACCATGACAGAAAATGGGCTTTTCGTCCTGGGCGGGCCGGAGAAGCAGCTGCATGACATTCTTTGGGCCATCCATGATGAAAAAATCATGGTAGAAGCTTGGGAGAGGAAATATCGCGGAGTTCCCGGTTACGGTGGGTGGTCGGGGCCGAGCGATGCACTGTGGTTTGCTCGTTTCTCTTGTTTACGCGCGTGTGTGCGAGGCGTTCGCTAACTGAACCCGGAGCGATCACACGTTACTGAACCCAAGCGATCGATCCCTTGGCTGTTAACTGAACCCGAGCGATTCACTCGCTGTTGACTGAACCCGAGCAATTCCTTCGCTGCTGCTGCGAATTGAACCCGAGCGATCGATCGCTGTTGCTGCTTAGTGAAGCCGATCGAGCCCCTGTGCGAGACGTAGCCAGCCGGTGTTGGGTTGCCTCTTGATGAATACTGACCGTTGATACCGTGCGCGCGGTATGTAGAACGAGTCGAGACCTGGTGATCGAGCCGAGCCGGTTGGTTGGCTATGGATGAACAGTTCCTGGTGGGGGTTGGATGAACAGGACCCCATGGTAGTAGGCCATTGCTCCTGGATGAACAGGACCCCGAGGAGGTCGCCGCACCCCGGCCGGTTGGGGGTGGATGAACAGGACCCCGTGGAGGCTCTATGAACAACAGCTGGTGGAGGCTGGATGAAAAGTAGCCTTGGATGAACAGTAGCCCGTGGAGGGTGGAGGAGGTCGACGGTGGATGAACAGTAGCTCGTGGAGGCTGGAGTGAGGCAGTAGACGGTGGATGAACAGGACCTGTTTCGACCGTAGGCGCTCCAACACAAGTCTGTTTCCTCTGTTTTGCAGTACGCCACACCCCTCCTGATCAACAGGACCCTGTTTTGACCGTAGGCACTCGAACACAAGTCTGTTTCCTCCGTTTTGCGATACGCCAGACCCCTCCCGATGAATAGGATCCCGTTTCGACCGTGGCCGGTTGAACACAAGGCCGTTTCCTCCATTCTGCTGTATGTCAGGCCCAGTTTCGGCTGTTCCGTCCAAGTTGGTTGGCTCCCATTGAACAGGACGATGTTTATCCGTTCCGACCCAGCCGGTTTGTTGCCCGATGAACATGACACCGTTGCTGCCGTCCATTGCCTCTCCATGTACACAAGCCCTGGTCGTTCATATATATGCGCGAGTACGCGCTCGAGACCCCGCCCGTATGTACGTACATGGTCATATTTTTGGCCCTGTGGCTGTACGTACGTGTACATGACTTAGACGGGACTCCGTGAACTGCTATGTCCGGTGCTCTACAACGACACATGTCACTACTTACTCGGCCATGATTCATACTTGCAGAGAGACCGATTGACCAGTATGTACGTACACGTTCGCGACCAGATAGACAACGCTACGTATACTTTGACCGGGTGGGTCCTAGCGGTCAGGGAGGATAAGGACACACTTACTTGCGTGCGAAGATATAGCTGCTTGGTCCCAGCTGTCAGGGGGAGGAATCGTTTTTATTTTGAGAGTAATAAGGAGGCACTTCCTTGTGTTCAAAGATGTAACTGGAGGGTCCAACTGTCAGCCTCACTGCCTAAAGTCCTCTTCCGATGGTTATCCTTCGTTGGCCACGTTGACCACACCGCGCCGAGAGCACCAAGGCGGTGGACGACGGCGAGGCCTAGGAAGGGAATGACGCGGAGCTGGGGAAGATGGGGCAGTGGATGCCCATGCGGAGGGGAGTACGTGGGTTGATTGCTTCAGCTGCGGTGTGAGGCTGCCGTTGCCGAAGAATAACAAGAGGTGTGGGTGAGTATAGAGGGGTGGAATGGCTAGTGGTGGCAGCACAGCCGGACATAGAAGGCAGGAGCAGGCGGCACGGCCGGCGCTGGTTTGGGCAGATGGAGCAAGAAGACCAGAGGTTGAAGAAGCATGACGACCGTTGGATGGACATCGTACGGTCAGTGCAGCTAGAATCATTTATATCGACTAAGCTGACAAAGCCCTTGGTACGGGTCAACTTAGTAGGCCCACAGGTCAGCCTCCGAAGGTGTGCCCCATATGTGAGGGGGAGGAATCATTTTTTGGGCGGCTGAAGCAAGAATATCTGACATTGAAGAAGAAGCACGACATCCGTTGGATGGACGTCCAACGACCACTGCTGCTAGAACTGTGTGTTGACTATAAGTTGACAAAGCCTTGCATACGCATCAACTTAGTTTTTGTTTTTTGGGACGCATCAACTTAGTAGGCCTACAAGTGTGTGGCAGAGAACATATAGCCAATTTGTGATTTGTAAGAATGTACAACCCATTTTTGAATCCTAATGGACTTACTACAACCCATTTACAGTCTGTTAAAAGTAGAACCCATTTTCTAGCTAGGACAACGATTAATAATTTCAACCAACCGCTCAAAACAGAATTCAATAAAATTTCCCACATTTTGATGGGATCCGAAATATTTTTTCCCGAAATTTCTAGTCAGATTAAATATAATTTCAAAATAAATTTGTATTACATAAAAATCCAATGAAATATTGCGCGCGCAACAAGTAATGAAGTTATTTTTTTCAAATACCAAAAATAATATATTTTTTAAAACTAATTATGTGTTGGTGCATTTTTATAGTTACTGCATTGTTTTTATAATTACATGTCATTTATTATTTCTTAGAGCCCATTTTCTTGTTAAGCCTAATGCATCCCTCCTAGGAAAGATTTGCAGCCGAGTGGGGCGGAGAATAACAAGTTGACTCCGATATTGTGTACAACTGTCGGCCGAGTTGCATTGCTGATGTTGAAAAAAAGGCCTGCGTAGTATAGTACAACCTTACATGGCTACTCAGCCCACATTCAGCGACGCCAGAAAGGCCCAAAGTAGGCTTCTGTACAACTTTTTGAACTCACTGAGCTCAATTAATAACTTAAGAAAAAAGTTAGTGTACAGTGGAACCTAATTAAAAGTTGTCACGAGCGAAGAAATAATTCAACGGGTCCCACATGTGCGTGTGTGCGTGCGTGTGTGTGTCTGTGTGTGTGTGTGTGTGTGATAGAGAGAGAGAGAGACCCATTGGTCGATGCTTGTAATACATCTTTCAGCCATATGCATTGCTTATGCTTAGTAAAAACTTATATAGTTGACACAATCATATAGAACATCATAGCACGCTGAACTTGCATACACAAATTTCACACAAGCGACACAATCAGGGTGGAAGCAGTGGATCTCTATGGGTAGGTCTATGTTGAAACCAAGGAACTCGTACATAACGGGTCATCGTCTTTATCAATGACGGGGAAATATCTTGAATGTTGTGCAAAGAAAACAGACAGACAACACAATAAGTTCTGCTAGCACATTAAGTTGACGTACAACCCTTTTTTTTAAAGTCTAGGTACAAATATAGAATAGGTCACAATCAAATGTACTGGCACATCAGTGCTTCACACCCATAGCTCAGATTTAACTAGTATCTGACAAGATTCAGCTGTTACCTCAAATTAGAGCACATTCAGACAACCAACCCTGCCTCTTCTCCCAAAGAAGCACTGGCCTCCACCGCACGATGGAGTAGGCCATGTGCCATGCATCGTTCCGAGTAACACGAGAAAAGTCTGACATTGACCCTGTACTGGACCACGTTGACGGACCCTAGCACCAGCGGCGGCGACATGACTTAGATTGATGGATTGACCACTTCTTCGACATGCACGAACACTCGATACAGGTACATCCCTAACGTGGTCCGCGGAGGACTTGGTGGCGACAAATAGTACAACCCCGGTTCCCGCACTTGTATCTCAACACCAATCACCTTCGGTATGGTGGACGGCTGATATGTCTCCAACGTATCTATAATTTTTGATTGTTCCATGCTGTTATAGTATCAATCTTGGATGTTTTATAATCATTTTATAGTCATTTTATATCTTTTTTGGTACTAACCTATTGACATAGTGCCAAATGCCAGTTGGTGTTTTCTGCATGTTTTTCACATCGTAGGAAATCAGTACCAAACGGAGTTCAAACGCAACGAAACTTTACATAGATTATTTTGTACTAGAAGACACGTAATGGGCCCTGGTTGCGCCTCGGGGGGTGCTCCGAGGAGAGCACAACCCACCAGGGCGCGCCAGGAGGCCCCGGCGCGACCTGGTGGGTTGTGCCCACCTCGGGTGCCCCCTGGAACGCCTCTTTGCTCTATAAATACCCCCAATATTCCAGAAACCCTAGGGGAGCCAATGAAAATCAATTCCACCCACCGCAGAGTCCAGAACCACCAGATCCAATCTAGACACCATCTCGGATGGGGTTCACCACCTCCAATGGTGCCTCTACGATGATGCGTGAGTAGTTCTTTGTAGACCTTCGGGTCCGTAGTTAGTAGCTAGATGGCTGCCTCTCTATCGCTGAATTCTCAATACAATGGTCTCTTGGAGATCAATATGATGTAACTTTTTTTGTGGTGTGTTTGTTGGGATCGATGAACTCTGAGTTTATGATCAGATCTATCTTTTTATATCCATGAAAGTATTTGAGTTTGTTTGATCTCTTTTATGCATGATTTCTTATAGCCTCGTATTTCTTCTCTGATGGGTTTTGTTTGGCCAACTTGATCTATTTATCTTTCAATGGGAAGAGGTGCTTTGTAGTGGGTTCGATCTTACGGTGCTTGATCCGAGTGACATAAAGGGAACCGACACGTATATATCGTTTCTACTAAGGATAAAATGTTGGGGTTGTCGGTGTACTAAAGTAGGGGTACCTTAGTACCCCGAACTTGTGCACAGGCAGTAGTAGCGTCCCGCGGCAAGGCTTGCCAAGGGAGCGAAAAGAGTCTTCATGGCCCTTTCTGACCTCGCCTCCTCCTAAAAGCTGTCGTGCTCTCTTAAGCGACAAACCCCGGAGCATTCCCGGGGCCCGCTTCTAATAGTAGCCGCGGCGACAAGAGGAGGAAGCGAAGGGCCTGAACCCGCCTTCTCCCTGCCTCCGCCAAGAGCGTGAGGAGGGCCAAGGGGCGCGGGGAGACGGCAGGGTCCGTTGCCGGGCGAGGAAGTGTCTATCTTAACGATGCAAAGGGTTCGCTCCTTGCCGCGGGATGTACCCGCGAGACAAATGGTCCGGCAAACACTCCCTTTTCATTAAAAACATTCCACTCAGGTACAGTTCAGAGAGAATGAAAAACATGAAAGATGGGATTACAAGATTTAAACACAATTAAGGCCCGAGGGCTTACAAGATAAAAAGAGATAAGGTGCCCGTAATCCCTTTCTTGTCTCTCTCCTCAGGAGGTAGGGCGAGGAGGCGAGAAGGGCAAAAGGGGCGCCTAGACGAGCTACGGGTGGCAGAAGACGCCAAGAGAGCATCCGGGGCTCCGCCCCGGGGCTCCGGAGGCCGGATGGAGACGGCGACGCCGGAAGCGGAGCTCGAGAAGGAGGCCGCGGGACGTCAACACGCTATCGAGGGCATCTAGCCCTCGTACTCCGAGTTGACGGCCTTGCCGCCAGCCTCTTCCGCAGCCTCGCCACTCCGGCCGCCCGAGAAGACGAAGCCCCGGCAAGAGGAGCTTGCCGGGCCGGAGAGAAGACCCCGGTGGTCGTCGCCGCGAGCAGGGGTGGTGACGGCGTCTGGGGCGAAGCTGGAAGTCGAGGCAGTGGCCATGCCGCCTGCCCTCTTCCTCTTCCGCAGCCTCCCTACGCCAACCGCCCAAGGAGACGTCCCCGGGGAGTTCACGGAGCCAGCGACGCGGACGATGGGGGTCGCCCGTGCCACACGGAGCTGCGACCGGCACCTAGTCGGACCCGTCATCCCGGCGGCCGCTCCCCTCGTCGTCGCTGTCGCTCCCCTCCTCGTCACTCTCGCTCGAAGAGGAGCCTCCGCTGTCGGAGGAGCTATCCACGCAGCACCGGGCCCGGGTGCCGAGGTCCCCGAAGACCTTGACGGAGAGGAGATCACCCTCCATCAGCTTAAAATGGAGGGTGAACCCCTCCATCAAGCTATGGATCCGGGCGAACGACTTCCACCCTCGGCCAAGACACATCACGCCGGGGGCTCGGGATTCGACGTGGACTCACGTACCACTGATCCCGCAGCCCCTCATGCGCAGTCTCAGCGTCTCGTGTTGCTCCGCTTCCAGGACGTACGCGAAGGGAGCCGAGAGGCGGAGGCGACGGCGAGGCGCCCGGCGCAGCCTGATGATGAACTCGCAGGGGTCGTCCCCGAGATGAACCGCCGGGAGAAACGGAGCCGCCGGCGGAGGCGAGGCCGGCGCGCCGTCCTGCCCGCCTCGAGCGCCTCGGCCCCGTCCACGGCCTCGTCCACGACCTCGCCCCCCCCTTCCCCTTACGGTTGGCTCCGTCACCACGGGTGCAAGGGGAGGAGGGGTGCGCTGCGTGGCGGCAACCCTTGCCGCCACCGAAGAAGGACCAGGGTTCCCTTTCTCCATGACAGTTGGGGAGAGGGGACCAGGGATCTAAGAGAAAGAAGGAAGGAGTGCGGACCCTCATCACCCCCTTCCGCTCCTTATAAAGGGGCGGAGTGGGGGCTCGACCGCCCCGCCCAACCAATCAAAGCAGAGGAAGGGCAGGCGATGGGGCCGACCCTCTACTTCGACCCGCGTCGGCCCTGTTTCCTGCCTCCACCACCGCAACCCCAAGCGCATGGAGGACGCGTGGCGGGCGAGCAGGGCCGAGGCGACAGATGAGGCGACCTCTCCCCACCCCGTGATCGTGGGGGCGGGCGCCCCGAAAGCCGCGCCTCGACCCCGTTCGTTCACCAAGCCGCGCCTCCACGTCTTCCCCCCACTTGAAAGTGGGGGCGGACGTTTCGCCTTTCCAAATAAAGGAATCGTGCCCGACGTGACGCATGCCTGCGGGCCTCAAGCCCCGCGCACGCCACCCACGTCACGCACGCCTCGCACGCCTCGCCCCCCACGACGCCGCGATAACGCGCGCCACTTGGGGAGAGCGCGATGGGCACAGAGTTAAGGAGTAGCGCAACCCAGGCCACGCGTGCCCGTGCACTGTTAGGGCCTGGCCCAACAACGCTCGGCACCGTGTATGGCCCAGACCCGGGGGCTCCTGTCGGTGTACTAAAGTAGGGGTACCTTAGTACCCCGAACTTGTGCACGGGCAGTAGTAGCGTCCCGCGGCAAGGCTTGCCAAGGGAGCGACAAGAGTCTCCATGGCCCTTTCTGGGCCGGACGAAGGCCAAGTGATCGAGCCAAGAAGACCAAGCCCCGGCAAGAGGAGCTTGCCGGGCCAAGAAGGCGAGGTCCGGCAAGAGGAGCTTGCCGGGCCAAGGCAACAAGGCCCCAACAAGAGGAGCTTGCCGGGACGACTAAGCCGAAGCACCAAGGCCCCGGCGGGAGGAGCTCGCCGGGACGGCCAAACCAAGGCACCCCAAGAGAAGCCCGCCACGGCGCGCCGCGCGCCCTGGCAAGGCCTGACGAGCGGCAAGCTCTCAGGTGCGGCAAGACAACCACCGCGGCAAGCCACTTGCCGCGGCAAACCACCACCTCAGGCATGCGCTCCAGCTCACCTGCCCACGCGTCACTCTGGAGCTTCCCCAGAGGCACGTGGCGGGGCGCCGCGCAACCTGGGGCGCGCGCGTGGCATGCGACGTTGGCAGGGTCGCCCCCGTGGCAAGCGGAGGCGCCCCTAACGGTCCGCCTTGGCACTGTTCAGGCGATCCAGACGGACATTTAATGCCTTTGGACCCCGCCGTCAGAGTTAGGTGCGATAGCACTGTGCGGCCACTGTTCGCACAGTTCCTTGCCATTTTTACCCTCACCTGCGTCGCTACCTGTGGGAAACCCCTTAGCATATAAAAGGAGGCCCATGCGCACGTAGGAGGGGGAGAGGAGGACCGAGGAGGACACCCAGTAGACCCTCGTCTACGTCCAGCTCCAACTTACTATAGTTTCTTGCGCTCCAGAGCAAGAACTCGAATCAACCAGACAAGCAGCAGTAGGGTTTTACGCATCCGTGCGGCCTGAAGCTGGGTAAAATCATTGTGTGTGTGTGTCGCCTCGATCTGCTCTTTGTGCAACCTCCGTCCCCCGCCGAACCGACAAGGGGCTCCGTCCCCATAGGTGCTCGTGGAGGCAGATATCCCCCGACATCTTTGGCGCGCCAGGTAGGGGGGTGCGTCGAGGTTGTGTGAACCAGATCCGGCGTCCGCGCGAGCCAGACTCTCATTGTTTGCGCCGGCATGGTGCCGAAGAAGAAAGCTCCGAAGGTGACCGGTCCGTCAGCGTCGAACCCACCGCCCATGGAGCAGACGGGTGGTGGGAAGGGCGCCGGCGGAGGAACGGGCGCCGTCGAACCAGTTCTTGGTCCCGCGACGTCCGAGCTCGCCCCGCGCCCCTCTCAGGAGGCGCGAAACCAGCAGCGTCACGGTACCCATGGTACCATACGCTCGCTGGACCCAGACCGTGCTGGTGGGTCCCAAGGCGCTCAGGACAAGCATGCGATCCAGCGTGCCGGAACGAGCGTCGCGCGGCTGCCTGGACCGGGTGCTGCTCCTTCTAACATAGTTAGGAATTCGAGCACATCCCGCTCCTCGCGCCGTTCGCCGCCTCTGCCCGCCACCCCAACGGAAGCTCTCGCGCGAGCTCAGCTACTCCTAGACTACCCTCCGACGGCGGACAAGCTCGACGACTGGTGGGCAACCATCCAGAGCCTCATCGGTTTCGCCAACGGCGACACTCCGCGGCAGCACAGCGCGTCGCAGCCGCGGCCAGTCACCCAGGCCAGAACCGATGGCGCCAAGAATGGCGGGGGCGCGACCACCGTGCACTCCCCGCCCCAGAAGTCGCGGTCACCGACTCGCCGGGCTCACCTCGACAACGACTCCACCGCGTCGTCGAACCCGCGAACTCGCCGCGACCAACGCCAAGTCCTTCACGAACGAAGGGAAGAAGACGCTCGAACCCGCATCGAGCGCAGAAGAGAGGCGCGGCGTCAATCAGACCAGCGCGTTGAGCCCTCTGGAAACATGCACGCACCAGGGGAACCAGGCGTACTGCCGTATTTGGTAGGCTGCCCCGCGTTCACCCGCGAGCTGCGGCAAGCCCGACGTGCCCGAGAAGTACGACGGCAAGTCGCACCCGTCGGAGTTCCTCAGCATCTACACCATTGCGGTGCAGGCTGCCGGGGGACGGGACGACAAGATCCTTGCCAACTACTTCCCGCTGGTACTCAAGCCCAACGTCAGATCCTGGCTCATGCACTTGCCGGACGGCTCCATCTCCTCCTGGCCAGATCTATGCCATCAGTTCGTTGGCGCCTTCACCGGCGGCCACAAACCAGATGGCCAGGCAAGCGACCTTCATCTGCTTGTTCAGAAGGAGGGGGAGCCTTTACGCAAGTTCATCCAGAGGTTCAGCCGTGTGCACTACAACATCCCAGACGTCCACCCCGCCGCGGTGATCAGCGCGTTCCACCAGAACATGCGCAACCGCAGGATGCGGGAAGAGATGGCGATGTGCAAAATCAAGGAGGTCAGCGTGCTTTATGCCCTGGCCGACAAGTGTGCACGCGGTGAGGAGGGGAGGAAGCTCCCCGGGGAAACTGTTGGAGAAGGAGAATCCGACAGTGAAGGTACCGCCCCGGCAAGGAGAGGCCGGCGGCGGAACGGAAAAAAGAAGAAAAACCCAGAGGTACTGGTTGTCGAGAAGTCCGGCAGCGAGGGCTCCGCCAAGAGAGCCCAGGCGGGAGGCCCCGGCAAGGAGGTTGTCGGGTGCGCCAACTGCCGGGCGGTGGCTGCTGCCGATAAGCGGGACGGTACCAACAAGAAGTACTGCAAGATCCACCGTACCAGGGGCCACGACCTCCAGAGTTGCAAGCAAGTCGAGCGACTCGTCGAGCTGCAGAAAGCCGAGTACGCACGACGCGACAAAGAGAGAGCCCAAGCAGGCGGCGGGGGATCCGGCACGAAGCGTCTCGACCCGGGGGAGCGCCGCGGCAAGGACAAGGAGCGGCAAGCAGACAGACCTCCCCGGGGACGCGACAAGGACGAAGACGATGACGACGATGAAGACATGGAAGACCCCGAGACCAGCGAGCAGGAGTTTCAGAAAGCCACTGAGGTCTTGTGTGTGGACGGCGGTGCCTCCCTGCACGCTTCCCACCACCAGCTTAAACGTTGGGTGCGGGAGGTCAATGCAGCGGAGCCACCCGTCGAGTCACGCAGACCCCTGAGATGGTCCAGCACGCCTATCATCTTCGACATTGAGGACCACCCTGATCGCACAACCGTGGTCGGGTGCTTGCCGATGTTGGTTTCCCCAACGGTCCGCAACCTCAAGGTCACTAAGATGCTAGTTGACGGCGGGGCCGGCTTGAATCTGATCTCCTCTGCTGTTCTCCGGAGACTCCAAGTTCCCGACAGCGAGCTCGAAGAAACCGGCACAGTCCAAGGAATCAACCCGGGAAGGAGCAAGCCGAAGGGAAAGATCACGCTGCCGGTCACATTTGGCAGCGAGCTGAATTTCAGGACTGAGAAGGTCACCTTTGACGTCGCCGACTTTCCGTTGCCTTACAACGGGATCCTTGGCCGACCAGCGCTCGCCAAGTTCATGGCGGCCTCTCACTGCGCGTATAACATGCTCAAGATGCCTGGCCCGATAAGCGTCATTTCTGTCCCCGGCGACAAGAAAGATGCCCTTATCTGCGCCGACCAAATATACCGGGATGCAACAGCAGCAACGGCCCGCGGCCCACTTGTCGCTGGAGCTTCCGGGGGAAAGAAGAAGTCCGGCAAGTGCTCTGGCGCCCACTCCGGCAAGCGCGCCTCTTCGGAGTGCTGCGCTGCCGTCGAGGACGTGCCATCGAGCCCCGCCGGCAGGAAGACCAAGCCCGGCGAGTGCTCTGACGCCCACTCCGGCAAGCGCGCCTCTTCGGAGTGCTGCGCTGCCGACGAGGACGTGCCATCGAGCCCCGCCGGCAAGAAGGCCAAGCCCGGCGAATGCTCTGGTGCCCACTCCGGTGAGCGCGCCTCTTCGGAGCGCTGCGCTGCCATTGAGGACGCACCATCGAGCCCCGCCGGTAAGCACAAGAAGACGACGGCTGCTCCACCAGCGATCAAGAAGGTGCCCGCCAAGGAGGACGGCACTGGTGGTACCTTCACCATCAGTGCCACTCTCGACCCAAAATAGGAAAGCGCGCTCGTTGCTTTCCTGCGGGCGAATGTCGATGTGTTTGCCTGGCAACCATTTGACATCCCCGGCGTTCCCAGGGAAGTGATTGAGCACCACCTTGCCGTCTGTCCTCATGCGCGGCCCGTCAAGCAAAAAGTCAGGAAACAAGCGGTGGAGTGCCAAGAGTTTATCGCGGAGGAGATCAGGAAGTTGGAAGCGGCAGGCCTCGTCAGAGGCGGGCTCCATCCGACGTGGTTGGCCAATCCTGTTGTCGTGCGCAAAGCAAACGGGAAGTGCAGGCTTTGCATCGATTTCACCGATGTCAATGGAGCCTGCCCTAAAGATCCATTTCCCTTTCCGCGCATCGACCAGATTGTTGACTCCACGGCCGGATGTGGCCTGCTTTCATTCCTCGACGCCTACTCCGGGTACCACCAGATTTTCATGACCAAAGAAGATGAAGAGAAGACTGCGTTCATCACTCCATGCGGCACGTACTGTTTCGTGCGGATGCCTTTTGGACTGAAGAACGCAGGCTCGACGTTTGCGAGGGTTGTCCACACTGCTTTCGAGCCACAGATCCACAGAAATGTGGAGGCCTACATGGACGACATTGTGGTCAAGAGCAGAGACAAGGCAACCTTGGTTCAAGACTTGGAAGAGACCTTTGCGAACTTGCGTAAGATCAGCCTCAAGCTCAACCCCGAGAAGTGCGTGTTCGGAGTTCCCTCCGGCAAGCTTCTCGGGTTCTTCGTGTCTCAGCGTGGGATCGAAGCCAACCCCGACAAGATCAAGGCCATCGAGCAGATTGAAGCACCAACGCGTGTTAAGGACGTGCGAAGACATGCCGGCTGCGTGGCGGCTCTCAGTAGGTTTATTTCCAGGTCTGCGGAACGCGCCCTGCCGTTTTTCAAAATCTTGAAAAAGGCAGGTCCAGTAAAATGGACTCCGGAAGCGGAGGCTGCGCTGCAAGACTTGAAGAAATACCTGTCCTCCGCTCCTATACTTGTCGCGCCTAGACCGCAAGAGAAGTTGCTGCTCTACCTAGCGGCAACCAATCAAGTGGCTAGTGCTGCGTTAGTTGCAGAGAGGGAAGCTGATGACGAGCCAGCAACCACGGCAAGCGCGTCCGACGACAAGTAGGGGGCTTCCCTGACAAGCTCTGGCCCCGGCAAAGGCGGATCCACGCAAGCGCAAGGGGAAGTGCAGAGGAAGAGGATGGTGCAGCGCCCAGTTTACTTCGTCAGTTCCCTCCTGCAGGGGGCTAGGTCGAGGTACTCTGGTGTGCAGAAATTGCTCTTCGGCCTCCTCATGGCCTCGAGGAAGCTGCGCCATTACTTCCAAGCACACGAGATCACAGTGGTCACTCGCTTTCCGCTTAAGAGGATACTGCAGAATCCCGAAGCAACAGGCAAGATTGTCGAGTGGGCACTAGAACTGTCAAGCTTTGGCCTCAAGTTCGAGAGCACATCGACCATCCAGAGCAGAGCATTGGCAGAGTTCATAGCAGAGTGGACGCCGACACCGGACGAAGAAATTCCAGAGACGAGCATCCCCGGCAAGGAAGCAACCAAAGAGTGGCTGATGTACTTTGATGGTGCCTTTTCGCTGGAAGGCACCGGTGTCGGCGTGCTGCTCATCGCGCCCACCGGAGAGCACCTCAAGTACATAGTCCAGATGCACTTTCCCAAGGAGCAAGCAACCAACAATACGGCAGAGTATGAAGGTTTGCTCGCCGGTCTCAGGATCGCGGCGGAACTTGGGATCAAGAAGCTCATTGTCAGGGGTGACTCGCAGCTCGTCGTCCGCCAAGTGAACAAGGATTACCAGTGCCCGTTGTTGGAGGCTTACGTTGATGAAGTGAGGAAGCTGGAAGAGCGCTTTGACGGCCTGCAAATGGAATACGTTCCAAGAGCAGAGAACGACATCGCCGACGGCCTGTCAAAATGCGCCGCACTAAAGCTACCTGTGGAACCAGGGACTTTTGTGCTCAAGCTGACTCAGCCATCCGTGACACCATCGACTGGGCCAAGCAAGAAGAGAAAATCGGTCTCCGGTGACTATCTCCCGGCAGAGCTTCCCGAAGCCGCCGCCAAGAGAGTCCCCAAGATCGACGCCAAGAGTGCTGAGGAGCTGCCCGCTCCGGCAAGCCCCAGGGTTTGTCCCGACGAAGCAGGCGCTCCCGGCAAGCCATGCCCCGGCAAGCTTGCCGGGGAACGTCAAGCTCCGGCTGAGCCCCAAGTCCTCGCCGTAGAAGCTGATGTTCCCGCAGCCGCCGACATGCCTTTAGTCCTCGTCGTCGAGCCACAGGCTCCGACGTGGGCACAGCAGATCGTCCGTTTCCTCCAGACAGGAGAACTTCCCGAAGAACAAGAAGAAGCGGAAAGAGTAGCCCGACAGTCCAGTATGTACCAGTTCATCGACGGCGCACTGTACAGAAGAGGACGCAATGGGGTGAAATTGAAGTGCATTCACCGGGAAGACGGACAGGAGCTGTTGGCGGAGATACACGGAGGCATATGTGGACACCACATTGGCGCCAGAGCACTTGTCGGCAAAGCGTTCCGGCAAGGTTTCTTCTGGCCAACAGCCCTCCAGGATGCAACTGCACAAGTAACCAAGTGTGAAGCGTGCCAGTTCCATTCCAAGAAGATACACCAGCCAGCTCAAGCTCTCCAGATGATCCCTTTGTCCTGGCCCTTCTCGGTCTGGGGGCTCGATATCCTCGGCCCCTTTCCCCGAGCCGTCGGGGGCTTTGAGTACTTGTTCGTTGCCATCGACAAGTTCACAAAGTGGCCAGAAGTAGAACCGGTGAGGAAGGTTACAGCCCAGTCCGCGATCAAATTCTTCAGGTCGATTGTTTGCCGTGTCGGGATCCCCAACAGGATCATCACCGACAACGGTACGCAGTTCACAAGCCACGCTTTCATGCAGTACAACCAAAACCTCGGCACCAAGGTCTGCTTCGCTTCTGTTGCTCATCCCCGGAGCAACGGTCAAGCGGAAAGGGCCAACGCCGAGGTACTGCGCAGACTCAAGACCAGAAGTTTTGACAAGCTGCTCAAGCGCGGACGGAACTGGATCGAGGAGCTGCCGGCGGTTCTTTGGTCGGTCAGAACGACGCCAAATCGAGCCACCGGCCAGACACCATTTGCTCTAGTCTATGGAGCAGAAGCAGTTACCCCCACGGAACTCGTATACGGGTCACCTCGAGTGCTCGCTTATGATGAGCTTGAGCAAGAGCGGTCGCGTGAAGATGACGCACTGCTCCTCGAGGAGGATCGTCTCCAGGCTGCTGTGCGATCCGCTCGCTACCAGCAAGCTCTGTGTCGCTATCATAGCCGCAAAGTTAAAGCCAGGAGCCTCGAGGAAGGCGACCTTGTTCTTCGGCGCATTCAGTCGGCCAAGATACACAACAAGTTGACGCCGAAGTGGGAAGGCCCTTACCGGGTGAAACGAGTCACGAGGCCCGGCGCCGTCCGCCTCGAGACCGAAGATGGTACTCCGGTGAGCAATTCCTGGAACATTGAGCATCTTCGCAAGTTTTACCCGTAAGGCGCGGTTGTCGGACCCCGTCCGGCAACCAACTCTTTGTACAAAAGTCTTGCCGCAGTTACATGTAATCCTTTGTACAAAGCCAGGCGCAGACCCTGGCAGCAATGAAGCGCTGGCGCCCCCAAGTTTTAGCATGCATGCTGAGTCGAGTCTCGTCCTTGGTTAGGGTTGATAGTGCCTAACAGTCGCTAACCCCTAACTTAGAGGTCGAGTCCGCGTCTTTTTCCCGTCCTTTCCCTTTGGCTCGCAGGAATTGCATACCCTTGCCGAGCCGCTGAAGGACGAAGAAGGGGAGAAGGGCGAGCCAGCACCCGCGCCCCGGCAAGCCAGAGTTGCCGGGGGCTGCAACCTCAGATAAGTCTTTACATCCCTTATCATGCATTCTCTCGTGAGCTGCGGAATGCGAAAACCTCGCTTCCTCCTAAAAGATGTCGTGCTCTCTTAAGCGACAAACCCCGGAGCGCGTTCCCGGGGCCCGCTTCTAATAGTAGCCGCGGCGGCAAGAGGAGGAAGCGAAGGGCCTGAACACGCCTTCTCCCTGCCTCCGCCAAGAGCGTGAGGAGGGCCAAGGGGTGCGGGGAGACGGCAGGGTCCGTTGCCGGGCGGGGAAGTGTCTATATTAACGATGCAAAGGGTTCGCTCCTTGCCGCGGGATGTACCCGCGAGACAAATGGTCCGGCAAACACTCCCTTTTCATTAAAAACATTCCACTCAGGTACAGTTCAGAGAGAATGAAAAACATGAAAGATGGGATTACAAGATTTAAACACAATTAAGGCCCGAGGGCTTACAAGATAAAAAGAGATAAGGTGCCCGTAATCCCTTTGTTGTCTCTCTCCTCAGGAGGTAGGGCGAGGAGGCGAGAAGGGCAAAAGGGGCGCCTAGACGAGCTACGGGTGGCAGAAGACGCCAAGAGAGCATCCGGGGCTCCGCCCCGGGGCTCCGGAGGCCGGATGGAGACGGCGACGCCGGAAGAGGAGCTCGAGAAGGAGGCTGCGGGACGTCAACACACTATCGAGGGCATCTAGCCCTCGTACTCCGAGTTGACGGCCTTGCCGCCAGCCTCTTCCCTAGCCTCGCCACTCCGGCCGCCCGAGAAGACGAAGCCCCGGCAAGAGGAGCTTGCCGGGCCGGAGAGAAGACCCCGGTGGTCGTCGCCGCGAGCAGGGGTGGTGACGGCGTCTGGGGCGAAGCTGGAAGACGAGGCAGCGGCCTTGCCGCCCGCCCTCTTCCTCTTCTGCAGCCTCCCTACGCCAACCGCCCAAGGAGACGACCCCGGGGAGTTCACGGAGCCAGCGACGCGGACGATGGGGGTCGTCGGTGCCACACGGAGCTGCGACCGGCACCTAGTCGGACCCGTCATCCCGGCGGCCGCTCCCCTCGTCGTCTCTGTCGCTCCCCTCCTCGTCACTCTCGCTCGAAGAGGAGCCTCCGCTGTCGGAGGAGCTATCCACGCAGCACCGGGCCCGGGTGCCGAGGTCCCCGAAGACCTTGACGGAGAGGAGATCACCCTCCATCAGCTTAAAATGGAGGGTGAACCCCTCCATCAAGCTATGGATCCGGGCGAACGACTTCCACCCTCGGCCAAGACACATCACGCCGGGGGCTCGGGATTCGACGTGGACTCACGTACCATTGATCCCGCAGCCCCTCATGCGCAGTCTCAGTGTTTCGTGTTGCTCCGCTTCCAGGACGTCCGCAAAGGGAGCCGGGAGGCGGAGGCGACGGTGAGGCGCCCGGCGCAGCCTGATGATGAACTCGCAGGGGTCGTCCCCGAGATGAACCGCCGGGAGAAACGGAGCCGCCGGCGGAGGCGAGGCCGGCGCGCCGCCCTGCCCGCCTCGAGCGCCTCGGCCCCGTCCACGGCCTCGTCCACGACCTCGCCCCCTCCCCCTTCCCCTTACGGTTGGCTCCGTCACCACGGGTGCAAGGGGAGGAGGGGCGCGCTGCCTGGCGGCAACCCTTGCCGCCACCGAAGAAGGACCAGGGTTCCCTTTCTCCATGACAGTTGGGGAGAGGGGACCAGGGATCTAAGAGAAAGAAGGAAGGAGTGCGGACCCTCATCACCCCCTTCCGCTCCTTATAAAGGGGCGGAGTGGGGGCTCGACCGCCCCGCCCAACCAATCAAAGCAGAGGAAGGGCAGGCGACGGGGCCGACCCTCTACTTCGACCCGCGTCGGCGCGGTTTCCTGCCTCCACCACCGCAACCCCAAGCGCATGGAGGACGCGTGGCGGGCGAGCAGGGCCGAGGCGACAGATGAGGCGACCTCTCCCCACCCCGTGATCGTGGGGGCGGGCGCCCCGAAAGCCGCGCCTCGACCCCGTTCGTTCACCAAGCCGCGCCTCCACGTCTCCCCCCACTTGAAAGTGGGGGCGGACGTTTCGCCTTTCCAAATAAAGGAATCGTGCCCGACGTGACGCATGCCTGCGGGCCTCAAGCCCCGCGCACGCCACCCACGTCACGCACGCCTCGCACGCCTCGCCCCCCACAACGCCGCGATAAGCGCGCGCCACTTGGGGAGAGCGCGACGGGCACAGAGTTAAGGAGCAGCGCAACCCAGGCCACGCGTGCCCGTGCACTGTTAGGGCCTGGCCCAACAACGCTCGGCACCGTGTATGGCCCAGACCCGGGGGCTCCTGTTGGTGTACTAAAGTAGGGGTACCTTAGTACCCCGAACTTGTGCACGGGCAGTAGTAGCGTCCCGCGGCAAGGCTTGCCAAGGGAGCGACAAGAGTCTCCATGGCCCTTTCTGGGCCGGACGAAGGCCAAGTGATCAAGCCAAGAAGACCAAGCCCCGGCAAGAGGAGCTTGCCGGGCTAAGAAGGCGAGGTCCGGCAAGAGGAGCTTGCCGGGCCAAGGCAACAAGGCCCCGGCAAGAGGAGCTTGCCGGGACGACTAAGCCGAAGCACCAAGGCCCCGGCGGGAGGAGCTCGCCGGGACGGCCAAACCAAGGCACCCCAAGAGAAGCCCGCCACGGCGCGCCGCGCGCCCTGGCAAGGCCTGACGAGCGGCAAGCTCTCAGGTGTGGCAAGACAACCACCGCGGCAAGCCACTTGCCGCGGCAAACCACCACCTCAGGCATGCGCTCCAGCTCACCTGCCCACGCGTCACTCTGGAGCTTCCCCAGAGGCACGTGGCGGGGCGCCGCGCAACCTGGGGCGCGCGCGTGGCATGCGACGTTGGCAGAGTCGCCCCCGTGGCAAGCGGAGGCGCCCCTAACGTTCCGCCTCGGCACTGTTCAGGCGATCCAGACGCACATTTAATGCCTTTGTCCCCCGCCGTCAGAGTTAGGTGCGATAGCACTGTGCGGCCACTGTTCGCACAGTTCCTTGCCATTTTTACCCTCACCTGCGTCGCTACCTGTGGGAAACCCCTTAGCATATAAAAGGAGGCCCATGCGCACGTAGGAGGGGGAGAGGAGGACCGAGGAGGACACCCAGTAGACCCTCGTCTACGTCCAGCTCCAACTTACTGTAGTTTCTTGCGCTCCAGAGCAAGAACTCGAATCAACCAGACAAGCAGCAGTAGGGTTTTACGCATCCGTGCGGCCCGAAGCTGGGTAAAATCGTTGTGTGTGTGTGTCGCCTCGATCTGCTCTCTGTGTAACCTCCGTCCCCCGCCGAACCGACAAGGGGCTCCGTCCCCATAGGTGCTCGTGGAGGCAGATATCCCCCGACAGGGGTCTATCTCTACATCGATAGATCTTGTCTACATCATGTCATCATTCTTATTGCATTACTCCGTTTCTCCATGAACTTATTACACTAGATGCATGCTGGATAGCGTTCGATGTGTGGAGTAATTGTAGTAGATGTAGGTAGGAGTCGGTCTACTAATCTTGGGCGTGATGCCTATATAATGATCATTTCCTGGATATCGTCATGATTATTTGAAGTTCTATCAATTGCCCAGCAGTAATTTGTTCACCCACGGTTTGCTATTTTTCTCGAGAGAAGCCACTAGTGAAACCTACGGCCCCCGGGTCTCTTTCTCATATTATTTGCCTTTGCGGTCTATTTTCCTTTGCTTTTATTTTCAGATCTATTAAACAAAAAATACAAAAATACCTTGCTGCAATTTATTCTTATTTATTTTATTTGGCGTTCGATCTATCAATCTACTACAATTTTATTCACGTCCATTTTTGCATCTTGGGGCGCCGCTACCCAAAAGGGATTGACAACCTCTTTTACACATCGGGTTGCGAGAAGTTGTTATTTGTGTGCAGGTGCAGTTTACGTTGTGTTGCTTGGTTCTCCTACTGGTTCGATAACCTTGGTTTCACATCTGAGGGAAATACCTACCGCTGCTATGCTGCATCATCCCTTCCTCTTTGGGGAAATACCGACGTAGCTTCAAGACGCATCAAAAGGAATTTCTGGCGTCGTTGCCGGGGAGGATCTTCAACATATACCAGGTTCCTAATTACAAATCTCATCTCCCCGCAATCTACATTATTTGCCATTTTCCTCTCGTTTTCCTCTCCCCCACTTCACAAAAATTTGCCATTTTATTCACTTCTCTTTTTCGTTCGCCGTTTTCTTATCGGATCTGTTTTTGAGTGCAACCTTGTTGTGTAGTCATCATGACTTAAGAGAACACCAAGTTGTGTGATTTCTCAAATAACAACAACAATGATTTTATCGGCACTCTGATTGCTCCCCCCGCCACTAGTGCAGAGTCTTGTGATATTAATACCGCTTTGCTGAATCTTGTTATGAAAGATCAATTTTCTGGTACTCCTAATGAGGATGTCGCATCCCATCTTAATACCTTTGTGGAATTATGCGATATAAAAAAGAACAAATATGTGGACAATGATGTCGTGAAGATGAAATTAATTCCGTTTTCTTTGCATGATTCTTCTTTGCCTCGCAATAGTATTGATTCTTGGAATAAGTGCAAAGATGCTTTTATCACTAAGTGTTTTCCACCCGCAAAATTATTTCCCTTAGAACCCAGATCATGAATTTCAAGCAACTTGAACATGAGCATGTTGCACAATCTTGGGAAAGTATGAAAATGATGCTAAGGAATTGCCCAGCTAATGGTTTAAATGTTTGGATGATCATACAAAAATTTTATGCGGGGTTGAATTTTTTTTCTCTTTATCTTTTAGATTCCGCCACGAGTTGTACTTTTATGGAAATTACTTTATGTGAATCCACCAAATTGCTTGATAATATTATGGCAAATTATTCGCAATGGCATACCGAAAGAGCTCGTACTAGTAAAAAAAATAATTCGGTTGAAGAAATTTCTTCTTTGAGTGAAAAAGTTGATGCTCTAATGAAATTTGTTGCTAGTAAAAGTGCTCCTCTAGATTTTAATGATATGCCTTTGTCTACTTTGATGGAGAAAAATAGTGATGCCACAGATGTGAATTTTATCTCTCAAAATAATTTCAATAACAATGCTTATAGAGGTAATTTTAGTCCTTGGCCTTTTCCTAGTAATTCCTCTAATAATTATGGTAATTCCTATGGAAATCCTTCTTATAATAATAATAGGAACACCTCTGATCTTGATAATAATATTAAATAATTTATCAACATGGAAAGAGTTTTCAACACTTCCATAGAAGAAAAGTTGAATAAGATTGATGATTTGTCTAGAAGTGTTGATAGAATTTCTCATGATGTGGAAAATCTCAAGATGAAAATTTTTGTGCCTCATGTTTATGAATAAATTAAAGCTCTTTATGTTTCTATGGATGAAAGTAAGAAAAGAACCGCTATGCTTAGAGCTAAAAGAGAATTTTTAGAAAAACGATTTCTAGTGATTTCTTTCGCAAAAGTGATGGAGATCTTAAAATGATTGGTGTTTCTTCTATTGATTCCTTGTTTAGTAAAATTAAAATTGATGAAAATGGGACTGGAGAAGAGTCAACTTTAGCTAGAAGGCATCCCAAAATTTTGGAGGGTGAAAATCTTGCTGAGAAAATTGATGAAGTGGGTTTGAAGAGGTCAAAACTTTAACTAGTGATGTGCCCACTCTTTTGGATTGCAAAGACTTTAATTATAGTAGTTGCTCTTTGATTGATTGTATTTCTTTGTTGCAATCCATGATAAATTCACTCATACTTATAAACAAAATAAAGCTTTTACTGAACATATTGTTGATGCTATGATGAAAGCTTTTGAAGAAAAATTGGAATTATAAGTTTCAATTACTAGAAAATTGCATGATGAGAGAGAACCCACTATCAAAGTCAAGAGTAAAAATTATGAGTGTTTTGCTTTGTGTGACTGGGGTGCTAGTGTTTGTACAATTCCGAAATCTTTGTGTGATGTGCCTGGTCTTACCAATCTTGAAGAATGTTCTTTAAATTTGCACTTGGCGGATTCTACTATTAAAAAGCCTATGGGAAGAATTAATGATGTTCTTATTCTTGCAAATAGGAATTATGTGCCCATAGATTTTATTGTTCTTGATATTGATTGCAATCCGTCTTGTCCAATTATTTTTGGTAGACTGTTTTTACGCACTATTGGTGCCATGATTGATATGAAAGAAGGCAATATTAAGTTTCAATTTCCTTTGAGGAAGGGTATGGAACACTTTAATATAACAATAATTAGACCACCATATGAATCAATCATGAGGGCATCTTATGGATCTCAAAACAAATATGACAAAACTTAGATCCTTGCTTTACGCCTAGCTAAGGGCGTAAAACTATAACGCTTGTTGGGAGGCAACCCAATGAATAAAATTTATTTTTGCTTTTTGCTTTCTGTTCTTGAGTGTTAGTACGATTATGCAACTGTTATGATTGTGTTTTTTGTGTTTTAATTAGTGTTTGTGCCAAGTAAAGCCTTTAGGATCTTCTTGGGTGATAGTTGTTTGATCTTGCTGAAAATCAGAAACTTTTGCTCTCCCGAAAACAATTCTCATTATTTACTAGAGCGTGATAAAATGCCAATTATTTTTGAAGTAGATTAATATACAAATTTCTCAGGTCGTCTAAGTTTTCAGAATTTTTTGAGTTCTAGAAGTTTTCGAAATAGTCAGATTGTTCTGTTTTGACAGATTCTGTTTCCTTTGCATTGTGTGCTTATTTTAATGGATCTATGGTTTTCTTTGATGAATTTTTGCCATAAAAAAGTTGGAATACAGTAGATATAATGCAAAAGAAAAATATGAATTGGTTTGGTACAATACTTACACTAGTGATTTGCTTTCTTTTACTAACACATCTCAAGAAGGTTTTGTTGAGTTTTGTGTGATTGAAGTTTTCAAGTTTTGGGTTATCTTACGATGGATGGAGGAATAAGGAGTAAGAATAGCCTAAGCTTGGGGATGCCCCGGCATCCCAAGCTATTATCCAAGATAGAGCAAGCAGCTAAGCTTGTGGATGCCGTGAGTGGCCTCCCCTCTTTCTTCTAACGACCATCGGTATTTTACTCGAAGCTATATTTTTATTCGTCACATACTATGTGTTTTGCTTGGAGCGTCTTGTATGATACGAGTCTTTGCTTGTTTTATTTTTTGTTTTAAGTCTTGATTCCTTACTGGACACACCTATTTGAGAGAGCCAAAATTATGTCATGACTTGTTAGAATAACTCTCTATGCTTCACTTAAATTTTTATGAGCTATGGACTTGCTCTAGTGCTTTACTTATATACTTTTGAGCATGGTGTGCTCTATATTTTTTTGAAGAAATGCTCTCTTTCTTAACTTACATTTATTTGAGAGTTAGTAAAATTTTCAAGAAATTCTCTCTTGCTTCACTTAAATTAATTTGAGAGAAAGAGAAAAAAAATATGCTCATGATCTTCACTTATATTTATTTGAGCTTGTCAAAAGCAACATATGAAAATTAGTTCCAAAGTGATAGATATCCAAGAAGGATATAATAAAAACTTTCATGAAGATCATTGGACAAAATAAACTTGATTCTTAGTAATAGGTTTGAGATATGATGATGTGATATGTGAGTCATGTTGATGAGTAATTATGCTTTAGTAAGAATATTGGTGTTAAGGTTTGTGATTCCCTATGCAAGCACAAAAGTCAATAATTATGCAATGAAATTATATCCTACTTGTGGTGCATTATTCGGTGTTAATTATGCTTAATGCTCGCTTATGAGATTACCCGTTTCTTGGTTGGTCGCTTCTCAATCTTTTGCTAGCTTTCATTTTGCACTAAGTATGATCTCTACTTGTGCATCCAAAAACCTTTAAACCAGTTTTGCCACATGAGTCCACTATATCTACCTATATGAAGTATTCTTTTGCCGTTCTAAGCAAATTTGTATTTGCCATCTCTTTTTTTCAAAATAAACTTCTCTTTTGTGTGTTGGTTTCGCTCGCGGAGCGGTGAGGGGTGGATAATATTTTCCATGCTAGATGTGTTATTCTCACGACGAGTGTTTATTCACTTGTCAGTGCACGAGAGTAAGGAAAAGGTATTAGGGATGCCCAGTCCCGAAATGAAAAATGAATTTACTTTATGTTGTCAAATAATAAATTCCCTGGAAAGTGTTGGTATGGAGGGCAACCGTGGATACGACTAGCCATGGAAAGTGAAAGTATGGTTGAAAAAGGAATAAACTTTATTTTCTGTTTGGGAACCGCCTATGATATATCTAGCATGGAAAGTGTCGGGAACTCTAAGTCGTTTTCGTTGGTGGGAAGGATACACCTCCCAAAATGTTTTTATCTCTAAGTTTTTCGCTTTGAGCTCTGGCACCTCTACAAATCCCTACCTCCCTCTGCGAAGGGCCTTTCTTTTACTTTATGCAAACTTTATTTTGAATTTGAGTCTCCATCTTCTCTTATAAAAGCACCAACTAGGAGGCAATATGATCGTACTTGAGTATTGGGTGTAGCTAATATGCGAGTGTGTTTCATGAATGGATCAATGACTGAGCATAATGGGCTAGGGATAACTTATTTTAGCATTTATATATTGAAAGACATGGTTGCTTGTTGATATGCTTGAGTATTTAAGTTATCATGTCAAAACTAGACTATTGCTTTGAACAATATAAAAGTCCAAATGTCCATGCTACAAAGAAAATAAATATGATATGACATGATAGGCAACATTCCACATCAAAAATTCTGTTTTTATCACTTACCTACTCGAGGAAGAGTAGGAGTTAAGCTTGGGGATGCTGGTACGTCTCCAACGTATCTTTAATTTTTGATTGTTCCATGTTGTTATTTTATCAATATTGGATGTTTTATAATCATTTTATTGTCATTTTATATCATTTTTTGGGTACTAACCTATTGACATAGTGCCAAGTGCCAGTTGTTGTTTTCTGCATGTATTTTACATCGCAGGAAATCAATACCAAACGGAGTCCAAACGCAACGTAACTTTACGGAGATGTTTTGGACCAGAAAACACCTAATGGGCCCTAGCTACGCCTGGGGGGTGGTCTAAGGAGAGCACAACCCACCAGGGCACGCCAGGAGGCCCATACGCTCCCTAGTGGGTTGTGCCCACCTCGGGTGCCCCCTAGGCCGCCTCTTTGCTCTATAAATACCCCAATATTCTAGAAACCCAACGGGAGTCGAAGAAAATCAATTCCAGTCGCTGTAGAGTCCAGAACCACCAGATCCAATCTAGACACCATCTCGGATGGGGTTCACCACCTCCATTGGTGCCTCTCCGATGATGCGTGAGTAGTTTTTTGTGGACCTTCCGGTCCGTAGTTAGTACCTAGATGGCTTCCTCTCTCTCGCTGAATTCTCAATACAATGGTCTCTTGGAGATCCATATGATATAACTCTATTTGCGGTGTGTTTGTTGGGATAGATGAACTTTGAGTTTATGATTAGATCTATCTTTTTATATACATGAAAGTATTTGAGTTCTTTGATCTCTTTTATGCATGATTTCTTATAGCCTCGTATTTCTTCTCTGATATTTGGGTTTTGTTTGGCCAACTTGATCTATTTATCTTTCAATGGGAGGAGGTGCTTTGTAGTGGGTTCGATCTTACGGTGCTTGAACCCAGTGACAGAAAGGGAACCGACGCGTACGTATCGTTGCTACTAAGGATTAAATGATGGGGTCTATCTCTACATAGATAGATCTTGTCTACATCATGTCATCATTCTTATTGCATTACTCTGTTTCTCCATGAACATAATACAATAGATGAATGCTGGATAGCGGTCGATGTGTGGAGTAATAGTAGTAGATGCAGACAGGAGTCGGTCTACTAATATTGGACGTGATACCTATATAGTGATCATTGCCTGGATATCGTCATGATTATTTTAAGTTCTATCAATTGCCCAACAGTA
The DNA here is from genome assembly GCA_032464435.1 of Aegilops umbellulata. Lineage (NCBI taxonomy): Eukaryota > Viridiplantae > Streptophyta > Magnoliopsida > Poales > Poaceae > Aegilops > Aegilops umbellulata. The sequence continues at coordinate 331,258,946 of CP136056.1, forward strand.
ATTTGTTCACCCACCGTTTGCTATTTTTCTCGAGAGAAGCCACTAGTGAAACCTACGCCCCCGGGGTCTCTTTCTCATATTATTTTCCTTTGCGATCTATTTTACTTTGCTTTTATTTTTAGATCTATTAAACCAAAAATACAAAAATACCTTGCTGCAATTTATTCTTATTTATTTTATTTGGTGTTCGATCTATCAATCTACTACAATTTTATTCACGTCCATTTGCCCATCTTGGGGCGCCGCTACCCGAAAGGGATTGACAACTCCTTTTACACGTCGGGTTGCGAGAAGTTGTTATTTGTGTGTAGGTGCTGTTTACGTTGTGTTGCTTGGTTCTCCTACTCGTTCGATAACCTTGGTTTCACATCCGAGGGAAATACCTACCGCTGCTGTGCTGCATCATCCCTTCCTCTTTGGGGAAATACCGACGTAGCTTTAAGCCGCATCTCATTCATGGACTCGCAGTTCCAAGCACGTCAAGGCATGCCGTGGAAGGTAAGCTTTGTTAAAAACTCAAGCTCAGAGGGTTGTTCGGAAGTGGATCAACAATGTATCCAACTCCCTCCAAAAGGTGGTGATGAAGGTCATCGGTCTCGACGCAGAGTACACGGAGCGTGCCACTGAGAAGATCCAACGCGCCGCCGTCCTTCAGCTGTGCCTCGAAGATGATGTTTTGGTGTACCAAATCATACACCCGCCCTCCATACCAGGTGAGCTTCATGATTTCTTGTCTCGGGAGGACATATACTTCTGTGGGGCAGCCATCGCGGGGGATAAACAGAAGTTGGAGCCGTACAACCTTGATTAGAAAAGCATCGCCGATGTACAAACCAAAATAAAAATTCCTCTAGAAGATTGTGATAAACCGACACCATCCCTATTCGATGTAGCAAATTTTGTGCTCGGAACAAATCTTCGGAAGGGTGATGAGACACTGGCATTAAGGTCGTCTGGATGGGAGAATTATCCCTTGACGTACGAGCGAATAAAATATGATGCCCTTGATGCCCGTGTGAGTTTTGAGATAGCTGCAAGGTCAAGAGAGCTTGTTGCGAAGCCGTCTCCCACAGAAAATGAGAAGAAGAAGAAGAAGAAGAAGAAGAAGAAGAAGAAGAAGAAGAAGAAGAAGAAGAAGAAGAAGAAGAAGAAGAAGAAGAAGAAGAAGAAGAAGAAGAAGAAGAAGAAGAAGAAGAAGAAGAAGAAGAAGAAGAAGAAGAAGAAGAAGAAGAAGAAGAAGAAGAAGAAGAAGAAGAAGAAGAAGAAGAAGAAGAAGAAGAAGAAGAAGAGAAGAAGAAGAAGAAGAAGAAGAAGAAGAAGAAGAAGAAGAAGAAGAAGAAGAAGAAGAAGAAGAAGAAGAAGAAGAAGAAGAAGAAGAAGAAGAAGAAGAAGAAGAAGAAGAAGAAGAAGAAGAAGAAGAAGAAGAAGAAGAAGAAGAAGAAGAAGAAGAAGAAGAAGAAGAAGAAGAAGAAGAAGAAGAAAGAAGAAGAAGAAGAAGAAGAAGAAGAAGAAGAAGAAGAAGAAGAAGAAGAAGAAGAAGAAGAAGAAGAAGTAGATGGGCTATTTCGATGGTGTGCATGTCTTTGGAACAAGTAGTACCGTGGGCCCGCTTGACTATAAGGAACTATTTATTCGCCTAGCATTCTCTACTACTCCTTCCAGTGATCGGTATGCAACGCATGTGTCCATAGACATGACAACTTAAGTTCAACTATGGTGACCATCATGTTTCATCCACTGCCACTCGATTTCCACGATGCCGCTCCAACCCACGGCACCAGGTCCCCCAACGTGCGCCTCACCCCTCTCGGCCACACCGCCCCTCTGCCTTTGTGTGCATGACATGTGGGCCACCTGAAATGCAGCGAGCATCAAGTTTCTACCACAGCCACACGCGATTCCCACGACGCCGCTCGAACCATGACACCACAAGTCGCCCGACCTGTGGCTCACCCCTCTCGGCCCCACTGCCCCTCTGCCTTTGGGAGCATTACATGTGGACCACCCACCTATCGGGTCCACATGTTATTTACTCAAAGGCAGGTGTAGTAAGGCACTGAAGCTCAGTACCGAGGGCCCCAAGAGGGAAATGTAACTCCTGCGCCAGGCCTTGTGGTGCTACCGCTGCATGAACTCGTGCCAAACTCGATATTTGTTTCTTACTACACAAGCACGCAATGATTTAATGGACATTGTAATCTCAACATGTGATGGGGAGCTCTAAATTTGAATTTGAAACTTATAAAACAAAAAAATTCAAAACAAATAAACTGGAAGAGAGGGAGTATACCGTAGGATGTGTTGAAGGAAATATGCCCTAGAGGCAATAATAAAGTTGTTATTTATATTTCCTTATATCATGATAAATGTTTATTATTCATGCTAGAATTGTATTAACCGGAAACTTAGTACATGTGTGAATATATAGACAAACAGAGTGTCCCTAGTATGCCTCTACTCGACTAGCTCGTTAATCAAAGATGGTTAAGTTTCCTAGCCATAGACATGTGTTGTCATTTGATGAATGGGATCACATCATTAGAGAATGATGTGATGGACAAGACCCACCCGTTAGCTTAGCACTATGATCGTTTAGTTTATTGCTATTGCTTTCTTCATGACTTATACATGTTCCAATGACTATGAGATTATGCAACTCCCTAATACCGGAGGAACACTTAATGTGTTATCAAACATCAAGACGTAAGTGGGTGATTATAAAGATGCTCTACAAGTGTCTCCGATGGTGTTTGTTGAGTGGGCATAGATCAAGATTAGGATTTGTTCACTCCGATTATCGGAGGTGTATCTCTGGGCCCTCTCGGTAATGCACATCACTATAAGCCTTGCAAGCAATGTGACTAATGAGTTAGTTACGGGATGATGCATTACGGAAAGAGTAAAGAGACTTGCCTGTAATGAGATTGAACTGGGTATGTTGATACCGACGATCGAATCTCGGGCAAGTAACATACCGATGACAACGTATGTTGTTGTGCGGTTTGACCGATAAAGATCTTCATAGAATATGTAGGAACCAATATGAGCATCCAGGTTCCACTATTGGTTATTGACCGGAGATGTGTCTCGGTTATGTCTACATAGTTCTTGAACCCGTAGGGTCCGCACGCTTAATGTTCGATGACGATTCGTATTATGAGTTTATGTGATTTGATGTACCGAAGGTTGTTCGGAGTCCCGGATGAGATCACAGACATGACGAAGAGTCTCGAAATGGTCGAGACATAAAGATACATATATTGGAAGGCTACATTTAGACACCGGAATGGTTCGGGTCGTTTCAGACAAGTTTTGGAGTACCGGGGGTTACCGGAACCCCCCCCCCCCCGGGAAGTTATTGGGCCTCATGGGCCTAGTGGTGGAAGAGAGGAGGCAGGCCAAGGTGTGGCGCCCCCCAGCCCAAACCGAATTGGACTAAGGCTAGGGGCCGGCCCCCCTTTCCTTCTCTTCTCCCTCTCCTTCCCCCCTTCTCCTTGTGGAAGTAGGAAGGGGGGTGCGAATCCTACTTGGAGTAGGACTCCCCCCTTGGGCGCGCCTCCTCCTGGCCAGCCTCCTCCTCCCTCCCTCCTTTATATACGTTGGGTGGGGGCACCCAAAGGCATAACAGACAATCTCTTAGCCATGTGCGGTCCCCCCTCCACAATTTTACACCTCGGTCATATCGTCCTAGTGCTTAGGCGAAGCCCTGCGCCGGTAACTTCATCATCACCATCACCACGCCGTCGTGCTGATGGAACTCTCCCTCGGCCTCAGCTGGATCAAGATTCTGAGGGACGTCCCCGAGCTGAACGTGTGCAGATCGCAGAGGTGTCGTGCATTCGATACTTGATTGGTTGGATCGCGGAGATGTTCGACTACATCAACTGTGTTACTAAACGCTTCCGCTTTCGGTCTATGAGGGTACGTGGACACACTCTCCCCGCTCGTTGCTATGCTTCTCCTAGATATATCTTGCGTGATCATAGGCAATTTTTTTGAAATACTACGTTCCCCAACATGTGTCCCATATGAAACAAGTCCCCCGGTTTGTCACCGCGAAGATGCGGTTAGAAAGGAGCACAACGTCTTCATACTCGTACGGCAACAAATCGCCCGCAGATAACATGTTCCACCTTTGACTGCCATGTGCAAGGTTCGTGAAAGCAATCGCGATGTCGAGCACCACGATGAGAGTGTAATTTTAGTTGGCGGACGACCTTATCGGGACTTCCATGATTGCTATCTTCTTCATCTCATTGTGGTTCCATCGTACCAATTCAGGCGGTGGCCCGTTGCATGGCTGATCCCAATGTTGGACAAAGGTTCTACGAGAACGGTGTCACCATTGTAAATCTTGTGCAAATTGATGTTGGTACCCTCCCGTACATATGCAAGCCAATCTCCACTCGCACCGAGCCTAACCTCTGAAATAGTGGGCAGGGGGAGAATTAGGAAATGGATACGGAAGTAGTCTTTAAAATGCATTTACTACATGATCAAACTCATCTTGCCTGCTGATCGGACAAATCTGAGTGCCCCTCAATGTCGTCATCTCAAGGGGCGTCAACTTGCAACTTCGGCCACGCCGCACTGGAGAGACCCCCAAGAAAACATCCTTGTGCATTGTACGTAACATCAAGATGCATTTGTATGAGTAGTTTATCTTGTGAGAGAAAAGGGTGAACGAGGGAAGGCCTTATTTGCAAATGTGGAGAGGGGTATAGGTATATTTTTGCAAAATTGCCATAGTTTTCTTCCTATCAGTCAGATATAAATCAGACGGCCTATATTGCAGGATAGCAGGCACACCATCATCACCAACTCTGTTATTTTTATAAGACTAGCAAGATGCCCGTGCATTGCACGTAACATCAAGATGTGTTTGTAGGAGTAGCTTATCTTGTGAGAGAAAATGATAAACGAGGGAATGCCTTATTTGCAAATGTGGGGAGGTGTGTGGGTACCTTTTTGCAAAACTGCCATAGTTTCCCTTCTTTCCGTCAAATATAAACCGGACAGCCTATATTACAGGATGGCAGGCACACCATCATCACCAACTCTGTTTTTTATAAGAGTGTAGATAAGAGTAGTAGACTAGCAAGATGCCCGTGTGTTGCACGAAACATCAAGATGCATTTGCCTGAGTAGTTTATCTTGTGGGAGAAAAGGATGAACGAGGGAAGGTCTTATTTGCAAATGTGGAGAGGGGTGTGCGTATATTTTTGCATAATTGCCATAGTTTCCTTCCTATCCGTCAGATATAAATCGGACGGCCTATAATGCAGGATGGCAGGCACACCATCATCAACACCTTTTTTTGTAAGAGTAGAGTAGAGATAGAGATAGAGACTACTGCTACCAATGTGCTGGCCCATGCGTTGCAATGGATCCAAAGTAGTAGAATAATACTTGTTCACGGGCTTGAAATATAAACACTCTAGTTTTGATATACATATATCAGTAAAAATAAATCATGCTTCACTCAAAATATATTCCTCGGGCTGTTTTGATGAGGTGAGTTTGGCTGGTTTGAAGATAACAGGTTTAAAAAAAATTGGAGCTATCTTTTACATTTTGTAGTGTGGCACGGCATCCGGTGCACCTAAGTGTCTAATTTTTTTTTGAGTTTGGGTCGGTGGCACTCCCTGCGGCAAGATGCCCATGTGGACTTCTTCTATAACTAGCAAGATGCCCGTGCATTGCAGGGAACATCAGGATGCATTTTTTACAAAACACCTATTGTGATTGACCCTTGTAGGAGTAATCCCATGTGTAAAAACTAATGATATCTCGAGAATTTTATCAAAAAAATGGTATCTTTGGAACAAGTTTTCTCTACTACTGCTCATTGCAGTGAGCGGTATGCAATGCATGTGTGAGCAGACATGAAAACTTGTCCACGGAAGTTGAACCACGGCAACCATCACGTTTCTTGTTTCTACCACTGCCACACGTGATTCCCACGACACCGCTCCAACCCATGGCACGACGTCCCCTGATGAGCGCCTCATCCTTCTCGGCCCCACCACTCCTCTGCCTTTGTGTGCATGACATGCGGGCCAGCTGAACTGCGGCGACCAGCAACTTTCTACCATAACCACACCCGATTGGGCGTGGTTTGCCTGCTCTGCTCCTGTGCTCCGATCCGTACTCCCGCACCATCGAATTTTCATCCAGTGGCTGTTACACATTTCGTCCCGGGCATCAATCCTCAGCTGGAGTACTTCTGTACTATAGGTAGTACCCACCGGTGTGGCCATCTATGCCTCGTAACGCCCCGACGCCCAGCTGTGGCACCCTCGCCACGACCATGCCACCACCGGCCGGTTCATCTCAAACGAGTGAGTCGCTAACCACGCCACCACCATGAGAATGACATGTGGGCCAGCCGAATTTAAGGTCCACATGTCATTGACGCATAGGTCGGTGCACTAAGCCACTAAAGCTCGGTCCCATGGGCCCCGAGAGGGAAATGTAACTCCTGCGGTAGGCCTTGTGGTGCTCCTACAGTACGAGCTCGTGCCAAACCCGGAATTTGTTTCTTACTACTACCGATGTGCCGGCCCATGCATTACAATGGATCCAAAGTATATCTATTTACCGGAGTGCACTCTAGACACATTATCTATTTATTTTTCTCTAACATTTCCTAGCCATGCAACCAAGCCACATAAGCTTCATGGGTGCCCCCACATCATATTATTCATACTATGTTAACTGAAAAAAGGTAAATCACCCAAAACAAGATCTTCCCATTTTTTTTCCTACGATGTTGTGCCGTGCATGTATCTAGTTGTATAGTGGTAGTACTAGTTGTAGTACAAACTTCGTACTAGTAGGAGTAGTAGTATGGAATGCTCCTACTCAATCAATGAGCCCCATATTACACCACATTTCTTGGCTTCCGTGCTACAGCTAGATCCTCCCCTCGTTTCTGTTTTCCAACACGGCGGGCGGGGTGCGGTTTGCCAATAGTCGGTTTTCTCAAAGGCAGTCGCACATGAAAGTGAAAATGCTAGGGAAAATGCCTTCCCTAGCTATGTGGCGTGCCAGACGGGTCGTGGAGTACTCCTGATTCCCAGGCGTGTGGGGGATGCGACGCGAACACGGCATGCCTTTTCCTTTTACTAGCAATGTGCCTGTGCGTTGCGACTGATCCAAAGTAGTAGAATAGCAGTACTTGTTCACAAACTTGAAAGAAACCACTCTTGTTTTGATATACATATATACTACTAAAAATATATTACTTTTCACTCAAAATATATTTCTCAAACTGTTTTGATGAGGTGAGGGAGGGATGTGGTTGCTTTCAAGATAATAAGAGGTTTTCTGGAAATTGGAGCAGAGAAGTGGGCTATTGTTGCAAAAATGCAACAACTTACCTCACAGCCGTTAGATGCAGATCTAATGGTCAGAAATGACGGATGGCAGACACACCACCATCAGCAACTGAGTCTTTTATAGGAGTAGGAGTAGAGAAACATGTATAAATTGTAACATTTGGTTCTGCTCCTTGGCATGATCGATAGATAGAAATAACGATTCGAAACGCTAGGGCAGGGCTATTTCCGCCAGATAAGTAGGGTACGTACTAGCTAGGTTGGCGCATCATCGATTTGGTCACATGCAGTCTGGCATGTTCTAATGTTTCTAGCAAGATGCCCGTGCGTTGCACGAAGTTGATGGAAAAGGTAAGAACAACTTATAAATCGACAAATGGAGTATTAGTTACAGTGATGCATATAATTAAGCAAAGGGATCGCACATGTCAATATTGACTGGAATGAGAATGCAATAGCACAATAAGAATTAAGGCCACGATGATGTGATCGCAGTGGTGGTTACAGGAGGCAAGAAGAAAGATGCATCCATCAACATACGACCTCCTCCTCCTCAACTCGGTGCGCCGGCCACCGACCGGCGGCTAAGGAGCGGCGACTTTTTTGGCGAGGTCAAGGTGCTTATTAGCAAAGGCATCCAAGGCTTCCAGCCGGTTGAGGAAGGCCAACGTCTTAGCATCCTCACTGGCCCTGTAGATACCTATGTACATGATTTGCTCGTACACGTGGATGTGTAGGTCGGCGAATTCTTGCAGGGCGAGGTGCCTCACGGCAAGCACGACCTCCAGGGCCACCAGTGCTTGAAAGAGGTTCCGGCCATGGCGGCCGATTAGGATGGCAGATAATGAGGAGCCCGGGCGCGCGGGCTGGAGGAGTACGGCCATGTTGTCCGCGAGCTTCTTGAGGACAGTGAACTTGTTGGTCGTGGCAACGATCATCTGGTCCAACTGAGAGTCGTAGTTGGCATCGACGGAAGCCATCCACTAGCCGGTCACCAACACCGTCTAGAGACGATCCTCGGCGCCATGCCACAGGCCGGCGTCGTGGACCATCTGGCACAGCCGCTCGCTGCTCGCGCGCATCGCCGCCATGGGTCTAGAGTGAGCACTTTTGCGCTTAGTGTAGGTGCTTAGGCAAATGGTTAGTTGCGTATGATGTGGTAGATGCATTGGAATGGAGGGGCGCCTTTATATGAGTGCAAACTGTGTTGCATTCACATCGTGCTGCCTCTTTTCCCAGTCCTCCTCCCATTACTTCCCTCATGCATTCATGATGCTAATTGAAGGAGGATGCATCATTGGCCGTTAGACATTTGGGGAACCGCTACCCTCTCCCTCATCTGCATTAAAGCCATATCGGGAACTGCGCCGCCCGCTACACGCCTGGCTGAACACGCCTCCTCGCCTCCATCAAACGCCTCCGTTAAACCCGCATGCAAACCGAGAAACCTACTTCGGCCACATGTCCGTTAATGAGAGGGCCGGAATTTAATGCAATGTCGGCCGAGATCCTCCCGTCCGCCCTCAGTTTAAACAAGGCCAGACGCCAGCCAAGCTCCTACCGTTCGTCCTCTATTTAAACGAGGCCAGACAGACAGCGGGCAAGAATTGCACCCCTCCGCCGCTCCCCCATCTCCTCCTTCACCATTTTCTCAACTCTTCTGATGGCTTCTGAGGAGCCGTTCTTCGGCATACTACCCGGTTGGGTGGCTCGTCGAGCCCCCGGAGGCCGCTCGGTGCTTCACCAACTTCACTTGGCCCGACGGATCTAGTTGCCACCCCAAGCCGACACGTGGTTCAGCAACTCGCCGCTTCAATTCAGCTCGATGGGGAGTCGCGAGTTGATCCACGCCGGTACGGTTGTCGTTTCTGCCGTGTCGTACCGCGCCACCAGTGTATGCAGTGGACGTGCCTCCCGTGTCTGTGGGCGTGCCTCCCGTGCCTGCGGGCGCGCCTCCCGTGCCTACGGCAGCGCCATGCAGGCAGAGATAGAAGTCGGGTGCATGGAGAGCGACGAGTCGGTGGCCAGCTTCTCCGTGTCCGCCGCCATCATCAAGGAGAATTAGAACACGGGAGGCCGCCGCTACTTGGGTCCCATGAAGGCTACCGCCGAGGCAACGACTGCGCATTCAGGTGGTTTCTTTGCTGCTTCATTTCTTCCCAGGATCTTCGTCGACCCCGCAAGTGTCTGCCAAACATGAGGAAGACAAAGGGATCTGCGGGCGGCCATTTAGATTAAGTACTCCCTCTTCGGCCAGCGAGAAATATTTGTTCTAAGAATGGATAAATTGGTTGTATCTATAACTAAAATAAGTCTAGATACATCCATTTCTAGGACAAGTATTTCCGGACGGAGTGAATATTAATTATACCAAGAGAGCCAGATTAGCACCGCTTAGTTCATGTAAATGTAATGAAATCCATCATGATTATATGAAGATCTGGCTTTTTTATACGAAATCCTTCATGCTTATATGAAATCAGTCCGTCTTTGCACGAATTTCATCTGGTTGGTTAGAGTTGTTAAAATGTATGCCGCTGGCATTTGATGTCGTCCTCCGCAAAAGGAAGCGGGAGGAAATTTGCCGGCTTCCGTTGGAGATACTCTTATGCTGGAAATAATAGTCACATCCAATCAATTTGAGTTAATTGCGTGTATGATTCTCCCTCTATAAAAAGTTTATTGCATGTACAGTGTACACATGACTTGCAGGGTGGCTACAACTTCGTACAGAAAGTTAAAAAGAAACAAGTCCATCCTTAATCTTGTATTCTAAGTAATCTATGGGTTCCACTGTCAGTACAGTAGCGAAAGAAGTGTATATTAAGTAATATATAATATAAAAATCTAAAGTTAAAGACAGAATTCAACTCAGGTCATCGCGTTGCGAGCATCCGGCGCTAACCAGTCCAGCACATTTTCGTTGTGGACCATGCTAGAGATATATCTCCATGTCTACTCTTATACTCCCTCCGTTCCTAAATATTTGTCTTTTTCAGATTTCAAATGGACTACCACATACGGATGTGTATGTACATATATTTTAGAGTGTAGATTCACTCATTTTGCTCCGTATATAGTCACTTGTTGAAATCTCTAAAAAGACAAATATTTAGGAACGGAGGGAGTAGGAAACAGAGTTGGTGATGATGGTGTGCGTGCCATCCTGCAATATAGGCCGTCGGATTTATATCTAACGGATAGGAAGGAAACTATGGCGATTTTGCAAAAAAGATACCCACACCCCTCTCCACGTTTACAAATAAGGCCTTCCCTCATTCATCCTTTTCTCTCACAAGATAAACTACTCATACAAATTCATCTTGATGTTCTGTGCAACGCACGGGCATCTAGCTAATTTCGTTTAAAATAGTTACTTTGATAATTGGGTTGAAGTGATATATTTTATGTCTGCCACGAATGATTTCAGATTCACTAGTAGTAACAAAGAAAAGGTTGCCTTGTTAATGAATAGAAAACAGGGTGAAAACTATCACATGAGGCCGGTAAAAACAAGGCACACTGGGTTCAGCGTCATCGTCACTACAGTTGTGCGCGCGCGAGAAGTCTACATATCGAGGGGGCTATAGAGAGAAAGACGTCTCGAGTGTGTCTGAGCGAGGCATAGAGACACAATGTTTGAGAAAGAAACCAATTGACAGATTAAGATCAGATCGAGTTGTCACCCTTCTTCTGTCATTGTTGGGGTGGGGTAGGGAGGGGGGAGGGAGAGAAAGACGTATCGAGAGTGTGCATGGTAGGCATAGAGGCACAACTAGCGTTTGTGTGTGTATGTGTGTGTGTTTGAGAGAGAAGCAGTAGATAGATTACTATCAAGATCGAGGTGCCACCCTACTCCTTCAGTGTCGGGTAGTGTGTGTGTGTGTGTTTGAGAGAGAAGCCAGTAGATAGATTAGTATCAAGATCGAGGTGTCACCCTACTCCTTCGGTGTCGGGAAGTGTGTGTGGGAGGGTGTGGGGGGGCAGTGACACTTAGATATCCCTACTCTTATAAAAAAAACAGAGTTGGTGATGATGGTGTGCCTGCCATCCTGCAATATAGGCCGTCCGATTTATATCCGACGGATAGGAAGGAAACTATGGCAATTTTGCAAAAAGATACCCACACCCCTCTCCACATTTGCAAATAAGGCCTTCCCTCGTTCATCCTTTTCTCCCACAAGATAAAATACTCATACAAATTCATCTTGATGTTCCGTGCAACGCATGGGCATCTTGCTAGTAGGGAGAAGGAGTTTGTGTGACATATATATATATATATATATATATATATATATATATATATATATATATATATATATATATATATATATATATATATATATATATATATATTAAGGGATAGGTAGATAGCATGTGTGCGAGGCATACTTAAAGCATCACGGAGATAAACAAACGGTGTGCATGCAAGTGCCAAAAAAATGAAGCAAGAAACAATGTCTACGCGCGCGCACGCACGTGTGTATGTGTTTGTGTGTGTGTGTATGTGCGTGTGTGTATCTGTGTGTGTGTGTGTGTGTGTGAGAGAGAGAGAGAGAGAGAGAGAGCGAAATCTCAAAACAAAAGGTGCTCCGTTGTAATCCCATTGTATGTATTCATATGGTTCCAGAACTCGAAGTAACCTTAGGCATATGTGTGAGAGACATAATTATACTATGAGACAATAGTGGTTGTGGGTGGGCGGAATTAAAGGGGTGGGTGTGTTCAACAGAGAGAGCGTGTGTGTTTCTGTGTGAGAGACTTGTAGGACGGGGTAGAAAGATGAATTCTAACCTTGACGGAGGGAGAGAAATACATGAAGTGCGCGTGTGCGGTTTCGATGCCCACGGGGAAATGAGATATGTATGCATGTGAGAGAGATTCCACAATTCATTCACATATCACTATCTAGTGATCGTGGGCGTGCATCGCTTGAACATAAATCGATATCTACTTCGTATCATGGCCAAAGGTACAATATCGATTCAAATAAAGATTGGACACTCACATATCACATTTTTTCTTTCTAATTAAACCTTTTCAATTGTGCATGCCAAAGTTACAGTGATGTTTCTTCAAATAACCAATGTAGCTATCATGTATGTGCCCCATTGTTAGTCTTGCATTCAAATTCAATAGTCTTGGATGATTTAAGGTTCTATTATGAAGTAATATATGTAATATTCATATATGAATTCAACGGGTATGCAATTTATGAAATGGAGGCTATGTAATCATATGACGTAACACTTTTAAGTAGCGGTCTACAGTATCCATTTCTTTTGTGGGACTACAATATCCATTTCTTTTTGTGCGCCTCTACAATAACACGTCAATGCATTATGTTTAAAATAAATAACCAATGACACTAACTTATCTATTTACACGAGAAATACATAGGCTGAGCGTTTGATCCCTTTTTTGTGAATGCGCCTCTACACCCGTACGATTGGCCGCACCAGTGTGAACGTCCAAGTTATCAGTGCATCATCCCGAGTTACTGTCTTTTTCTGGGGTGGACTTCACACCAGTTATTAGCTGATGACGCGTGCCCCGTGTACACAGTCTCGCATGACCTTCCCACTAGCACAGTCCAAAATTAGTTGAAACTGGATACGAACGATCCCGCGGGCGGCAAAATCTCCCACCTCCTTCTGAAATTTCCGCCACCTAGTCTTTAGCATGCGAAATTCCCCTTATGTCCTTGGTGCACGGAGAACAACAGTTATAATAGTTCAGGGTTGCTTTGGTAACTTCTAGTTCCCCGCACCACATGACACCCCCATTTCCTCTCCCCTCCCGCAAAAACGACTAACTCCACATCACCAGAGCATCTTACATCACGCCGTCCGTACTTCATCGGCCTTTCTATCCCTCCCCTCTCGAAACCCAAGACTGCTCATCCACCAGCATACTAGAGCCCATTCACTGTCAGCGGCGTCCACCTCGCTGGATCCGCTTCTCCGGCCGCATCTACCCCTGCCACCTCCCCTAAAAACATGTAGACTGTTGATCCACCACTGTACCACAGCCCATTCAGTGCCGGCCTTGTCCATAGTGTCGGATCTGCTTCGCCGGTACTCTCATCAACCGCAGCGCATCTGCAGCGGCTCCTTCATACTCCCCACCGGATACGTTTCATCTACACCCACCGGAGCAACCCCATCGACGCCCCCGTCGACGGCCTCTGATCCTCTTCGCCGACAGCTTCCTCAACCCTACCAGAGCCGCTTCGCTGACACCGTCGTCAACCCTACCGGAGTAGCTTCGCCTATACTATTCTCAACCATACCGGCGCCGCTTTGCCAACTCACAAGTCCACGACCTCAGATACGCTTCATCGCACCCTCGTCCAACATACCGAAGCAGCTTCTGACGCCCCGTCCACGGCCACAGATCCGCATCGTCGACACCATCCTGAAACCAACCACCAGAGCAGCTTCACCGACACCCTCGTCCACGGCCTCAGATCCGCTTCGCCCACACCATAGTCCACCCTACCAGAGCCGCTCCGCAAACACCCTACTCGACGGTTCTAGATCTCCTCACCGGACCCCGACAGCCAGTGCAACGTCATCACCCTTGACGTTTCTAACCTGATTCCCACCGTCTGGCAAGATGCCAAGCACTCGCGATGGCCTAGGTACTTGTCACCTTTAAACCCGTCCAGCATCACCTGCCCGATGTACTTCAAATATACTAACAGGTCGCTGTTACATGTTATGCAGCGGGCAAAAACTACAAGGACGATGTTTCTTCTGGATCTAGCAGCTTGGCCAACCAAGATCCTGGACTGAGGCATTGCTATGATCTTGTAAGTGCGTCTCTCTCTTGTATTGTTGTGTGCCTGGCAGCGTGCTTTGCTAGGATTTTCGACCAGTAATCCCTTTGTGCAGACAATGATTTCTACTATTGGCTGCTAAATTAGATATGTAGATGTCATACATGATACTACCTCGTACCTCTGTTCCTAAATATAAGTCTTTCTAGAGATTCCACCATAGGCTACATACAGAGCAAAATGAGTGAATCTACACTCGAAAATGCATAAATATACATCTGTATGTGGTCCATACTGGATTCTCTACAAAGACATATATTTAGGAACAAAGGTATACATTACACGAAATCGTAGGTGGCATGTAGGAGCAGCTCATAGCAATTCATCATATAGCATCAGCAGGAGCAGCTCATACCAATTCATCATATAGCAGCAGTAGGAGCAGCTTATAGCAACTCATCATATAGCAGCAGCTCATAGCAATTCATCACATAGCAGCAGTAGCTCATAGCAATTCATCATATAGCAGCAACAGGAGCAGCTCATAGCAATGCATCATATAGCAGCAGAAGCAGCTCATAGCAATTCATCGTATAGTGGATCAGAATGAAAATTTGGCAAAAAATCAGAGGAGATCCTCACCTTGTTGGATGAGCTCATCCTTCAACAGCACCTCAAGGCCACGGCCTGGGGAGGAGGGGAGGGGGAATAAGGTACCTTCTGCCGCAGTGTGGCAGCAGCCGTAGTTGTTCGGTGCCAGCTGGAGTAGTGCGTTGGACGGACCACAGTGGAGCAGTTGCTGGAGACCATGAGAATGAGGGGCGGCGCTAGAGAAAGGAGCAGCCGGGGAGATTTGGCCCTACCCGCTGCCATGTATCCTAGCTGGACAGAGCATCCTCGAGGGACAGGCCAGATGGGACCAGTGCAACGGCTCGCTGGAGGAACCCTAGCACTGCAGGCAGGGGATCGAGGTAGAGGGAAAGGGGAGAGGAGATGCAAGTGGGCTGGGCAATGAACGCTTGCGTGTTTGTTTTCACTTGAGGGTCAGGTGTGACGCAGGCGTGAGCAGTGGCCTTTTGAGTGTAATATAGGCAGACAACAGAGTCATTTCACTATTCCCCTTCCCTTCATTTTTTAGTGAGCTTCTACCCGAAACACCCCCCCTCCAAAGAGAAATAAGTTAAGCCCAAGCCCATAACTCAAAAAGGACTTCTTTACATCTTTTATGGCTTATTTTGACAATAATCTCTGAAAAGGCGGAATAGAAATGGCCCTTAACCTGCAATTCAATTGTGCATGCAATGATGAATCACTCCCGCCTGCTATAGTGTACATTTAGGCATCATCATACATGGCATAACCTAATACATGTGCATTCCATTGTAGAATTTGGAATATGCAATGTTTATGTTAGTTCATACGTTGCACATGATGTTTAAATGCCCCTTAAATCTGGTCAGTCAAGTGATGGTCTTTAAGCCTCCTTCTTTGCTTCTTTTCTTGATATGTAAGATTTGCTCACACATCTGTTCAATTGCTTGTTTGCATCAGCCAGCCGTACTAGGACTGTTTGCTTTGATTACTTGTTGTTCTTGACCTAACACTCTAACAGAGCTTGTCAACGATTTAAACACTAAGGGCTGCTGTAGTGGGGCCTTGTCTAACTCATAGGTGACATAATTAAAGGCCTTGTCATTTAATTACTCTGGCGAAGTGTGCCTAAAGCTTTGAAGTCTATTAACCAACTATTACTGCATGAGGTTCACAATCTAGTTTATACTAGGCTAATGATTGCATAGTTTTGCTTGCTGTAGTAGGTTTGTATGAATCCCTTTTGATGTTCATTATGCTCCCTAAGAATTCAATTGAGCTATAGAATGGCCTAATGCTTGCTTACTTATACGCAACGTGCTATCTAAATTTGTAACTTGTCTGTGATTTGGATTTGAACCCAACATCTTGCTCCTCTGGTGAGCTAAGAAAGATTTCTATATGCGGGCTGCACAGACTACCATTTTTATAATTTTTAGAATATCACCTGCTTATGCTTCATGACGTGTAACATTATTGTTAGTCCTATTTTGTCATATACAAAATAGTCTGTCTTGCTCGCTTCACTGTTGTAACTATATTTTTGCCCTAGTCATATGTACATACAGAAACATTTCAGGATGAAGTGACATCAACACAAAGATCTGCGAGCAGTGCGGCATGGCCGTTACCAGATGATTATAGGTTGGAATTGGAATATGCTGATGTTCTCGAGCATCAACTAGAGGTGGCGAGACAACGCGTACATGATTCTCTATGTATAATCAACAAGTTGAGACTGGACTTGCAGGTATTAGATGCAAGAGTCAAAAAAATGAAACAAGACATTGAGGTAACCATGAAGGAATTAGAGATTTTGCAGGCTGAAATTTGTGCTATATCAATCCGGCCAATCCTATTTTCTGAAAAGATTATAGTTCAAATGGTAAGTTCTGTTGATGCGTGTCCATGATGTATGAGCTTTATTTGTCCAGTGTATGTGATTTGCTATTTGTGTACGCTTTATTATCACTGGTGCCGAACTATAATGCCCAGTGGGTATATTCGGCTGTAATTTCTTTATTGTACAGTGTAGGATTATTCTACGTTTCTATGCCTTAGTCTTTTTATTGTATAGTGTATGTTTTTTAGAGGCGATAGTATAGAGTAGGATAATTCTTGAATATGCTATATCGTTGAAACGGGGGCCAACACGCCCAAACATTTCCTGGACGCCATACAAACAAACAAACATGTGTTGTCAAAGCGGGCCTTTATTGGGCTGGTCAAAATAATATTTAGTGGTTCCCAAATGATGTGGCCCACCGTAACAACGCCTCCTAGTAGGACGTTAACACACGAAAAGCTCGACAGGGCCGTATTAATGGAAATAGCCCGCGGCCTCTAGCACGCCGAAATACATGTCAATTTTGTCTCGACCCTTTTACTTTATATGCCAGTAAGAGGCTGAAAGTGTTATGGGCCAGAGGAGGCCTAACATGCAAACTAGGCATTTAACAGGCCGAACGTCGCGTCGGGCTAAAATTTTGCCCTACGGAACGTGGGCCCCTATTGGACCCAAAGTCAAAGGCCCAACTGTTGTGCGGGCCGTTAACAGGCCGAAAGACATAATGGGCTAGGAATTGGCCCATTTACCGAATGGGCCGAGGACAGGCCGTCACAACGGGCTAAAATTGGCCCAAGTGCAGAATGGGCCGAGAAAAGGCCGAAAGACGTTCCGGGCCATTAACGGGCTGGAATTGGTGATGGGCTGCTAACAGGCCGAAAGAAGCTTGGGCCGTAATTGGGTCCAAAGACGTAGTTGGCCGTTAAGGGGCTGAAACTGACGATGGGCTGGAAATTGTCAAATCTAGAATGGGCCTTTGATGGGCCGATTCTGTGTAACTTGTATGGGTCGTGCTTGTAAATGGGCCTGACTCAAGTAGGCCGCTAATGGGCCGGCCTGCTTATTTTGACAGGCCCAACCTTTTAACGGGAATGGGCCACTGTTGGGCCATGCCATGTGTGGACCTATCATAGGCGCCTCCTGCCAATGAGTGGATGACATCTGTCCCGACGGTGAGACAACACGTGTTTCCTCCAGCCAATGATGATTTTACACGTGGAAAATCCCCATTCGTCGGGGCTGTTAATGGGTTATCGGATCCAAACTGGAACCCGATAGCTTAACGGCGACCCGTTACGGTGGATGTCACGTGTTTGTCACCCTTGACGAAAGCACTTCTATGACGCGCGATTTATCGTCATGGAAGTGGACACTTCCATGATGATAATTTTGGTAATGTCATGGAACACTTCTATGGCAACACAGGTATGACTATCTTGATTCTATCATAAAATCGTCATGGATGTACATGCATGACAAAAAACGTGACCTACTGTGACAAACACCTATCATCACAGAAGTGTATTTTTTGTAGTGAGAAGGGGGTAACGGTTGGATTGGTTCCCCCACTATAAAAGGATGTCTTCTGCTCCAAGTTGAGATATCTCTTTTCCCCCAAGCTCCATTGTTGCTCCGAAGCTCATTTTCACCCGATCTCTCTCCCTAACCAATCAAACTTGTTGATTTTCTAGGGGTTGGTTGAAAAGGCCCGGATCTACACTTCCACCAAGAAAATTTTGATTCCCCCAACTAATCCCTTGTAGATCTTGTTACTCTTGGGTGTTTGAGCACCCTAGATTATTGAGGTCACCTCGGAGCCACATTCCATTATGGTGAAGCTTCGTGGTATCGTTGGGAGCCTCCAATTAAGTTGTGGATATAGCCCCAACCTTGTTTGTAAAGGTTCAGTCGCCGCCTTCGAGGGCACCAATAGTGGAATCACGACATCTCGCATTGCGTGAGGGCGTGAGAAGAATATGGTGGCCCTAGTGGCTTCTTGGGAAGCATTGTGCCTCCACACCGCTCCAACGGAGACGTACTTCCTCTCAAAAGGAAGGAACTTCGGTAACACACCCTCGTCTCCACCGGCTCCACTATTGGTTATCTCTTACCTTTACTTGTGCAAGCTTATATTGTGTTGTATCCTTTGCTTGCTTGTGTGCTAGTTGTTGTTACATCATATAGGTTGCTCACCTAGTTGCACATCTAGACAACCTACTTTGTTGCTAAGTTTAATTTGATACATAAAAGCTAAAAAATGTTAGCTGCCTATTCACCCCCTCCCCTCTAGTTAACCATTTCAATCCTTTCACCATGTATCCCTCTCTCACCCCCTAGACTATATGTACCCCTTCACTTGGATGAATTGGGGTTAGCAAAGCGATAGGTCATTTGTATGTGAGCTTTGCTCCTACCACTCTTCTCTTGAGAGAGAGAGAGAGAGAGAGAGAGAGAGAGAGAGAGAGGCCACTCCCATGGAGTTCAAGACCTCCATGTGAGAAGATCCCAAGTGGATTCAAGATCCCATCTAGGGAAGATCCTCCAAGGATTCAAGACCTCCTTCTAGGAGAAGAACTAGTTACCCTTGTATCGCCCTTTGTGTGATTTGAATCATGTATCTCTCTTTGTGTTCATGGATCTAGCACATGTGTGACCATTTCTCGTTGATTTGAGTGTTTCCTCTTGTTTCCCCTCGTGTTTTCCCTTGTGTGTTCATCGTGTTCTTCGGGAATCCCCCTCCAAATCGTAAAAGATCGGCCCCTAGGGTTCCACCCTACATCATCTTGGTATCGTGAGCCACGTTGATCATGTTTTTTGGGTCCCTACCCCTCTTTTTCTAGCCCTTTTTTGTCATTTGTTGGTTGATGATGTTTTGTTGAATTTGATCCATGGTTTTGCTGTGTTTCGAGTGGTTCTAGCTTCCCCATAAGTTTCCCCACCTTCCATCCACAAAATCTTCTCAATTTTGACCCCGAAATCATCATTTTCCGTCCAAAATCGCGTCTCGGATCTGAAATCCCGAGTTGACCCAGACTCACCGGACGTCCGACACTTTTCCAGACGTCCGGAGCCTTCCGAACCATCAGATGACCGGTACTTACTGGAAATCCGACCCCCTAACCGGACCCGAAACCTCGGAAGTCCGACATTCTCGGACGTCCGACACCTGTAAACACTAACTTCGCTGAACTTTTGTTTCAGCCATAACTAATTCATCCGGGGTCCGATTTTGATGTCCTTTAGCTTGTTTTGTAGCTATTGACATCCCACGTCCCACAAAAATACTACCAACATAATTGGACTCCATAAAATTTTTGGAACTTTGGCATCTTTGCCCAGGGCCTTCACCACATCATTCGCTATACCACCAACAACTTCTACAACCTAACCCTTTTGTTCCCCATAGCATTAGTGGTTGCTTGAGTAGTGACTCGAGTCTCCTAAGGTGTTTCGGCTACTTAGGGATGGTTACCTCTTCGTCAATCGCCACCACAACTTCCGCATAACCTTGCCCACCATACATTTCCGCCACCTCAACTTAACCCAATTTTTGTTTGAGCTTGTGGCTTGTGTCTCCTAAGGTGTTTCGGCTACTTAGGGATGGTGCCTTCAACTATGACTCGCATAACCCATCATTGCACTTCTGCAATCCCATTGAGTTTCCACAAAACAACCACTACATTTCGCTACCACCATTTGACATTTGCCTTTGGAGATTTTGAGTTGTGGTTTTTCCGTTTCCTAGGGTGTTTCGGCTAACTAGGAACAGTTTGACATCGACAACTCCACCGCTCAACTTCGCCAAGGATTCGACATCGACCACCTTCACCATTTTGACACCCTAACCGTACGCAACAACGGTAACCTCTATATCATCTTGGTATCGTGTTAACCCATCATTGTACATTCTTCTTGCCATAGTATTGATAACCCCTAGCCCATTTTGATTCACTTGCCTATCAAGACTAGCCATTGAGTATTGCCGGCAACGTTACTTGTGCACATTAGTGATCATAGATCTACACCTTCCTTTGCATACATACCATATCATCTTGGTATCATCATATCATCTCTTGTGTCACAAGATTGCTCCCGCATATACACAATTGCTATCTTGTTTTCTACATTTCGCATAGTGGCTATATAAAAAAGAGTTCAAACACAGGGGTGCGCACGAAGATCTCCCTCTCCCTAGCTCGCTCGCACAACAATCTCAAGGCCTAGCTCGACAAACCCAAAGAACAAGATACGCAAGAGTTTATACTGGTTCGGGCCACCGTTGCGGTCCTACTCCAGTGTGGTGTGGTGGATTGCCTTGTAGGCTGAGGATGAACAGTACAAGGTAAGAACAGCCTCCTGAAGAGAGGTGTTCTCGGGCTCGGTGAGCTGGTGGGATGGCCTTGGTGGAATGGATCCAGCCCAAGATGAGTTGCCTCCTATGGTGGTGGCTAGTCCTATTTATAGAGGCCTTGGTCCTCTTCCCAAATATCAGGCGGGAAGGGATCCCACAACGGCCAATTTTGAAGGGAGACAACTAGTACAAGCTATCCTGACAAAATGTGGCCTTTGCCTGCCAAAGGCTCTGGTGGTGATGTAGCTGTGGGCTCCGCGATGACCTTCGTCCTGCCGTCCTGCTGGTCTTGGTCTCGTTGCACCGATATGGAAACCTTTGCCTGACGCCTCGAGACTCCTCGACTGCGCTTGCCCCTTTAGCACCAAATAAGAAACTGGTACATTGCGCCTACTGGCGCCCGCCTGGCCTTGGTCGTCATGGTTCACGTCACGTGAACCTCGCGAGGTGCCCCTTGCATAGATATCTCCACTCCTCGGGAGCCAGCCCAGTGAGGCTTCCCTTGAGGAGGTCTTGGTGCCGTCCGCCTCGTGAGGCTTGGCCCTCGAGAGGGTCTCGAGTGGTTGCTACTGAATTTGGGCCGTACCAGGCCGTTGGTGGAGCCGCGTCGTGGGCCGCAGGCAGGCAAGTCTGGGTACCCCCGTTCCCAGGATGCTGACAGTAGGCCCCGTGCCAAGGAAGCGCTCGGGCTTGGCTTCGATGCGAAGCCAAATGGCAGGTGCGGAGCGCCGCGGGCCCCAACAGCCTGCGGCCTTGATTAACGTGTGGCAACTGATGGGACGTGGGCGTCTCCGCTTCTCCACGCTGCCTCGACAACCGCCCTCACCTGAGAAAGGGCTGGCGCACGCTGCAGAGCCTTCATTACCCTCCATCGCCTTGCTCCAGATCCCCTTTCTCTTTCTCGCCCCCAAGAGACTCCAGATCCGCACGAACCCCTCTCCAAGCCTGTAACAGTGGCATCCGACAAGGCGAAGGTCGCGCCCTCGCCTTCCTGGTACGAGCCGGCCTTGAGCGCGCCTAACATCTCGGAGAAGAATCTCGCCACCACACTCCTGACAACGGTGGTTAGTAGCAACGAAGGGGGGAAGACCACGCTCCAGGCCGTCTTCGCCGAGCCGGAGCCCTCAGGCAGTACCTTCTATCCCTTCTTCATGAATAGCATCATCGCAGGGCTGGTCCCCCTTTCTCCGACTTCTTTTACGTCATCCTCAGCCACTACAAGCTGCATGCCCTTCATCTTCACCCCAATTCTATCCTCCTCTTGTTGATCTTCACCTTCTACTGCGAGGAATTTGTGGGGGTGATGTCGTCCGTCGCATTGTTTCATCACTTCTTCTACCTCCGGCTCAAGGAGGGCCATTGCTCGAGGTGCACCCACTTTGTCGCGGCTAACGGGACCAACGCGATCTCGAAGGCTGGGAAGAAGGCTGAGGGCTTCAGGAGCAAGTGGGCCCTTATGGACGCCAAGTGCGCCCACCCTTGGTTGGTGCTGCCGACGGAGATGCCCTCCCTTCACAACAGATGGCTCTACGCGAAGCTCACCGACCCTCGGGCGGAGCAGGTACCGGAGAAGATGACCGTAGACCTGAAGCCTGACGACCCGAGGGTGGAGAAGCTGATGGGGCCATGCTCTTGAAGGAGTTCCTAGCGCAGCGCGTAGCCCCGCTCCAGGCGCGCTCGCACCCCTTGTGAAAGCTTGGGGACGAAGGGGAGGACCTCCTTCTGCGCCTAGGTGCCTTGTCAGACGAGGAGCTGGGCGCGGCTCTCCATCTTTTGGTCGGGGACGATCAGGGGTATCCGCCGGACTCCTATCTTCCCCTGTACCGCCGCCCAGATGGGGCGAAGGAGCCGCCGCTATGCCCGTCTTTGATGGGCGCGGGCTCGTGCGGCCAGCGCCTTTTGAGGCCCTGGAGGTGGTGGCCCCAGTACTAGTGTCTTCTAGCGATTCCAGCAAGGAGGAGAGGCCTGACTCGAAGGCGAACCGGGAGGGGGAGGGAGAGACCTCTCCCCTCGCGGCGGATCTCCTCCGTGCCCTTCCCATTGATGACGAGGCCAGCGACCATCCGGTGAGGGAGTCCTAGGCCCCTACTGGGGTCACTACGAGGTACAGGGGCACCCCCCGAAGAAGTCATCGGCTGGGGTCCTTATGAAGAGCAGGTTGGCGTTGGTCTCCCGAGGTGGCGCCCCTATTCTGACATTGGCTGGTGCTGCCATAGGGCCGACTGCCGCAGCCTCATCTGCTCCTGGGACTCGCATGCTGGTGCCCCAGGCTGCGAGCCCCCGAGCTCCGTGCTTCTGAAGAGGCCAAGGGACTACGCCGCCGTGGACCAGTAAGCACCTTGTCCTGATTTTTTTCCTGCTCCTTCTTTTGTCGGTACTTCTTGATGTTCTTCTCTTGCACCGCCAGGCCGATCCTGGCGGCGAAGAAGAAGAGAGGGGGGGCGGCCGCACCCTCGGGGACCCAGCAGCCTGTGATGTCCGCACCTCCTCCGGTGTGTAAGGGCGGCAACAGCCCCCGCGCCTCTCCGGCCCGGTCATCCTCGCAAGGCCTGGAGGACCGACCACAGGAGAAGGCGACCTCCGTAGCCAAGCTGGCTCCCGAGGCCTCCACCCCCAGCTCTCCTGCTGAGGTCGCGAAGGTTCAGGAGCCCCCGGCTCCCCTTGCTGTCGTGGATCTGCAGAATCCAGTGCCGATGTCGTCTCTCCCCACTTCCGTCACACCGTCAGGACATGAATCCTATGCTTCTCCTGATGCCCTGGAGGACGCCCTTCTCACGCTAAGCCAGCTTTGCAGTGACCTTCAAGGCACCGACCGTCGCCTGGTGGCGAGGCGCTTGGAGCTGATCTCAGGGTGGCTGCGCTCCGACACGTCTGTCAGGGCGGCACTAGGCCAGGCCATGGCAGCTTCTGAGGAGGACAGGAGGGCTGTTGACTAGGCCACGGCCGCCCGTGAGGTGGCGCTGAAGGATGTCGAGGCCGCCAAGGAGCGCTGCCGGGTAGTGGAGGTCGAGCTGGAGAACCTGCACAAGGGACGTGTTGTCGTGGCTCGCCAGCTCGAGGCGCAGGAGGAGAAGTTGAAGGCTCAAGAAGAAGCGGTGACCAGCCGTGATGCTAAGCTGGAGTATAGTTGGCGCAGGCATAGGCTGCGGAACGCGACTGCCTGGAGAAACTGGAGAAGGAGGTGGAAGCGGAGAGGGCCCAACTGGAAATCAAGGCAAAGGTTCTTACCGAGGATCCCGAGGCCTTCAAGTCTCTTGAGGAGAGATCTCGCAAGGCGCAACGGGAACTCTACGAGAAGGGTTTGGAGAGACTTTGGTGACTGATGACGAGGGCCCCGCCCAGCTACTTCCTCATCTCATCACGGCGCTCGAGGGTGTCGTCAACAGAACCGGCCCCATGGTGGAGGGGGAAGTGCGCGCGCTCTCCTCGTCGGACCTAACGCGTGTCCTCAGCCACCTTCACCTTCGCGACCCCAATGCCGACCTTGATCTCCTGCTCGAGCCTGTGGATGAGGAGCGCTGCACAGCCGCTGCCAAGGCCGTGAAGGGCCAGGTGGAGGCCTTGCTGAAGAAGTTCCTTGCCATCGACCCTGCACCTCCATCCGATGGTGCCGCCGATCCCGTGACTAAGGCCAACGACACGAGCGACGAAGACGCTGCCTACGGGAAGGCGCTTCCTTACGACGACGCCCAAGGCTGAAGAAGAGGCTTGCTGGTGAATGATGGCACTCCTTCCCGTTTTACTTTCCTGCGAACTTTCCTGCAACATGCGACGTGCCTCGTGGAGGCGTCGAAACTTCTTTTTGGTGTTTAAGGAACAATATGTTTTGTAATATTTTATTAAGATTCCATGATTTCCTTCCCATTTGCTTGATGTTCTACGTCGACAGGGCCCGACCCTGCGCGTACCTCAGCCGCCGTTGGACCGTCTGGATCACCAGGACGGGACCAAGGGGTGGGGGGCTACGTGGCCAGTTAGGCTCCCGAGTTGCGATGCTCAGGAGTCCGCCATGATGCGCAAACGGCCTGCGGAAAGGAGATGCGAAAGTAGGCCTCAGTGTTCTACGTCGGCAGGGACCGACCCCCCGCATACCTCAGCTGCCGTTGGGCCGTCTGGATCACTAGGACGGGACCAAGGGGTGAGGGGCTATGTGGCCAGTTAGGATCCTGAGTCGCGATGCTCAGGAGTCCCCCTTGACACTCAAACAAGCCTTCATACTTGTCCTCGCCAAGGTCCCGCTCGGGAGGGGTGCGCGATGACCAGGTCCGAGGGACCTGGCAGGGCGGCGTATGCTAGGCGTGGCCTGAGCGTAGCCCCCATGCCCAGCCCCCTCGCACGACTGTCTCGAGGGGAAAGCATTACGGCGAGGCTGAACACTGAGCCGGGTGGCTCCCTGAGGTTGATGCGGCCATGGGGCCACCCACAGGTGTTTATCACTAGCGCGAAGCATAGCGCTTCCGCACTTGCACGGGCATAGCCGCTCCTCGACCGTGTCGACTGCCAGTGCGGAGCATGGTGCTTCCACTGGTGCGTGGGTGAGGGCTCCCTCTGAGGGGAGCCCCGGGGCGTGTACAGCCCCGCCCTGACACGTGGCTTGCACGACAGGGCTAGACGAGGTGTGTCTGGGCACTCGCGAGCCAGCACGGGACTCACGAGGCCCTACCTCAAGGCAGGTTGCGCCTGGTCTTGATTCTTGATAGCTTTAGCGATCCTGCGAGATGGTTAGGCAACCTGCGCCGGATGAATCTCCTGAGGTGATTACATGAGGAGGCCAAACACCAATGACCCCAGGAGGTGACGTGAACGGGGCCGGCCCGCCAGACAGAGCTCAGTCATTGTGTTTATCAACGCTGCAGGGACGGACCCGAGCATAGATGTCGTGCCTAGCCTTCTTACGCAAAGAATCCTAAAGAAAGACAACCGGCGAGCGGCTCCCGCGGTGGCGAGGGTGGTCGTGGGTGGGCTTGCAAGGGCGCGCGATGTTCATGGTATCGACGTACCGGACAGGCAGGTGACAATCATAAGGTAAATCATGCAAGGAGGCAAGCTAGTTCAGATAGATGCAAGAACGATACGTGCCACTAGGACGGACACGAGCGGCCTAGGGATAATGCAGCCTGAGGGGCGCCCCCAACAGAGTAAGTTAAAGATGCAAAAGGATACACGTCACAAGGACATGCGCGTGCAACTTGGGATAATGCTGCCCGAAGGGCGCCCCCAACTGAATGAACTGGAAAGAGTCGCATGATACCGTAGCTGGAGTGGTGTTGTTGTAGCTGAAGATGCGTGCTGGAGAAGTTACTCTTGAAGGACTGTTGCCATCTCCGCCAGGACAGCGTGATGCCTGGGCTCCTGAGCCGCCAGAATGCTCCACAAGTGGCACTGGAAGGTGACAACTGCGTTCGGCTAGCCGAATGGCATGCGAACATAGCTGTGGGGTGGACCCTTGCACTGTCAAACGCGCGAAGGCCAGAAACATTCCTGAGATGCGGCCCTGTTGAGTCCTAGAATGTCGACGCAGACGCACAGCCCGCCGTCCTCGCCAGGGATGGGGAGCTGCGCCGGGTGGTGGGCGGCGGTCGCCGCGTATGGTCCTTGCCTCTTGAAGCTCCTGGGTCGCCTTGGTGATGAACTCCTGAGCACTAGGAGCTCCATGCCTTGTGCCCTCTTGAGGGAAACATGCAGCGAAGCACGCCTCCACGTGGTGCCCGAGCGCCTCGCTCGTGAAGTTGGCTAGGTCTGAGGCCCTCTAAAGGAGAGCCCCCGAGCCCATCCTAAGGAGGGCACTGGGCGCGCCTTCCTATGCGAGGGAGGGAGGCGCCCCGTCCGTGGGCTCAAGTCCTGAGGTGGTGCCATTGGAAACGCCGCTCTCCTGAGGCCCTTCGCGGAGTATCTACTTCTTCTTATTGGGGATGGCCTCAGGAGGGTACAGGGTGCCTTTGTTGTCGGGGTCTTCGGCCGCCGCAGCTTGGTAAGCGCGCTCGAGGGAGCACACCGCATCCCTTTCTTCACAGGCGACCGTAATGATGTCGCCGCTCCCTGGCATCTTCAGGACGTTGTAGCCATGATGGGTCACTGCCATAAACTTGGCCAAGGCTAGATACCCAAGGATGGCAATGTACGACAGGCGGATGTGGGCGACGTCGAAGTCGATGAGCTCGGTGTGGTAGTTGTCGCACTGGTCGAGTGTGACAGGGAGGCGGACCTACCCTATCGAGGTGGTGGAGCCGTCGATCACACCTAAGAAGGGCTTGGTAGGCTGTAGCTGATCGTATGGCACTTGGAGGCGGTCGAACGTCTCGACGAATAGGACATTGAGCCCTGCACCGCCGTCGATGAGGGTCTTGGTGACTTGGACATTGCTGATGATGGGTGAGGAGAGCATCGGGAGGGCGCAGGCAGTTGCCACGCACTTCAGCTGGTCTGACGAGCTGAAGGTGATGGCACACTTGGACCACCTGACTAGGCGCGTGGCCTCGAGCCCGGGAAGGGCCGCGTTCACCTCATGAGCAAACTGCTTGAAGATACGCTGAGAGGCTGGGGCATGAGCACCACCCAAGATGCAGGCAATGGCGTGCGGCTCCTGGAAGCCCCCAGCCCCCTCGTCCTGATGATGGTCATCATTCCTTCTTGGTGGAGGCGGCAGCGGAGGGAGGCTAGCGTTGCCCTGGGGCGGTCCCCATGAGGCTGGTCTCTCCAGGCGCCCTCGCGAGGCTGGTCCTACCAGCGGTCCTCATGAGGTCGGTCGCGCCACTCCTGGAAGGGGCCGCGGTCGTCCCAGCGTCCTCCACTTCATCCTCCTCTCCTCAGTCGTAGCCCTGGTGGTTGCGCTCGGGGCATCGACCGAAGAGCCCATCTTGGATGGCCCTGAGATCCTGACAGTCGTTGGTGTTATGGCAGTGAACATTGTGGAAGGCGCAGAATGGGCGGTTGGCCTTGGATGACTCAGGGTGGTCATGATCGCGCTTCATCTTCGGCTCCGCCTCGAGCACAGCAGCCCCCTTGCGCTTTACATCCTTGATCTTGGCCTTCTTGTCTTCCTAGTCGGCAGCTGGGAGCTCGAGGAGAGAAAGGCGCCATTCCTCAGCTCTCGCCCACTTGGTTTCCATGTTGAACATCGCCAAGGCCGTGCATAGGTCGTCTTGGATGGGGAGCTCCTCCTTCATCTTGACGTCACAGAGGCCATCAGAGAATGCGGAGATGATGGCCTCGTCCGTCACCTTGGGGATCTTGAGGCGGACGCTGTTGTAGCACTGGATGTACTTCTGCAGGGTCTCCCATGGCTGCTGCTGGATGCACCGTAGGCGGGCGGTCACGAGTGCCCTAGAAGTTGCCGACAAAACGTTTGCGCATCTCGCCCCAGGAGGAGATCGATCCCGCGGGCAGGTTCAGGAGCCACGAGCGTGCACCATCCTTGAGGGCCATGGGAAACCAGTTCGCCATGACCTTCTCTTCGCCGTTGGCCACCTCGATGCTCAGCTCATAGAGCTGCAGGAACTCAGCGGGGTCGGGGGTGCCGTTGTGGCACGGAGGCAGGTCGGGCTTGAACTTCCTGGGCCAGACGATGCTGCGCAGCTCGGGGGTGAAGGCGCGGCAGCCTGCCGTGGTCACTGGAGCCCGTCGCGCAGGCGGAGCCTAGTCCTGGTATCCACGCGTCGCTGCTGCAGGCGGTACGCGGTCTTGACACGGTGGTGCTGGGAGCGCAGGAGCATTTTCTTGCGGCCGAGGGACTTCTTGGCAGCTTCATTCTTCGTGTGTGTGTTCCCTGCGCGGTGAGTCGCGCTGCGGGGCCGTGTGTCTTGGTGCGAGCGGCATCTTGACGCGGAGGTGGTGGAGGCGCTCTGTGGGCCATGTCGCCCGCAGCTGGAGGCGGGCGAGGTAGTGAGAGGGACGGTGCAGGAGGGCCCCCGGCGGCGCTGACGAGCTCGGCGAGGCGGTCCAGCCAATCGTCGTAGAGGTCGTCGACCGGGCGATAGCGTAGGAGCTCACGTGCCATGAGCAACGCTGCCTGCGCGTCCGTGGGCGCGCGACGAGCGTGGGACGACGAGCTGGCCGAAGTTAGGGAAGGGGTGGTGCTGCGTCCATCCCGCCGCACAGAGGGGTGCAGCGACGAGGCTTGCTGCTCGTTTCCAGCCGGGCCGGAGGCAGCGTTGGCAGAGGGTGATGGAGAATGGCGGGGAGGTCCGCCAACGGGTGCCGTCTGAGCGACGCGAGCGGCAAGGGCGGCCCGGTGCTCAGCACGGGCTCGGCGGGCGTCAGCCATGGATGCGGCGGAGCAGCGGAGCACGGAACACAGAGGGGAAGCTCCGGCGCACCCCTACCTAGCGCGTCAAATGTCGGATTATGGGTTCCGGCAAACCCTTGAGGTTCGAACACAGGGGTGCAGATGAAGATCTCCCTCTCCCTAGTTCGCTCACATAACGATCTCAAGACCTAGCTCGACGAACCCAAAGAACTAGAGACGCAAGGGTTTATACTGGTTCGGGCCACCGTTGCGGTGTAATACCCTACTCCAGTGTGGTGTGGTGGATTGCCTTGTAGGCTGAGGATGAACAGTACAAGCTAAGAACAGCCTCCTGAGGAGAGGTGTTCTAGGGCTCGGTGAGCTAGTGGGATGGCCTTGGTGGAATGGATCCAGTCCAAGATTAGTTGCCTCCTATGGTGGTGGCTAGTCCTGTTTATAGAGGCCTTGGTCCTCTTCCCAAATATCAGGCAGGAAGGGATCCCACAACGACCAATTTTGAAGGGAGACAACTAGTACAAGCTATCCTGACAAAAGATGGTCTTCGCCTGCCAAAGGCTCTGGTGGTGATGTAGTTGTGGTCTCCGCGATGACCTCCGTCCTGCCGTCCTGCTGGTCTTGGTCTCGTTGCACCGATATGGAAAGGTTTGCCTGACACCTCAAGACTCCTCGCCTGTGCTTGCCCCTTTATCACCAAAGAGGAAACTGGTACACTGCGCCCGCTAGCGCCCGCCTGGCCTTGGTCATCATGGTTCACGACACATGAACCTCCTGAGGTGCCCCTTGCATAGATATCTCCGCTCCCTGGGAGCCAGCCTATCGAGGCCGCCCTTGAGGAGGTCTTGGTGTCTTCCGCCTCGCGAGGCTTGGCCCCTCTTGAGGGCCTCGAGTGGTTGCTGCTGAAGATGGGCCGTACCAGGCCGTTGGTGGAGCCGCGTCATGGGCCGCAGGCAGGCAAGTCTGGGTACCCCCGTTCCCAAGACGCCGACATTCGATTGTTCCATGTAATTATATTATCTATTTTGGATGTTTTATATTCATTAATACGCTATTTTATATTATTTTCGAACTAACTTATTAACCTAGTGCCCACTGCGAGTTTCTGTTTTTCCCCTTGTTTTTGACTTTAATAGAAAAGGAATATCAAATGGAGTCCAAATAGAATAAAATTTTAAAATGATTTTTCTTGGACCAGAAGAAACCCACGAGACTTGGAGAGGAGGTCATAAGACCTACGAGGTGGCCACAAGCCGTGGGGGCGCGCCGGGGGGTCCCCCTGGCTTGTGGGCCCCTTATAGCCCTTCCGGCCCTAATATTTGCACTATAAATCCTCAAATATCCCCCTGACTTATGGTCTTGTGGTGGAAGATAATCTTGAGCTTGTGTTCCCTCAAAATA
Organism: Aegilops umbellulata; assembly: GCA_032464435.1. Lineage (NCBI taxonomy): Eukaryota > Viridiplantae > Streptophyta > Magnoliopsida > Poales > Poaceae > Aegilops > Aegilops umbellulata. The sequence continues at coordinate 331,289,495 of CP136056.1, forward strand.
AGAGGGGCCATACTTCTATTGTTGAGGAACAAACTTCACCTTATTGATCTTCTTCCCATTCAACTCCATTGGCATTGAACTTTCGTTTAAAACCAACACCTTGATTCTTCCGGTGTCTTCCATGCTTGTGTACAATTTACTCAAATTGCTTACTCCTGGCAAGACTCTTGTAAACACCTTTCTCTATAACTTCCTTCAATAAGCTATTTTCTTGCTCAAGTGTGACTTGGCTAAGAGAATCATTAGTGAAATCAAGAGAATTATGAGAAGCAACAGTATTTGATTTAGCATGGTTATTGTTACTACTAGAAGAACAATATTTCTTGCTCTTGTTGCTAGATTTTACTTGTGGCATATAAGTAGACGAGAGGATACATTTGGCAAGGTAAGAAGGACTCTTCTTTCGAAGATCATCATTGATAGCTTTTAGAAACTCATGCTCTTGCTCTAAATTTAACTTCTCGAAGTGTATCTTCTCATGAGTTCTTCGGATCTCTCTATGATCCTCTTGAGTTGTTTCATGGGCTAACTTAAGAGTGTTTAGTTCTTTAGTTATACTCTCAATCTCCTTCTTAGCATTGTCATTCGTTTCATCTTGATTATCATGATCACTAGCAAGTTCATTATAGCTCACATCACTAGTTTTATCAACAAGTAAATCATCATCACCTAGCAAATCATCTTCATCACTATTGAAATTAAGATACTCAGGGGTATGATACTGTCAGCGTTCTGAGAACGGGGGTCCCCAGACTTGCCTACCTGCAGCCTACGGCGTGGCTCAAGTGGGAGCCCACTGTGGCCTAGCTTCATCATCTCAAGCTCAAGACCCCCACGAGGGGCCAAGCCTCGCGGGGCGGACGACAGGAAGCTTCCTCAGGAGCAGCCTCATCAGGCAGGCTCGGGAGGAGGCGGAGAGATCAAGGCAGGGGCACCTCGCGAGGAGTCCGTGATGCAAGCCATGACGATCGAGGCCAGGCGGGCGCCTGCCTGCGCAGTGTCCATGTTTCCCCTTTGGTGCAAAGGGGGCAAGCACAGGCCAAGGCATCGGGCAAAGGTTACCATTCCGGTGCAACGAGACCAAGACCAGCAGAACGGCAGGACAGAGGTCACCGTGGAGCCCAAGACGGCGTCATCGCCAGTGCTTTTGGCAGCCGAAGACCACCTTTGGTTAGGATAACTTGTACTATATGTTCCCCTTCAAAATGGCCAATTGTTGGCGCCCTTCCCGCTCATTATTTGGGAAGAGGACCAGGGCCTCTATAATAGGACTAGCCACCATAGAGAGAGGGAGAGGCCAAGCAGAACACACCGCACCAGCTCAAGAACACCTCTTGCGAGGCCGTTCTTCCCCTGTATTGCTCATCATCAGCCCCTGAGGCAATCCACTACACCACACACTAGAGTAGGGTATTACACCACATCGGTGGCCCGAACCAGTATAGATCTGGTGTCCCTTGTGTGTTCTTATTTCCGGCCTAGATTTCTTGCGAGCCATCGAAGCACGAGTCGGTAGGGGAAAGATCTTCGCGTGCACCCCAGAGTTCGAACCTTAAGGGTCTGCCGGAACCCGAAATCCGACATTTGGCGCACCAGGTAGGGGTGCGCCGGAGTTCTCCCTCCCGACGACCCGCTCTCCACCAACATCGTGTTTCACCCTCATGGCGGACAACACACCACCCGCACCGGCAGCCGATGCCGGCACTGGGGCCGGGGGGCTCCGAGCCTTGGCCTCCACCTTACGATAGGTGCAGTGGCCGCACAAGTTCAAGCCTGAGATGCCGCCGCGCTACAACGGTGCGACGGATCCGCTGGTTTTCCTGCTGGCGTATGAGGAGGCCGTCCTCAAAGCCGGGGGCGACGACTGGGTGATGGCCAACTGGTTTCCCATGGCCCTCGCCGGCGTCCAGCGCATGTGGCTACTCCCCCTGCCGACGGCTTCTATGACTTCTTGGGGGGAGCTGCGCGACCTCTTCCTTGCCCGTTATGCCGCACTAGTGCCGCCTGCCGTCGCAGCTCTCCTGGGTGGCTCACAGGCACCACCCTCGGGCTGCCACGTCAAGCCGTTCACCCGCCAGATCAGCACCGCCTCCAAACGCCGAGAAGCCCCCCCCCCCCCGGTCTGGGTGGCGCCCGAGGCCGATCTAACCTTCGACTCGGATGATCACCCCTTCAACCCCATCAGTTCGGGCGCGCTCCCGATGATGTGCACCCCCATCATTTGCCAAGTGGCCGTCACCAGGACCCTCATCGACGGTGGTGCCGGCCTCAACGTGCTCTCGGCGAAGGCCTTCAGCCTCCTCCACATGCCACTAGAGCGGATTCAGCCTAGCAGACCTTTCTCGGGCGTCGGAGTCGGTTCCACCACCTCCTTGGGACAGATCCGCCTCCCAGTGACCTTCGGCACCTACGACAACTTCCGCACAGAGATGATCGACTTCGACATCGCCCCCATCGGCCTCCCCTACTACGCCATCCTCGGCTATCCGGCCTTGGCCCGGTTCATGGCAGCAACTCACCCGGCGTACAACCTCATGAAGATGCCCGGGAGCAGTGGTGTCCTTACGGTGTCAGGAGACACAAGGGATGCGCTGCAGGCGCTCAAGCTTGCTTTCAGGGCGTCCGCGGTGGCGCAGCCCGCCAGCATCGACGCCCTTGAGCCCAAGGGGGCTGCGCCGGCTAAAAAGAAGCAGCTATTCACCCACGACAAGGCGGAAACCAAGCAGGTACTGGTCGACGAGGACGGGTCCACTGACGCCACCTTCACCATAGAAGCTAACCTCGAGCTCGAGCAGGAGAAGGCCTTGGTGATGTTACTGCGCGCGAACAAGAAGGTGTTCGCATGGGAACCTGATCAGTTAGTAGGGGTCCCGAGGGGTGTGATTGAGCGTCACCTCAACGTGTGCCCCAACGTGCTCCCCGTGAAGCAGAAGGCGAGGCGACAGTCCACTGAGAAACAAGCTTCCATCGTTCATGAGACTCGGAAGCTAGAAGCGGTAGGAGTTATCCGCGAGGTCCGCTACCCAGATTGGCTAGCTAATCCGGTCGTCGTGCCAAAGAAGGGAGGAAAGGAACGCATGTGTGTCGACTTCACCAACCTCAACAAAGCCTGCCCACAGGATCCATTTCCGCTCCCCCGTATTGACCAGATAGTCGACTCCACCGCAGAGTGTGACCTATTGTGCTTCCTAGATGCCTTCTCAGGCTATCACCAGATCAAGTTGGTCGTAGAAGACGTGGAAAAAATGGCTTTCCTGACCCCGTGTGGAGTGTACTGCTATACATGCATGCCATTTGGGTTGCGCAACGCGGGCGCAACCTTTCAGCGGCTGATGCACATCGCCTTAGGCCGGCAGCTCGGGAGGAACCCTGAAGCTTACGTCGATGACATTGTGGTGAAGTCTCGGGAGGCAAAAACCCTGATACAGGACCTGGAAGAAACCTTTGTGAGCCTCAGTGAAGTGGACCTGCGGCTCAACCCGGAGAAGTGCGTGTTTGGAGTCCCCTCGGGCAAGCTTCTGGGTTTCCTCATGTCCCACAGGGGCATCCAGGCCAACCCAGAGAAGCTCAAAGCAGTCGAAGACATGAGCCTGTCGAGGACCCTCAGAGAGATGCAGAAGCTCACCGGTCGTGTAACCGCGCTAGGGCACTTCATCTCCAAGCTGGGGGAACGAGCACTGCCCTTCTTCAAGCTGATGAAGAAGAAGGGCCCCTTTGAATGGACTGAAGAGGCCGACAAGGCATTCCAAGATCTCAAGAGGTACCTTACCAGCCCACCAGTGATGATAGCTCCGCGTCCTCGGGAGCCCCTGGTGCTCTACCTTGCGGCCACCCCCTACTCTGCTAGCGCAGCCCTCGTGGCGGTCGGGGAGGACCGCTAGACCAGGGCCACAGCGACCGTCCGGGATGAAGCAAAGCAAAGCCAAGAGGGCCTCGCGAAGACCACGACCGCAGCCGAAAAGGAATAGCCGCAGCAGGAGAACACACCTGGAGCAGGGGAGGCCTCTCCGAGCGACCAAGCACTAGGGACTCCACCATCTCAGGAGATGCCTCGACCTCTGGAGGACGCAAGCTGCGCCAGGACCCTCAACCTCGTCGAGCACCCCGTGTACTTCGTCAGCACGGTGTTATGGGATGCAAGGGCGCGGTACCCCATGCCTCAAAAACTCCTCCTTGCGCTATTAGTGGCCTCACGCAAGCTGCGGCACTACTTCCAAGGCCATCCCATCAAAGTCGTCTCAGCATACCCCTTGGAAAGAATACTCAGGAGCCCCAACTCAGCTTGAAGAGTGGATGAATGGAACATCGAACTACAAGCATTTCAGCTAGAATTCAGTACGACCAGAGTCATCAAGGGAGCCGCACTTGCGGATTTCGTGGCAGAATGGGTAGAAGCACCGGGTCTCGAGGCAGGCGAGGACCGATCACTTTCCCTGGGAAGTGAGGCACCGGACGGCTGGGTCATGTACTTCGACGGGGCGTTCTCCCGACACGGCGCGGGAGCTGGCGCAGTGCTCGTGTCCCCTACCCAGGACAAACTCTACTACGCCGTACAACTCTGTTTCCAGCACGGAGAAAAGGTCTCCAACAACATAGCATAGTACGAAGGCCTGATAGCAGGCTTGAAAGCTGCAGTCGCCTTAGGGGTAAAGCGCCTCATCATCAAGGGTGATTCGCAGCTCCTCGTCAAATTCTCCAACAAAATATACGAACCGAAGTACGAGCACATGGAAGCCTACCTCGCTGAGGTTTGCAAGATGGAGAAATAGTTCTGGGGGCTGGAGTTGCAGCATGTGCCTCGCGGCACCAATCAAGAGGCTGATGACAGCCTGGCGTCTTCGAGGAGCGGCTCTTCAAACCCTCGGCGGCACCATCACTATCGATCACGGCGCAACCAAGGGAGGAGCTCCCTCAGCCGCCTGCCTCGGGAGCTCCGGTCTGCGGCCCGGCCTCAGGGGCACGCCTGCTCCTGGCGTTGGAGCCTCAGGGAGGAAGTTGGATCGCAGAGCTCAAGACCTACTTGATGCAAGGGACCCTGTCGGAGAACGAGGAGGAGGCGGAGCGTGTAGCGCGGCAGGCCACGGCTTACTACATCAGGGATGGAGAGCTCTAACGGAAGCGACCGAATGACGTGTCCCTACGTTGCATCTCCAGAGAGCAAGGAAAGGAGCTACTGGCGGAGATACACGGCGGAGACTGTGGGCACCACTCATCGTCACGAACCCTCGTCGGCAAGGCGTTCCGCAGTGGATTCTACTAGCCCATAGCACTAAACGACGCCGTTGAGCTGGTGAAGGCTTGTGAGGCCTGTCAATTCCACGCTAGGCAGATCCACCAGCCGGCGGGGGGTCTACAGACTATACCCTTCTCATGGTCGTTCGCAGTGTGGGGGATGGACATTCTGGGCCCGTTTCCTCGAGCGCCAGGGGGCTATCACTACCTCTACGTCGCCGTGGACAAGTTCACCAAGTGGGCTGAGGTGGAAGCTGTCCGCACCATCCCAGCAGGCTCCGCAGCCAAGTTCATCAAGGGTCTCGACAGCCGATTTGGGGTGCCTAACCGTATCATCACCGACAATGGTTCGCAATTCACCAGTAATCTCTTCAAAACATACTGTGCTAACCTTGGAACGCAGATATGCTATGCTTCGGTAGCACACCCCTGGAGCAACGGCCAGGCCGAGCGAGCCAACGCGGAGGTCCTGAGGGGCCTCAAAGCCAGGACCTTCAAGAAGAAGTTGGAGGCTTGTGGCAGGGGCTGGTACGATGAGCTCCAGTCCGTGCTGTGGTCTATCCGCATGACTGCGGCCAAGCTGACTGGCAACACCCCATTCTTCCTCGTCTACGGAGCAGAGGCTGTCCTCCCTCACGAGGTTAGGCATCGCTCTGCACGGGTCCTGGCGTTCGACGAGACGCAGCAGGACGCCATGCGGGGGACGGATCTCGTGCTGGGAGAGGAATGTCGTCGAGAAGCCGCGCTACGAGCGGCAAGGTATCAACAGGCGCTGCGACGATACCACTGCCGCAACATCCGCCCCGGAACTCTTGAGGTAGGGGACCTCGTGCTCAGACGAGTTCTCTCCAGGGAGGGGCTGCACAAGCTCTCTCCCATGTGGGAGGGCCCATTGAAGGTTGTTCATGTTTCCAGGCCTGGCTCCGCGCGCTTGGAGACCCCGGAGGGGGTACCCATCCAGAACGCATGGAACATTCAACATCTCCGGAAGTTCTACCCCTGAGCGAGGCCTAGCGCCTATGGAAAGGCCCGGTGCCTATGAAGAAGGCCAATGCCTGTGAAGCTGCCGCATTTTGGGAAAGGCCCGGTGCCTGTGAACAATTCCAATGCCTGTGAAGCTGCCGCATTTTGGGAAAGGCCCGGTGCCTGTCAAGAAGGCCAATGCCTGTGAAGCCGGCGCATTTTGGAAAAGGCCCGGTGCCTGTGAAGAAGGCCAATGCCTGTGAAGCTCGCCGCCCGTGACACTCTCACATAATAATGAGTGGGGCTGTACACGCCCCGGAGTCTCCGGAGTGCCGCCCTCGGGCCTCGTAGGCTCCCGCCCACGCCCAGTGGCAACACTTAGCTCCGCGCCGGTGAGAAGACATCGAAGACTAGAATAGGTGCCGGACGCGGCTTTTTCATTTGCTTTATGTAGTTGGCTTGTTCGTTCCTGTTTGAAGTTTTACTGGGGTTGTTGTCATCCCTGGCTCGTGACTCTTTATCTTTTTCACTCACTTGCCTCGTTTTCTCTCGCACAAGTCTCGCGAGGGAGGTTCACGGGCGCCCTCGCGAGTGTTTTCTGCCCCGATCGTTCGAAGCTTTCCTGTTCGAGTCTGCTGCGGCAGCACCCCTCCCAGTCCATGCCCCGTGGGCATCGCGACACAAGCACAGAACCTAGGCCGATCGCCCCCACAACCGAGACCGAAAGCTACTCCTGCTAATCCTTGCAGGACATGAAGCGCACGGCGAGGCCTCAGCCTCGGGAGGCGAGGACCGCGTCAAGCCCCACCGAACTAAATAATTCCCGCACATGGGCACACGACACGGAAACATAGCACGGAAATAGCGGAAGCAGCGCGATAATCAACAGCAGCAGTTCTAACACTCCCCCCCGGGGCCCTATACTACATTATTTTTCTGCGCAGGAAAAGAAGAAAAACAAAATGGGCGTGACGTGTTCGACACCAACTTGCGGCGAAAGCTCGAGCTGCCTCTGAGGCTCGGGCGGATTCCTCCTCTTGCTTCACCGGGGCGCGACGGCAGGCTGACCCGCTACCTTCACCCAGGCGGGCACGACGGCATGGGGGTTGGTCGCGGCCACCGATGGAGGAGCTGCTGCCTGAGAAAGAGTCACCGAAGCTTGGCGAGCCCCGAGCACCGCTGCCCACACGCCTGCCGCCGTATTCATCCTGGTCAGCTCCGGGGCTGGGCAGGCGGCCGCGGTCATCGTCTTCGGAGCAGCACCCAGCACGGCGACCGTCTTCCCCGAACACACTCACGTAGAGGGTGGCGTCGCCATCGAACTTGAAGTGCAGGGTGCACCGCCGGCTCAAGCAGCGCGCGAGAGCAAATGTTTGCCAGCCGCGGGTAAGGGCCGCATTCCCAGAAGCGGAGACCTCCAGCGAAGCCCAGGAGGCCCTGCTGCAGCAACCATCTGCCTGAAGCCAGAGGCCGCCCCGAGCATCGGCCGGCAGTTCACCTACGAAGAAATGAGGGAGCTGGAGCCAGGTGCTGGTCGGGTCCGCCGACCACAGGACGAACTCCGACAGCACCTCCGCCGAGCGAAAGCATGGCCTGGGGGGCCGCGCGGCCACGGCGTTCCTCCCATCGGCGACCGAGCACTCATCACCACGCAAGGAGCCGCCTCCATGGCCACGGGAAGCCACTACGGGGACCGCGGGATGCTTGCGGGGGCGGCCCCGGCCGCGCTTGGTCGGTGGGGAGTCAGGCCCTGCCTGACGAGCCTTTCCTTTCTCCGCGGACGAGAATCTCTTTGGCGGAGCCATGGGAATGGCGAGCAGCCAGGATGGAGGGAAAGGAGTAGCAGGAAGGGATGGACTGAAGGGGCTCACGCAGTCCCATACTTATAGTCGGAGAAGGCCAACCGTCGGCCACCACGATCCCAGGTAATCATTACCTGTTTTTTGCATGCAGGGACTTGTCAAGTCGTGCGGTCGCCAAGGCGTTGTAGGGAAGCGCAGACGCCCACGTCCAATCAGTCGCCATGCGGCGCCCAAGGCCGCAGGCTATTGGGGCCCGCGGCGCTTCGCGCTTGCCCCTTCGCTTCACTGCTAAGCCAAGCCCGGGCGCGCCTTGGGCCCGGGGGCTACTGTCGGCGTTCTGGGAATGGGGGTCCCCAGACTTGTCTGCCTGCAGCCTGCGGCATGGCTCAAGTGGGGGCCCAGTGCGGCCCAGCTTCATCAGCTCAAGCTCAAGACCCCCGCGAGGGGCCAAGCCTCGCGGGGCGGACGACAGGAAGCTTCCTCAGGAGCAGCCTCATCAGGCAGGTTCGCGAGGAGGCGGAGAGATCAAGGCAGGGGCACCTCACGAGGAGCCCGTGATGCAAGCCATGACGATCGAGGCCAGGCGGGCGCTGGCCTATGCAGTGTCCATGTTTCCCCTTTGGTGCAAAGGGGGCAAGCACAGGCCAAGGCATCAGGTAAAGGTTACCATTCCGGTGCAATGAGACCAAGACCAGCAGAGCGGCAGGACGAAGGTCACCGTGGAGCCCAAGACGGCGTCATCACCAGTGCTTTTGGCAGCCGAAGACCACCTTTGGTCAGGATAACTTGTACTGGATGTTCCCCTTCAAAATGGCCAATTGTTGACTCCCTTCCCGCTCATTATTTGGGAAGAGGACCAGGGCCTCTATAAATAGGACTAGCCACAATAGAGAGAGGGAGAGGCCAAGCAGAACACACCGCACCAGCTCAAGAACACCTCTCGCAAGGCTGTTCTTCCCCTGTATTATTCATCATCAGCCCCTGAGGCAATCCACTACACCACACACTGGAGTAGGGTATTACACCACATCGGTGGCCTGAACCAGTATAAATCTCGTGTCCCTTGTGTGTTCTTCTTTTCGGCCTAGATTTCTTGCGAGCCATGGAAGCACGAGCCGGTAGGGGAAAGATCTTCACGCGCACCCCAGAGTTCGAACTTTAAGGGTCTGCCGGAACCCGAAATCCGACAGATACCTTGGGGCCTTTAACCATGAAGCATCTTCCAATTCCTTTATTTGGTGAATCAAATATGTCGTGGGAGTTGGATGACACTAGAGCAAGACCGGCAACACCTTCATCTTGAGTATATTCGGAGTCAGAGTGATAGCTTCTCCCGAAGTAGTTGTCGGAGTCGGAACCGGAAAACCATTCACCAACATGAGCTTGTTGTCTTCGTCTTGTCTTTGATGACTTGTCCTTCCATTTCGAATCCTCGCTTCTTTGAGAAGGTCTTTGAGGGAGTCCTGGATTAGGGGGTATCCATGCAGCCGGACTATATCCTTTGGCCGGACTGTTGGACTATGAAGATACAAGATTTAAGACTTTGTCTCATGTCTGGATGGGACTCTCTTGGTGTGGAAGGCAAGCTTGGCGATACGGATAAGTAGATCTCCTCCCATTGTAACCGACTCTGTGTAACCCTAGCCCCGTCCGGTGTCTATATAAACCATAGGATTTAGTCCGTAGGACAACAACAATCATACCATAGGCTAGCTTCTAGGGTTTAGCCTCTACGATCTCGTGGTAGATCAACTCTTGTACTAGTCATATCATCAAGATCAATCAAGTAGGAAGTAGGGTATTACCTCCATCGTGAGGGCCCGAACCTGGGTAAACATTGTGTCCCGTGCCTCCTGTTACCATCCACCTTAGACGCACAGTTTGGGACCCCCTACCCGAGATCCGCCGGTTTTGACACCGACATTGGTGCTTTCATTGAGAGTTCCACTGTGTCATCGCTATAAGGTTCGATGGCCCCTTCGATCATCGACAACGATGCGGTCCTGGGTGAGGTCTTCCTCCTCGGACAGATCTTCGTATTCAGCGGCTTCGCACTGCGGGCAACTCGCTTGGCCATCTGGAGCAGATCGAGAACTACGCCCCTGGCCATCAGGTCAGGTTTGGAAACTTGAGTTACACTGCCGATATCCGGGGAGACTTGATCTTCGACACATTCGGGCCCATGCCAGGTGTGCCGCACGATCGTGACGAGCACGATATAACTCTGTCGTCGAACGGTGTTCGGGAGATCACGCCAGCAAGTACTCCGGCCTTCAGCCCGGAACAGATCGCGCCATCCGGGGACGGGAGGATAGACCCCGCCTCGGAGGCTGCACCCTCAGTGGCGATAGAGCCGAATACTAACCTTACCCCTCTCGAGAACCGTGTCACCAAACTGCTGGACTCTCCCCCGGCCACAGACTCCGAACCACCCGCGCCCATACCTATCAAATCTGATTGGGCGCCGGTCATGGAGTTCACCTCCGCAGATATCTTTCAGCACTTGCCCTTCGGCGACATATTGAACTCGTTAAAATCTCTCTCCCTGTCTGGAGAACCTTGGTCGAACTATGTCCGGCTAGAGTGGGATGCGGATGACGAAGAAATTCAATCCCCACCCACCACATACTTAGTAGCCACTGTCGACGACTTAACCGACATGCTCGACTTCGACTCCGAAGACATCGATGGCATGGACAATGATGAAGGAGACGAACAAGAACCACTGCCCACGGGGCATTGGACCGCCACCTCATCTTATGATATATATATATATATGGTGGACACACCCAAAGAAGGCAATGGCGACAAGACAACGGAGGACGACCCCTCCAAGAAGCAACCCCAGCGCCGACGTCAGCGGCGCCGCTCTAAGTCTCGCCACAGCGAAAGCGGTGATACCGGCATAGGAGATAAAAGTACTCCGGCCAGTGCCGAAGATGATGACAATCCCCTCCAGCACGATCAAGATCCGGAGGATGAACAAGCCAGCCCTCCTAAGAGAGCGGCAGAAGGAGAAACGGAGGACGACAACTATATGCCTCTCTCCGAGGACGAAGCGAGCCTCGACGACAAAGAATTTGTCGTGCCTAAGGATCCCGTCGAGTAGGAGCGCTTTAAGCGCCGGCTTATTGCCACAGCAAATAGCCTGAAGAAAAAGCAGGAACAGCTTCGAGCTGATCAGGATCTGCTAGCAGACAGATGGACTGAAGTCCTGGCGCCCGAGGAGTATGAACTCGAACGCCCTTCCTAGGGTCACCCAAAGCGCAGGCTGCTACCTCGACTTGAGGAGGAAGCATGGAAACCTACATCACCAGCGTACGATGCGGCTGATCGGCCACCTCGTGGCCGAGATAGAGAGGCAGTCCGGCCTGAAAATCAGCCTGCACCCCGCCGCCATTCAAACAAAAATACCAAGGCAACGGGAAACACGCGAGACATGCGAGACGTATTGGAAGGCAGGGCAAAACATGCAAGATCGATCTATGGATCACGAGGCCGTGCCCCTACAATGGACGGTGACCACCTCACCGGATACAGTAAAAGCAAGTCCGGACGGGCCGAATACAGCAGGCAGGACTCATATGAGCTGCGTCGCGACATAGCCCACCACAGAGGCGCGGCACACCCCCTATGCTTCACCGGCGAAGTAATGGAGCATGAATTCCGAGAAGGTTTTTAACCTGTAAATATCGAATCATACGATGGTACAACAGATCCCGCGGTATGGATCAAGGACTTCCTCCTCCAAGTCCACATGGCTCGCGGTGATGATCTACATGCCATCAAGTACCTCTCGTTAAAATACAAAAGACCAGCTCGGCATTGGCTGAATAGCTTGCCAGCAGACTTCGTTAGTTGTTGGGAGGATCTGGAAAACGCATTCCTCGACAATTTCCAGGGCACTTATGTGTGACCACCAGATGCCGATGACTTGAGCCACATAATTCAGCAGCCAGGGGAATTGGCCAGGCAATTCTGGACATGATTCCTAACAAAGAAAAATCAAATGGTTGATTGTCCGGATGCAGAAGCCTTAGCGACATTCAAGCACAACATCCGTGACGAGTGGCTTGCCCGGCACCACGGCCAGGAAAAGCCGAAGTCTATGGCACCACTCACGACACTCATGACCCGCTTCTACGTGGGAGAGGATAGCTGGCTGGCTCATAGCAATAACATATCAAGGAACCTTCGCACTTCGGATACCAAGGACAGCAATGGCAGGCCACATCACAGCAAACACAAGCGCCACAACAACGGCGATAACGCCGAGGATACGGCAGTCAACGCCGGATTCAGAGGCTTTAAATCCGGTCAGCGGAAAAAGGCATTCAAAAGAGGCACTCCGGGCCCGTCTAGTTTGGACCGCATACTCGATCGCTCGTGTCAAATACACGGCACCCCCGATAAGCCAGCCAATCACACCAACAGAGAATGATGGGTGTTCAAGCAGGCCGGCAAGTTAAACACCGAAAACAAGGACAAGGGGCTGCACAGCGATGACAAGGAGGAGCCACGGCCGCCGAACACGGGAGGACAGAAGAGGTTCCCCCCACAAGTGAGGACGGTGAACATGATATACGCAACCCACATCCCCAAAAGGGAACGGAAGCATGCACTAAGGGACGTATACGCGATGGAGCCCGTTGCCCCAAAGTTCAACCCATGGTCCTCTTGTCCGATCACTTTCGATCGCAGAGACCACTCCACTAGTATACGTCATGGCGGATCTGCCGCATTAGTCCTAGACCCCATCATTGACGGATTTCACCTAACTCGAGTCCTTATGGACGGCGGCAGCAGCCTGAATCTGCTCCATCAGGATACAGTGCGCAAAATGGGCATAGACCCCTCGAGGATCAAGCCCACAAAAACGACCTTTAAAGGCGTCATCCCAGGTGTTGGAGCCCACTGTACAGGTTCAATCACGCTGGAAGTGGTCTTCGGATCTTCGGACAACTTCCGAAGCGAGGAGTTAATCTTCGATATCGTCCCGTTCCGCTGCGGCTATCATGCACTACTGGGGCGAACCGCATTTGCAAAATTCAATGCGGTACCGCATTACACATACCTCAAGCTCAAGATGCCAGGACCTAGGGGGGTCATCACAGTCAATGGAAACACAGAGCGCTCACTCCGTATGGAGGAGCACACTGCAGCCCTCGCAGCAGAGGCACAAAGCAGCCTTTTAAGGCAGTCCACCAGTTCGGTGATAAAACCCCCGGACACCGTCAAGCGCATCCAGAGTAACCTGCAACAGGATCGTCTGGCGCGTTCAGAGCTCGCCTAGCAATTTGGCCCCCGCCCAAGTCTCCGCCGGACGGCGAAATTTGTGCAGCGCGTACATAATTACGCATTGAAAATACCATGGGTATAGGCGGGGGCACGATCATGGCGCATCCCACAATGCGGCTCAACCGCGCTAGGGGCTTACTACCTTCATCACTCTCTCTCTCTCTTTCAAGACTTTACTCTCTGGAAGGCCTATCCAGCAGCACGATTGCCGGACACATGATACAACGCCCAAGGGGGCAGGAAGCTACGCCGTACAATGGAATCCCCAGGTGGTCTCTGCTAACGAGTTAAATACCTGTTTTAAGATACCAGTCTGCAGCTTGCCCTTGGATGGGACATGTCAAATAGTCCTATTTTTTGCTTACCGCACTAATTGTATCAGTATGCCTCGACGCGTTTCTTAAATAAACAACGCATAGTACTAGTCTATTATTGCATTCTATATTCTTTTATATATATGTTCATTTATGACAATCGGCGCCCGTACACTCTGGTACGGCCAATACGCCAGGGACTTCCGTATACCCAATAATTCGGCGTAAGAAGTCCGAACACTTTCGACAGTGCGGCACCCCGAACTTATAGCGTTATATGCATCAGCTCCGAATCATGTCTTGGGTCAATAGTTGGGTTTGCCCGGCTCCCATGTTTTGGTACCTTACGTTCCGCTATATCGGCTAAGGTAGCACTGGGAGAACTACTGCGATTGTGCCCCGGTTCTTCCGGCTGAGCATTTCAGTAGAGAAAGCTAAAACTGACTGTCATGATGAGGCGAGAGCTGGTCGCTGTTCGAGAGGTCTCAAGTCCCTAAAGACTTTTTCCGCTTCAGGCGAGGAGTCGGCCTTGTCTGACTTAGGCGTGTATAGCGCCCCAAATTCGGCCTTCGGAATACTAGGGGCTTCGCCAAAATTTAAAATTGTAGACTTCTATGGCTAGGTGAGAGCGATAAAGCGTTACAGTCTGATTGCCTGGTTCGTTGCGCTGAGCACCTCCCTCGAAGGACCCATAAATGGGAAAAAGAGTGCCCAGATTTATCCCGAACACCCCAGCACTAGTTGCATGGGGCTGAAGTCGACGACTAGCAACTCTCAGATTTTATGAACGGCCGCACAGAAGGTAATATTTTAAATTCGAAAGCGTTGCATAGCGCAAATGAACTAGTTTTCATAATACAGGATCACACGAGCAAGTTCATTCAAAAATTACATCCTTCGCACACTCGTCCACTACAAGACGGGCACCCTTCAGGAGATCCTCATAATACATTTCAGGGTGGCGATGCTCCTTGCCCTGTGGCGGCCCCTCCTTCACCAGCTTCTCGGCATCCATCTTGGCCCAGTGCACCTTCACACGGGCAAAAGCCCTGCGGGCACCCTCGATGCAGACGGACCGCTTTATGACTTCCAGCCATGGGCAGGCATCCACAAGTCGCCTCACCAGATCAGAGTAGCTGTTGGGAAGGGAATCGTCAGGCCACATTCGGACTATCAGGCCCCTTATGGCCTGTTCGGCCGCCTTGTGGAGCTCGACCAGTTGCTTCAGCTGGTCGCTCACGGGCATCGGGTGTTCGGTCCCAGTATACTGAGACCAAACAACCTCTCCGTCGAGCTCCCCTCCTCGGCCCGGTAGAACTCCGCGACATCAGACACACTGCGGGGCAGATCTGCGAACGCTCCTGGAGAGCTTCGAACTCGGGTAAGTAAAAGGAATTTTTCTTTTACATGCTTGCTTTGCATAATGAATGCCTTACCCACCGCTATCTTCTTCACCGCCTCAATTTCCTGGAGGGCCTTTTGGGCTTCGGCCTTGGCATGTTTTGCGCTTTCGACGGCCTTGGCAAGCTCGGACTCTCGCGTCCTCGAGTCAAGCTCCAAGGACTCGTGCTTCTTCACGAGCGCCTGGAGCTCTTGTTGCACCTCGCCTACTCGGGCTTCTTGTTTGTCTTGCTCGGTGCGCTCCATGGCCGCTTTATTTTCCACCTCGGATAGCACTTGCTTCAGGGTCGCCACTTCGGTCGTGGTCCCTGGCACATTCATGATGATCCTATTATCACTGCAACCAAATTTTCCCCTTCTTCTTTATAAACAAGGTATTGCTTACCTTCGTTCTCCTCGAGCTGCTTCTTGGCACGGCCGAGTTCCTCCTCGGACCGCTCGAGGTTCTGCTTCGGTGCGGCAACCTCCGCAGTACGTGCGGCCGCAGCCAGCAGTGAAGACTGCATACGCATATAGACATATTCAGATTAGACTCCTGCAGTTATTATTCGATCCTCTATTCGGCTTTTCTTTCCGAACGCCGAGCAGAGCGTCAGGGGCTACTATCTATGCGGCAATATTTTCCTACATTTCGAATACTCACCTCAAAGCCTGTTAGAAGGCTGGCACAGGCTTCAGTCAGTCCGCTCTTGGCAGACTGAACCTTTTTTATCACCGCACTCATGATAGTGCGGTGCTCCTCATCGATGTAAGCACTGCGAAGCACTTCCAGCAAGTTGTCCGGTGCCTCTGGGTGGACAGAGGTCACCGGCACAGACGTCTTGCCCCTCTTAGTGGGGGGAAGCCTGCTGGAGTCCGGGACCACTGGTGGGTCCGGCGCGGTGTTCGGCTGAGGGCCGAACTTGGAGCCCGTGGGAGTCTTGCTCCCTTTGCACCCAGGGTCCAGAAGGTCGCCTTGAGGCGCCTCCAGGACTACCTCCCCTCGGCTTGGTGCCCTTTGAGACAACACCTCGACGTTTTCCATAGGGCGAGGGGAGAAAGCGGTCGGAAGTGAATCACTATTCATATCCGATGGGTCCAAAGAACCGTCCAACGAAGATACGTCGATACGGGCTCGGGACGGACTGCATAATCATGTTCGGCGTAAGAAGGAGCAGTGTGATAAAAGCATACCATGAATTACTCTGGTATCCGAATACTTACGACTTCGCCAGGGGCTTGTCCCTGGGCAACCACTCGTCTTCGCTGTGAGCGGCGGTCGCGGAGCAGTCCAGAAGGTGAGTCCTTCCCTTCTTGGACCCTCCGGCCTCCCCAGTTGGGGTGGCCTTCCTCTTCTCACCTCCCCCGACTGGAGGGGGAGAGTCTTCATCTTCCTCCTCCTCGTCTTCACGAGAGGAATGTTTCTCGGAGTTATCGGACGATGAGTCCGATACCACTTGATGGCGGGAACTCTTTCGAGTCCCCACGGCCTTCTTCTCCGACACCTCGTAGGGTGCCGGAGTCAGCATCTCCGTTAGGAGAGCGTCTGCTGGATCTTCGGCAGGGGCGCCGGGTAGTTGATCTGCTCCGTTGTCTCCTCCCAGTCCTGTCAAAGGCATAGAAGCTCAGATTCCGCACACGATTAAGATGGGGAAAGTAAACATCCTACAAGGTTTAGGAAACTTACCGGATTCGCAGGGTGCTTCGCGCTAAGCCCGCGGTCCCCGGTAAGGTAAGGAGGGACCTTGGCTCCCTTGAACAGCACCCTCCAGACGTCCTTGTGCGTCGTGTCGAAGGGCTCGTGCAGAGTCTGGTGCTGGGCCGGGTCGAACTCCCATAAATTAAATGCCCGTTGTTGACACGGGAGGATCCAGCGGAGGAGCATGACCTGGACCACGTTAACAAGCTTGAGTTTCTTGTTTATCATGTTCCGGATACACTTCTGGAGTCCGGTCAGCTCCACTGGTGACCCCCAGGACAAGCCCTTCTGTTTCCAGGAGGTAAGCCACATGGGGATCCTAGATCTGAACTCGAGGGCCGCCACCCAGTTGGTGTCGACGCGGCTCGGTGATGTAGAACCACCCCGATTGCCACCCCTTTATGGTCTCCACATAGGAGCCCTCGAGCCATGTGACATTGGGCATTTTGCCCACCATGGCGCCTCTACATTCCGCTTGCTGACCTCCCACAATCTTCGGCTTGACACTGAAGGTCTTTAGCCACAGGCCGAAGTGGGGCTGGACGCGGAGGAAGGCCTCGCACACGATGATAAACGCCGAGATGTTGAGGATAAAGTTCGGGGCTAGATCATGGAAGTCCAGCCCGTAGTAGAACATGAGGCCGGGACGAACGGGTCAAGGGGGAATCCCACTCCACGGACGAAGTGGGTGAGGAAAACTACCCTCTCGTAAGATTCCGGGGTAGGGACGATCTGCCCCTCGTCAGGAAGCCGGTGCGCGATATCCGCGGCCAAGTATCCGGCTCCCCGCAGCTTGCTAATGTCCTCCTCCGTGACAGTGGATTTCATCCACTTGCCTCCCGCTCCGGACATGGTTGGAGTGGTGTGAGGAGGAAGGTGCGAACTTGGGTGTTGGAGCTCGAGTGCGCAAGAATGGATGAGCGAGGAGGAAGAAGGCATAGGTGAAAAAGGTGAACTCTTATCCCTTTATAAAGGCAGAAGAAACTATAGGCCCCCATTAGCCCGGTTAACTCGCTTAGTCCCCAAGCGCCGCGATTGATGGCGCGGTTGGGTTACCCATGCCCGTATTGATGAGAATCCCGTAATAAGGGGACACGATCTCTGCTTCGACAAGACGTGCCAAAGAAACTGCCTCACGATATGCGCCAAGGCCGGTTGAGAAAAACGGTTCGAATAATGGCCGTGCCGTGGTATGATGTCATGATATCGAGTGCGTCAGCAGATTAGATTTGTGGAAATATTATTCTCTCTATGGTGGTATGTGGAACTTGTTTTGCTGAGCCGGACACTATTCTTGTGTTCAAGATCTTCTATGGAGTATCCGGAGGAGGAACCCGCCTTGCAATGCCGAAGACAATCTGCGCGCCGGACTCATCGTCATTGAAGCCTGGTTCAGGGGCTACTGAGGGAGTCCTGGATTAGGGGGTATCCATGCAGCCGTACTATATCCTTTGGCCGGACTGTTGGACTATGAAGATACAAGATTGAAGACTTCGTCTCGTGTCCGGATGGGACTCTCTTGGCGTGGAAGGCAAGCTTGGCGATACGGATATGTAGATCTCCTCCCATTGTAACTGACTCTGTGTAACCCTTGCCCCCTCCGGTGTCTATGTAAACCGGAGGGTTTAGTCCGTAGGACAACAACAATCATACCATAGGCTATCTTCTAGGGTTTAGCCTCTATGATCTCGTGGTAGATCAACTCTTGTACTACTCATATCATCAAGATCAATCAAGCAGGAAGTAGGGTATTACCTCCATCGTGAGGGCCCGAACCTGGGTAAACATTGTGTCCCTTGCCTCCTGTTACCATCCACCTTAGACGCACAGTTCGGGACCCCCTATCCGAGATCCGCCGGTTTTGACACCGACAGTCTTCATTCATAACGATCATCTCTACTCCTTCTCTCTCTTGGAGGTGATTCATCCCTTCTACTCCTTCTTTTTGGTGAGTCTTCTCTTTTCTTGTAGGGAGTCGTACACTCATTGGAATAGTATCCGGGTCTTCCACAAGTGTAGCAATTACGATCACGACTAGAAGATCTTTTGTCATTGTAGGACCTTGACTTGGAGCTTCCCTCTTTGCTTCTACTCTTGTAGAATTTGTTGAAGTTCTTCACCATTAAGCTCAATTCTTCATTGGATACTAGCTTGTCACTTGATATTGTAGGAGCCACCTGAAGCTTTGTATGCACCACTTGACTTGTTGTGGAACTCTTCCTTATCGTCGAGTGATATCTCATGAGCCATAGTTCTACCAATGACTTCCATGAGCTTGAGATCTTTGTCGTTAGGCATCATTTGGATCAATGTGCACACGGTATCATATTTTCCATCCAAGGCTCTAAGGATCTTCTTGATGATGAATTTGTCGGTCATCTCTTCAGTTCCTAAGCTGGCAATCTCATTTGTGATGGGAGCAAGCCTAGAGTACATTTCAGCGACTCCTTCACCATCATTCATCTTGAACTTGTCAAGTTGAATTTCAAGCACTTCCAACTTGGATTCCTTGACACACTCGGTACCTTCGTGCATATCAACCAAAGTATCCCAATTTTCCTACGCATTCTCAAGGCGTCTGATTTTGTTGAATTCTTTGGGGCACAATCCATTGAAGAGAATATCACCAACCTTGAGCATCGTATTGCAACATCTACAATTCTTCTGTGGTCACTTCACGATCCGGTTCTCTACCATCTTCAAAGAATTAACCTTGCAAACCAATACGAACAACTGCCCAAACAGCGGGGTTATGACCAAGAATATGCATTTTCATCTTATGCTTCCAACTAGCAAAATTTGTACGATCAAAATAAGGACCTCTATTGTGATAGTTACCCTCGCTAGACGCCATACTCTCCTAGGTTGTGAAACCAAGACTATGATCACCAAAGCTATGGAAATCAAGGCTAATGGAGACAAAAGCTCTAATACCACTTTTAGGATCGAAAGTATGTCTAGAGGGGGGATGACTAGACTACTTGACCAAATAAAAATCTTTCCTTTTCCCAATTTTAGTTGTGAACAGATTTTAGCAATTATGACAAGTCAAGCAATCAACCTACACATACAATTCTGAGAATATAGCAGCGGAATGTAAAAGATTGCATATCAAGGTAAAGGGAAGGGTTTGGAGAAGGCAAACGCAATGGAGACACGAAGATTTTTGGCATGGTCCTGATAGGTGGTGCTATTGTATGATGCGGCCTGAGCTACGTCGATATTTGTCGGCGTCCTGGGACTGGGGGTACCCAGACTTGCCTGCCTGCAGCCCATGACGTTGCTCCATCGACTGCCTGGTACGGCCTAGCTTCAGGATCAACAACCCAAGACCCTCGCTAAGGGCCAAGCCTCGCGAGGCGGACAACACCAAGACCTCCTCGAGGGATGGCCTTGATGTCCTCTATGCAACTTTATTCTTGTAGACACGTGTTGAGCCTCCAAGCACAGAGTTTTGTAGGACAGTAGCAATTTTCCCTCAAGTGGATGACCTAAGGTTTATCAATCCGTGAGAGGTGTAGGATGAAGATGGTCTCTCTCAAACGACCCTAAAACCAAATAAAGGAAATCTCTTGTGTCCCCAACGCACCCAATATAATGCCAAATTGTATAGGTGCACTAGTTCGGCGAAGAGATGGTGATAAGAGTGTAATATGGATGGTAGAAATATATTTTTATAATCTGAATAAATAAATAAATAAAGCAAGGTAGCAAATAGCAATGGGGCACAAAAACGGTGTTGCAATGCTTAAAAATGAGGCCTAGGGTCCGTACTTTCAGTAGTGCAATCTCTCAACAGTGCTAACATAGTTGGATCATATGATTATCCCTCAAAGTACAATAAAGAATCACTCCCGAGTTCCTATTAGCGGAGAACAAAATATAGGAATTGTTTGTAGGGCACGAAACCACCTCAAAGCAACACAAAGCTATTGTTTCCGTTCGACCTATCCTAGAGTTCGTACTATAATAACACCAAAGAAAATTCATATTCATGGTACTCAATCCAGACAAAGAACTACAAGGAGACCCCAAAGTTTCTATTGGAGAAAAGATAATAAAAACATGCATCAACCCCTATGCATAGATTACCCCAATATCACCGCGGGAATCCGCAAGTTGAGCGCCATAACATATATCAAGTGAATCAATAAGATACCCCAATGTCACCTCAAGTATTCATACCGCAAGACATACATCATGTGATCTCAAATCTAAAGGTTCAATTCGACATGACAAAACTTCATAGGGTAAAGATTCAATTCATCACAACAAGAGTATGGAGGGGAGAAACATCATATGATCCGACTAAATTTACAAAGCCCATGATATAGATCACGAGAGAGATAGAGAGAGATTAAACACATAGCTACTATTACAACCCTCATGCCCGAGGGTGGGCTACTCCCTCCTCATCGTGGTGGCTGTCGGGATAATGAAGATGGCCACCGGAGATGATTCCCCCCTCCGGCAGGGTGCCGGAAAGGGTCTAGATTGGTTTTCGGTGGCTACAGAGCCTTGCGGTGGCAGAACTTCTGATCCATGTTAACCCAGAAGGGTTTCGGAATATTTGGGAATTTATAGTGCAAAGAGGGGGTGGGGGAGGCCACTGAGGTGGGCACGACCCACATGGGCGTGCCAGGGGGACCTGGCGCGCCCTGGTGGGTTGTGCCCCCCTCGGGGCACCCCCCTGGTGCAGCACTGGCCCATTAGGTTACTTCTGGTCCAAAAAAATCTCCAAAAAGTTTCATGGTGTTTGGACTCCATTTGATATTGATTTCCTGTGATGTAAAAAACAAGCAAAAAACAGCAACTGGCACTGGGCACTGGTTCAATAGGTTAGTCCCAAAAATGATATAAAGTTGCTATAAAATGATTGTAAAACACCCAATAACGATAAAATAATAACATGAATACTTCATAAATTATAGATGCGTTGGAGACGCATCAACATCCCCAAGCTTAACTCCTACTTGTCCTCGAGTAGGTAAATGATAAAAGAAATAATTTATGAAGTCTGAATGCTAGCAAAGTGCATAAGTTTGATCAATGATAATTTCAATCACTTTTCCTAGCATCATAACATCAATTCTTTCTCATAAAATTTCTCATGTTATAGTAGCAACCAATTCACATGTTAAGGTTTAAACAACGAATTCTCTTGAAACTCAACAACCTATGTTCTTAGTCACCAAGCAATTGCAATTCAACTTATTCAACGGAGTTTAAGTAAGAGATCCACATACTCAACCATCTTATAGTCCTCTATTATTGCTAACACTCACCGCATACACATGAGGAAAACATTTCAACCTGACACATAGAAAGATAGGGGCTTATTGTTTTGCCTCCCAACGCATTCACCACAAGGTTGATGTCAACAATAATAACTCATGCAACCCATATTCAACTGGACATATGTGCCTAGATCTTTCCTCACCACATGATGCTTGCCAAAAGAGAATATAAAAAGGAATAGAGAGAAAGACTTTGACTCTTTGCATAAAAGTAAATACTGAAAAGTAAAAGATAGGCCCTTCGCAGAGGGAAGCAGAGGTTGCCATGTGCTTATTTGTTTGTATGCTCAACCCCTTAGTGCAAAATAAGGTTACATTATATTGCCCCTTATGATAAAAACCTTTATTATGCAGTCCATCGCTTTTATTGCTTTGCCATCATAAGTTCATACAATGCTCAATTTTTTCTTACACTAAATGATCTAACACTTTTAGAAGCAACTTTTATTGCCTTATTGCACCGATGACAACTTACTTGAAGGATCTTGCTCAATCCTTAGGTAGGTATGGTGGACTCTTGAAAATAAGATTTGGGTTTAAGGGTTTTTGGATGCACAAGTAGTATCTCTACTTGGTGCGGAACTTTTGGCTAGCAAAGATGGGGGGCAAGCACCACATGTTGAAGGATCTATGACAATATGACTTCTATGTGAATATGAACAAACATAAACCATTACGTTGTCTTCCTTGTCCAACATCAACAATTTTGGCATATAATATTTTGATGGGTGCTCAGAATCACAAAAGATTTACATGATAGTGTATTTATATGTGAAAGTTCTCTTCCTTATACTAATTATTCGTGAATTGCTTGTATGACCAATATTGTAATTGTCAAGCCTCAAAAGATTTCACTTTCTAAACCCAATGTGAATCTACAACTAGGCATGATATGATTTCAACTTTATGATATTCAATTTATTCAACACTTTACTTATAGGATATAAGTGAAGCACAAGAGTAAATGACAAGCTACTCCAAAAAGATATAAGTGAAGATCAAGCAAGTAGTTAAGTAAATAGGTGGCTAAGTGAAGACTCTCTTTTATTTAGAAAATTTCAGGTCTAAATATTTTATTCAAACGGCAAAAAATAAAATGGAATTCCAAGGATAGCACAACTCATGTGAAGAAGCAAAAACTTAGGCTCAACCGATACTAACCGATGATTGTTGAAGAAGAAAGGTGGGATGCCTATCAGGGCATCCCCAAGCTTAGATGCTTGAGACTTCTTGAATATTATCTTGGGATGCCTTGGGCATCCCCTAGATTGAGCTTTTGTGTCTCCTTAATTCTTCTCATACCACGGTTTTCCTAAATTTCAAAAGCTTCATCCACACAAAACTCAACAAGAACTCATGAGATAAGCTAGTATAAACAAATGCAAAAACCTTATCATTCTCTACTGTAGCAAATCACTAAAATTATTATTTAACATTGCATACTAAATGCCTCTCTATATTTAATACTCCTATCCTCAAATAGATTCATTAAACGAGCACGCATATGCAAACAATGCAAACATAACAGCAATCTGTCAAAACAGTACAGTATGTAAAGAATGCAAGAGTATTAATACTTATTCAACTCCAAAAATTAAGAAAAATTACCAAACTACAGATAATTTATCAGAGCTTATTATGCAAAAAGTTTCAACATTTTATCACACTCTGAATTTTCTAGGGAATTTTTGCAACAATGGTAAACTTTCTGTTTTCAAACAGCAACATGTAGACTTGTAAAATAAGCACAGTAAAGGCTATCCTTGACATTATTATTGAAATAAAAGATGCAAAGCATTATTCTAAATAATAGCAAGCAAATCCTAACAAAATAAATTTACGCTCCAAGCAAAACACATATCATGTGACGGATGAAAACATAGCTCAAAGTGAGGTTACTGGTAATGTTGGAGACGAAAGAGGGGATACCTTCTAGGGCATCCCCAAGCTTAGTTGCTTGCATCTTCCTTGGATATTAACTTGGGGTGCCTTGGCCATCCCCAAGCTTAGGGTCTTGTCACTCCTTATTCTCCTCATATCGATATCTCGCCCAAAACTTGAAAACTTCAATCACACAAAACTTAACGGAACTTCGTGAGAGAGGTTAGTATGATAAAGAGCAAACCATTCCACTTTTGGTACTGTCAAAGACAAGATTCATAATTTTTCTCACACAATTCCTACTGTAGCATATCATTTCCACAATTTATATTGAGCAATATAAGCCATAGAAACTAGAAGAGAAGCAAACTATGCATTGAAAACAGAATCTGTCAAAAACAGAACAGTCTATAGTAATATGTACTCAAACCATACTTCTGCTACTCCAAAAATTCTTACAATTTAGGACCACATGAGAAATTTGTATATTAATCTTCTGCAAAAAGAATCAACTCAAAATCACTCTTATGTTAAAAACGAGAATTATTTTCATGAGCGCAAAAGTTTCTGTTTTTTAGCAGGGTCAAATCAACTATCACCCAACATGATCCCAAAGGCTTTACTTGGCATTTTATTGAAACAAAAGAATAAAAAATGTTACTACAGTAGCTTAATCATGTTAACATATAAAAACAGTAGGTAAAAGTGTTGTGTTGTCTCCCAACAAGCGCTTTTCTTTAATGCCTTTTAGCTAGGCATGATAATTTCAATGATGCTCACATAAAAGATAAGGATTGAAACATAACAAGAGCATCATGAAGCACATGGCAAGCACATTTAAGTCTAACCCACTTCCTATGCATAAAGATTTTGCGAGCAAACAATTTATGGGAGCAAGAATCAACTAGCATAGGAAGGCCAAACATGCATAACTTCGAAAACTTCGACACATAGAGAGGAAACTTGATATTATTGAGATATGTAGAAGCATATGTTCCACTCTCATAATAATTTTCAGTAGCATCATGAATGAATTCAACAATATAACCATCACATAAAGCATTCATTTCATGACATAAAAGCATAGGAATTTTACTACTCTCCACATAAGCAAATTCATTCTCATGAATAGTAGTGGGAGCAAACTCAACAAAATAACTATCATGGGATTGAAAATTAAAATCATGATGACAAGTTTCATGGTTATCATTATTCTTTATAGCATACATGTCATCACCATAATCATCATAGATAGCAACTTTGTTTTCATAATCAATTGGAACCTCGTCCAAAATAGTGGATTCATCACTAAATAAAGTCATGACCTCTCCAAATCCACTTTCATAATTATTACAATAAGATTCAACACCCTCCAAAATAGTGGGATCATTAGTACCTAGATATAACACTCTTCCAAACCCACCTTCATCAATATAATCATCATAAATAGGAGGCATGCTTTCATCATAATAAAATTTTTCATCAAAACTTGGGGGACGAAAAACATCATCTTCATCAATTATAGCATCCCCAAGCTTATGGCTTTGCATATCATTAGCATAATGGATATTCAAAGAATTCATACTAACAACATTGAAATCGTGATCATCATTCAAATATTTTGTGCCAAACATTTTATTGACTTCTTCTTCTAACAATTGAGCACAATTTTCTGAACCATCATTTTCAAGAAATATATTATAAAGATGATAAATAATAGGATGCAACCTAAATTCCATTTTTTGCAGATTTTATTTTATAAGCCAAACTAGTGATAAAACAAGAAACTAAAAGATTCAATTGAAAGATCTAAAGATATACCTTCAAGCACTCACCTCCCTGGTAACATCGCCATAAAAGAGCTTGATGTCTACTACGCAACTTTATTCTTGTAGACCCGTGTTGAGCCTCCAAGCACACAGTTCTGTAGGACAGTAGCAATTTTCCCTCAAGTGGATGACCTAAGGTTTATCAATGCGTGAGAGGTGTAGGATGAAGATGGTCTCTCTCAAACGACCCTGCAACCAAATACAAGAAAACTCTTGTGTCCCCAACACACCCAATACAATCGCAAATTGTATAGGTGCACTAGTTCGGCGAAGAGATGGTGATAAGAGTGTAATATGGATGGTAGAAATATATTTTTATAATCTGAATAAATAAATAAATAAAGCAAGGTAGCAAATAGCAAACGGGCACAAAAACGGTGTTGCAATGCTTAAAAATGAGGCCTAGGGTCCGTACTTTCACTAGTGCAATCTCTCAACAGTGCTAACATAGTTGGATCATATGATTATACCTCAAAGTACAATAAAGAATCACTCCCGAGTTCCTATTAGCAGAGAAGAAAAGATAGGAATTGTTTGTAGGGCACGAAACTACCTCAAAGCTATTCTTTCTGATCGATCTATTCAAGAGTTCGTACTAAAATAACACAAACTTATTGTTTCCGTTCAATCTATCCTAGAGTTCGTACTAGAATAACACCAAAGCAAATTCATATTCATAATACTCAATCCACACAAAGAACTACAAGGAGACCCCGATCGGATAAAAGATAATAAAAAAATGCACCAACCCCTATGCATAGATTACCCCAATATCACCGCGGGAATCCGCAAGTTGAGTGCCATAATATATATCAAGTGAATCAATAAGATACCCCAATGTCACCTCTAGTATACATACCGCAAGACATACATCATGTGATCTCAAACCTGAATATTCAATCCGACATGACAAAACTTCAAAGGGTAAAGATTCAATTCATCACAACAAGAGTATGGAGGGGAGAAACATCATATGATCCGACTATATTAACAAAGCCCATGATATAGATCACGAGAGAGACAGAGAGAGAGAGAGATTAAACACATAGCTACTGGTACAAACCCTCAGCCCCGAGGGTGGACTACTCCCTCCTCATTGTGGTGAACGCTGGGATGATGAAGATGGCCACCGGAGATAATTCCCCCCTCCAGCAGGGTGCCAAAAAGGGTCTAGATTGGTTTTCAGTGGCTACAAAGCCTTGCGGCGGCAGAACTTTTTATCTAGGTTAACCCCGAAGGGATTCAGAATATTTGGGAATTTGTAGTGCAAAGAGGGGGTGCGGGAGGCCACCGAGGTGGGCACAACTCACCTAGGTGCGCCAGGGGGCCCTGGCGCTCCCTGGTGGGTTGTGCCCCCCTCGGGGCACCCCCAGGTGCAGCTCTGGCCCATTGGGTTCCTTCTGGTCCAAAAAAATCTCCAAAAAGTTTCGTGGTGTTTGGACTCCGTTTGATATTGATTTCCTGCGATGTAAAAAACAAGCAAAAAACAGCAACTGGCACTGGGCACTGGATCAATTGGTTAGTCCCAAAAAATGATATAAGCTTGCTACAAAATGATTATAAAACACCCAAGAATGACAAAATAACAGCATGAATACTTCATAAATTATAGATGCGTTGGAGACGTATCAGGCCTCCCCATGCTGGCTCCCGAGGAGCGGAGATATGTATGCAAGGTGCACCTGGCGAGGTTCGGATGACGTGAGCCATGACTACTAAGGCCGGGCGGGCGCCAGCGGGCGCAGTGTACCAGTTTCCTCTTTGGAGGCAAGCGCAGGCACGGAGTCCCAAGGAATCAAGCAAAGGTTTCCTTTCCGGTGCAACAAGACCAAGACCGCCAGGACGGCAGAGCGGAGGTCATCATCGAGCCCACCACGGCGTCACGACCAGAAGCTTTTGGCAGGCAAAGACTAATTTTGTCAGGATAGCATGTACTAGTTGTCTCCCTTCAAATTTGGCTGTTATGGGATCCCTTACCGCCTTACATTTGGGAAGAGGACCAAGGCCACTACAAATAGGACTTAGGCACCACCATAGCGGGGGGACAGATCATTCAGATCATCCACACACCCACTAGCTCGTCGAGCACAATAACACCTCTCCTCCTGAGGTTGTTCTCCACTGTACTAGTTCATCCTTAGTCCCTCGAGGCCAAACCACCACAAAGCAGGAGTAGGGTTTTACACCGCAAGGTGGCTAGAACCTGGGTAAACTGCTGTGTCCCTTGTCCATTTGGTTCGTCGAGCTAGGCCGTGGGATTAATGAGCGGGTAGACTGGGGAGGATGAGTTCTTCGCATGCACCATAGAGTTTGAACCTCTCAAGGGTCTGCGGAACCCCTGAATCCGACATTTGGCGCGCCAGGTAGGGGTGCGACGGAGCCTCTCTTCTTCCAGTCGGCCCGACATCGCCCTGCAGTTTCGACGGCTGACGATCCGAGGGTTCACTCCGAGCACTGGGCTGTTTTGCCCGCCCGGGCGGTGCCGACCGCCCAAGAAGACCTCCACTCTGAGCTCCAAGCGGCCCGCATGCCGCCCAACACCATCGGACACGGGCGATGCGGGCCGGCGCCATCTGCCATCACGCCGCGACATACGCGCGCCACCAAATGATCTTCAGGCTACGCCGCGACGACGACACCACACACTCATCGGGAGCAGACAAACATGCGAGTCGCGCTCATCGTGGTGCGAGAGCTGCTGCGTTGTAGGTTGGCAGAGGGCGGCCGCGACTCCCTACTGGAGCGGGTCGCCGAGCTGCTTGACACCGCCTGCAGAGGTGTGGCTCCCTTCTGCACCCTGCCCACGTCGTAGATTGTGGCAGGGGCGCGCGCCGGACCTCGGGGTGCCCACGCACCCCCCGGAGCGCCTGGGGAATTCGACAGCGTCAACATGGCCCACAGCACTGCTCGTCCTACCACGGCTCCGCCGTCTCCAGGTGAGGCAAGCTCCGGCGGTCCCTCGCGGGGCCGCATCGGGATGCCACCCCTCGGCCATCAGAGCCTAGCACCGGACCCGGCGGCCCACCATGCAGGGCACCCAGACGACAGCCCCGGGGCGGCAATCTCAGACGTCTACGTGCCCCACATGGTGGAACTAAAATACACGCCAAGAGGAGGCCCTCGTCCGTTCCCCGAGCCAAGCTGGGAAGCAGGGACGCAAGAGGCTGAGGTTTTTCACGAGCCGCCCAGAATCTTCACCAACCCCTTCAACGACGACAGTCGCTGGGTACAGCCGATATCTCAGGAGCATGATTATGCTAACCATGGACCACAGGTGAACCAGGCTACGATGGCGGCCAGAGACCCCGGAGCGATGGCCCCGCCCCGGGCTGGAGAACCACACTGGGGGCTGCGCGGGAGGAGCCCGGAGCCAAGGCCTCTCCTGCGCCGCGTGGAGCAAGGTGCTGCGCAAAGATAGGTCCTCTGCCGGGGAAGGCGTCGGTGAGCCCTTCCCCCGGTGGCGGGCCCGCAGTCGTCGAGGGCGCCACCAGCGTCCCCTTGCCCCTTGGTCTCGTCCTTGTTTCGGGACACCCCAACGGTGGTCGGGGGAGGCGCAGGGTGGGGCCCTCGTCAGGTGACATGAAGCAAGGCCCATGCCTGTGAAGGTCTCCGCTCGTGACACTCTCATGTAATAATGAGTGGGGCTGTACACGCCTCAGAGTCTCCTGAGTGCCACCCTCGGGCCTCACGGGGGCTCCCGCCCATGTCCAAGTGGAAGCACCATGCTCCGCGCTGGCCGTTGACACTGTCCCCCAATGACTATGCTCATGCCCAGTGAAAGCATTCAGCTCTGCTCTGGTGAGAAGAAAAGAATACTAGCTAGGTGCCGGACTTGCCGTTTGGTTTCACCCCTCTTTCTGTAATTCGATTCACCGCCTTTTTGGACTGAGATTTAAATCTCCTTGTGTTTATCAAAAATGGGGGGAATTTTCTCTTGATTTGTGTCGGTTTCTTGCTTTCTGGTCGCATGTTTTTTAGGGGCTCACACCTGTTGCCCCCATGCGAGCGCCCCGCGAGCGGGGGCTGGGCGTGGTATGTGCACGCCAGCCCGGGCGGCGACAAGCCCCCCCCCCCCCGGGTCAAGGATGCAATCGTCACAGGATCACCGCGCGCATACCTTGCCGTAGTACGGCATCTGCTCCTCGCGAGGCTCCCTTGGATGGGCAGATCGCTTCTCGGGACACCTGGAATCTAGCGGTCCCCGAAGGGCTTGCCTCGGGAGGAAGGTTCAACCAGGACATTAGGGCTCGCTCAAGACCTGCGGAACCAAGATAAGTGGCAATAGCTACCCCGCTCGGGGCCCGCAGGCCCGCGACGGCGCTTCCTAACTCCATCCTTAAAAGGCATTTCACCAGTTCGTACATTTCATTTCATACATTATAAGGGGGCCTCCCTTCAAAAATGCTTTCACGCCCCGCAGCGCCGCGTCCAAGGTTTTTTCTTTCATACAGGTTAAGGCAAAAGGAAATACAGGTCTAGCCGGAGGCGCTGCCTTCCGCGTCGTCCTCGTTGTCTTCATTCACGTCATCTGCGTCGTCACCAGCGTCGTCTTCATCGTCGCCCTCTGCACCATCCCCATCGGCCGCGATCACGGCCGCATCATCCTCGAGGGCGAACTCTGCGACCAACGTGTCCATGTTGTCATCCACCCAGGTCGCCAGGTTATCCTGGATGACCCCGGGCATGGGGGCTATGGCGGCGTCGAAGTAGAAGTGGGGATCGAGGTTCAGGAGGTGACTAAAGACGCGTGACAACGCGCGCCCGAGAAGACCCCGGCTTCTCTCTTCAACGAGCTCGTGAGCCCTTGCGGCCCGATCCTCCAGGCGGGTCACAACCTCGGTGAAGAAGTAGAGGTGGCTGGTGTAATCTTCCTCGCGCGGGTGAGGGGCGCTCTCCTTGCAATGGTGCTCAAGGCTCGGTTGGTTCTCACCCTGAGGGCCTGGAGCATAGAAGCACGCTCGCGCTGCAGCATCTGCCGACGGCATGCCTCATCTGCATTCTTCTTCGCCAGGGACGCAGCACCATCGATCTGCTGCTGGAGTGAGAGCAAGTCAGCACGTGTGGAGGCCAAGTTAGCCTGGGCGAAGGCTTGATCTGCCTTGGCGGACCTCTCATGCTGCTCCGCCTCATTCAGCTTTGTCCTGAGGGCGACGTTCCTGCCCTTAACCTTGACTCCCAGGAACTCCTGCTTCAGGCAGTGCTCGCCGGCAAGATCCGCGTGAGCCTTCGTAACCCTCCAATCGACCTCCTCCTAGATCTTGGCTTCTCGTGTGGTGACGGCGTTCTTAGCCATGGCCACCTGGCGCTCCCTCACCTCCAGCCACTCAAGCTCCAGGCTGTGCTCCAAGGCCTCTAGCACCAGTGCCTCCTCGCGTTTCTGGATCTCCTTCTCTTCGGAAGGTGCTCCCCTCAGTGATGCGGCCAAGATGGCACTGCACGCTTCAATCCGGTGCTCAAGGGCAGCGTTCAAGGCCTGGAGTTCTCGCTCATGCTCCTCGGCAGCCTCACGGCGATGGTCAGTCGCTCTGGCTTCCTCCAAGGCCCGAGCACAACCCTTGCGTGAGGTCGCAAGGAACACCGCGGCCTTTGCGCTGGCGCGCTCATGCTGAAGATGCCCAAGGTTGATGGTGACCTTCAACTGGTGCCACTCGTACGCCAGGAAAAGGTCCTCCGTCTAAAGGCAGGCGTCAACGTCAGCAAGCTCTTCTCCAAGCCGGCTCAGTGCACCCATCTCCTCCCAGAAAAGCTCGTGTGGTACAGCGCCGTGCCCGCGCGCAAGCTCCAGCGCATGGCCAGGCCCATCCTTCATGCCTGGGGTTGTTGGGGAAGCTTGGGGTGGCTCACCTGCCCCTGGCAGGGGGCTGGAGGCCGGTGCCTTCCCAGCCACCTTTCGGGCCTCAGCGGAGGTGCTGGGTGGCATGGCCTTGCTGCTTGAAGACAAAGCCAGTGCTGGGATTACCCAGCCACCAATGGAGGAGCCCTCGGGACGCCTTCTGCACCACATGCCGAACTGTGAAGGAAGGGTGACAGGAACACATGATCGAGACCCCCCCATTGGCGCGTCCGCCTCTTGGACAGGCCCCGTGCCTCGCGCAGTGGTCCAGCGTGGGGAGCTAGAAACCAAGGGCGAGCCAAGGACTAGTGGAGGCCGCTCCTCAGGAGACCTCGCCACCGCAGCCGAAGGGATCCTGAAGAGCCATTGTTAGGAAAGGACGCGACGCGCAGGGAATCACGAAGATAAGGTACTTGCTCATCTATGGCTATGTACTTCCTCTGCTTCAGCAGTCGGTAATTCGGTATGCACCACCGTTGCAGCTCGTAGGCCCCTTCCTCTTGCGGAGTGCTTGAAGGTTCAGGCGAAGATGGCCGAAGTCCGGAGCGCAATCGTCAACATTGGGGACACTCGGTGGGCCCCCTCGAGCGGCGGCCTCGGGAGCCTTGGATCACACCAGCTCTCCAGCCGCCCCCTCAGGACAGCTCGCCCGAGCCTCGGGGGCTGCCATCTCAGGAGCGCCGGACTGCGTCATCTCTTCAGCAGCCGCCCCGGCGGCACTCAGCAGCGCTCGCCCCCCCCCCCCCCCTGCATCCACCTCTAGGGCGTGTGCCGCAGGGTCGGTGGGCAAAGGGACCAGGAGGATGGGGTTCTCGCGGGGCACAACCCCACTCATCAAAAAGGGGCATCTGCCTCACGAACTCCTCCTTGTTCGAGCAAGAGTACAGGAGGCAGCCCTCCTCTAGAAGTGTGGCTGGCGCCGAGTCACCCGTCAAGAGCTCGAGCACCGTGCACAGCGTCTCGGGAGGAAGCATAGACACCTGGAGCCTCATGGGGTCCCTGTTGCCAGTGTAGGCCCACATTTGTCAAGAATGACGCTGAGGCAAAGCAATGCGACACTGAACGAACTCCTTCACCACCATGGGCGCCGTCACCCCGAGCTTCTTCAACCTGGCCAACCGGCGCTAGACATGAGCAAGCTGATGGTCGACGAGCCTCACGTGCCCCCAGATGGAGCTGGGTACGAGCAGCACCCGTGGAAGCAAGAGTAGGGAGTTGAGCACACCAGCATCCACTAACACCCACTGCTTCTGGAATCCACTTAAAACTGGCGAGAGCTCGAAGTCGATGCCCGAGTCGGCTGTCGCCGCTACGGCCTGAAAGGCCACGCACCCCGAGCGCTGGCGGGCGTCGACCAGGTGAAGCGAGAAGAAATGGCAAAACAAGGCCACGGAAGGGGCAATGCCCACCATGGCCTCGCATACGAAGGCAAAGACGGCAAGGAGAATGATGGATTTGAGGATCCATATGCAGCGTGTGGACTTGGTAATGTGAGAGTATGGCGTTGAAGAAATCGGAGAAAGGGGGGATCATGCCAGCCAAGAGGGCGTGAAGATGGATGGGGATGTCAGTTGCTGCCATGTTGAGCATGGCCCGGGAAGCAGGGCAAACCACCACCTCCTTCCACTCATTTGAATTGACGGCGAGCACCGGACGGATCCTATCCAGCCCTTCTTGGTTGAGCACCGTCGACCGCTCGAGGGCGGGCTCGAAGGCTGGCGGAGGTTCGACCGAAGCGCGGGTTTTCCCCTTCTTCCTCGACTGCGGTGCCATGGCGGCAAGGGAAGACCGGCGCCGGCATCAAATCAAGGAAGAAAGTCGCTGTCTCTCAAGAAGGCTAAGAAGCCAAGGGTGAGCACGGCAAACCACGAAGGCAGGGCTGCGTTGGCAACAGGCGGCCGCCGAGCCCAGCAGATATCAAGGGTGCGTGGGGAAGTGGGGATGCCCACGTACCGTCAAGCGCCACGTGTCTACCAAGGCCGCAGGCGGTTAGGGCCCGGGGCGCTCCGCACTTGCCCTTTGGCTTCGCCTCGAAGCCAAGTTCGAGCGTGCCTTAGGCCCGGGGGCTACTGCCTGCATCCTGGGACCAGGGGTACCCAGACTTGCCTGCCTGCAGCCCATGACGCGGCTCCATCGACGGCCTAGTACGGCCCAGCTTCGAGATCAACAACCCAAGACCCTCGCGAGGGGCCAAGCCTCGGGAGGCGGATGACACCAAGACCTCCTCGAGGGACGGCCTCCATAGGATGGCTCCCAAGGAGCCGAGATATCTATGCAAGGTGCACCGCGCGAGGTTTGGATGACGTGAGCCATGACGACTAAGGCCAGGCAGGCGCCAGCGGGTGCAGTGCACCAGTTTAATCTTTGGTACTAAGGAGGCAAGCGCAGGCGCGGAGTCCCTAGGAATCAAGCAAAGGTTTCCTTTCCGGTGCAACAAGACCACACTGGTATGCGTCGATCCTATACAAACGGTTTTTAACCCCTTTCTGCGACGGCATTTGGAACCGTCGCCTAGTGAGTGTGGGTGATAGGGGGTCCTTCCCACACGACCCAGAAACCGTCGGGTATATGCCTTCCTTGCACACACGCTCGGCTAAATGAGGTCGCGTGCGACCGGCGAGCGCTCAAATATGGAAATACATATAGTAGAGCTAAAAATAAAATTATGCGGCAAAATTGTTTTCGGTCGCAAGTACATCCCACACAGTCAGTCCCCGCTAAACGTTTCCGTTCGTATCTACATCCCACACAGTCGCTCCAAGGAAAACGTTTCTGCTCATACACCAATTTTCTTGTTAAATCATTTGCGTTATTGAATGTATCACACACGGTCCGTAGAAGAAACTATGTGGCAAAGGTTGTCCATCACACAGAGTTTTTATGTGGTAAACATTTGTGCAAGGTGGCCTAATGCGAACAGTTTTCAAGAGAAAGTCGTGTGTGATTGTTCATTGATCCAACACGGTTTATTCCTTGAAACTATGTGCGTTGCCTGAGATCATCGCCCATGGTATTTTTTTCAACAACCGTTTGCAGTAGCAAAACCCAATTAGGAGGCTAATTCGCCATTAGCAGGCTAATTTCCCTATTATTAATAATTCATTTATTAATCTAATTGACATTCATATTAAGAACATAATATATTTCATTTCCATATTAAGGAAGTAGAATCTCAGAATTGAAATACATCAGAGTACAACATGATATAGCTTCGGCACTCAGCTACCCCATTACACAACTGCACCAGCACCAAGTTTCACATGCAACATGTAGAACCTTTTGAAATTAGCATCTTAGACGGTACATAGAGAGATGCATCTCATTTGGAAAACTGCTGAAGTGGAAGGCGAATAGTAAGCCTTCACTCATGTTGAAGGTCTTTGCAACTTTAGGCCAGTGCCTATGGATGATTGACCGTACGTCCTTCGTCCTCTTCAGGAACACTTCAATATTGAACCGTGGGTGTTGTATGAAAACCTTCCTCGCCTCCTGACCATAGAGGTGGTTTGAGAGGTAATCATCAATGAACTTCTTTGGAAAGGCCTGAAAACAAGGATGTGCATAAATATCTTCTCTATATTGGAAATGGGGCAAAGGAATAAAAAAAGGCAAGGTATAATAGTTAGTACCATCTTATAGTGAACTGATGTCTTCTTCATTGTGCAGACAAAGATCTTGTTGTTTTTTGTCGTTGATTTCTTTATCCTAACAATCTTTCTCAGTTTCTTGATTTGATTGATATTCATGGACAACTCATTTCCCCATATGCAAAAAGGGTCGAACAGTGGGTCAAAACCTCTGACAACAGGACCTACATGTGCAAGACCAGATTGTTAAAAACCAAAATATTAGAATGGTTCCTGCAATTGAACGATAATGTGCTATTAGACAATGGGCCATGCATGTGCTAACCTCGATTGTAAACCTCAGTTCTTTCCCATTATTTCCCTGCAACACATATAAGGTAGTTAGTCATCAGGTTAAGTAAGGGTTCGCATGCTATCAGTAAAATATGTTGATGAAAAATAAGCACATTGCAGATTCATCAGATTAATTCAAGCCACATGGAAAACCCATTTATCCAAACCAAGCATGATTAAGAACTAGAAAATATAGCACTTGTATATGTTTCTCATGTATCAAGTGCAGCCAAATTCGATTTATTCCTCACATGCACAACAATACAAAATTCTACCCACGACAATTGGACATCGCATTGCAGAATTGAACCAAGCAGTTAACTAAACACCACAACAAATGAACCAACATCAACTGAGCACCACATTGCACAATATAACATACTCCTAATAGAAGATCAGACAGTTAACCAAACAGTTAACTACAGCCAATTGTAGCAATTGTATTTGTTTCTCATGTATTTACTACAGCCAAATTCAATTTATTCCTCACATGGTATACAATAACATAATGCACCCACAACTATTGAACGTCGCATTGCAGAATTGAACCAAACAGTTAACTAAACACCACAACACAAATGAACCAAACTATAACTGAGCACCACATTGCACAATGTATAACCAAACCAAGCATGCTTGACATCTTGGAAATATAGCAATTGTATTCGTTTCTCATGTATTTTGTAAAGATAAATTCGATTTATTTCTCACATGGAAGACAATACAAAATTGCAGCCTAAAGAATTGAACATCACATTTGCAGAATTAAACCAAACAGTTAACTGAAGACGACAACTAATTAACAAAATAGTTAATAAGTGAGCACCACACTACACGACATATAGAACATATACACTAGAGCAACAGATTGCATGGTAAAATTAGATAGCACAATTCACTAGAATTTGTGAAGGAAAGGAAGCAGCAGCACACGCAACGGGTAAACCGAGCATGCTTAACCGGCGTAGCTAGCAAATTACAAGGTGTTCCTCCAAGATCTAGGGGTCAGCACGAATGGCAGCCATCGCATCCGCGCGTGTGGCCACGGTTTGCTTCTCCGCTGCCAAATGCTCCTTGAGATCTGATACGTCTCCGTCGTATCTACTTTTCCAAACACTTTTGCCCTTGTTTTGGACTCTAACTTGCATGATTTGAATGAAACTGACCCGGATTGACGCTGTTTTCAGCAGACTTTCCATGATGTTATTTATGTGCAGAAACAAAAGTTCTCGGAATGACCTAAAACTTCACGGAACATCTATTTGGGAAATAATAAAAACATCCTTGCAGAAGATGAAGACCAGGGGGCCCACACCCTGTCCACGAGGGTGGGGGTGCGCCTGCCCCCCTAGGGCGCGCCCCCTACCTCGTGGGCCCCCTGAGGCTCCTCCGACGCAAACTCCAACTCTATATATTTGCTTTTGAGGAGCAAAAACCAAGGAGAAGAATTCATCACGTTTTACGATACGGAGCCACCGCCAAGCCCTAAAACCTCTCGGGAGGGCTGATCTGGAGTCCGTTCAGGGCTCCGGAGAGGGGAATCCATCGCCATCGTCATCATCAACCATTCTCCATCACCAATTTCACGATGCTCACCACCGTGCGTGAGTAATTCCATTGTAGGCTTGCTGGACGGTGATGGGTTGGATGAGATCTATCATGTAATCGAGTTAGTTTTGTTAGGGTTTGATCCCTAGTATCCACTATGTTCTGAGATTGATGTTGCTATGACTTTGCTATGCTTAATGCTTGACACTAGGGCCCGAGTGCCATGATTTCAGATCTGAACCTATTATGTTTTCATGAATATATGTGTGTTCTTGATCCTATCTTGCAAGTCTATAGTCACCTACTATGTGTTATGATCCGGCAACCCCGAAGTGACAATAATCGGGACCACTCCCGGTGATGACCATAGTTTGAGGAGTTCATGTATTCACTATGTGCTAATGCTTTGTTCCGGTACTCTATTAAAAGGAGGCCTTAATATCCCTTAGTTTCCATTAGGACCCCGCTGCCACGGGAGGGTAGGACAAAAGATGTCATGCAAGTTCTTTTCCATAAGCATGTATGACTATATTCGGAATACATGCCTACATTACATGGATGAATTGGAGCTAGTTCTGTGTCACCCTATGTTATGATTCTTACATGATAAACCGCGTCCGGCATAATTCTCCATCACCGATCCAATGCCTACGAGCTTTTCTTATATTGTTCCTCGCTTATTTACTTTTTCGTTGCTACTGTTACAATCAGTACAAAACCCAAAAATATTACTTTTACTATTGTTACCGTTACTTCCATATTACTTTGCTACTAAATACTTTGCTACAGATACTAAGTTATCCAGGTGTGGTTGAATTGACAACTCAACCGCTAATACTTGAGAATATTCTTTGGCTCCCCTTGTGTCGAATCAATAAATTTGGGTTGAATACTCTACCCTCGAAAACTGTTGCGATCCCCTATACTTGTGGGTTATCAAGACTATTTTCTGGCGCCGTTGCCGGGGAGCATAGCTCTATTCTTTGAGTCACTTGGGATTTATATCTGCTGGTCACTATGAAGAACTTGAAAGACGCTAAGACAACAATTTATCCCTCAACTACGAGGGGAGGTAAGGAACTGTCGTCTAGCTCTGCACTTGATTCACCTTCTGTTTTGAGTAAGCTTGCGACACCTAAACCTGCTTCTGCTATTCGTACTGATATGTCGCATGTTATTGATGATGCCACTTCTGCTATGCATGATACTTATGATGAAACTACTTCTATGCTTGATACTTCTGTGCCACTTGGTGATTTTCTTGATGAACAAATTGCTAGGGCTAGAGAGAAAGAAATTATTGAAACTGATTGTATTGATCAAAGTGATGATGAAGATTTGCCTGTTATTCCTAAGGGTTATGTTTTTGATAAATAAGCTTCTTTAGCTATCTTAGATTGCAAAGATAGATATGAACTGAAGAAGTTATTAGTTAAATGGAATAAGCAATCTCTTAATGATAGAATGAGACCTGACCCTGCTTTTGCTACTTCACCTATCTGTGTTACCGATAAGGATTATGAATTCTCTATTGATCCTGATATAATTACTTTGGTTGAATCTGATCCTTTCCATGGCTATGAATCTGAAACTGTTGTGGCACATCTTACTAAATTAAATGATATAGCCACCCTATTCACTAATGATGAGAGATCACGCTACTTCTATATCCTTAAAATATTTCCGTTCTCATTAAA
This sequence comes from Aegilops umbellulata, assembly GCA_032464435.1. Lineage (NCBI taxonomy): Eukaryota > Viridiplantae > Streptophyta > Magnoliopsida > Poales > Poaceae > Aegilops > Aegilops umbellulata. Next base: position 331,328,188 of record CP136056.1, read on the forward strand.
GGGTGATGCTAAGATATGGTTTAATTCTCTTGATCCTGGTTGTGTGCGTAGTCCCCAGGATATGATTTATTAATTCTCTGCTAAATATTTCCCTGCTCATAAGTAACAAGCTGCTTTGAGGGAAATATACAACTTTGTGCAAATTGAAGAAGAAAGTCTCCCACAAGCTTGGGGAGGATTCTCAAATTACTTAATGCTTTTCCTAACCATCCTCTTAAGAAAAATGAAATACTTGATATCTTTTATAATGGACTAACTGATACTTCCAGAGATTACCTGGATAGTTGTGCTGGTTCTGTTTTCAGGGAACGAACACCGGATGAAGCTGAAATTCTATTGAATAATATGTTGGCAAATGAAAATAATTGGACACTTCCTGAGCCAGCTCCTGAGACAACTCCTGAGCCTATTCCTAAACCAACTCCGAAGAAGAGAGTGTTCTATTTCTCAGTCCTGAAGATATGCACGAGGCAAAGAAATCTATGAAAGAAAAATGTATTAAAGCTGAAGATGTTAAGAATTTACCTTCTATTGAAGAAATACATGGTCTTAATTTACCTCCTGTTGAAGAAACATATGATCTTCATCCATTACCTATTGAAGAAACTCATGCTCTTGATAACCCGACACATGTAGTAAAGGTAAATTCTCTATATAGATATGATAAAGCTAAAATCCATCTTACTAAGTTTGCTAGCTCTTGCTTAGATAAGTTTGATAATTTTATGGTGAAGCAAGAAGACTTCGATGCTTATTTTGGTAGACAATTGAAATACAATTCAAATATGCTTAAACACTTGGGTGATTATATTGCTAATATTAGAGGTGAACCTAAACTCGTTAGCAAACATGCTTCCATGGTCACCACTCAAGTAGAACAAGTACTTAAAGCTCAAAATGATTTACTCAATGAAATGAATAGTAAGCAAAATGATTATGTTGTTAGGGTGGCTACTAGAACTGGTAGAATGACTCAGGAACCTTTGTATCCTAAAGGCCACCCTAAGAGAATTGAACAAGATTCTCAGAGAAATAATATTGATGCACCTAGTCCTTCTAAAAGGAAGAAAAATAAAAATGATAGGACTTTGCATGCTTCTAGTGAACCTATTGCTGAACCACCTGATAATCCAAATGATATATCTATTTCTGATGCTGAAACACAATCTGGAAATGAACATGAACCTAATGAAAATGCTAATGATGATGTTCATGATGATGCTCAACCTAGTAATGATAATGATGTAGAAATTGAACCTGTTGTTGATCTTGATAACCCACAATCAAAGAATCAACGTTATGATAAAAGAGACTTTGTTGCTAGGAAACATGGTAAAGAAAGAGAACCATGGGTTCAGAAACCCATGCCTTTTCCTCCCAAACCATCCAAGAAAAAGGATGATGAGGATTTTGAGCGCTTTGCTGAAATGATTAGACCTATCTTTTTGCGTATGCGATTAACTGATATGCTCAAAATGAATCCTTATGCTAAATATATGAAAGATATTGTTACTAATAAAAGAAAGATAGCGGAAGCTGAAATTTCCACCATGCTTGCTAATTATACTTTTAAGGGTGGAATTCCAAAGAAACTTAGAGATCCAGGAGTACCTACTATACCATGCTCCATTAAAAGAAATTATGTAAAAACTGCTTTATGTGATCTTGGAGCCGGTGTTAGTGTTATGCCTCTTTCTTTATATCGTAGACTTGATTTGAATAAGTTGACACCTAGTGAAATATCTTTGCAAATGGATGATAAGTCAACTGCTATACCTATCAGTATTTGTGAGGATGTGCCTGTTGTAGTTGCAAACGTTACTATTTTAACGGACTTTGTTATTCTTGATATTCCCAAGGACGATAGTATGTCTATTATTCTTGGAAGACCTTTTTTGAACACTGTAGGGGCTGCTATTGTTTGCAACAAAGGCAATGTCACTTTTCATGTTAATGGTAATGAGCATACGGTACACTTTCCGAGGAAACAACCCCAAGTTCATAGTATCAATTCTATTGGAAAAATTCCATCGATTATTATTGGAGGTTTTGAGTTTCCTCTTCCAACTGTCAAAAAGAAATATGATATTCTTATTATTGGGGATGTGCATATCCCCGTTGAGGTAACAAGTGTTATTCGAAATTTCTCCGGTTCCATGTTATTCGGAATGAGTTCGTTAACAAGACTTGATCAACCTTGTTAGTGTATTCCTTTTAACGAGCATGAGATGGATGAAACTAGAAGGCACAACCTTCTGTACCCTCTTTCTACTTTCTGTTATTTAGTTAAAATAAAGTAAAAATAGTATTTTCCTATCTATTTTCTGATTTATGTGAGCAATATAAAAATACCCCGAAAATAAAAGTTCTCCAAATGCCCCGAAAATGGAATATGATTTTTTCTAGAATATTTGAGAATTTCTGGCACTGAGAACACAGCGGGGGGGTCAACCACCTGGCCACGAGGGTGGGGGCGCGCCCTACCCCCCTGGGCACGCCCCCTGCCTCATGGGCCCACGGTGGCCCTCCTCCACTTATTCTTGCACCCATATAGTTCTTATTCCTCACACAAACACCAATATCCAGCTCAAGCACGAGTTCTAGCTCATTTTGTTGCGATTTTCGATCTCCTTGCTCAAAGCACCTCTCACAAAACCGCTTGGCGGGATTGTTCCTTGGTATGTGACTCCTCCATTGGTCCAAATAGTTTTTGTTCTAGTGATCTATTCCTTGCAAATTTGTGCTGCCTAGGTGACCATGTTCTTGAGCTTGCATGTCAAATTTATATGGTTCCAAGTAGTTCTAATGCTTGATATAGCTTGTAGGCATTTATAGGAGTAGTTGCTATCAATTTTGTTGAGCTTGGTTCACTTTTGTTTGAAGTTACTAAAGATTTGAGAATATTTCAGAAAAAGATGAAGAGATTTTTTAGGGGCTCATCGAGCCGAAGCTCGAAGGAAAAGCAAAATGAAGAAGCACAGAGGCCCAAATAGCCTTCCGGTGATTTCTTGAGAGCAGCCGAGATTTATGATGATTTCTATTCATTGGCTGAGAATGCTGGCCTCACCGACTTCCTCCACGACCAACATCATCAGTATCTCTTACTCACCAATACTTTTGTGCAAAACTTCTACTGTTTTCCTAAGGAATCACCTCCTTCAGTAGAGTTTCATTTATATGATGTTGTTAAGAAGATGCCATTAGCTGAATTTTGCAAGGTTTGCAAAATACCCTTCGAGGGTACTTTAGATGAACCACATCATAAAGATGTGGAAGGATTTATTGACACCATTACTGTGGGGGAAACCAGGAAGGTTTCCGATGCAAGAATCACTAGCATATATTTTTCCTGTTTTACGCTACTTTGCCATATTTGGTAGTCGTGTTTGATTGGTCGCGGAAACTGTGGAAACTTTAGTGTTCCTGATATTTTCATCTTGTTCCATGGTTTATTCCGCGATAACACTGTTAGTATGGGCAGAATTATTGCTAAACGGTTAAGCCTAAACCGTACTAAGGGTCCCATCTTTGGAGGTATTTACGCTTCACGCCTTGCTGCACATTTTAACATACCTATTAGGCTCTATGAGAAAGAAGAAAAATTGCTGCCCAATGCTTATTTAGATTATAAGAGTATGCTAGCGCATGACTTTATTGTTAAGGACAGGGAAGGGGAGCTTAAATACAAATTATTCTTTCATAAACATCACCCTGAGACTATTACCTTGCCTTCTCCTTCCTTGTTTAATTTATCTGAAGGTCCGTATCTCGCTCCGTGGGCTGCCATTCAAGCCTACCGGAACCCTGCACCAGCCCCGGAGCCGGAACGACAATCTGATTACTTTTGGGATCCGGTGGTGGCTGCCAACCAGTGGCAGTCAGAGTCCTCTTCATCGCAGTACGACCCCGGCTACACCTACGGATATCCGCCAGGCCATCCTTGGCAATGAACCAACTTAGGCCAAAAGCCTAAGCTTGGGAGAGTACATATTTCCCACCGACATTACATTTATGTTCACACACACTCATTGCTAGATGTCGGTGCTCATACTCTTTCACTGTAATATCCATGCTAGTTTATTTTCTTTTTCTTGATTTCTTCTTGTGTGTTTGATAAAACTTAAGAAAACAAAAAAAATAGTAATAGCTTCTAGCTAGTTTACTTTCTTACTGTAGTAGTAATAATTAAAAAGAAAACCCAAAAAAATATTTCATGTTGGGAGCTTTCCCGTGTAAATAGTTTTATTTCTTTTCTTTTCTTTAGGGGTCGATAGGAGAAGACCATGATTAAATAGTTGAAGTGCTCTTATATGCATTATTGTTGAGTTAACCAAGAGCCCATATTGCCTTTTCTTCTCCTGTTTACTGAATGCTCACAGATTCCAGCTTAGTCCAATGCACGTGCACTATTATTATTATTCACTTTGTTCGGTCGTGCAAGTGAAAGGAAATTATGATGATATATGATGGACTGACTGAGATGAGAAAAGCTGGTATGAACTCGACCTCTTTTGTTTTTGTAAATATGATGAGTTCATCGTTCCTGATTCAGCCTATTATGAATAAACATGTTTGCAATGACAATTAGAGATCATAGTTGCTCGTGCCATGCTTGATTAGCTATGAGTTATAATGGTTTACCTTGCGTGCCAACATGCTATTAAAATGGTTGTGATGTGGTATAGTGGGGTGGTATCCTCCTTTGAATGATTTAAGTGACTCGACTTGGCACATGTTAACACATTTAGTTGAAACAAAATCAACATAGCATTCACGATATTTATGTTCATGGTGGATTATATCCTACTCATGCTTGCATCCAATGTTTATTAATTTCAATGCATGTTCATGGCTATTGTCGCTCTCTAGTTGGTCGCTTCCCAGTCTTTTGCTAGCCTTCACCTGTACTAAGCGGGAATACTGCTTGTACATCCAATCCCTTAAACCCCAAAGTTATTCCATATGAGTCCACCATACCTTCCTATATGCGGTATTTACCTGCCGTTCCAAGTAAATTTGTATGTGCCAAACTCTAAATCTTCAAATAAACATTCTGTTTTGTATGCTCGAATAGCTCATGTATCAACTAGGGTTGTCCATATCTTCCATGTTAGGCAGGTTATTCTCAAGAGGAGTGGACTCCGCTCCTCACTCATGAGAAAATGGCTGGTCACCGGGATTCCCAGTCACATGCTTTATGCAAACTAAATCAAATTAATTGCAAACAAAACTCCCCCTGGGACTATTGCTAGTTTGAGACACTCGTTGTTTCGAACAAGTCATGGGTTGATGCTTGTTGGTGGAGGGGGAGTATAAAATTTACCATTCTGTTTGGGAACCGCCTATAATGTGTGTAGCATGGAACATATCACCATCTCTTGGTTGTTATGTTGACAATGAAACTATGACTCTCAAAATATTATTTATCTCTATTTCAAAACCGAGCTCTAGCACCTCTAAAAATCCCTGCTTCCCTCTGCGAAGGGCCTATCTATTTACTTTTATGTTGAGTCATCACCCTCTTATCAAAAAGCACTAGCTGGAGAGCATAGTTGTCATTTGCATCCATTACTATTAATTTATATTGGGTATGACTATGATTGGATCTCTTTTACCATGAATTACAATGTCTAGTCAGTCCTTGATCTTTAAAGGTGCTCTGCATTTATGTTTTGCGGTCTCACAAAGGGCTAGCGAGATACCATCTTGTTACATCATATCATGATTGTTTTGAGAAAGTATTGTCATCCGAGATTTATTATTATGGCTCGCTAGTTGATTATGCTATTGATATGAGTAAACATGAGACCTGAGAGTTATTGCAAATGTGGTTTAGGAGGAAAAGGCATGGGTTTTTTAACCCATGGTTCTCTTTCTTTACCGTGCCTCCTAGCAACGAAGTATCTCTTATCATAACGTTGATTCTTTGATTGTGGGTTATCAAGATCAAGAGCATGTTCAATTTCTACATTGTTGTTATTGCTAGGTTGAGCATCAACATGAACATCATCATTAACATTTATCGCTAGGTTCATGTTCATCACCAGATTGTGTTTCAGCATCAGAGATAGAAATATCATTGGGATTCTCAGGTGTGTCAACAACAGGTTCACTAGAAGCATGCAAAGTCCTACCATTTTTCTTTTTCTTCTTTTTAGAAAGACTAGGTGCATCTACATTACTTCTCTGAGAATCTTGCTCAATTCTCTTAGGGTGGCCCTCAGGATACAAAGGTTCCGGAGTCATTCTACCTCCTCTAGTCACAACTCTAACATCATTATCATTTTTCTTATTATTTAATTCATTGAGCAAATCATTCTGAGCTTTAAGCACTTGTTCTACTTGAGTGGTAACCATATAAGCATTACGTTTCAATTGTCTACCAACATAAGCATTGCAGTTTTCTTGTTTAACAATAAAATTATCAAACTCATCTAAGCATTGGCTAGCAGACTTATAGCGAGGAATATCACCTTCATCAAATCTATAGAGAGAATTTACATTTACTACCTGTGTCGGGTTATCAAGACCATGTATTTCTTCAATAGGTGGTAAATTGTTAACATCTTCAGCTTTAATACCATTTTCTTTCATAGATTTCTTTGCCCTTGCATATCTTCAAGACTGAGAAATAGAATACCCCTTTTCTTCGGAGTTGCCTTAGGAGTTGGTTCAGGAAATGTCCAATTATTTTCATTAGTCAACATATTATTCATTAGAAATCCAGCTTGATCAACAGTTCTTTCCCAGAAAACACAACCAACACAACTATCCAGGTGGTCTCTAGAAGCATCGGTTAGTCCATTATAAAAGATATCAAGTATTTCATTTTTCTTGAGAGGATGATCAGGCAAAGCATTAAGTAATTGGAGAAGCCTCCCCCAAGCTTGTGGGAGACTCTCTTCTTCAATTTGCACAAAATTATATATTTCCCTTAAATCAGCTTGTTTCTTATGAGCGGGGAAATATTTAGCAGAGAAGTAATAAATCATATCCTGGGGACTACACACACAACCAGGATCAAGAGAATTAAACCATGTTTTAGCATCACCTTTTAATGAGGACGGAAATAACTTAAGGATATAGTAGTAGCGAGTTTTCTCATCATTAGTGAATAGGGTGGCTATATCATTTAATTTAGTAAGATGTGCCACAGCAGTTTCAGATTCATAGCCATAAAAAGGATCAGATTCAACCAAAGTAATTATCGCAGGATCGACAGAGAAATCATAATCCTTATCGGAAATACAGATAGGTGAAGTAGAAAAAGCAGGGTCATATTTCATTCTAGCATTTAAATATTTTTCTTTCAGCTTAGCTAATAATTTCTTAAGGTCATATCTATCATTGCAAACAAGAAAGTCTCTAGCAATTTCTTCATCCATAACATAACCCTCAGGCACAACAGGCAATTCATATCTAGGGGGAGAATCTTCATCATCACTTTCATCAATATTATTAGTTTCAATAATTTCATTCTCTCTAGCCCTAGCAAGTTGTTCATCAAGAAATTCACCTAATGGCACAGTAGTATCAAACATAGAAGTAGTTTCATCATAAGTATCATGCATAGCAGAAGTGGCATCATCAATAACATGCGACATATCAGAATCAATAGCAGAAGCAGGTTTAGGTGTCGCAAGTTTACTCAAAACAGAAGGTGAATCAAGTGCAGAGCTAGATGGCAGTTCCTTACCTCCCCTCATAGTTGAGGGAAAGATCTTAGTTCTTTCGTCTTTCAAGTACCTCATAGTGACCAGCAGATATAAATCCCAAGTGACTCAAAGAATAGAGCTATGCTCCCCGGCAACGGCGCCAGAAAATAGTCTTGATAGCCCACAAGTATAGGGGATTGCAACAGTTTTCGAGGGTAGAGTATTCAACCCAAATTTATTGATTCAACACAAGGAGATCCAAAGAATATTCCCAGGTATTAGCAGTTGAGCTGTAAATTCAACCACACCTGGATAACTTAATATCTGCAGCAAAGTATTTAGTAGCAAAGTAGTATGGAAGTAACGGTAACAGTGATAAAAGTAGCAGTAATAGTTTTGTAGTAATTGTAATAGTGGCAACGGTAAAGTAACTAAGCAAAGAGCAATATGTGAAAAGCTCATAGGCATTGGATCGGTGATGGTGAATTATGTCGGATGCGATTCCTCATGCAATAGTTATAACATAGGGTGACACAGAACTAGCTCCAGTTCATCAATGTAATATAGGCATGTATTTCGAATATAGTCATACGTGCTTATGGAAAAGAACTTGCATGACATCCTTTGTCCTACCCTCCCGTGGCAGCGGGGTCCTATTGGAAACTAAGGGATATTAAGGCCTCCTTTTAATAGAGTACCGGACCAAAGCATTAACACTTAGTGAATACATTAACTCCTCAAACTACAATCATCATCGGTAAGTATCCCGACTATTGTCACTTCGGGGTTAACGGATCATAACACATAATAGGTGACTATAGACTTGCAAGATAGGATCAAGAACTCACATATATTCATGAAAAAATAATAGGTTCAGATCTGAAATCATGGCACTCGGGCCCTAGTGACAAGCATTAAGCATAGCAAAGTCATAGCAACATCAATCTCAGAACATGATGGATTCTAGGGATCAAACCCTAACAAAACTAACTCGATTACATGGTAAATATCATCCAACCCATCACCGTCCAGCAAGCCTACAACAGAATTACTCACGCACGGCGGTGAGCATCATGAAATTGGTCATGGAGGAAGGTTGATGATGACGACGGCGACGGATTCCCCTCTCCGGAGCCCCGAATGGACTCCAGATCATCCCTCTCGAGAGAGATTAGGGTTTGGCGGTGGCTCCGTATCGTAAAACGCGATGAATCCCTCTCTCTGATTTTTTTTCTCCTTGAACGTGAATATATGATGTTGGAGTTGAGGTCGGTGGAGCACCAGGGGGACCACGAGGCAGGGGCGTGCCCAGGGGGTAGGCGCGCCCCCACCCTCGTGGACAGGGTGTAGGCCCCCTGGCCTTGATTCTTTCACCAGTATTTTTTTTAAATTCCAAAAATATTCCCCGTGAAGTTTCAGGTCATTCCGAGAAGTTTTATTTGTGCAAAAAATAACACCATGGCAATTCTGCTGAAAACAATGTCAATCTGGGTTAGTTCCATCCAAATCATGCAAGTTAGAGTCCAAAACAAGGGCAAAAGTGTTTGGAAAAGTAGATACGATGGAGACGTATCATCATGAAGTTATTCTCAGAATCTTGCAATGCAAGGGTTTTGATAATCGTTGCACTAGCTGGATTAATAGCAACTTGTCTACGGGATCTTCTTCTGTGCTTTTAAACGGTGTGCCAGGAAATCACTTTCTGTGCAGAACGAGCGTTCGTCAAGGGGTTTGGAACTACCTTGGGATTTCTTGGATTGTTCAAACTAAACCAGACTACATAAGAGATGGCTCTATCAGCTAGGAGGAATTTTGGTCTTCCTTTTTTCACGGAGGTTGTCTTCACTGCTACATGAAATTATTTGACACAAAGGAATGGAAAGATCTTCAGAAATGAGATGCCTTCCTTTAGATCTAGGAGGAGGAATTTTATCCATGACATTTCTCTTTTGGCTCATAGAATTAAATGTAAATATAGAGATAGTCTAATTTCCTGGATAGTTACCCTATCTTAGATCTCTTTGTAAGTATTTTCTTTTCTATTTTACTTGTAAATTTGTAAACTTGTAACTTCTCTAGTTATTTACCAATAAAGAACTGTGAGGCTGTTGCCTTGCAGTATATAGTCAAAAAAAATTGTCCCGTTTGGGGCAGGTTTGGGTATAAACTTGTCATAAATCAGAGCTTCTCACAACAAGTGTGATGGTTTCGGTAGGGAACATTTCACCTTTCTAGACAAAACGATATCCGTTGCCTCTTCTCAATTTCAAATTTTTTCCTAGTGTCAATATAGAACAACAGGAGTGTTGTGTCAATTTTTGGGATTTTTCGGGGTTTGCTTGGACATTTTTATACATTAACTGAGTTTTCTGTGCATTCATGTGCATAATTCAAATTTGAACTGCAGGCACATGCTCTAATGCATATAAAGTAGTTGAAAATTCGAATATGAGTCCTTGGTTGCCTGCTTAGGTCCCATGCAAGAAATGGGAATGAATGTCAAACACCCTGCCACCGTCACTCGGCCGCAAACATTGAGATACCTGGTTTTTAAATTCTAGTAAATCCAAAACTCTTCTGAAATTCATGAAACTTGGCATGCTATCATGGAGCGGCATCAACATGCCGCGCTAATTTTTTTGTCCCATTTGGGGCAGGTTTAGTTATATGCTTCTCACAAACCAGAGCTTCTCACAACAAGCATGATCGTTTCGGTAGGGAACGTCCCACCTCTGGGGACGAAATGATATCCATTGCCTCTTATTGTTTTCAATTTTTTTCTCGTGTCAACATAGAACAACAGGAGTGTTGTGTCAATTTTTGTGATTTTTCGGGGTTCGTTTGGACATTTGTATGCATTAACTGAGTTTTCAATGCATTTATGTGCATAATTCAAATTTAAACTACATGCACATGCTTTAGTGCATATAAATTGGTTGAAAAATCAAATGTGTGTCCTTGGGTGCGTGCTTAGGTCCCATGCAAGAAATGGGAATGAATTTCAAACACCAGGGCATCGTTGATTGCCGGCAAAACATTGAGATGCCTGGTTTTTAAATTCTAGTAAATCCAAAACTCATTTGAAATTCATGAAACTTGGCATGCTATCATGGAGCGGCATCAACATGTCATGGTAAATTTTTTGTTCCATTTGGGGCAGGTTTGGGTATATGCTTCTCACAAACCAAAGCTTCTCACAACAAGCATGTCGGATTTCGGGTTCCGGCAGACCCTTAAGGTTCGAACTCTGGGGTGCGCGCGGAGATTATGCCCTCTACCTCTCCGTCTCGCAAAGATCTAACTACTGAAAGAACAACGCAAGAGACACGGGGTTTATACTAGTTCGGGCCACCATTGTGGTGTAATACCCTACTCTAGTTTGTGGTGGGTGGATTGCCTCTTGGGCTGATGACGATGAACAGTACAAGGAAGAACAGCCTCGCGAGGGTCTGTTCTTGGCTAGGGGGATGAACTGCTAGGAGGAGTTCAACCGCCCTTCTCTCTCTCTCTCTGCTGCCTGAGTCTCTCTACTGGTTTCTCCATGATGTGATTGCTAGATTGCTCAATGCCTCTACCCTGGGGGTGGCTAGTCCTATTTATAGGAAAAGGCCCTAGGCCTCTTCCCAAATATTGAGCGAGAAGGGCGCCAACAATTGGCCAATTCGAAGGGGAACATCCAGTACACTTATCCTAACTAAACTTGGTCCTCGCCTGCCAAAGGCCCTGTGGTGACGCCGTTCTGGGATCCACGATGACCTCCTTCCCACCGTTGGACTGGTCTTAGTCTCGTTGCACCGAAATGGATGCCTTTGCTTGATCCTCTCGCCTGCGCTTGCCCCCTTTGCACCAAAGAGGAAAGGGAGACACTGCGCGGGCTGGCGCCCGCCTGGCATCCTCGGTCGTCATGGCTTGCGTCATGGGCACCTCGCAAGGTACCCCGCCTTGATCTCTCCGCCTCCTCGTGAGCCAGCCTGACGAGGCCGTGCCTGAGGAAGCGCCGTGTTGTCCGTCCCGCGAGGCTTGGCCCCTCGTGAGGGTCTTGGGTCTTGTGTTCATGAAGATGGGCCGTGATGGGCCCCCTTTTGAGCCACGTCACAGGCCGCAGGCAGGCAAGTCTGGGGACCCCCATTCCTAGAACACCGACAGTAGCCCCCAGGCCCAAGGCGCGCACGGACTTGGCTGCGCTAAGAGGCGAAAGGGCAAGGGCGAAGCGCCGCGGGCCCTAACAGCCTGCGGCCTTGGGCGCCGCATGGCGGTTGATTGGACGTGGGCGTCTCCGCTTTCCCATGATGCATCGGTGACCGCGCGGATTGGACAAGTCCCTGCATGCAGATCGTGTCATGATTACCTGGGATCGTCGAGGTCTACGGTTGGCCTCCCGCCGGCTATAAGTACGGCACCGCGCGTGCCCTTCCAGTCCATCTCTCCTTGCTTTCTCCTTCTCCTCCATGGCTCCATCGAGGTGGCTCTCGGCTGCGGAAAAGGGGAAGGCCCACCAGGTCGAGCCTGCCTCTCCTCCACCCAAGCGCGGTCGAGGGCGCCCTCGGAAGCATCCCGTGGCCGCCCCGGTGGCGTTCAGTGGTCATGGAGACGGCTCCCAGCGTGGTGGCGGGCGAGCCGCTGTGGCCGGGGGACGCGCCTGGGTTGCGCGCTCCCCCAGGCCGTGCTTCCGTGCTGTGCAGGTGCCGCCGAAGTTCGTCGTTTGGGCGGCGGAGCCGGCTAGCGCCCGGCTCCGTCTCCCTCGCTTCCTCCTTGGTGAGCTCCCTACTGGTGCCCCAGGCGGCCTCTCGCTTCAGGCGGACGGCTGCTGCAGCCGGGCCTCGTGGGCTGCGCTGGAGGTCTCCGCCACCGGGAGCTTGGCCTTGGCTCGTGGTTGGTAGGCGTTCGCCCGTGCTCGCGGCTTGGAGCATAGGTGCACCCTGCACTTCAGGTTTGACGGTGATGCCACCCTCTATGTGAGGGTGTTTGGGGAAGATGGTCGCCGCGCGGGGTGTTGCCCCGAGGACGACGACCGTGGCTGGGGGCCCCGCCCCGACGACGATGGAGGAGACAGCGCCCGCACGGATGGCGGTGCCCGAGGCTCCCCAAGCTTCACCAACTCTTCTTCAGGCGACTCCTCCAGCGGTGGCCGCAGTCAGCCCCCACGCAGTCGAGCTTGCTTGGGAGGCGGCGACTCGTCCACCCGTCGCCGCGCCTCGGTGAAGCGCGAGAGGGAGTCTGCCTGAGCCCCGGAGGCGTCCCGAGTCGCCTCCGCTGGCCGGAGCAAGGCGAGCCGCGTCGGGCTTGTCCTTTCCTTTCCTTCTGTTTCCTGCGTAAAAGAGAACAGCTGCATGGAGCCCCGCGGGGGCTTGTTGGGGGTTACTGCTATTAACAATTACCTTGATTTAGCTTTCGCGCTTTTCAGCTGTGTGTATGCACGTAAATAGTTCCCGGCCCCAGCCGTGGGGGGCGACCGACCCAGGCCCTGTGTGTGTGTCGCGGTGCCCGAGGGGCATGGACTGGAGGGGTGCTCCCGCAACAGACCCGGGTCGTGAAACCTTAGAACGATTAGAACAGGAACCCTCGAGAGGGCGTTTGGCTGCCCTCCCTCGCGAGGCCTTTTGCAAGAGGAATCAAAACGGGGGAGTGAAAATCGGCGAAATATAAACCAACGACGACAATAATTTCAATAAAACTTCAACTGCAAACAAAGCGAGCCAACTGCGGAAAGCAAATGAAAAAGCCGCGTCCGGCACCTAATCTAGTCTTCGACGTCTTCTCACCAGCGCGGAGCTAAGTGCTGCCACTGGGTGTGGGAGGGAGCCCCAGGGCCTGAGGCCGGCGCTCCTGAGACTCCGGGGCGTGTACAACCCCACTCATTATTACGTGAGAGTGTCACGGGCGGCAAGCTTCACAGGCGTTGGCCTTCTTCACAGGCTCCGGGCCTTTCTTCTTAGGAGAAATGAGCTTCACAGGCGCTTGCCCTCTTCACATGCTTCGGGCCTTTTCCAAAACGCGACAGCTTCACAGGCGTTCGCCTTCTTCACAGGCTCTGGGCCTTTTCCAAAGAGGGATGGTCTTCACAGGCGTTCGCCTTCTTCACAGGCTCTGGGCCTTTTCCAAAAAGGGATGGTCTTCACAGGCTCTGGGCCTTTTCCAAAAAGGGATGGTCTTCACAGGCGTTCGCCTTCTTCACAGGCTCTGGGCCTTTTCCAAAAAGGGATGGTCTTCACAGGCGTTCGCCTTCTTCACAGGCTCTGGGCCTTTTCCAAAAAGGGATGGTCTTCACAGGCGTTCGCCTTCTTCACAGGCTCTGGGCCTTTTCCAAAAAGGGATGGTCTTCACAGGCGTTCGCCTTCTTCACAGGCTCTGGGCCTTTTAGGGGTAGAACCTCCAGAGGTGCTGGATGTTCCATGCGTTCTGGATCGGCTCCCCCTCCTGAGTCTCCAAGCGCACGGAGCCTAGCCTGGAAACATGAGCAACCTTGAACGGGCCCTCCCACATGGGAGAGAGCTTGTGCAGCCCCTCCCTGGAGAGGACCCGCCTGAGCACGAGGTCTCCTACCTCAAGAGTCCTGGGGCGGATGTTGCGGCAGTGATATCATCGTAGCGCCTGTTGGTACCTCGCCGCTCGCAACGTGGCTTCTTGTTGGCATTCCTCCCCCAGCACGAGGTCCATCCCCCGCATGGCGTCCTGCTGCGCCTCATCGAACGCCAGGACCCGCGCGGAGCGATGTCTGACCTCGTGAGGGAGGACTGCTTCGGCTCCATAGACCAGGAAGAACGGGGTCTTCCCAGTCGGCTTGGTCGCGGTTGTGCGGATGGATCACAATATGGACTGGAGCTCGTCGTACCAACCTCTGCCGCAGGCCTCCAGCTTCTTCTTGAATGTCCTGGTCTTGAGGCCCCTCAGGACCTCCGCGTTGGCTAGTTCGGCCTGGCCGTTCCTTCGCGGGTGCGCCACTGAAGTGTAGCATATCTGCGTTCCAAGGTTAGCACAATATGTTTTGAAGAGGTTACTGGTGAACTACGAACCGTTGTCTGTGATGATGCGGTTCGGCACCCCGAACCGGATCACGATGCCCCTGATGAACTTGACCGCGGAACCCGCGGGGATGGTGCGGACAGCCTCCACTTCTGCCCACTTGGTGAATTTGTCAATGGCGACGTAGAGGTAGCGGTAGCCCCCTGGCGCCCTAGGGAACGGGCCCAGAATGTCCAGCCCCCAGACTGCGAATGGCCACAAAAGGGGTATAGTCTGCAAGCCTCCCGCCGGCTGATGGATATGTTTGGCGTGAAATTGGCAGGCTTTACAAGCCTTCACCAGTTCGACAGCGTCGTTGAGTGTGGTGGGCCAATAGAACCCACTGCGGAATGACTTGCCAACGAGGGTCCGTGATGACGAGTGATGCCCACAGTCCCCGCCGTGTATGTCCTCCAGCAGTTCCTTTCCTTGCTCCCTGGAAATGCAGCGCAAGGATACGTCGTTCGGCCGTTTCCAGTAGAGCTCTCCGTCCCTGATGCAGTATGCCGTGGCTTGCCGCGCCACACGCTCCGCTTCTTCCTCCTTCTCCGGCAGGGCCCCTTGTGTTAAATAACTCCAGAGTTCCGTGATCCAGCACTCCTCCTGAGGTTCCATGGTCAGGAGCAGGCGTGCCCCTGAGGCAGGGCCGCAGGCCGGGGCTCCTGAGGCAGGTGGCTGGGGGAGTTCCTCCCGAGGCTGAGCAGTGTTTGATAATGACGGCTGGGCTGAGGGCTTGAAGAGCCGCTCTTCAAAGATGCCAGGCTCCGGAGGTAATCGCCTGGACGCCCGTCTGGCGATGTCATCGGCTTCCTGATTGGTGCCACAGGGCACATGCTTCAATTCCAATCCCCAGAACTGCTTTTCCATCCTGCGGACCTCCGCTAGATAGGCCTCCATGTGCTCATCCTTCGGCTCATACACCTTGTTGGAGAAGTTGACAAGGAGCTGTGAATCACCCTTGACGGTGAGGCGCTTCACCCCCAGAGCTGCGGCGGCCTTCAACCCCGCTATCAGACCCTCATATTCCACTATGTTGTTGGAGACCTTTTCACCTTGCTGGAAACAGAGCTGTACGGCGTAGTAGAGCTTGTCCTGAGAGGGTGATATCAGCACCGCACCAGCCCCAGCGCCGTGCCTGGAGAACGCCCCATCGAAGTATATGACCCAGCCTTCCGGCGCCTCACTCCTTGGGGAGAGGGACCGATCCTCGTTGTCCTTGAGGCCTGGTGCCTCCGTCCATTCTGCCACGAAATCCGCTAACGCTGCTCCTTTGATGACCCTGGTTGTGCTGAAATCGAGCTGGAACGCCTGCAGTTCTATGTTCCACTCGGCGACCCTTCCGGCTGAGTTAGGGCTCCTGAGCACTCTCTCCAAGGGGTATGACGAGACGACCTTGATGAGATGACCTTGGAAGTAGTGACGCAGCTTGCGCGAGGCCACCAATAGTGCGAGGAGGAGCTTCTGAGGCATGGGGTACCGTGCCCTTGCGTCCCGTAACACCGTGTTGACAAAGTAGACCGGGTGCTCAACAAGGCTGAGAGCATCAGCGTTCGCGGCGCCCTCCGGAGGCAAGGGCGCTTCGCGAGGTCGACCGTCCAGGCGAGTGGCCTCTCCTGCTTCCGGTGCACTCTTTGGCGGCTGATCTTCCTCAGCCGTGGTTACGTCTCTTGTGGGCCTTCCTTGTTCCTGCTTTGCCTTATCTCGAGCTACAGATGTGGCTCTGATTTGGCGCTCCTCCCTAACCGCCACCAGGGTTGCGCTGGTAGAGTAGGGAGTGGCGGCGAGGTAGAGCAGCAGGGGCTCTCGAGGGCGGGGAGCCACCATGACTGGGGGACTGGTTAGGTACCTCTTGAGATCTTGAAACGCCTTATCTGCCTCTTCAGTCCATTCAAAAGGCCCCTTCTTCTTCATTAGCTGGAAGAAAGGCAGCGCTCGCTCCCCCAGTTTGGAGATGAAGCGCCCTAGCGCGGTCACGCGTCCGGTGAGCTTCTGCATTTCTTTGAGGGTCTTCGGCGGGCTCATGTCCTCGACCGCCTTGACCTTCTCCGGGTTAGCCTCGATGCCTCGATGGGACACGAGAAAGACCAAGAGCTTGCCTGAGGGGACCCTGAACACACACTTCTCCGGGTTGAGCCGCAGGTTCACTGCGTCGAGGCTCGCGAAGGTCTCCTCCAGGTCTTGTATCAGGGTCTTGGCCTCCCGAGATTTCACCACAATGTCATCAACATAAGCTTCGACATTCTTCCCGAGCTGCGGGCCCAAGGTGATGTGCATCAGCCGCTGAAAGGTCGCCCCCACGTTACGCAGCCCAAATGGCATGCATGTATAGCAGTACACCCCGCATGGGGTTAAGAAGGCGGTCTTCTCGACGTCTTCTACCGCCATCTTGATCTGGTGATACCCAGAGAAGGCGTCCAGGAAGTAGAGCAAGTCGCACTCCGCGGTGGAATCGACGATCTGGTCGATGCGGGGGAGCGGGAACGGTTCTTGCGGGCATGCCTTGTTGAGGTTGGTGAAGTCGACACACATGTGTTCCTTTCCCCCCTTCTTTGGCACAACGACAGGGTTGGCCAACCAATCCGGGTATCGGACCTCACGAATGACCCCAGCGGCCTCTAACTTGCGGGTTTCTTGGACGATGAAGGCCTGCTTCTCTGCAGACTATCGCCTGGCTTTCTTCTTATTTGCGCGCAGGAACCTGATCAGGGCCTCCTCCTGCTCAGGCTCGAGGTTGGCGCCTATGGTGAAAGTGGCACTGGAAGACCCGTCCTCGTCAACAGGTATCTGCTTGGTTTCTGCCTTGTCCTGGGTGAACAACTGCTTCTTCTTGGCTGGCGCAGCCCCCTTGGGCTCAGGGGTCCCTGCGTCGGCGGGCTGTGGCGATGCCGCCGTCTGGAAGGCGAGCTTGAGTACCCGCAGGGCATCCCCGGTGTCCCCGTGCACGGTGAGGACACCGCTGCTCCCGGGCATCTTCATGAGGTTATACGCCGGGTGCGTGGCGGCCATGAACTGGGCCAGCGCTGGGTAGCCGAGGATGGCGTTGTAAGGAAGGCCGATGGGGGCGATGTCGAAGTCGACCATCTCCGTGCGGAAGTTGTCGTAGGTGCCGAAGGTTACTGGGAGCCGGATCTATCCCAAGGAGCTGGATGACCCGCCCCCAACGCCCGAGAAAGACCGACTGGGTTGCAGCCGCTCCAGGGGTATGCGGAGGAGATTGAAGGTCTCAACCGAAAGCACACTGAGGCCCGCGCCGCCGTCGACGAGGGTTCTGGTGACAGCCACCTAACAGATGGTGGGGGTGCACAACATGGGGAGCGCGCCCGAGCCAGCCAAGTTGGCGGGGTGGTCCTCCGAGCTGAAGGTCAGGCCGACCTTGCATGCCACCTGGTCCAAGGGAGGCCCCTGCCGTGCGGAAGCGGCGCTGACCCGGCGGACAAACGGCTTGACGTGGCGGCCTGTGGGCGGCGCCTGCGAGCCGCCCAGGAGGGCCGCGACGACCGGAGGTGCTGATGTAGCGGTGCGGTCATCTTGCCGCACAGGCAGATGCTGGGATGACGCTTGCCGCCCGTTCCCCGTCGGGCTGGTGGCGGCGTTGACGGCGGGCGACGGGGAACTACGAGGACGCCCTCCGACGGGAGCCGTTTGGGCGACGCGGGAAGCGATGGCGGCCCGTCGCTTGGCGCGGGCCCGACGAGCGTCAGACATGGACGCGACGGTCGGAGGAGAGCGGAGCGGCGGAAGACAAATTCCGGCGCACCCCTACCTGGCGCGCCAAATGTCGGATTTCGGGTTCCGGCAGATCCTTAAGGTTCGAACTCTAGGGTGCGCGCGGAGATTATGCCCTCTACCTCTCCGTCTCGCAAAGATCTAACTACTGAAAGAACAACGCAAGAGACACGGGGTTTATACTAGTTCGGGCCACCATTGTGGTGTAATACCCTACTCTAGTTTGTGGTGGGTGGATTGCCTCTTGGGCTGATGACGATGAACAGTACAAGGAAGAACAGCCTCGCGAGGGTCTGTTCTTGGCTAGGGGGATGAACTGCTAGGAGGAGTTTAGCCGCCCTTCTCTCTCTCTCTGCTGCCTGAGTCTCTCTACTGGTTTCTCCCTGATGCGATTGCTAGATTGCTCGATGCCTCTACCCTTGGGGTGGCTAGTCCTATTTATAGGCAAAGGCCCTGGGCCTCTTCCCAAATATTGAGCGGGAAGGGCGCCAACAATTGGCCAATTCGAAGGGGAACATCTTGTACACTTATCCTGACTAAAGTTGGTCCTCGTCTGCCAAAGGCCCTGTGGTGACGCCGTTCTGGGCTCCACGATGACCTCCTTCCCACCGTTGGACTGGTCTTGGTCTCGTTGCACCGAAATGGATGCCTTTGCTTGATCCTCTCGCTGCGCTTGCCCCCTTTGCACCAAAGAGGAAAGGGAGACACTGCCCGGGCTGGCGCCCGCCTGGCATCCTCGGTCATCATGGCTTACGTCATGGGCACCTCGCGAGGTACCCCGCCTTAATCTCTCCGCCTCCTGATGAGCCAGCCTGACGAGGTCGTGCCTGAGGAAGCGCTGTGTCATCCGTCCCGCGAGGCTTGGCCCCGCACGAGGGTCTTGGGTCTTGTGTTCATGAAGATGGGCCGTGCTGGGGCCCTTTTGAGCCACGCTGCAGGCAGGCAAGTCTGGGGACCCCCGTTCCCAGAACGCCGACAAAGCATGAAGGTTTCGGTAGGGAACGTCCCACCTTTTGGGATGAAACGATATCCATTGCCTCTTATTGCTTTCAAGAAAAATTTCTTGTGTCAACATACAACAACAAGAATGTTGTGACAATTTTTGTGATTTTTCAGGGTTCGTTTGGACATTTTTATGCATTAACTGAGTTTTCAATGCATTTATGTGCATAATTCAAATTTGAACTACATGCACATGCTCTAGTGCATATAAATTGGTTGAAAAATCAAATCTGTGTCCTTGGGTGCATGCTTAGGTCCCATGCAAGAAATGGGATTGAATTTCAAACACCAGGGCACCGTTGATTGCCAACAAAACATTAAGATGCCTTGTTTTTAAATTCTAGTAAATCCAAAACTCGTCTGAAATTCATGAAACTTGGCATGCTATCATGGAGGGGCATCAACATGTTGTGGTAAATTTTTTGTCCCATTTGGGGAAGGTTTGGGTATATGCTTCTCACAAACCAGAGCTTCTCACAACAAGCATGATGGTTTTAGTAGGGAACGTCCCACCTTTGGGGACGATACAATATCCATTGCCTCTTATTGCTTTAAAAAAATCTCGTGTCAACATAGAACAACAGGAGTGTTGTGTCAATTTTTGTGATCTTTTGGGGTTCGTTTGGACATTTTTATGCATTAACTGAGTTTTCAATGCATTTATGTGCATAATTCAAAATTGAACTACATGCACATGCTCCAGTGCATATAAATTGGTAGAAAAATCAAATATGTGTCCTTGGGTGCATGCTTAGGTCCCATGCAAGAAATGGGAATGAATTTCAAACACCAGGGCACCGTTGATTGTCGGCAAAACATTGAGATGCCTGGTTTTTTAATTCTAGTATATCCAAAGCTCATCTAAAATTCATGAAACTTGGCATGCAATCATGGAGCGCATCAACATGCCGTGGTAAATTTTTGTCCCACTTGGGGCAGGTTTGGGTATATGCTTCTCACAAACCAGAGCTTCTCACAACAAGCATGATGGTTTCGGTAGGGAACGTCCCACCTTTCGGAACGAAACGATATCCATTGCCTCTTATTGCTTTCAAAAAAATTCTCGTGTCAACATAGAACAACAGGAGTGTTGTGTCAATTTTTGTGTTTTTTTGGGGTATGTTTGGATATTTTTATGTATTAACTGAGTTTTCAATGCATTTATGTGCATAATTCAAATTTGAACTACATGCACATGCTCCAGTGCATATAAATTTGTTGAGAAATCAAATCTTTGTCCTTGGGTCCATGCTTAGGTCCCATGCAAGAAATGGGAATGAATTTCAAACACCAGGGCACCGTTGATTGTCGGCAAAACGTTGAGATACCTGGTTTTTAAATTCTAGTAAATCCAAAAATCGTCCGGTGTGCAGGTTCACCGAGAAGCATGCGAGATGTTCAACGAAGGATTTGTGCATCTCTTCAACGCAAACGGTTCAGTGAAGCAGTAAAGCGGCAGAAAATAAACCAAAATATATATGTGCTGCCACACGCATCATGTGTCCTGCGAGCAGGCGTGAGTTGACGGGACGCATGCGAGCAGTCCGTCGCGCAGGCAGACGGGGAGGCGTGCGTGCAGGTGTGTGAATTGATAGGGAGGCGTGTGAGTAGCTGTGTGAAATGATGGTAGGAATGGCAGATGTCCGCCGCGCAGGCTCACCGGGAGGCGAGACAACTTTTGACCGCAGCCTGCCTCGCTCCCACTGGTCCGTATTAATTACGCGCCCGAGCCGCCGGCCATAATAGGCGGCTGCACCCCCGGTCCACAGTGGTCACCAACGTCTGGACTCTGGAGTGTATGACAATGCCGCCGAAGCGCACCATCGGAGGGACTGGCGACATCGGGGATGGTGAAGCACCCGCACAACACGTCAGGCTGGCCACAGAGGTTTCTGTCGCCACCGACGAGGTCTCGCACGGGCAGCAACACGACCTTGACTCCGGCAACAACTGCGACTCCGACGGAATTTGTGCGGCAAACATATCAATTGTTTTCTCTGGTTAATCCCCCACCACCACCACCACCACCACGCCCCTCTCTAATTTTTTCTGGAATACAAATCCTATGGTTATGTTCTCTCAGTCCATGAAATCAGAGTAATTAAGATCCGTTAGATGCACGTAGTGTATTGATTGTTTGAATGTTATCCGTATAGAGTTAGTGATTAATTGTTTGTTCTATACAAATGATTTTTACTAATAGTCCGACTAGGGTTAGCTTGCATGCTAATAATTCGTGGCCAGATCTTGAGAATTGATTTTGAATGTCCTACATATATGTTTGTGCCTTTTTTCTTCTTGATCTTGAGAATTGATTTTGAATGTCCTACATGTTATGCCATTTTTTTCTTTAAGATTCGTAAGTACACATATGAGACTCCGACCAGCGCCGCCGCCGGATGTAGATCTTGGACCCGACTGTGCGACCAGAAGCGCCCCCCTGGACCTGAGGAACCAGTAGAATCTTCGGCGGACCGCATCAGCGATCTCTCGGACGGAATCCTTGGGGAAATCATCTCCCTTCTCCCCACCAAGGATGGCTGCCGCACACAAGTCCTCGCACCTCGGTGGCGCACTCTATGGCGCACCACGCCTCTTAATCTTGATTGTCGTCAGCTATCTATCGATGATGATTCTGAACTCACCAGAACCATCATCTCCTCCCACGAGGGCTCCGTTCAACGCATCTGCATCCCGGCATGCTACCTGTTGGACATACCCTGCACGATGGCCGCCTGGCTGACATCCCGTCAATTCGATAAACTCCAGCAGCTTGAGTTCTACCATGACTATGTATGTAACATACCACGAACTGGTGTATCTGTGCCCTCACCACCGATGTCCATCACGTGGTTTTCCTCCTCTCTCCCCACCGCCACCTTTGCTCAGTGCCATCTAGTAGACAATATGGTACAAATGCTTCGACTCCCACTGCTAAAAAAACTTGCGCTTGTGGTGGTTGATCTGTCGGAGGCTGCACTGCACAGCATCATACACTCCAGCTGCCCTGCCATGGAGTGCTTGCTGCTTGTTTTTGCAATGGAAATTCGTATCCGTTGTCTCAAAATAAAGTCGCTCCACCTTGTAAGCATGGGAATTTATCTTTTTGGACATGATCTCAGCATCGAAGATGCTCCTTCACTTCAAAGGTTGCTCCCTGATTCTGGTATAGTACCTTCACAAATAACTATAGTCTCTGCGCCTAAAATGGAGACCCTGGGTGCAATTCGTGATCCTTTTAGATGGTTCAAGATGGTGATTGGCTACACACCTATTGAGGTACTGTATATTATTCATGTAGACTTTTGTAATCTGCCGTTTTCATTTGTGCGCATAAGTTAAGTATCATCTTGGAGTACACTTTTGGTACTAATATTATGTTCCATGCTCAATGAAGAGCTTGTCCATCCTGTCAGTGGTGGTGGATTCTGTCAAGACCTTACATATCAGTATGTGGTGTTTCGATCTGAACACGATTATTGGCTTGCTGCAATGTTTTCCATGTCTGGAGAATTTGTATATAAATGTGATGATTTCATGCACATTGAAAGCCCATATATAATGTACTATAATTAATCGCTGAGCTATCATTTTTTCAACATAATCTTTTTAGACATTAACTGTTTTCAATCTTCAGGCACTAACACATGGAGAAAAAGGTATAACCAATCGATGGTTCAAGAAGCACCAGGATTTTCTCAGATCTCATGACATTCGTTTGAAGACAGTAACACTTGAAGGATATGCATCCAACAATGCAAACACTAGCTTTGTCACATTCTTCATGTTGAATGCGAGGGCACTATTGTCCGTGAGGATTAAGTTTTTCGACAAGAAATTTCTTACGGCTGCAAGTGTTGAACAACATAAAAAGAAGTTTCAGGTGGACCTAAGGGCTTCTGATCGTGCTCGGATTCTATTTACAACAGCTTGTCATCATGTACCAGTAGAATTTCTGACCGGGGATCTAGATTTTATGGATCAGACCGATCCATTTGATTGTGACTGCCGAAAACTTTGGTTGTTAGATGTCCTTGTCCTATTCAATCTGGATTTTTTCTAAACCTAATGAGCAATTAATCCTCGTGCTATTGTATTGTTTGTAAGCTGGAGTTATATATTGTTTCCCTTTTCAACTCGGTTTTGACCCATATTTTCTTTCATAATGGGACAATGGCTTGCCATTTCTTTCATTAAGACATAAATATTATAAGCATTCACAACGTAGGGAAAGAACATCACTCTCGCGGGATCCTCGAGACTTTGTTCATTACAGAACCCGCAAGTTCTTAGCGCCCACCAGCACCCACAAACTTATTTTCAGCTAGCACCACCAAATGGGTTGTAATTCTTAATAAGAAAAGTAGCATGGTAGTGACAGATTTGGATTTTTCATTTGGTCCATGAGGAAAAATCCTGGTTTTAAAATTACTGTAAATCCAAAACTTGCCTCAAAATCATGAAACTTGGCATGGTGTTATGACATAGCAGCAACATGTTGTGGTAAAAAATTAGTCTAATTTGGGACAAGTTTTGGTACAAACTTCTTACAAACCAGAGCTTCTCTCAAAAAGGCTCATGGTTCCGAGAGGGAACTTGTCACCTATGTGTGCGAAATGACATATGTTGTCTCTTCCCGCCTTGATTTATTTTATAGAGGCAACATGCAAATATATGTAGTAGTGCCGTCCTAAAAATATGAAATTATTCACAGTTCGTTTTGCCTTTTTAGACATTATTTGAGTTTTCTAGGCATTTTGGAACGTACTTTCATGTGTGCAAAGGTCATGTGTGTACTAGCCACATATGTAATTCGACGTTCAATCTGTTTATGGAATCACGTCCTTATAAGTTATAAGTACATGTGTTGTTGTTCTGTGTTCAATGGCATCGCACACGGACCATACTGGGAACCCGTCGGTGATGATTTCATCAATCGCTGACAATTGTATACCACCAAGCGTTTGCCCACAATACACACGGCTTATTAGCAGCAATCGTCTGTGTTATTATCGATCTTCGCACACATTTCTGATTATAGACATGTGTGTCGCGTATCACACACATCTTGTTATATTGAACCGTTTCTGTTCTCTTGGCTCAAAGCAAACAGTGCATCCGAGTGAACCGCATGCCGTATATCGCACACACCTTCATCTGGCTGACTGTTTCTTTTGTGTTGCCTAATCACAAACAGTTCACCCGAGTGAACCTTATGTTGTATATCGCACACACCTTCATCTAGCTGCCCGTTTCTTTTGTTCCTCATCATCACAAACAGTTCATTGAACTGAACCGTATGCCCTGCATCGCACACGCAACTAAAATATGAACCGTGTTTGATGCATCCTCCATCGTAAATGTTTTACACCTTTTTTGATGGGTTTTTTACATCCCCGTTTGCGATTAGTGCATCGCACACAGTTTCGTGAAAGGGTCTCTGATCGTAGTGTCGCGTTAGCAGCATCCTGCAATACTGCCAAGACCGCCAGGACGGTAGAGCAGACGTCATCATTGAGCCCACCACGGCGTCACGACCAGAAGCTTTTGGCACGCAAAGACTACTTTTGTCAGGATAGCATGTACTAGTTGTCTCCCTTCAAATTTGGTCGTTGTGGGATCCCCTCCGGCCATACATTTGGGAAGAGGACCAAGGCCACTACAGATAGGACTTAGCCACCACCATAGCGGGGGGACGGATCATTCAGATCATCCACACACCCACCAGCTCGTCGAGCACAAGAACACCTCTCCTCATGAGGTTGTTCTCCACTGTACTAGTTCATCCTCAGCCCCTCGAGGCCAATCCACCACAAAGCAGGAGTAGGGTTTTACACCGCAAGGTGGCCCGAACCTGGGTAAACTGTTGTGTCCCTTGTCCATTCGGTTTGTCGAGCTAGGTCGTGGGATTAGCGAGCAGGAAGACTGGGGAGGATGAGTTCTTCGCATGCACCCCAGAGTTTGAACCTCTCAAGGGTCTGCGGAACCCTTGAATCTGACAGTATTTCCCCAAAGACGAAGGGATGATGCAGCACAGCTACGGTAGGTATTTCCCTCAGTGATGAGACCAAGGTTATTGAACCAGTAGGAGAACCAAGCAACACTATGTAAACGGTACATGCACACAAAGAACAAATACTTGCAACCCGACGCGTAAGAGGGGTTGAAAATCGCTCCCGGGTAAAAAGATAGATAAATTTGTAGTAGATTGGATAAAAATAGATCTCGTGGAAACGTGAAATAAAATAAGTAACAAAAAATGCAGCAAGGTATTTTTGGGTCTTTGGATCAATATATCTGAAAATAATAGTGAATAAAAATAGATCCCGAAGCAAATATGATAAAGAATAGACCCGGGGGTCATAGATTTCACTAGTGGTTTCTCTCAAGAAAAATAGCATACGGCGGGTAAACTAATTATTGTTGGGCAATTGATAGAACTTCAAATAATTATGACGATATACAGGCAATGATCATTATATAGGCATCATGTCCAAGATTAGTAGACCGACTCCTGCCTGCATCTACTATTATTACTCCACACATCGACCGCTATCCAGCATGCATCTAGTGTATTAAGTTCATGGAAAAACATAGTAATGCAATAAGAACGATGACATGATGTAGACTAGATCCATTCATGTAGGAATAGACCCCATCTTGTTATCCTTAATAGCAACGATACATACGTGTCATGTCCCCTTCTGTCACTGGGATTGAGCATCGTAAGATCAAACCCATCACAAAGCACATCTTCCCATGGCAAGAAAAATCGATCTAGGCAGCCTAACTAAATCAAAGATTCGAAGAAGAAATACGAGGCTATAAGCAATCATGCATGTAAGAGATCAAAACTTAAGTAACTTTCATGGATAAAATAGATCGGATCATAAACTCAAAGTTCATCGGATCCCAATAAACACACCACAAAAAGAGTTATTACATCAAATAGATCTCCAAGAGTCCATTGTATTGAGAATCAAAAGAGAGAGAGAGAGAGAGAGAGAGAGAGAGAGAGAGAGAGGAAGCCATCTAAGCTACTGCCTATGGACCCGTAAGTCTACAACGAACTACTCACGCATCATCGGAGAGGCACCAATGAGGATGATGAACCCCTCCATGATGGTGTCTAGATTGGATCTGTGGTTTCTGGAATTTGCGGCGTCTGGAATTGTGTTTCGTCGACTCCCCTAGGGTTTTTGGATTTTCGGGGTATTTATAGAGCAAAGAGGCGGTGCGGGAGGCGGCCAAGGTGGGCACAACCCACCAGGGCGTGCCTGGGCCCCCAGGTGCACCCAGGTGGGTTGTGCTCCCCTCAGAACCCCCCTCTGGTACTTCCTTGGGACATCATGTGTCTTCTGGTAAAAAAATCTCCAAAAAGTTTCGCTGCGTTTGGACTCCGTTTGGTATTTATTTTCTGTGAAGTAAAAAACAAGCAAAAAATAACAACTGGCACTTGGCATTATGTCAATAGTCCCAAAAAATGATATAAAGTTGTTATAAAATGATTGTAAAACATCCAAGAATGATAATATAACAACATGGAACAATCAAAACTTATTGATACGTTGGAGATGTATCATTGTACATCCACAAAGGGTAAGGGTTGCGCGAGTCCATGGAGTGCTCCACCCACGAAGGGTCCATGAAGTAGTAACCTTGTCTATCCCACCATGGCCATCGCCCATGAAGGACTTGCCTCACTAGGGTAGATCTCCACGAAGTAGGCGATCTCCTTGCCCTGATAAACTTCTTGGTTCAACTCTGGATCATGTTGGAGGCTCCCAAGCGAAACCTAACCAATCTAGGAGACACCACTCTCCAAAAGGTAATAGATGGTGTGTTAATGATGAAATCATTGCTCTTATGCTTCAAATGATAGTCTCCCCAACACTCAACCCTGTCTCACATATTTGGCTATGGTGGAAGAAGGATTTGAGTGGAAAGCAACTTGGGGAAGGCTAGAAATCAAGGTTCAAATGGTAGGAACGGAATCTCTTGATCTCAACACATGAGTAAGTGGTTCTCTCTCAGAAAATGAATGATGGAAGTGTAGACACGTTCTGATGGCTCTCTCTTATGAGAATAAGGGTGTGGAGGCGTATATATAGCATCCACACAAAATCCAACCGTT
Source organism: Aegilops umbellulata (assembly GCA_032464435.1). Classification (NCBI taxonomy): domain Eukaryota; kingdom Viridiplantae; phylum Streptophyta; class Magnoliopsida; order Poales; family Poaceae; genus Aegilops; species Aegilops umbellulata. The sequence continues at coordinate 331,355,707 of CP136056.1, forward strand.
ACACACTTTTGACTCATCTCGGTGGCACCGATTAGAAAACTCGGTGGCACCGGTCTGTACAAAAATATGAACGTTGGGAATCTCGGTGGGACCAACGGGAACAACTCGGTGGGACCGATGTGCTAGGGCTTAGGGCAAAGCTCATCTCGGTGGCATCGATTGCATCATCTTCGGTGGGACCGAAGTGAAGGAATAAGGAAACATAGAATCAGTCAAGCCATCTCGGTGAGACCGATTGCAACATCTTGGTGGGACCGAAATAATTGCAACAAACAATGGAGAGTCGGCAAGGCCATCTCGATGAGACCGAGATCCATATCGGTAGGACCAAATTGTTAGGGTTTTGGTAGTCTCTATGTAAAGATGAACTCGGTGGCTCCAGATGGGAAATATCGATGGGGCTGAGTTGGGAATTAGGTTTTGGACATATTTGGATAGAGAGAGAGGAGTGGTTGAGGATTTTTGGAGCAATATCACTAAGCACTTGAGCAAATAGATCATTAAGCAATACATCATGCCCTTTTAATAGTTTTAGCTTTCTTATGGGCTCAATGTGATCTTGGATCACTTAAATAAAAATGTAGAGTCTTGAGCTTTTGCCTTCCTTGTCCTTAGCATTTTGAGGGGTCCATATGTCTATTTCATACCATGACAATCAATGAACTTCCTGAAATATTTATCTTGAATGAATATTAGTTCAATGAGATATATGTTGTTATGAATTACCAAAACCACCCGGGAATTAGTTGCACTTTTAATGATGTAAGTCGGGGGCCAATCAAATCCCGCATGAACGAAATATTCAGTGGGGATGAACAGAGCACCTGTGCAATAGTATTTTTTTATTGAGAGCAATGGTGTACATGGCTGGACATATATTGTTCTCGGAGACTGGCATTGTCTAGTAAGATGTCTTCCCATAAACGAATCTCCGACTCGTTCTTTATCGCGAAAGACCCAAAGCAAAAGAGATGTTTCTTTGCCGCCATTAGGCTAGCCCAAAAGTGTGGGTCATCGGGTTTCCAATATGTCTGAGCTACCGCCTTTGGCCTAGATACTTGTTGCGCGGTCAATTGATTTACCAAACACCATCTTCAATAAGAAGTTTGAACAACCACTTACTGAGTAGGGCCTCATTCTTGACCTCCAGGTCATGAATTCCAAGGCTAACTTGGTCTTTCGGTCTATAAACCACACTCCATTTGTCCAGTTTGTATCTGTGCGTGGACCGGTGGGGAACAGTCCGCGAACAGTGATGCAGGAGCCGGCCAGCCAACCCAGTCCTGTAAAACTTACACCTCTTTTTTTCAAGCTCAAAATAACCGCATATCAAATCACAGATGATTGAAAATGTTCAAATGCTAGAGTAGTTCTAATTTAAATATTGCAATCCAACAAAGTTTTTGAATTCAAACTTGAATTCAACTAGCAAATATGTTCTAGTTGTTCTCTTTAATCGCCCATAGGTGCTCAATCAAAACTTTCCTGAGTTGCTCGATGCCGAATTTGATGATGCATTTGAACAAACTGGTCAAACATGGCCGGATTCTTATCTGGAAGTTGGATAGGATAATCATGTTCTCAAATTCAATAAATGCGGCAATATCTTCACCCTCATATTTAATGATCATGTTGTGCATAATCATACAACATGTTATCACCTCCCACAAGGTCTTCGGATCCCATTGTTTAAAAGGTCCACGGACACTTGTCGGGCGTGGTGACTACCGTAGGGGCGGATGGTACCTGTGCAGTGAACGGACGAGAGGTGTGGACCGACGGCAGAGGACACGCGGTGTGGAGGCCGAGTGTAGTGGTGGAGGTGGCGGAGTTTCGGTAAGGGCTTGGCGCGCGGACGGTGTGGTGGAGCGGTAGCGCCGGCAAGATAGAAAGTGGATGCAGAGAAATTGAGAAGGATAGACAAGCAGGGTTCAGACGGGGTTTTGGGTGAGCAGAGAGTGGTGGAGTTCGACAAGGCTAATGTCCG